>OY728150.1:973009539-974250539 GCA_963277665.1 Viscum album
CTGGAATGGTAGGTTATACCGGTTCAGTGAAACAGGACTGAAACGAGGAGTGAACTCGGTTCAGAAAGGGACTTTGTCCACTAAGATAGTCTTGGCAATGAGTCTTGACTAATAAGAAATGATTCTCTATGATTATGTGTGTATGCCACAAAGTTTCATGTTTGAAGTTATGATTATTGGGATTACATTTCACTTCTATGATTTATCCCATGTTATGATATTATGATCTCTTTTGCAGGTTATGATTTCCAAAAGTTATGTTCTTATGTATATGATGTGATTGATATTTCTTTCATTTACCCTTACTGAGCATTTGAGATCACCCTTTTGTATGTTTTATTTCCCTAGGTCCGGAAGAAGGTTATTAAGTAGGATATGCCAAAAAGGGACTCTAGATATGATGAAATAAATGGGAGGCAAATTAGATGCTTTATGAACCAGTTGTTTATGTTTCCCAGTTTCTAAGGACACTATACCTATACCGTCCTTTCTTGGTTTTGTTATATGTTGTAATAAGTGTGCTTCAATTCTGAAGTAATAAAAATGTATGTAAAGTATGGGTCGTTATAGTATTGACATACCATTAAAGTATTCTTCGGAGTTTTTGTATCATGATACACAATTGTGAAATATATTTAATCATATTAAAATATGTCCAAGATTACCTATAGTAGTTTCTGGATATATATATCAATGGGATTTTAGGATCCTTTAGATGAATATCTTCGATGTAATCTTTATTATAAACATGAAGACATTTTATCTAGCATACATTGACTATTATAGGATACATGAATTCTTTATTATTCCCAAGGGAGGGATGGATATTTTGACTACTGAGTGTAATATTAGAGGAAATATAGTTGTCCTATACCTAACTTAGGTTAGAGATATTACATTGTAGGTGGATGGCATGTTTCTTAAGGTGGAGCCAGTAGTGGCCTCTTCCTTTCGTCCAGTGGTGGACCTGTGTGAGGATATTATTCCGGATGACATTTCAGGTCTCCCTCTTAAGTGGGGTGGTTGAATTTGAGATCGAACTCATGCTAAAATTGTGACATACATTTATTCCTCCATATCAAATGGAAATAAGTGAGTTGAAGGAAATCAAATTTCAACTCAATGAATTGTAGGTGAATGGTTTTATTAGGATGAGAACATCTCCCTAGGGTACTATGGTGTTTTATAAAAAAATTGGAAAATAGTCTTCAATTTTTTACACTGTAGTAATATAGACAAAGTGATCATAAAGAATCGATACCTATTTCAAAGGATCAATAACTTATTTGACCAGTTTTTGGGGGCTTAGTGGTTCTCCAAGATGGACTTATGACCAAGTTACCACCAACATCAGGTCAGATATTAAGAAATTCCTAAGATATAATTTAGGATTATATATGGACTACATTAGCATCTTGTCATGCCTTTTGGGTTCAAAAATGAACTTGCAGTGTTCGTGGATCTCATAAATAGGATTTTTTATCCTTATTTAGACTCATTCATTATGTTTTTTGATGATATCCTCATACATTCATGAACTTTTAAATTACATACCAAACAAATTATGATCATTTTGAGTACACTTCAAGAACATCAGATTTATTCCAAAATTTTGAAATGTCACTTTTATATCCATAAGGTGCGTTTCCATGTGAATTTGATTTCTAAGGTGGTAATATCTGTGGACCTAGAGATGGTTAATGCGGTGATGTCTTGGGAATTCCCTAGGAATGTGTTTTATATCATGTTATATCTTGGTTTATCTAGACACTATATATGGTTCATACATTAATTCTACAATTTTTAGGTTCTTATAACTAGTATTAAAAGGAAGGGAGTGATGTTTGAGTGGATATATATTTATGAAGAGGAATTCCTAGAGATAGAGAGAAGATTTAAAACAACACCAATTAAATCATTTCCATAACCTAAGATTGGATATGTGATTTAGTACGATGCCTTAGAAATTATATTAGGATCTATGTTGGTACATAAGTACTAGGTATTATCATATGGGTCACATTATTTGTGACCCCATGAACATAATTTCCCTATGCATGACTTGGAGTTAGCAAATGTGGTCTATGCCTTGAAGTGGTGATGATATTATCTCTTTAGTGAGAATAATTTTGATTATACAAACCATAAGAGAATCTAATAAATCATCTCTCAGTGGTATATGTACTTGAGAAAAAGGAACTAGTTGAAGTATCTACAGATATTTCACTTTGATGTGGTATATACTCTGGGGAGAGGTAATGTCATTAGAGACACTCTTAGTAGATACTTCCATAGGGATAGGATAATGGAGAGAACCCTTAATAGGAGGAGTGAAATATGGTGAGTCTGATGGCCGAGTGTTTTTTGGATGCATTGGATATTCATTGTGTGATGACATGTGCTCTATTAGTGATCCCAATTTCTTTGGTGTACTGTGTGAAGGTGATTCATGAGTCAGCCCCTGAGTGCATAGTGACGTGAGAATGCTTGAATGAGGATGATTCTATTTTAATATGGTCCTTAGATGATGAAGATATGATATACATCCATGGGAGATCAGTGTTTTCATATTCTTTGATGGAAGAGCTGATGAGAGGCTCCCATGATTCAATGTGGGTAGTGCATCTAGGATCAACAAAGATGTACCATAACATCCAAAGTCAGGTTTGGGGGCCATGAATATAGAGATACATTATTGGTTTTGTTTCAAGATTCCTTTCCAGATATAGGATAGAGGTGGAGAACCAACATCATTGTGGTTTTCTTCAGCCACTTCCCATGCCGATGTGTAAGGGGGATAACATGATGGTAGACTTTATAATAGGGCTACCCAGGACCCTGTGTATTATTGATTCTTTTTTTGGTGATATTATATCAACTAATGAAAGTAACTAATTCCTTTTTTATCCAAGAGATTTACTGTATAGATGAGTTTGGAAATTTATATGTATGGGAGATTATATTCCTACATAGAGATCCTATGAGCATCATATTCAATAGAGATTCACATTAAACATTGCAGTTTTAGAATGTATTATAAAAGGATTTGTGGAATCGGTTGAAAATTAGTATATTGTATCATCCATAGACTGATGGATAGTGTTATATGGTAATTTAGATCCTTGAGGATATGTTTCATGAATGAGTTTTGGACTTCAGTGGAGTATGGTATGAGAAACTATCCTTGGTAGAGTTACTATACAACAGTAGCATCTAGACTTTTATTTTGATGAAAAATTTTGAGGCTCTATATGTATAGTCATGATACTCACTATTGTGTTATAACGAGGAAGGTGAGGTAGTTATTGTTTGGCTAATTATATTTTAGGAAACCTCTAAAGAGTGTAGTTGATCATGAAGTTATTGGTTACCTCTCAGAGGAGGTAGTGATTGTATGCCTACTAGAGGTGATGATCATTGGATTTTATTGTAAGAGACCAAGTATTATTGTGAGTGAATCCTAGACTAAGGCATCAATAGCTGCCGAGAAACATGGTTTTTAAGACCATTTGATATCACGAAACATATTTGAGAAGTTTAGTATCATAGGGTATGTCCTCCATGTTATCAAGACATGCAAGATGTGTTCCCCATTTCTCAACTTTGGAGGTATATGACTGATCCTGATCATGTGATATAATTTGACAAAATTGAGTTGTAACTATACATATCATTTATAGATCATCCAATGTTGATTATATACTAAAGTGGGAAGGTGTTTTAGGGGAAGACAGTACCACTTATTTGATCCTTGTTGTAACAGGGGTATATGTAGTAGGAAATGTGGGAGTGAGGGTCTCACATTAAAGTGTAATGGGATGAGTTGTTCAGATAAGACCTATAGTGACACTTCTTAATGATGATAGGTCCTTAGTGGGGGAGATTACAAAGTATTATAAATTTTGTTTCATATGTGTAAAATATCATCTCCATCCTTTCTTTACGAGTTTTTGAATTGATCCATGTGGGTAAAGTCTTTTGAGCATTGTGTTGATTTTGGAGTCTTTAGAAACCTTTTAGTCTAGAATAGACAACACCATGATTGTGGTACAATATGTGGTGGTACTTGGTGAGGACCTATACAAAAAAAACAAGGGGAAAATGGCATAGAGAATTGGGGGTTATTCAGTGGACCACTACTTGAGTAACCTCACCACGCCCATGGTGGAGTTCAACGCAAGGGAAAAACCACAATTTTAGAAACACATCATAGGAACTAGCTATATTAGGATACCAAGGACTATGTGACCAAGGAATCTATGACCATGATGGAGGCCATGTCGGAAATTTCATGGGTTTTGAAATGGTGACATCATCTCCTTTTTCCTTGTATTTTTAATGTTTCAAAGGGTAAATGAATTTGACTTCAATGGGGGGCCTTAAATGCATTATTAGTTATTTAGTATCCCTTTATTAACCAATTTTCCCATCTCTTGATATTTTCATTGAATTCCAGATGCTCTAGATAACCCTAGGGTGAGGTTTGGTCGACTTTCTGGTGGCGAGTCTCCAACATTGGAGAACCTTGATCCTCTTGACCCTTTTTCTCACCCTTCCTGGGAGACCAAATCCTGGAACATAGAGGGTTTTATCATTTATTAAAACTAGTAGGAGTCTCAAATCTATTCGTTTTTTCATTGTTCATTGAGTGATGGGTTTCTCCTCCCTCATCTGGACTTGAATTCTTTCATTGTTGGTATTTATAATTGGGTAAGTGTTGGTTCTACCGTTGGATTGATTCTTTATTGAGCCTTATTATGTAATATTAGATTGTAATTGGTTCTTGTAACTATTTTTCATGTGAACTTGTTCTTTTTGGTATAAGAGAATGGTTTGGGTGGAGATGCTCTTGAAGAACCTTTATGTTGATTTCAATATACATGAGGTAGAAAGTTCATTACTATATAGAGGTTGTGTATATGATTTTTATCATGATATGTTATTGTGTGCTTATATTCTTGGACCATTCTTGAGTTTGATTGCATGTGTGCATGTAGCATATGAGGCCATGCTTGAATTTCATCTCATGTGTGTACATGTGTAGCCCATGATACCATGTTTGATGCTTGATCACATGTGTTCACAAGCATATCCTATGAGACCCATGTCTGAGTTTGAGAACATGTGAGTCTTTTTCTACTATTACCCTTGATTGTTGTTCAATTCCTCTAGATATAGGTGACTATTATGAAAAAACTATTTCTATGTTATGTATTGGTATATACTATGTTTTTATTGTTAGATAAATGTTTCCAAAGTGATTGGTTGGCCTATCATGGTTTGGTGTCCCTAGAGGGGGAACAAGTTCAGATGCTGCATGTGACTTGATGATATGATCAAATTAGATGATGGGGCATGGTGGCCTTGTGGTCGTACCTGGGGGAATTATGGTATTTGATAAGTATATTTTATGAATATATTATAGAGTGTTTTAATATTTTATTTTTTTATTTAATTAAATATTCTTTCCAAATTGTGAATTATTTTACTTTCTTTATGTTTTATGGAATGAAAAAATATATTTAAGAAAATTGAACAAAAGTATTTGAATATTGTATATAAAGACACTTAGCACCGTGAACTTCAGTCACTGTGTGATACTAATTTTTTGAGGATGCATTAGAGCTAAAAAATAGAGAATAATAGTTTCACATCATGTATTTTCCTTACATTATGTGAGTTTTCAAAAGAATTTGCCATAAAAAATAATTCATTACACCATCACATGATTTGAAATACCATTACACATTGTGTATACCAATTACACGAGGTTTGTTTTTTTTGGACAAAATTTTGGGAAAGTTACACAGAAATTCAGGATGCCTAAGAATTCAAAGATTATACAACGTGTAATACATTTACACATCATGATGATGAAGGGAAACCAAAAAATATATGTGAATCTATCCATGTTTTGATGGTTTTTTTTATATATTCATACCTCGGCCACACAACAGGAGACATTTGGGACATAAGGGGCAGTGCAATGTCGCTGGATAAAGAAGCACACATAGAATGACACCACAGAGCCTTACTTCACCACCGTTCTTCACCATCATTCTTCCCAGGTATTCATGCTGCTCCTTCCCATCATGCATATCGCAAGAGAGTAGTTTTATTTTGTGATGGGTGATGTGATTGTTGGGGGATTTGTTGTTAGGGATTTTTCTTTTTTATTATTCATGTTTTGGATTACTGTAACATGTTATATCAACTCAAATATTCTTATCTTTGAAAGCTCATGACCATTGATTGTGATTTGGGGATGTTTATTTCTTATCATTAATTAATTGGCCTTTTTTGTATAACCATTATGAAATAATCATTCATTATTTTAAAATTTGGTTTTAGATTACCTAGGTTTTTATTTCCACCTAGTAGATGACCATTCCAATGGTGCAATCATAGGATTAGTGTAGGATACCCAAACCAAGGATCCCTGCAGACCCAATTCTAAAACCAAACCTGAATAAACTCATATCAATTAAATCCCTTGCACATGAACCTAAAATAACTAAACTTGACACATCTCTCAATTGAATTTGAACCCAAGACCTGCTACTGCACTTTCTCTTAAAAAAATTTAAATTTTATTTTCTTTAATTAATATAGAACATCTGAAATATTTCTATGGGTTTGACGCTCAAAAATTCCAAGTACTATATTTTTAGTTATTTTGTCTGATTATTATAAATTACTAAATTTTTGTAGCCCTGTAGGAATTTAACGACACTCTGTAGGATACCATTCATGCATGATTTGACACAAAAGGTGATAGTGGGTAATGATAGCCTTGTGTCCTGACCTAATGTGTTGTTAGAATAATTTTGCCTTTTGGCCTGCCCCATGTGAGATATGGGGCATGATGGCCTTGTAGTCTTACCTAAGACTTGTTATCCTTGTGGTGGATGTGGATTAAATGTGTGACCTTGTGGTCAAATATAGTTCATGACTCATGTTACTACTTTGTTTTCTTAATAAAGATGAAGCAAGCACGACCTGGGGTTGTTGCATATTGGATAGAGAATGACCACTTGGTACATGATTTTATTTTTTTCTTGAAAATTTATTTTTTATCATTAAATACACTCTTATACATGTTTTCTCTTGTTAAAGTTGAATTGGTAGTGTCGTACTGGTTGTCTACTCATACCCTACATGGGAATATCAATGAATGTGCAAATATTCTGATTAGGGATATAGGAAATGGTATGTTCCTAATGATTAGAAGTTAGTAGGTTGAGCATGGGGATCAGAGGAGATACTAGGATAGACTCTGGAGTGACAAAATGGTGTTTTATTTATGTTTCAATATTACTCAAACTCTTGTTCGACCTGCCACATTGGGTTTCCGTATTTATTTATTCTATATGTTCTGAGATTCATTCCATGTCATTTATTATAACATTACATAATATTTTGTGATATTATTTATATTTTGGGCATCATATCCCCACTAATGACATTCAGATCCTCGTTACTAATCGAAAACGTCTTGTACATGGTGAAACACAGATGAGGCTATGTGGAACACCAGCTCAAACCCAGTGATTTGGGTCAAATAATTACACACTATTTTCCTTTCTAGCCTCTTTACACTTTCTATTATTTTTTGAATAACCTGCCTCACTTCCACTAGGCATGGGAGGTACACCAATTAACCTTAACATGCTACCCTTGTCAATATCCCCCATCAAGGCTCAGTCAACAACCTTGACATAAGACTTAATCTTAAATAAAAATACTCTAGACTAGATATTGGACTACAAAACCTTTTGAAATTAATGGTCATTTAACCCATCATTAGAAATAATCTCCTTAGTAAACCGAAAAATCTTAATAATCCAATTTGTGTAATCCTTCATGGTTTTATTACCTTTATAATGGTTTATAAAGTCTTTGAACATTTCTATTTCCAAGTTATAAGGATAAATTTTATTAGTAAATATAACCTTTATGTTTTTATACCATAGTTTCTCATGATACTTATCTTTCACCATTAACTCCTACTACATTAGACCAGGTCTTTCAAGAATGAAGGAAACACACTTCACCTTAACAACATTCAAATTCCCAAAAAAATCAATGATTCATTCAGTATCCTCTAACAAAACATCATCTTCTTGAAGATAATTAGTCCTTTGAAATGATGTAGGATTAGGATTAAGAAAATATTAATCCCATCTCTAATTGAACATGAATCCACATCTTTATATCGTGAATATTTAGGTCTCACTCCTTTAGAGTACATCATCAAGACCATAACTTTGATTAAATTTTTATCTATTGGGGGATTCACACACACAAAATTTTCTATTTCTACATCTGGAGGTTTTACATGAGGCCTCTATGGGGGAATGACAGAATATAAAACCTAATAATAAAGAATAAAGTCATTAAAACCAATAATAAACCCTATATTGATACCATAATAATTTATTATCTCACAAATTAAATCATTATAAATTAAGATATAAAAATAACAAGAATCTATTAAGTATGAAATATATGCATAAACCATGGTCTGTACCCCTTTTCATAAGAGTAAGGGTAATTAATTCCAAAAATAAAAAGCATTCCCCACATTATCTAGAAACTCAAGGGAGTATTTTAAGAGTGATGAAAAAACACACCACCATAACAATTACTTGAGCATCGGTATTCCCATCTCTGGTAAACGCGACTTCTTAAATAGAATAAAAAAATATGGGGATATGGTACCACTTTTTTATGAATCAACCTGACCAACCTTAACCCATACACATAAACTAGTCTCTTGAAAGACCTAAATAGTGTTCTTGATCCCCATAGGCTGAAAAATATTATTTGTGTATAAAAAACCATTGGGAATGATTTCCCCAAGGAAACCCATTAATTGGATCAAACTTGAGAACCCTTTATGAATCTACCAGACTTTGGTAAGTCATCTTCCAATGTAGTGGAATATGAAAAAGATTACATGAAATATGTAATCATATATTAAATCTAAAATAAATTAAAACATCCAAGAAAAAAATATTAAAATTATTTTACCATAATTAAAAAGGAGAAAAGTGTCTATGAATATACAAAATGGAATGATATGGGAAGCTAATTTAATGGTACATGATAGTAAGATACAATACCTAGGATCAAAATAAATCAAAAGACAATACCCATCACTGAATGAAATGATGGGGGAATATAATATTACTAGTTTTGGATGTTCAAATTCCATGAATACTATATCTAATAGTAGTACTAACTTACTATTAATGTTTTGGTGGAATAATGGAGCATAGATTCTGATGAATCATTCAATTTCTTGAGAGAGAAGGTATTCAATTTTGTACCCAAAAGTGTTGGAAAGTTGGGATTAGATGATGATGATGAAATTGAAATTATAAGGAAGGGAGCTATCAAATTTCAGATGAATAGTGAAATCAATATATAATTGAATTCATTTCTACATATTCTTATACTTTAGAAAATTCATATTTCCATTTTCCAACTATAAGAAGAAAGATTCAGAATTATATTCTCAAATAGAGTGTGTAAGATCACTCAGGGTTCTATGTTCATTTCCATGGGTGTAAAGGATGGCATGTAATATTTTATTGGAAAGGAAAATGAAGAAACATTTTCTAGAGCATCAACTTTTGATAGTTCAGAATTATGGCACTACTACCTTAGGAACCCGAGTGAGAATATAATTAATGTTATAATAGTGAAAGTATTGATGAATATAGACTATAAAAACTCCAATTGTTGTGATATTTTCATATATGGAAAGAAAAAAAAGTTGTTGTTCAATTTGAATGGAAGGACACCCTAGATCCCGAAGCTAGAATTTGTTCATAAAGATGTTTGGGGACCCACATCAATACAATATCATGTTAGGTTATAATATTTTGTGACATTAATCGATAAAACCATGAGAGAAGTATGAGTTTATTTTTTGAAACAAAAACCTGAAGTCTTTCTTCAATTTTTTCAATAGAATTTTATGGTGTAAAGGGAGTTAGGATGAAAACTAAAATGATTAAGATCTAATAGAAATATTTATTATAGTGGAAGTATATTTTGAAACTTCTACAAGTACAAAGTAAATATAATTGAAGATAATATACCTAGGATACCATAGTATAATAGTGTGGATTAAATAATAAAATAGACTTTTATGGATAAGGTGCCGATCAGGATTTTTCATTCAAGAATACCTAAGGAAATTTGGGTGGAAGAAATTGAATGTGTAGTGTACATAGTTAAAAAAATCATTCAACACTAACGGGGTAAAAAATTGTGGAAGTAATATAGTCTAGAAAGATATCAAAAAATAACCACCTCATGTTTTTTAATAGTCTCACCTATATACATCTGGATTAAAAATACCTTGAAAAACTGAAATACAAGTCTCAATCAAGTTTTTTTATAGGAGATGATGATGTAAAATTTGGGTTTAATCTTTTAGATGATGGCAAGAAAAAATTCATTTGAAGATGAAATGTTCTCTTTAATAAGTAGGTTTTGTGGAATCTATAGAATTTGTAAAAGAAGGAAGTTGAGATAAAATATTTGAACCATTTAATCCAACTAGATAAGAATGGGATTACTATAAGTTCACAAGTTATAGAGAGTTCAAAAGGGATTAAAATATTAGAAATTTAACCAAAAGAAGATGCATTATAGAGATGAGGAACTTAGGAGGATTTGATAAGAGAACTAGATGGTAATGTTATAAAAATTATAGTTCCAGAAAGGGTGGAGTCACAAGCAGATTTGAAAATGATTTCTAGATTTAGATGATTGGTACACATGTATATAGATTACTTTTATTTAATTATTTGAATTGATGAAGGGGATCTATAGACCAAGAAATAAGTGTAAAGTCATAGTGATTCTAAAAAGTTATAGTAATCTATAATGGATGAGTTGGATTCACTACATGTGAATGAATCTAAAGAGATTTAAAAACTACCACTTAAAATGAAATAACTAGACAAAAATGGGTATTTCGATTAAACTAAGAAGCTGATAGAATGAAAAGGTACAAGTAAAGTTTGGTAGTGATGGGGATTTAACAAAAAGAAGGTGTATAATTCTTAGAAATATTTTCAATAGTAGATAAATATAATATCATATGAAGAATTTTATGTTTGGTTACTTCAAAAAATATGTATGTAGAATAAATGAATAAAAATACCAAATTTTTCAACAGATGTTTAGAGGAGTAAATTTATATGAAGTAATCTATGTTTCCTGAAAAATTAAATTCAATGATTAATTTTTTAAATAAAGAAAATTTTCTATGGATTAAAATAATAACTATGGAAATGAAACACAAAGTTCAAAAATATCAAGATAGATAAAATTAGACCATTAATACAACCAAAAAGTGTATAAGGATGGGACCTTAATGATAATACTCTTACATGTGGATGTAATTCTCTTGTAAGAATAAAAAATTTGGAGAATTTAGGAGTTTGAGAAATATATTTTCATAAAATTTAAGATGAAGGATCTCATTTAGGGAAATAAAATCCTGGGGATGATAATTAAGAAGGAAAATAATGCTAGAAGTTCGGTGTTGTGATAGAATGACTATTTCCAAAAGATACATAAAATATTATGGATGTTTAGATGTAATTTGGTCTTAACTCCATTGGAATCACACCTTAAATTATCCAAGGAGTGAGCATTAAAAATTGAAGATGAGATGAATCAGAAAATGAAGGTTCTTTTCATCAGTGTTATGAAGTCTTATGTACTTAATATTGTAAACTCTACTATAAATTTCATATTGTTACACCCCAACCTTCCACAATATGTTTCACTTTGAATAATACAATAGCTTGTGGGGTACACATATTTGAATTCTAGTACACCATGACCAATCAAACTAGCTGTTTAAAAGTAGTTATGAATAGTAATAAACAATTTTTGAACTTTTATATATTTTCTTTTTCAAAATGGACTTCTTTTTTAGATTTATAATATCAAAAATTATCTTGTGTGAATTTTTTGTATTTTTCTGAAAACATTCATTTTTTATGAATAGTGAAAAACACATCGTTATTATTTAAAACCGAATTTTTATTTATATAATTATTATTATTTATTTAAATGTATTTAAAGAAACAATAGATATATAATACCTATATTAGTCTAATTTAATTCATTATAGTCATTTTATAAAAAAATTAGATATATAAAATTTTATTAAACATTTTAACGCCTTTTACCCACCTTCTAGGCACATTTGCAAATTTTTAAAAAATGTAATTTTACTGCTTCTGTGAATTGAATTTAAAAAATTTGACAGACACGGTTTTCATCCACAAGTAAAATGTGGTTTGATAAGATGAAATTATTTTTTGGTGAATAGTAACTTTTGAATATTATTTACCACGATTAAAAGTAAATAGGGTAATTAGAGGTAAAAATAATATTTGGATTACCCCAAAAGATGCCCTAATTCTATTGAATAAGTGTATTTTGACCAAAATAAACCATAGAACAAAAATATAATCATTTTTTATCCACTTGGATTAGATTAAGACATTTAGTATATTTTATTTAAAGAAGAGTTAAAAGTGTTAAATTAAAATTTTAATAACTAAACCATTTTTAATATAGGGTTATACATAAGATAACTTAGATTTTAAATATTCATTAGAAAGACAAAAATATTTCCTATATCATATTATTTTATTTATATTTTTTAGCTAATAAAAAATTAAATTTATTTATCCCATAATGATGATGAAATAATTACCATATTAATGAATGATTAAAATAATTGATATTATAAATATTAAAATAAATGTAAATTGAAACTTATGATGCCATCCACGAATTTTATAGGTGAATATTACATGTTAGGTTTGATTAAATGTATTTTTTCAAATTAATCATGTTGTTATGACTTTCACAAAAATTAAATACTAAATAGTGTCAAAATTGAATTAAATGATTTTTTAAAACAAACACTATTTTATTAAATTGTAGAATATTCCTAAAAATACTGTATTCTGCCAAAGGACTTCAATAATGTTATATATTTCAGTAAGGAACCACTTGATGTTCTCTATGCAGTTTATAGTAAGTTTATTAACCCTATAGTGTAAGAAAAGAAGAAGACATGGTATGAGTTAAACTATTTAACTAAGAGTTAAATGTAAAATCTACAGTTAATATAGTGAGATAAACTTGTATAAAACCATTTTTAGCTACTAGAAACCTAAATTTTTTATAATAAATTAATATTTCAATCTCTTCCAAATGTTCCTCTCGCCTCTCTTATAAAATGGTACTTCCCTTATCTCAAATTCACTTCTCCAAATCCATTTAGATCGGCCAAAACCTACTCAAATATCCTCCAAAATATCCTCACATCAACCTATAAGCCTTACGTTTATCAGAAATCCAACCAATGGAGCCCTTTTGTTCAAATCAAAAGGAAGCACCTGAAGAATACGTAATTATTTCACCACTTCTTTCAAAGTTCTTTTCTTCCAGAACTTCCACTTTATTTGTTGTTTCCATACCAAAATAATAGCTCCAATACCTTCTACGTACTATAATTTTATTAGAAATATGGTGAATCCATATTCATTATTCTATACATCCTATGAATGACAAAGTCACCATACATTTGTACGTACGGCTTACCGTCTCTATGCTATTGTTCAGTTTTTTATTCAACACTTCATTATTTGGATGGGTATAATAATGAGTATAAATGATATAAAATTTAAATATAAAATGTTAATTATTATTTATATTTAATGTACCATCCAATTACTTATTATATCACCATCAATAAAATGATATTGTCGCTCGTGTGTATGTACGACTTAATGTCTCCATGACGCGATGATATTTCATTCCACAACCTAACCATTCAAGAATAATGTTCATTTTATGATTAAAAAATAATTTTTAATAACTAAATATCATTATGGATATGAATCAAATATATCCTATCCATAACAAACCTGACCTGCGTAACAAAAAAAATAATGAAAAATGAATCAGTTAAAACCCGAAATAATGATATTACTGAAATATTATTAACAAAGCAATATTAGAGGAGAGATTTGATATCATATTTATGTATGTGGTTATTTTATAATTTAATAACAATGATTTAACCATTATATAGTAGGTTATCATACCCTATACTATGGAAAAGATTAAGGTAAGGGTTAATTTTACAATCTCTTTATTATCCGAGTTTTTTTATATGTATGTATCTACTGGGACTTCTTTGTCATCCGCATCTGTGTTTCTTAAAAATTTATTTCAAAACATATTTATTATTTCCTATACTATGGGTTAAAGTCATTTATACCCTTGTTTGACTATTTATGAAAAAATTTGAAAGGAATCTTTCCTTCATTTTCCAAACAAGGTACTTTATTACCTTTTCAACAAATTAAGAAAAGAATGTTTTTTAAACTTATACAGCAAGTGCATCTATTTTCTGCCATTATAACACATTCAAAGATTCCCTTAAAATATTATAATAATATTTTCAAAATAATTGTTTTCATTTATAATTATGTGACTTTTGAATGATTTTAAAGTAGAAGGAGATATTTCTCTCAAATAGTGGTTGGATTGATTTCATCTATGTCAATTTCTATTTTTGGATTTTATGTTTAATTGAAGTTTATTTTTTATGATTCCATATGTCATTGATGGTTTTATTATATGTTTGACTGTGTATGTGATATTTTTATGTCATTCATGATTTATGGTTAAAGTATGGAAATTTTGTATGCTAGGTTAATACGAATGTTTATGTTATGTTTCACCCTTTTCATATGAGGAATGAATTGGATGTAGTTAGTGATAGGTGAGGCCTTCTATATCCCCTCAATGCATCAGTAGGTCTCATGAGACCAACTAGTGTCTTGGATCAAGGCCTTGACAAAATTATATTTATATTCTTGGCACGAGGTCTTTACTTTGTGGTTAAGATGTTTGACATTATTCAATCCATCATTATGAGATTAGCTATTGATATTAAATGTGATTATTAGACTAGTATAATATAAATGTGAATAAGTAAATGAAATTATTTGATTTATATTTTCCATATTATGCTGAATTTTTATTTCAAAAGTCTTTTGTTTTATTCTTATACATTGCCTAAAATGTTTATGCATATTTATGATAGTTTCTACTATATTGTTATCCTTACTGAACATCTGAGCTCACCCATTTCTTGTGTTTTATTTTTTCCTAGGATGCGAAGAAGTATATTATGAATTACCTACATGAATAGGCTAAAAATACGAGTGTGTTCAATAGAGGCACAATGTTTCATTTTCATTTCATAATGTAATGTAAAACTTATGTATGTATCTAGTACTTCCAAGGCTACAAAACAGATTGGTCTTTTAGGACGTGATCTTTTGTGATCATGTCAATGTTTTGTAATAACGTAGTGACTCTAGATAACTATGGTTGGGTAATTATAGCTGGTATCAAAGGATGTTTAGTACAATCCTTGGAAACTAGATTTAGAAAAAATATGATTAGGGAACATTGTCCTAAGATAGAAAATGAGGATTAGTATAGAAGAACATCCAAATATTTTGGTAATGTAAAGATTGTGTGGATTTTCCCAAAAATACATCCCTTTATAGATACAACAAGTGGATGTGGTTCTAGAATAGATGTACCTAGGAGTGAAAACATCGACACAGAGTTTTGGGCTTGACCCGGGGTATCCTGGAACATGACAACGGGCCTTACTGCGCACCTGGTTGACACTCTTAGGGGATAAGCTTAAGATAACTCACATTTTGTTTTCAAACCATTATGAAGAATTTATGAGTAAATACTTTCCCAAATAAAACATTTTTATGATTATGAATTATATGTATAAACTGTTCAATTTATGTTAGGTATTTTACATGTTTGGAATTATGAATTGTGATTCCTAAACTAACCTAGTGTATGCCATTGTTTAGAAATGGAACCTAGTGTAAATAATGGTAATTGTATGAATGCACATAATCCATTTAAGGATTTCCCTCCTACTAAAGATAATTATAGTAGTGTTGGTGATGAAACTGGTGATGAACAACTTATAACCATACTAGGACAACTCACTTGGGCTATGAATAATAACCTTACCCATATGAGACACCATTATCCACATTGAAGATGATCAATTTTTGACCGCTTCATGAGGTATAAACCACCAAAATTCAATGATACTAAAAATCTATTTTAGCTGAGAAATGGATAACTTCCATAGAGAAAATATTTCTTGATTTGTGGAGTAGATAAAAGGAAAAAGTTTTCATGGAAGTTTATCACCTCATAGGAGATGTAGATCAATAGTGGTCATTAATTTAAAACACAAAAGAGGATGAATAAGTATCAAATATGAAATGGAGGGAGTCTAAATAGCTTTAATTAGAAAAATAATTTCCTTGTGAATATCGAGCAGATATGGAAAGGAAATTTGTAATTCTGAGGAAAAAAGAGGATAAGAATGTCATAAAGTATGAGGTGAACATTAAAAGGTTAGAAAGGCATGCTACAGATTATATTTGTAACCTAATAAGTAATATTGATCGATTATTTGATGGGTTAAAACCATTTCTCATCCAAGAATTAGTCTCAAAATACTTCTCATCATACGAAGATATAGTCTCATGTGCTATCAATATTGAAAAGGAACTCTCCCGGTATTATGAATTTAAAGTTAAGTAAGAAAAGAAGAGATCTACTGAACACTCTAGAAAAGAAAATAAGTGTAAAAAGGGTAAAGTTTAATTTCCATCCTTTAGTAATTGTGTGAAGAAACATCTTGGTACATGCCCAAATTGAATGGGAGTTTATTACAAGTGTTAAGAAAAAGGCCACCACGATCGTGATAGTATGGGGAAGAAAGTGGTTGTCGATATTCAATGATACCACTAAAAAGAAATGGGTAATTATGTAAATGAATTTCATAATCATCAAGGAAACATACCATAGAAAAGGCTAAGGGAGAAAGGCCAAGATTATGAGATCACAATTGATAAGGTTGAAGCTCCAAATGAAATAGTGGCATGTACATTAATCATTTCTTCCAAATTATTCAATTCTTTATTTGATTCCAGATCATCAAATTATTTCATATCTTCCCTCATTACCATGAAAATTAGATATTTCCAATTTGACTTAATAAGGGAGTTTTTAGTCAAAAATCCTAAGGAAATTATCATATCAACAGTGTTTTGTTAATCAGTTACAATTATGGCATATAGACGTTCTTTATCGACTGATCTTATTTCTTTACCCATGATTGAATTTTATATAATCCTCTTTATGGATTGTATTTGGGACCATGATGTGAAAATTTATTTTAAGGAGGTTACAATTTTTTATGATGATAATGAATCCCTTGCCTTTAAATCCGAAACACCACCATATGATTCTCATCTAGATCCACCCCCAGTAGCTTTACTAAATTCAATTATTGGGGAGGAAGGGAGTGAAATAACTATGGTTGAGGAAAGGAATGTTCAAATAGAGGAGGTACCTATTGTGGAAGAATATATTGAGGTGTTTCCAAAGGATTTACCTTGACAACATCCAGAATGATAAATTGAGTTTTCTATTTACTTAATTCTTGGTTCAAGGACCATATCGAAGACACCTTATAGAATGGACATTGTGGAATTAGTGGAACTAAAGAAACAACTAGAGGAATTGAGTAATAAAGGATTTATTCAACCTATTGTTTATCCATGGGGATCCCTTATTCTTTTTGTTGAGAATAAAGATGGATCTATGAGATTATTCATTGACTATAGAAAGATCAATGTTATAACAATAAAGAACAAATATCACCTACCACACATTAATGATTTATTTGATCAACTTCTTGGTGTTCAATATTTTTTCAAAGATTGAACTTCAATCTGGATATCATCAGTTGTGCGTGAAAAAGGAAGACATTCCAAAGACAACATTTTGAACCAGGTAATGGGCAATATGAGTTTACAGTAATTCCTTGTGGACTGAATTATGAAACACCTATTTTCATGGATCTAATGAATAGAGTTATCAAGGAATATCTTGACGAATTTGTAGTGGTATGTATTGATGATATCTTGGTATAATTTGAAATCTACGAAGATCATGAAAATCACCTGTGAAATATTCTAATGAAATTTGATGAAATGAATTAGTTGGGAAGTTTAGTATGTGTGAATTCTGGATTTTGGAGATTTCATTTCTTGGACATATTTTCTCTATGTATGGAATATCTGTTGATCATTAGATGAAAAGGGAAATCAAATAATGTCCAACACCGATTAGTATAACCGAGGTACACAATTTTATTGGTTTAGTAGGATATTATCGGCATTTCAACCAGAATTTTGCATGATTGGCTGACCCATTAACCAAGATCACACATAAAGGGGTTAATTTTTTTGTAAAAAGAGTGTAAAGAATTCTTTTAAGGATTAAATAGAATATTATCCAATGCTTTTATCTTGAATCTACCGTCAGATAATGATGGGTTTATTATTTATAGTGATTCTTTGAAGAAGGGCCTTGGTTTTTTCCTTATGAAGAATGATAGATTTATTGCCTATGCATCACGACAGCTAAAAATTCATGAATGAACTATCCTACTCATGATATTGATTTATAAGAAGTAATATTTTCTATGAAGATATGAAAACACTATCTTTATTGTAAAAAAAATGTGCAATATATTCTAATTAAAAGAGTTTGAAATATATTTTCTCACAGAAAAAACTCAACAAGAGGAAAAGGTGATGGATTGAACTACTCAAGGATTACGATTGCACAATACACTACCACACATGGAAGGTAAATAAGGTATCATATGATTTGAGTTGATTGGATCATGGAGTTTTGAACAAGATGAGACTTTAAAGAGTTCCTATGTTCATGGATCTAGTAAAGATGGATATTGGAATAATCATGGAATGTGAAACATCAGTACTTTTTCAAATGTTTTCCAAACCATATTTATTAAAAAGGATAAAAAGTTATTAGACTGATGATAAGGAGTTTCAAAATAGAAATAAAGTTTTGAATGATGGGAGATTGATTGAATTAATATATGAATATGGAATTTTGAAATTTGGGAAGAGGATTTATGTTCCCAATATACCTAATCTAAAAAAGGAATTGTGGTATGATGCTCATAGATCCAATTTCTCTATAAACCCTGGTAGCACTAAGATGTATAGATATTTGAAGGAACATTTTTGGTGGGACAAAATGAAGAGGGAGATTACTGATTATGTGCCAAGATGTATGGTTTGTCAACAGGTGGAGGTTGGAAGACAACATCCAAGAAGAGTCTTGCAACCTCTTCTCTTACCTGAGTGGAAATAGAATGATATTATGATGGATTTTTTATGGGGCTACCAAATACTCCTAGATGATATGATGAAATATGGGTCATTGTTGATCACCTTACCAAGTAAACACATTTTCTTACTATAAGAGAATATTTACCACTTGAGCATTTAGAAAGACAATATATTAATGAAGTTGTAATACTTCATGGTTTACCCTAATAGATTGTTTCTGATCATGATTCTTGTTTTACATCAATATTTTAGGATCGTCTTCAGAAAGCCTGAGATACTGAACTTCGGTTGAGAACTGCCTACCACCCACAAAATGATGGACAATCAGAACAGACCATTGAAACCTTGGAAGACATGTTGAGATCTTTCTCACTTGACTTTCATGTTATGTGGGATCAGTATTTACCTCTGGTAGGATTTTCCTATAACAATATCTTCCATTCAAGTATTTAGATGGCACCATATAAAGCATTATATGATACGAGATGACACACACCAACTTTATGGGATGATGTTAGTGAACTAAAACTCATAGGCCTAGAAATTGTTGAGGAAACAATGGAAAAGGTGAATTTTATCCAAACCCACATCAAAGAAACTCAAAGTAGGAAAAATATCTATGCTGATAACCAGAAGAAGGATTTTGAATTTAAAGTAGCTGATCATGTTTTCATGATGGTATCTCTATAGAAGGGTGTTATACGATTCAGTAAGAAGGGTAAATTAAATCGCAGGTGCATCGTACTTCTGAAATTCTGGAACCAATTGGAGTTATAGCTTACTATTAGGCAATGCCGCCAAGTCTCTCCAAAGTTCATGATGTGTTCCATGTATCATTTTTGAGAAAATGAATGCCTGAACTAACACATGTAATCACCAATGAAGAAATAGAATTGGAACTAGATCTATCTTATAATGAAGATCCTATTAGGATTCTTGATTCCAAATAACAAGTGTTGAGAAACCAGACGACTCGTTTGGTAAAATTACATTGTAGAAACCATAAAATAGAAGAGGAAGTGTGGGAACCTAAAGAACATATGATGAAGAACCACCCGAATCTTTTTAGAGAGTAATATTATAAAAATTTTGAGGATGAAATTATTTGAAGGAGGTGAGAATGTAACACCCCGAGTTTCCATGAAATGTTTCTCTTTGAATAATACAATAGCTTTTGATGTACACATCTCTGACTTCTAGCACACCAAGAACAATCAAACTAGCAGTTTAAAAAGAATTTATGAATAGTATTACCCACTTTTTTAAATTTTATAAATCATATTTCTCAAAATAAACTTCATTTTTTGGATTTGAAATATCAAAATTAGCATAGGGTGAATTTTTGGTATTCTTCTGAAAACATTAAATTTTTTATGAATAGTGAAAAAACATTGTGTTATTGTTTAAAACCGATTTTTTATTTAAATAATTATTATTTTTTAATTTAAATTTATTTTAATGTCACAATATATACATAATTCCTATATTAGTCTAATTTAATTCATTGGAGTCATTTTATAATATGATTCAATATATAAAATTTTATAGATCTTTTTAACATCTTTTACCCACGTTCGAGTCTATTGACGCTCCTTTTCGTCACATTGTCTAAAGGAATGGAAAGGTAAATGACTTTGCCCAAAGTGATTCATCCTTTGAAGAAAACATAAAAAATCGACAAAGAAATGAAAAAGGAGTCAAAGGACTTATGGTCACACAATTTCCCTATTATCATGCAAGTATACTTGCTCGCCACCTAATTTTCACGCAAGTGACTTGCGCGCCCTAAGTGATAACCGCCCAGGGTCTTCAGAATCCTATAAATAGACCATGTTGGCCCCCCATTTCGAGAGGAATTTTTCTAGAATTCATATACAGATCTATGAATGCCCAAGTCTCTTATTCAAGTCTTCCGAACTCGTCTAAGGTAATTCTTTACCTAGAGTGGAAGGTCTAAACATGAGGAGTATGGTATAAGTGTTAGAATTCACAAACACTTGCGCGCCTATGTGTTTTAACCTTAAGGGAAATGGAAACACTTACGCACTGCCCTACTTCTTCACCATAACTTGCGCGCCATCTTCTGGAAAGCCTCTAGGGATAATTCTAAAGGCTTTGATCAAGGATCGCCCAAATATTACTCTAAGGGATGGAAATCACGCAAGTACCCATGTGCCGCGCAGGTATACCTGCGCGCCCAGGACCTGCGCGCCCACGCAGTACCTGCGTGCCTGCCAGGACTTGCGCGCCCCTATCTTTTTGGGTGACTTTCCTGCCCATTTCTTCCCTCTTATGTTATTCCACCTCTCCTATTCAAGATTCAATCTCCAAGACACTCTTCAAATCCATTTATGGAATGATTTCTTGATTTGGCTTCCTTATCTGAAAGGAACTCCGTGGAACATCTCTCAAAACCTAGTGATTTATACATCTATATGTCACTAAAGATTGAGATTTCATTCCTTTAACCTCATCCTTTAAGATGAGAGAATCCTTAACCTGGGCCTCCTTTTCAAGAGTAATCCCCAGGACAAATCCTCATTAATCTGGGCATCCTCCTTAGGAGTAAGCCACAGTCTTAAAATTCCCAAATATGGGCATCCTCCTTAGGAGTAATCCCCAACCATATTTATCTTAGCATGGGCTTCCTTTTGAAGAGTAACCCCAATCTCAAATATGGGCCTCCTCCTTAGGAGTAATCCCCAAGTCCCTTTTATTTTCAAATCCCTTTTACCTGGGCCTCTTTTTTAGGAGTAAGCCACAATCTTAATTTTCTTTTGATCTGGTCTTCCTTCTCAGGAGTAAAACCCAATCATAAGTCCCCTACAAACTTGGGAATCTTCCTTAGGAGTAAGCCCAAAAGATTAGAGTATCCAAATATCCATGAAGCACATATACCTTTATGGACAATGTTCATGGATTTCTACCCGGATGTAAATCTTAATTCTTATCTATTTGGGCAGTCATACACACATAAGCCCCATATCATTGCATCTTTTGTGGCACAAATTGTCTAGTTTCACCAATACCTCTTGTTTCTCACACCGAGCATGACTCACGTGAGCATAGAGTGTAAAAGTAATCATGAAATCTTTCTTTGATCCATAAATAATGCATATACATCATACTCAGTTACTCAAACTATGTGGGTTATGATTCCTTTTCCAAAACAAAGGATACGTAGGCAGCCCATCAGCGGGTATGATCCCAACGCTGAAATAATTCATGTCCTCCTGAATGACAATAAACATCAAGTGCCCCACTGAGTGGATTTAAAACCTCTACGGTCATCATAACGACCAAGAGACTTTTATATACTTAAGGATACCATCAACTAAGAATCTCTAACAAATACAGATGATTCTCAATCGATGAAGAACCTAGAATACATATAAAAGATTCTCTGAATTTCCTACATATCAATCATTGATTGTCAGACTAAAGGAAAGATCATTTTATACTTTGTAATGTAATAAGGATTCACGAAAATAACATAAATATATAAAGAGAGTCCCGGAGTAGACAATAATTCCCCTCAAAAAGGTGTCATGAGTCCGACCTCCCATCCTCTCGACCAATGCAAATTCCTAAGCCTCATCAGTCCACAACTAATGAGTTCCTACCATTGGAAAGTAGGTCCAAATGGATATGGAATCATTGGATGTTTCCGGTTCTACGAAAAAACCCATTAGAAACTGATTAGAATGATTGAACCTTCAATCAACGAGCTCATCCCCAATTCCAGAGGAAACAAAAAATAGTGAACCCGACGTGAATCCATAACCAAGTTAAAATGATGATTTACTTATTTGTTAGGCCCCTATTTAAACTCATTGAGAGGGCCAACAAAACCAATCAGTAACATATGTGCTCATTCAAAAGATGTAGTGGCTGAATTTATCTTTATTACATCTGTTATATCAAATAGACACTCTTTTCCAAGATCTTCTGCATTTCCAAAATGGCTTATCTTACGTTCACATATGTGAATACCTCTACTGTGAAAACCTCTTCTACAAATGCCACTGCTGCTACTCCAGCTAGATCATCGTCTGCTCTGAGGACAACATCACCTACTCACCATCTTCAACGCTGGGTACCAAATGCACTAGTTAAGGAGTACCGTCAACACGGTACCATTCCAACTCTAGAGGCTGCTTGAAAAGCCCTCCAAAGGAATAATTCACCATGGTCGTCCGGACAGCGACGACCAGTGATCAAGAAGCAGGCAGTGCTAACTACTTTCTCCAATCGTTTCTGGTCGTTATCCCCGGAACGCAATCACCATTCACTCCCATATTATGGGGAGGTGAATGAGCAGGTCCCCCAGGGCCTTAATTCAAGGAAGCAGGAGTCCTTCCCGAGGGCTCCCATCAACCATCACTGCTAGACTCATGTGGGAGTGCGCCCTAAACATGATGAGGGTGTCAACTCCAAGCATTTAGCTCAAGTTCCTCGAATCCGAGCAGGCAAGACGAATCGGCATAGGCGAAATCTGGTTAACAATGAGCAGGTTCTCATCCCTGCCATCTCCAGAGAAGTCCACCAACCTAACTTGGTGGAAAGCAACGAGCAGGCCCACACACCTACCTGTTTTAATTCCGCTGTCCAGCAGACTCGTCTGGCAGCATCACGCCAATCCCTCCAGGCAATTCCAGCAGAGTACTATAGGCAGGAACATATACCTGTTTATACATCATCAGCTAGTCAGGATCATCTGACTACATATGATGGATCTCGTCAACCACGTTCAGCGAAGTGTAATCAGCAGGAACATACACCTAATAGTATTGATCAAGCCTACCAGCAGTCTCTCTTGGTAGCACACAGTGAAATCAGTCAGAAATATCCGGCGACAAACTGAAGATAGACTCAACTTTCTGCCCCAACACTTGAGTACTGTCAGGATTCACTAACAGGAAAAGGAGGACAAGAGTAGGCACATGCACCTACTCCAAGCATGGAATGGATGTATATCCTTGTTCTGGTATCTGAGGTCACCAAGAATATTCTATCAATGGTGAAAGAGAAGAATCAAATCCCTGCTCATATTCTGGATGCTTGCCAGGATATTATAACAGCTTCAGCAACATCTCAGGGAAAGACATATAAATCTATTCCTACCAGTGGAGTAACACATCAACAGTTCACTCTAGAATAGACACACACATCTGTTCCAGTCCAAGAGGGTTGTGGGGCATAATCCCCCATATCATACAGACAACCAAGTTAGGCACATACACCTGATTTGAGTAGAGATCGTCAGCCTAACCTGGCCATCTCTCCTGATCAGGCACGTACACCTGCTCAGAGTATCCACTTTCATCAACAAGTGGTTTCCAAGGTGAGTATGAAGGCGTCTAAGAAGAATACCCGCCCAACACAGTCAAGAGATCAGGAGCCAATCTGTAACAAGGCCTTGCTCGATGCTGGAGTTCTTGAAGCCCTCAGACGATTATCTGTTAGAATCCAAGATTCTACTCCCCCATTTCCCAATAGTGGGAAAATTAATTCAGAAGGTCTTCAACAGACTCTTCCTCATGAAGGCTTGCTTCATGACAGTTTGGTCGATCTTGAATTTTCATCTTCATATGAGAGCTACAATAACCCTCTGTGTGGCCAGAAGACCAAGGAGCGAGAGATATCATCTTTTGTCGTAACCCACCATGGTGATCCTCCCCATGATGATGAATTTCGCTGAGAAATTCATCCCTGTAGTAGTGATTCACATTTCCCGAAAAATGCTCTAGTGGACAATGTAGTGCCGAGAAAGCCCTCTTATCTTGAGGCACTTGCAAATGCGAAACCAGTCATGTCTGATTCTTCATCGCTATCAGGTGAAATACTTTCTCAATCGGAAGATAGCCCAGGGTTTAGGTAATTCTCCGAACCAACCCTAAGTCATGCATCTTCTAGTTTGATCAGTGATTTCTCTACCAATCTTTTTGGATCCGATGAAGCAACAAGGAAGAACCAGTTCTGGTCAAATCAGGTAGAAGAATTTTCATTGAATGATAAAGAGGAAATGCTGAACATGAGAAAACAACTAGGGACAGGTGGAGTGCCAGTCATGTTTTGGCCTCTGGCTGACTCTCAATACGACATTCCAGATATGTTGACGGAATATGGAATTCATGATATTCGTCTCAACATATGGAAAAATCTTTGTCAGTTGAAGAAGAAAGTATTATCTTATGATGAATATGAAAATCATGTTAAGATAATAGAAGGGTTACAACGTCATATTGATTTGACATCTCTATCAGTCTCTCAATATCTGAAGGCTGAAAAGCAGTAGAGAGCCCTTCAACGTTCATGCCTTGGCGCACTAAGAAGATTGCGCCAGTTAATTTCCAATGCCCCATCTGTTATTCATGTCAGAGGATGGGGTGTTCATGGAGCACTACATTTCACTGTGCTCTCAAGTCAGCAAAGCCCGCCGAAAATGGTCTCATGCAATGTTTTTGCCCGTGGCCGGCCATAATAAACTGGCTTTGTTTGTAATCAAAGGCTTTCCCAAGAACAAGCTTCAACTAGTTCCTCTCAAAATCAAGAATACATAGAAAAAGTTGTTGAATTACTCCTGCATCAAGCAAACGAGATTATTGAACAGGCCTCTCGTATGGAGCAAGCACATCATCAAGTGACAGAAGAGTCAGAAATCATCCAATGGTCTTTTGAACTTGGTGATAAAAGTGGATATCGATTGATGCATCCATAAAATTTTCAGACCAAGGGAAGCAAGATCAGGAGAGCTTTTAAGAAAGTCTCAGACATAGCATGTCTAGTGCCACCCCAGCTTTCCAGACTGGGGACTTTTTTAAACTAACCCTCAAAATCAACAAATAGGATTCACGGAGTTGAGCAGGAACAACCCCAGTCCACCGAAATGGAAACTTTTTAAAATCCTCAATCCCTCCCTCGAAGAAATTTGGTCTTCTATCGATTAAGGAAGAAGCCTCAAGAGGAACGAAGGGACAAATTATCAGGAGACTCTCTCTAAATTACAGTTTGTCAAGAAATTCCTGAGGGATCCAATCAATGAAAGGAAATGTCTCATCAGAGACATGGAAGAAGACAATATCATAGAATACTGATAGAAGGGATGCAATGTATTATGCATCAATTAATGTGATCAATGTCGTTGTTTCTGATTCACCAGATGAGGCTCATTCAGATGGGTCGGATGAAGAGGTTCCTATTCAAGAAGTTGTACGCAAGGACACAAATGAAGAAGGTGTGCGTACAAGAAATCAAAGGTAACCCAAAATCTGGGTGTTCCTTCAAATAACCCACTTCTCCCTCTCCGAAAGGGATCAAACAAGGGGAAGAGAAAGAATCAGGTTACATATCCTTCCTCTCGATAAAGCCAATCGCTCTCACTAGAGCAATGATTTTCAAAACAAGAGGAAGAAATTAAAGAATTGAGGAGGTTGAACGTAGAACTACTTCAAGGTAGTCTTCCCCCTAAGCATGCTGGAGTCAGTCATCCAAGGGAGTTTGTTGTAGCTACTGAGATAGATCAACAATATCCTACTTTTTCAGTACACCCTCACAGGTCTAATCCTATAGGTCAAGTGCAAAAACAATTGGCAGTGCTGCCATCAGTTGCAGTACTAGCTGCCATACCTGTCCAAACTCAATTCATTGCACCTTACTAAGTCCAAGTACAACTGGATGTTTCTCAAAAGTTAATAACTACCATTGAGTCATTAACAGCTCGGTTGGAGAATATAGAAGGGAAGCGTGAGCAGGTACAACCAGAAAAGAAAGATGACCCTGAATGGGTAGATTCAATCTCTCCCCCATCCTGTTTTGGGAACCCTATATTCTCTATTTTCAATGGATCAGGTGACCCTGAACAGCATTTGATGCATTACGTGTCTTATTGCGATCCTATGATGGGAAATCCAGAGCAGCAAGAAGCAGTGAAACTTAGATGCTTTGTGCGAACCTTGCAAGGACCAGCTTTTGTTTGGTACACAAGATTGCAATCCTGGTCAATTACCAGATTGGAGGATCTTTTCCAAAGATTAATTCTCCAATTCAGCTCAATGTTGCCAAAGACAACAGTTTTTGATCTCACAAACTGTAAGCAAAGGGAGAATGAAAGGGTCTCATATTTCATTACTCGCTGGAAGGGATTAACATATTTTCTAAGCTTATCACTCCCTCAGGAAGAACTGTTGCCAATCTATGTGGAAACTCTGCATGACAAATTACGCACACCTTTGATCCTTGTTAAATATATAGGAGGGTTTCAAGACCTTACTTCAATCACTCAAAAGATTGAATATTCTCTTATACAGACTAAGGATAAATCTCGTGTAATTCCATCAGCTCTAAGAAGGAGAATGGGTAAAGCAGAGACTGCTACAGTTATGCTTAAGCAAAAACCTATATCTGCTTCTACTTCAAAACCTTCATCTTCTCGAAGGGCTCCACCTCCTGAGTGTCAACAATAGAGGCCTTTTTGTCAAGACGATCAAAGATATCAAAGACAAAAACAATTTGAGGATCTAAAAAGCAAAGTTTACTCTTTCTGAAATAAACAAGTTCCTGGTTATTTCATTTCAGCTCTGGAAAATAATTTGGTTCAATTTCCAAGGCCCAAAAGGCCAAACAAGGAAGGAGGTGAAGACCATCCCAATTATTTCCCCTTTCAACAAATGTTGCGGAATCCCATTCAGGAGTGTTTTATTTTCAAGGACCTCCTGTAAAATATGGTCGACTCAGGACAAGTCAAACTAAAAGGCTCTTCATCCCAGGTAGCATGTGTTACCGCTACAGTTCCAGAGGTGGAAGGTGAGTGGCAAGAAGTTCAGAACAAAAATGCACAAAAATATGATGATTGGATGGTCAGAAAGATGATCAACTGAACTCATGCTATATTGCGAACGCAATTGAAGAAACCAATTGTGCCTTCTGCCATGAATACCGCAGCAAAACCCTCTTCATCAGAGGGAAATCCTCAAAGAAAAGGCATAGTTCCCAGAAATAGGAACAATCAGAAGAAGCTGAATATGTGTTGAAGCCTATTTTGTCTTTGACTCTAGAAGATTTCATTCCATCTACTTCGAAGCAACGGGCACCACCCCACCAAACGGCACAGCCTAAATAGGCTAATCAGGCAGAGTCTTCATCAGATGAAGAGTTGATTTTCAGTTCTGTTAATATGATTCAATTAACAAATCCATATTCCAGTCACAGTTTCGATTTTGATGATCCCGAATTCCCTATATCAAATAGAGGAATCAGAGTAAGTTCCAGAGACTCAGGATACAGGGGAAGATGTGGATCTTTTAGAGATCACTATTCCAATTCTACCCCTATTAGAACTGTGTATGCGGCAGAAACTCGTGGTAGAGCCCTTCGACGAGGTCAACAAGAACAATCAAGTTCTTACACACAAGGCAGACTCAGCCCTAGCACAATTATTCTAGAAGATCGGTTGAAAGTTCCATATTCTTCCTCTCAGCAAGTAAATAGATCTAATTGGTCTAACCTTCCAAAGACAGGAGTATTACCAACTCCTATCCAGGTACAAGATGCATCAAATTCCAAAGAATTAACTTCTAAGACACCTGCTAAACCACATGTTCTTATTGGTAAACGTAGACCTTTGGATCAAAAGTATGATATATTGAAACACTTGGCCCACGTACCGACGAAGTTATCAATTCTAGATGCATTTAATTTATCAAAGGATCGTTGGGAAGCACTCATTGAGGATTTGTCATGTCCTCAAGAGTTTGACACTGAAATTGCTGTAGCTGAAGTCTACCATGTAGAGAATAATCCTACAGAATGCCATGTATTAATATCTTTTACTGATGAAGATGAAGATGATGTCGTGCATGGACATATTAGACATTTGTACTTATCTGGAAAGGTCAATGGCATAGACATCTGAATATTTTTCATTGATAATGGTTCAGGAGTCAACCTCATACCCATTCGTACACTTCGTCGATTAGGCCTCATAGAATCTGATTTATCTCCTTCTACCTTGATGTTACAAGGATATGATAAAAATGAACAAGAACCACTAGGCGAGATTACACTCAGAACTCAGTTTTGAGATCTTGTGTCCAATTTAGATTTCATGGTTGTTGATCAAGACTGAACCTTCAACATCTTGCTTGGAAGGCCCTGGCTACATCGGCATGCGGCTATCCCTTCATCATACCATCAATTTCTCAAGTTTTGTTTCGATGGTCAAGTTGGGACATTATATGGTGATAAGGCCCCATTCAAGACATTTGAATCTCAATATATTGAGGTGGAATTCTACCACATGAAGGGAAAGAAGGAATCCACAAAAAAGGAGGTTACCAAAGTTAATGCTCCATATGGTTTGGAGAATATTCCAGTAAATCCATTTACGCATGTGAGTACAGATTATGTGTTGCCTATCAGTTAAATTGACAAGATAGACCCAAATCAAAATATTCTTATGGAAAGATTCATAATGTCAATTATGACAATCGATCTAGACAACATGGGAGAAATTGGTAACCCAACGAGAAGTGATGAAAGCACAAATGGTGACGTCTTCATTTCATCTGCTGAAATCCAAAACGTCTATACTTTGCCAATTAGGCCAGAATAAGTTATAGCACCATCTGAGGAGAACAATGATGTCGATTCTCAATCCACTATCTCCTCTTTATTACCCAAATAAGACCCTTCATCATCAATCGGGTCAGAAATGGAAGATTCTTCTTCAAGATGTGCAAATTTTGACATCTCTTCTGATCATGAAAATTCTGCTTCATCATATACTATGAAAGTAGAAACGGAAGAAATAACACTTGTTGAAGAAGAAGAAGAGGAAGATCTCAGAGATGCTGCTCCAACATTTAAAGAAGGTATCTCTACCACTGTGGATGAACTCAGAAAAATAAATCTGGGTACACAAGAAGATCCATGCCCCACTTTAATCAGTATGGCCATGACTCTTGAAGAACAAGAGATGTATATTTACTTTTAAATAAAAGTTGAGACATATTTTCTTGGAACTATACAGAGATTCCTGGGCTTGATTCTGATGTTGCTACTCATCATTTGGGTTTACTAGAAGAACATCGAGGATTTAAGAAAGCTGCAAGAAGAACACACCCAACTTATGATTCCAAAATTGAAGCTGTAGTGGATAAGCATATCAAATATAACTTCATCAGAGAAGTTCAATATCCCAAGTGGTTGGATAATATTCACCCTACAAATAAGAATAAAAGACAAATTAGTGTTCGCATCGATTTCATAGATCTTAATCGGCATTGAACTAAGGATGATTTCCCAGTTCCAATTATAGGACTTTTAATTGATACAACAGCTGGCTATGAAGAACATTCCTTCATGGATGGATATTCTGGATATAATCAATTCTGAATGGCCTCATAAGACAAGGAATCCACAACCGTCAGAGCCCCTCAGGGGGTGTTTTTCTACCGGGTAATGCCCTTTGGCTTAAAGAATGCAGGTGCAACATATCATCGTGCCATGCATCGTATCTTCAAACCATTTTTTGGGATGTTTTTTGAATTCTATGTAGACAATTTGGTGGTTAAATACAAACAAAGTTCTAATCACTTGGCTTATTTTGAATTCATATTCTGCACGCTTCGACAACATAATTTGAAGATAAACCTCTTTAAATGTGCTTTTGGGGTAACCTTAGGAAAATTTCTCAGCTTTGTTGTACGCCATCATGGTATTAAAGTCGATCCTGAGAAGAAAAAGTCAATCCTTGGTATGTCACCTCCTCGAAATTTGAAATAATTAAGAGGAATTTAAGGACACTTAGCCTATATTTGGTGTTTCATCGCCAATTTCGCAGGAAAAAGTTTACCCTTTACCAAATTGATGAAGAAGGGAGTCACTTACCAGTGGACTGAAGAATGTCAAGAAGCATTCGATATTCTCAAGAAATACCTCTTGAGTCCACTGGTACTCATGCCACCTATTGAAGGAAGACCACTTATCCTCTACGTGACAGCTTTAGAGAGATCATTGGGTCCCTTTCTTGCTCAGAAGAATGATGCTGGGAATGAAAACAACCTCTACTACCTCAGTCAGACTATGCTTCAAGTAGAAACCCATTATTCAAGTATTGGGAAGTGCTTCATGGCAGTAATCATTATAGTTCATAAGTTAAGACACTACATGAAACACCACGAGGTCCAATTGGTATCTTGCAATAATCTGCTCAAATTCATCCTTAGTCGTCCAATGCTTACAGGACGTCTGGCAAGGTGGGAAGTTATTTTGCAGCAATTCGACATTCAGTATGTTTCTCAAAAGGCAATAAAGGGCCAAGCTCTGGCTGATTTCCTGGCTGAACAACCTTCAGTGGAAGACACGTTTTCAGATATTGAACTCCCTGATGAGGAATTCTTCTCTATTCAATAAAGCCCTCAGGCATGGTAAATGTATTTTAATGGTGCTTCCAGAATTCCAACAGGGAGGAAAATAGAAAATCCTAAATTCAAAAAAGTTGGATTAGGAATTGTGCTCATTTCTCCAGAAAAGGCAGTGTTACCTTATTCCTTCTTATTATGGGAACGTGGTACAAATAATGAAGTGGAATACCAAGCTCTCATTGCAGGATTGGAGTTGGCGCTTCAAGCACAAGTGAATCACTTAAAGGTGAAAGGTGATTCAGACCTGATAATCAAACAAGTCAATGCGGATTATGCCATCAGAAAAGAAGAACTAATTGCTTTGTATGATTACGTCAGAGAGTTAATGGCAGAATTCCCTTCGGAACCGACATTTTCTTATATCCCAATATCACAAAATGCCCAAGCTAATGCACTAGATAATATAGCCATAGATCTGGCAGATCTAAATTGGGACGAGACAACCATCAGTATTTACCGCCGTCGTACAATTTCACCATATGTTCGAGCCAGAATAGAGGAAATTAATGAAACTAGTCCCATTCCTGAACCGTATGGTCATACTACAGGATGGATGTCACCTATCAGGGAATACCTTTAAAATGGAACACATATGCCTAATAGAGTCGGGAAAGAACAAATCTGGCGACATGTGGTCAACATTACTCTTTTTGATAGTCCATATCACCTAGAGAAAATTCTCTACAAATGTGGTTTTGATGGAGTTCTCTTCAGATGCATTGATGGTGAAGAGACCATGGCAGTCATGAAAGAAGTTCATGCAAAAATCTGTGGTGTCCACTAGTCTAGACATAGACTATCTGATCAGATTCTAAGGCCTAGATACTTTTGGCCTTCAATGATACAAGATTGTGTTGATTTCACAAAGAAGTGTCATTCATTCCAAGTACATGCGAACTTCATTCATCAACCTCCATAGTTGCTTCATACAGCTAAATACTCGTGGACATTTTCCACATGGGGAATGGATGTGGTGGGACCTTACCCTTCAGCTATGGCTAAGCAGTATAAGTATATTCTTACTGCTACTGATTTCTTTTCCAAATGGGAAGAGGCAATACCTCTTAAGGAAGTCAGTTCTAAATGCATTGTTAGCTTCATCAAGTCTAACATCATTACCATATTTGGTGTCCCTCATACCATATTAACGGAAAATGGCACCAACTTCTGTTCATTCGAGGTGAAGAAGTTGTATCAAGAATACAACATCAAATATAATCATTCATCTCGGTATCATGTAGCAGCCAATGGTCAGATAGAAGCTTTCAACAAGACTCTATCAAATATACTACAAAAGATTGTGGATAAAGATAAGAAATCATGGCCTCATAAACTCTTTCATGCTTTATGGGCTTATCGGACTACCACCCGCACTGCAACTCAGTCAACTCCATATTCACTGGTATATGGAACGGAAGCCGTCTTGCCCATTGAAGTTCAATTGCCTTCACTCAGAGTAGCCATTTGTGATCAGTCATCTATAGATGAACAATATCAAAAGTGATTGAATGAATTGGAATGGTTAGATGAGAAAAGATTGTGTACTTTTCACCACTTGGAATTCTATCAGAATAGAATAGCACGAGATTTCAACAAAAAAGTTCTTCTTCATTCATTCAATCAGGGAGAATTTGTATTAGTTCTCAGAACTCCAATGATACCAGGAAAGAAACCTCCCAAGCTTGAGCTAAAATGGGAAGGACCTTACTCAATACATAAGGTCTACTCCAATGGAGCTTATTATTTAATCTCAATGTATGGAGAACTCATCACTACTCCAACCAATGCTAGATTTCTAAAGAAATATTTTGTATGAATACAAAATACAGCAATGGTCCATATGTATGACCTTAAACTATTTTTACATTCATCCAATACGACGTTAAACTATGACGTCCTAACTACATGATGCTAAACTGTATAAAATTCATTTACATCCAGAAATACATTAAACTACATAACCAACTATCCATGCATACGACCTTAAACTATTTGCACGTCCCTTACGTCTAGTATGACGTTAAACAACATCATCCACGGTCCATACATATGACCTTAAACTATTTGTATTACTTTCATCCCACACGACATTAAACTGTGAAAAATTTATCTAATTCGTCCAACATGACGTTAAAATGTATCCCCCTCATCGTCCTTGCTATATGACATTAAAATATACAGCAATGGTCCATGCTTATGACCCTAAACTATTTGCAATTCCCTTTCGTCCAACATGACGTTAAACTGAATAACCAATGGTCCATGCATATGACCTTAAACTATTATCACTTTCATCCAACATGACATTAAAATACATAACCAACAGTCTATGCATACGACCTTAAACTATTTACACATCCCTTACGTCCAGTATGATGTTAAACTGCATCATCCATGGTCCATACATATGACCTTAAACTATTTGTATTACTTTCATCCCACACGATGTTAAACTGTGAAAAAGTTCCCTAATTCGTTCAACATGATGTTAAAATGTGTCCCCTTCATCGTCCTTGCTATATGACATTAAACTATACAACAACGGTCCATGCCTATGACCATAAACTATTTGCAAGTCCCTTTCGTCCAACATGACGTTAAACTACATAACCAACAGTCCATGCATATGACCTTAAGCTGTTTTCACTTTCATCTAATATGATGTTAAACTATATCATCCCTTTTTCGTCCTACATGACGTTAAACTATGAAAAGTCCTTAGTACATCAAACATGACATTAAAATGTGTTCTCTTTTTTCCTTACTGCATTACATTAAACTGCACAGTCCTCTTTTTTGTCCAACGTGACATTAAACTATGTTGTCCCCATCGTCCTAACTACATGATGCTAAACTGTACAGAAATTCCTTTGATATGTCCTACATGACATTAAACTGTACCTTTTCCCTGCTACATGACACTAAACTGTGCAGTACCAATAGTCCTAACTGCAATACTTTAAACTTCATAATCCATTTATATGTTCTACATGACATTTAACTATGCATCGTTAAGCTTTTTGTTACCTCTTGTTTCTCACACCAAGTATGAATCACATGAGATTATAGCAAAATTCAACCATAACACTCTCTCTGGGATACAAACCATGTATAAGTCCCAACACTATTTTTTAGGTCGTTGTCCCCAAGGGAAACTTGATCACTAATTCATTCTTTAATTAAACTATGTGGACTTTGATCATTGCCTTCCAGGCTGAGTACGTAGGCAACCTCCTGAGGTCCAAGCCCAAAACCAATCTCTTCACATCGGTTCACCTCCATCTCATACGATGTTGATTCATGAAACCATCCCCAGAATCAAAATCTATACATTGGTTCACTTTCGTCCTTGCTATATGACGTTAACCTATACAACACTTTTTATCCTGTATGAAAATAAACTACAATATTATTTGATACCCTCACCTGAGAGGGAACCATTATTTACATTTATTTTTCAATCATGTTTCATTACAAAGACTACGTGCATACATGAAAATTCCCAAACCTTTTATCTTGGTTTAAACCATCATTGCACTAAATTCCCCTTTCACCCTTCACATGTACGAACCAAATTTGTACAGAGGGTATTTCTAGAACTACGTGGGCTTGATTCCCATCTTTATGGGATATGTAGGAACATTCGAGTGTCCCTCGAATCTAGCCCCAAGTCTTTTGAGCCTAACCCCAAATTTCACTTTCAGTCCCTTGGCCGAAAAGTCCCCATGAAAGCAAACACTGTGTATTTCTTATAATGGTCCGAGCTCTATGACCCTAAACTATGATCTCAAATACTTTTGTCCCGCCCGATGTTAAACTCTAGTTTAGGAACTACATATGGCTTTATTAACATCCTTATGGGATACGTAGTGAAGTCCAAAATTTCAATTCAGGACCCAGCCACAGCATGATTATGGTTAGAATTGATCTGTGTATCTCTGCATACATTGGACAATACCCATATTTATGTGTCATATTCCTAACCTTAAATATTTTCAGATCTTCATAACCCTTTTCTTACCTTCTAATCACAAAAGGCATGAAATTCTGAGAGTTCTTTTTCCTGGCCACGCAACACATGCCCTTAGGCGGCCTTGCATAAACAGTCTACATAACGGACCTGTCAGCCAAAAGATGTTATTATTTGACTATGTAGTCAATGCCCTTGGGTGGCCCTACATAATTCAACCCCCTAACAGGTTTGTTAAATAGTGGTAACTTCATTCTTGGGAGGAAAACTTCTTTTTTTCTTATTTTTCTTAATGAAAATATGTAGGGATCTACAAAAATAGCCATCCTTAACATACTTGTCCCATATCCTTTCTCATGGTCTGAAAGTATTCAAGTCTATGGTTTATATTATCCTTCCCTACATTTGGGTTAGACCTTCATAGGAGTGATATTCATCTAGTTCTTCGATAATATTGTTTGTAAATATCTTCTCCATATTCAAGTACCTCTTTCCATACAGTAAACTCTATACTTTGGAAAATTTGAATCTTCCTAAACTTTTACTGGCTTTTTAGCACCAGGAAAGTAAATTTCTGAGAGTTCTTTTTCCTGACTATGCAGCACGTGCCCTTAGGCGGCCTTGCATAAACAGTCTACATAACAAACATGTTAGAAAAAAGATGCTATTTATTTGACTATGCATCCAATGCTCTTAGGCGGCCCTACATAATTCAAGCCCCTAATGGGTTTGTTAAATAATGGTAACTTTATTCTTGGAAAATACTTCTTCTAATGCCTTTTAGTTCTTTTTCATATCATTCCTCAGATTCAAATATTCTTAAGTCATAGTTTACATATTTTCCCTCATACTTGAGTATGGTAATGTGTTTTTAGATAAATTTTCAAGGAATTGAGTCAATTCTAATCCATTTCGGTCAAAGCTATTTCGACCTTAAACATTAGCCTCCTTATGTTCGACGTGCATGACTTTACACTGCCCAAAAAATACAAAGGAACTATGAATAAAAGTCAAGTTCCATCTCACTAAACATACATTTTTTATGATTTAGGTAATATTGAGAAATTAAGAGATTCAAAGTTTGTAGGGTTATTTACATTAATACTAGTAAAAATCAAACTATGCTTACTAGTCCCATTGGCTTAGGTAACATTTAAAGAAGGTAGAAAAACAAGGTATGAACTAATGATTGAAGATGAAAGTGTTTTTCATTGATGCACAAGAGTTAGAAGGACATCCACATACTGGAGTCTCTTATCTTTTTCAAGAATTACAAAAGGCTTTCAACATAACTATTAATTTGATTTACGGCATCCCGAGCTTCATTAGTAACCACCTGGAATTCATTCATTCAACTCGATACAATAAGAGATTTAGTGATACCATCTCTTCTTGGAACAATTGTAAAAGGATGTTCGTGAGTGCGGTTTGAGAAAATTTTATGCTGATCAAATAGTGACTCTATTTTTGTCCAAGAGACTTGGAAGATGGATACATGGATTTGATAATGAATCATTGGAATTAAAGATACATTTGAAGATATTACTCTTTTCAGATATTGTTCTAATGCCTTGTTTGTATTCTCTACACCAACCGGCTGTGGAAAACATTTCAGCCCATGGGTTTTCCATTTTCATATCTGCAAGGAAATGACATGGAGGAAAAATTTGAAAGTTCACACCATTGTTGTTGCTCTTAATGCACAGTATAACCGAAATAGAGGAGTAGCAGTGCAGCTGAATCTCAGGATTATAGTTCTTTGCATCTGGAACGTTGACTCCTTGCATATGACCATGACCATATAGAGGTAGGTAGATTCTTTGGTGGAAGTCGCGATGATACTTCTTCAACAACTTAGCCAAATCTGGGAGAGTGTTGTCACAAATGGTATAATAATCATGGCCAATGATACTCATCATATCATCAAGTCACTTCCTTCCCAGCTCATCATCTATTCTGATTCTCTTGGGAGTCATTGAATCTTCACAAATGTTGAATAAATTAACTCTTAAATGGGTTTACTTTTCATAAAATTTGTGAAGGAATTCAGAAAAAATGGAAAAGGCATTAAGGCGCGTAAGTCTAAACATGGCACACAAGTGTGGATGTGTCGCGCAAGTCTAATGTTTTGCGCAAGTATATGGTGCAAAAGTATCACCGCACAGGTCCAGATTCCTTGACAGCAGTGCGACAACAAAGGAAAAGCGGAAAGGAGAGCAACTTGCGTGGCAGAGAAGACCTGTGCGGCGAGAGCTCAAAAATTTGAAGTTCAGATACAAAGCTCTGAATGCCCAAGTCTCTTCTTCAGGTCTTCCTTACACTTCTAAGGTAATTATTTACCTAGAGTTGAATTTCTAAACAAGAGAAGTAAGGTCTAAGTGTTATAATTCACTAACACTTGCGCGCCTAAGTGTTTTACCCTTAAGGGAAATGGACACACTTGCGCGCCACCCTACTTCTTCACCATAACTTGTGCACCATCTTCTGGAAAGCCTCTAGGGATAATTCTAAAGGATTTGATCAAGGATCAAACAAATATTACTCTAAGGGCTGAAAATCGTGCAAGTACCCATGTGCCGCACAGGTATACCTGCGCGACCAGGACTTGCGCACCCACGCATTACCTGCGCGCCTGCCAGGACTTGCACGCCCCTATATTTTTGGGTGCCTTTCCTGCCCATTTCATCCCTTTTATGCCATTACACCTATCCTATTCAAGATTCAGTCGTCAAGACACTCTTCAAAGCCATTTATGGCATGATTGATTGATTTGGCTTCTTTATCTGAAAGGAACTCCGTGGAACATCTCTCAAAACCTAGTGATTTACACATCTTTATGTCACTAAAGATTCAGATTTCATTCATTCAACCTCATCCTTTAAGATGAGAGAATCCTTAACCTGGGCCTCCTTTTTAGGAGTAAGCCCCAGGACAAATCCTCATTATTCTAGACATCCTCCTTAGGAGTAAGCCCCAGTCTCAAATTCCCAAATATGGGCATCCTCCTTAGGAGTAATCCCCAACCATAATTCTCTTAGTGTGGGCTTCCTTTTCAGGAGTAAGCACCAGTCTCAAATATGGGCCTCCTCTTTAGGAGTAAGACCCAAGTCCCTTTAATTTTCAAATCCCTTTAACCTGGGCCCCCTTTTTAGGAGTAATCCTCAGTCTTAATTTCCTTTTGATATGGGATTCCTTCTCAGGAGTAAAACCCAATCATAAGTCCCCTCCTAACTTGGGCATCTTCCCTAAGAGTAAGCCCCAAATATTAGAGTATCCAAATCTCCATGAAGCACATATACCTTTATGGACCCTGTTCCTGGATTTCTTCCCTGAAGTAAATCTTAATTCTTATCTATTTGGGAATTAATGCACACATAAGACCCATATCATTGCTTCTTTCATGGCACAAATTGTCTGGTTTCACCAATACCTCTTGTTTCTCAAACCGAGCATGACTCACGTGAGATTACAGTGTAAAAGTAATCATGACATCTTTATTTGATCCATCAATCATGTATAAACATCATACTCCCTTACTCGAACTACATGGGTATTGATTCCTTTTCCAAAAAAAAGGATACGTAGGTAGCCCATCAGCGGGTATGATCCCAACTCTGAAATAATTCATGTCCTCCTGAATGATAATAAACTTCAAGTGCCCAACTGAGTGGATTTAAAACCAGTATGGTCATCATAATGATCAAGATACTTTTATGTATTTAAGGATACCATCAACTAAGAATCTCTAACAAATACAAATGATTCTTCATCGATGAAGAACCTCGAATACATATAAAAGATTCTCTGAATTTCTTACATATCAATCACTGATTATCAGACTAAAGGAAATCTCATTTTATACTTGGTATTGTAATAAGGATTCATGAACATAACTTAAATCTATAAAGAGAGTCCTCGAGTAGACAATAATTCCCCAAAAAAAGGTGTGATGAGTCTGACCTCCCATCCTCTCAACCAATGAAAATTCCTAAGCCTCATTTGTCCACAACTAATGAGAACATACCTTTGAAAAGTAGGTCCAAATGGATATGTAATCCTTGGATGTTTCCGGTTCTACGAACAAACCCATTATAAACTGATTGGAATTTTTGAACCTATAATCAACAAGGTCATCCCCAATTCTAGAGGAAACATAGTCACATTTTCAAATTTATACAAAACGTAAATTTATCTTTTTAATGAATTTAATTTCAAAAATCTGAAAAAAATAGTTTTCATCATTAAGTAAAATGTGGCTCTATAAGATGAAAATAATTTTTTTTTGTGAATAGTAATTTTTGAATTTTACTTACCACAGTTAAAAGTATATTTGGTAATTAAATGTAAAAATATTATTATGATTACCCAAAAACATGTCCTAATTCTATTGGATAAGTGAATTTAAACCAAAATCAACTTTAGTATAGAAATATGATCCTTTTTAATCTAATTGGATTATATTAGGACATATATTATATTTTAATTAAAGAATAGTTAAAAGTGTAAAATTCAAATTTTAATAACTAAAATATTTTTAATATAGGGTTAAACATAAGATAAATTTGACTATAAATATTAATTATAAAGATAAAAAGATTTCCTAAATCATAGTATTTTATTTATAATTTTTATACATTATATAATTAAATTTATTTATGACACAATGATGATGCAGTAATAACATTATTAATGAGAGATTAAAATAATTGATATTATAAAAATTAAAATAAATGTAAATTGAAACTTATGATGTCATACATGAAATTTTTAGGTGAATATAAAATGTTAGGGTTGATTAGATGTATTTTTTTTCTAATTAATCACAATTTTATGACTTTCACAAAAACCGAAAACTAAATAGTGTCAAAATCGACATTCATCCGTTTTTAAAACAAATACTATTTTATTAAATGATATAATATTCCTAAAAATATAAGATTCCTAAAAAGGACTTAAATAATTATATATATGAAATTAATGAACCACTTTATGATTTCTTGGAATTTTATAGTAATTTTATTAACCATATATTGTAAGAATACAAGAATATATGGTAAGAGTTAAACTATTTAACTAAGGGTTAAATCTAAAATATAAGGTTAATATGTTGAACTAAAGTTGTCTAAAACCTATTTGTTGAGAATTTTTATACCCATACCCACCTTATACTCTCAATAAGTCCATTTTTAGCTATTATAAACAAAAAATTATTTTATAATAATTTAATATTTCAAGCTCTTTCTAATGTTCCGCTCACATCTCTTATAAAAGGGTACATCCCTTCTCTCATATTCACACCTCAAAATCTATTTTGATCAACCAAAACCTGCTCAAATATCCTCCCAACTACCCTAACATAAAACTAGATGCCTTATTTTGATCATAATGCCAACCTAAGGACCCCTTTTGTTCAAATAAAAAAGAAGCATCTGAAGAAGATGTAATTATTTCATCACCTCTTTAAAAGTTCTTTTCTTCTTCCACTTCTTCTTTCTTTGTTGTTTCCATTTCAAAATAATAGCTCCAGTAACTTTTACATAATTTTATGTTATTATATATATGGAACAACAATATTAATTATTCTATCTATCCTATGAATGAAAAAGTCGCCATACGTGCATACGTAAGGCTTACCATCTAATTACATATTATTTTATCATCAATAGAATGATATTGTTGTTCGTGCATATCTACATCTTACCGTCTCCACGACGTGATGAGATTTCATTCCCCATCATAAAAATTCAAGAATAATGTTTATTTTATAATAAAAAAATAATTTTTAAGAAATTAGTATCATTTTGGATATGAATCAAATACACTATATCTATAAAAAATATGACTTATGTAACAAAAAATATAAAATAAAATGAATCAATTAACACCCGGAATAATGATATTATTGAAATATTATTAACAAATAAATATTAGAGGGTCATATTTGATATCATATTTATGTATTTGGTTATTTTATAATTTAATAACAATGATTTAACCATTATATAGATGTTTAACATACCCTCTACAAAGGAAAGTTACATGTTAAGGGTTAATTGTACCATCCCTTTATTAGCCAAGGTTGTTTATACGTAAGTATCTACTGGGACTTCTTTATCATCGAAATCCGGGTTTCTTAAAAATATATTTCAAAGAAATTACTATTTTCACACTAGGTGTTAAAATCATATATAAATTTTTTTTTAATAAAATGTTTTGAAAGGAATCCTTCCATTTTTTACCAAACAACGTACTTTATGAAATTTTCAAAAATTTAAGGAAAGAAAGTTTTTTTAACTTTACAGTGGCTGAAGCTATTTTCTACCATTATAACACCTTCAAAGCTTCCCTTATAATATTATAAAAATATTTTCAAAATAAATGTTTTCTTTTATAATTATGCGACTTTTAAATGATTTCAAAGTATAAGGAGATATTTCTGTCAAATATTTTTTTCGATTGATTTAATCTATGTCAATATCTATTATTTGAAATTATGTTTAATCAAAGGTGATTTATTATGATTCCATATTGCATTGATAGTCTTATTATATGTTTGAATGTGGATGTTCTATTTTTATATCATTCACAATTTATGGTTAAAGTATAAATATTTCATATTCCAGTTTAAAATGAATTTCTATGTTATGTTTCATCCTTTTCATATGAGGAATGTATTGGATGTAGTATGTGATGGGAGGGGCCCGATATAACCCCTCGATGCATCGGTAGGTATCATGATATAATCTAGTGTCTTGGCATAAGTCCTTGAAAAAATTATATTTAGGTTCTTGGCACGAGGCCTTGACTTTGTAGTTAAGATGTCTGGCATTATGCATTCTATAAGTATGAGATTAGCTATTGATATTTCATGTGATTATTCGACTAGTAGAATATCCTTTTGAATAAGTAAATGGAATTATTTTATTTATCTCAGAAATATTATTCTAATGTTTGTGTTTAAAAAGATTGTGTTTTAGTCTTATACATTGCCTTAAATGTTTATGCTTTTTTATGATAGTTTCCGCTATATTGTTATCTTTAGTGTGTATCTGAGCTCACCCCTTTCTTATGTTTTATTTTTTCCAGGATGAAAAGATGTATATTATGACTATCCTATAGGGATAGGCTAAATAATATGAGTGTGTTCAATGGAGACACAATGTTTCTTTTAATTTCATAGTGTAATGTAAAACTTTTGTATGTATATAGTACTTCCAAGGCTACTAAACCCATCCATATTTCGGGACTTGATCTCTTATGATCATTCCAATGTTATTTAATAATTCACCGACTCTAGATAAATGGATTCACGGTGTTACACATATGAAATAAGATTCATTATCCCATACATGGAAAATCTAGAGAAAGAGCATTGTGAAGCCATGAAGTGGATACTCTAATATCTTAAAGGTTGAAAAGTTTAAACTTTATGATTAAGAATAAATGATCCATTTCAAGTCTATGTGAATTCAAACTATAGAGGGGATAAATTCACAAGAAATGGTTCTGTATGATATATTTTTACACTCTACGGAATGAAATTTAGAGAGGAGTGGAGGTTACAGTTGATGGTAAAACTCTCCATAATAGAATTATAGTATCTGGCTGAAATAGAAGGGTGTAAAGAATTGATACATTTCAAGTGTTTATTGCAACATATAATAACAGATATGTGGAATTCATTTATTTTTTGTGTTATTCATAGTGTAATACAACTCAAAAATAATTGAGTGTTTCTTTTAAGGAAATGTTACATTTACCAAAAATATCATTTTTCCTATGTTACTAGAAAATGGAGTGTTGGAGTTGTGAAAGATTCGTATAATCCAAAATTGGGGAAAAATATTTACCCAAGTTCTAGCGTAAGAATGTATGAGGAAACATTATTCCTTAGTGGGTCTAGGGTGACTATAATGTGATGGAGAACACTGAATGTAGTGGGAAAAAGGAGTGTTTTTCAATAGCATTGCACATTGCTAATGATTCCTTGAAAATTGTCTTCAAATGGGATATTGTTAGGAATGATGATGCTTGTTTTCATGTTTCAATTTAGATGACCAGAAGGATAGGTTCTAGAAATTACATTAGAATTTAAGGTGTGGTAAAATGATAATATAAGTATAGTAAAGATAGGTAGGTTCATATATTATGATTCTGAAGGGCCTGGGTGTGTCGATGGTCAGCTCACCGGAAGAAGGTCAAACAAAAGTTATCCTAAATTTATCCTAATAGGGTTTGTAGTAAAGGATGGAACACATGAGTATGTTTTTCATCTACCAATTTTTTTTCATCAAGCCAAATAATTATATAGGTGATCATAGATCACTAAGGAAAATTATGGAAACCCATTTAATTTTAGATGGTGGTGCAACCATATGACTGGTTGAGACCCAATATTTAAGTTGGTGGGACCATATTCACATGTGTAATGTAATAAACTGAATATTAGTTATCTATATGGGTATATAGTCATAATTATTATAATATAAAGACTTATTTTTCTACCATGGTACCACTATACACCCTAAGAGGTGAGGAGAATCAGTGTGACAAAATCATTTCATTATTTAGATCAGATTGGACCTTATCTCTGAATTAAAAAAGACAAATTGAATCTTATTTTTATTCACATACAAATGTAGGAAAATAAATATCATTAACATTATTATTTTACTTAGTTAACCTAAAAAAACCACTATAAGGAGAAAATATCAATGATGTGCTGATATACCGATTAACCACTACTTCACTAGTATGTGATTACAAATTTTGGAAGAAATCACAGCTCCACCAAGGTCCATGACCTCTTACTCTCTTCCACCCACTTCTTTAAAATAGAGATATCAAAGACCAAGTATGAAATAAAAGCTTTTTTTGCATACCATTTAAGATTTGGTATAGAAGAGAAGAGAATAATGAAGTGCACCCTTAAACTAAATAACTTTACATAGAATATAATCAGTCATTGTACATATTTCATACAGTGAACCAAGCCTTTTACACATAAAATTACCCTTATTTAAGAATAATTAATCATCAAATAAAAACAAAATATCATAAATTATAGTGTCTTTGGAAGACTAGGTACATAATTAGAAATCATGAAAACAAAATAAATCATCTTTTATTTAATATCCATAATTATGTCCAAAATTCCTTTGATATATTACATATATATTGGATATCCTGGGGAATAAATAGAGAAAAGGGATTATATAAAGATACCAGTAATGGAATAAACAGGAGAATAAAGCATAACTCATGAGTTAGAAGGCATAAAATGATGACACAAAAAGCCATGAAACATGAATATAAATTTGGAAGCATAAAATATAGAACATGGGATCATCCAATCATGGAAACATAGGAATTTGGAAGCAATATACTACATTAAATGAATAGGAGTCAATGATAACTACCGAGACTATATCACATGGTAGACAACGTACCATAATGAATTAGGTTTACTCCTTAATCCCACACATGACATCTCATGAGACTGAACATTACCCAATGCATTGGAGTGTTGTCTAGATGCACCCATCATAACATGTTAATGCATATGTGTTCCACATAAAGAATCAAACATAAGTACTACACATAAGGTTTCCCCATTTAATTAAATGGGTATCATAATCATATCATAAAGAATAACTAAAGAGAATATCATTATGGCTTCCATTAAAGAATGTATTTAAATCAAACTTGGACATTAATAATAAAAAATATTAATAGAACATGACAAATGATCTCCAATTGAAGTGAAAACATGTAAAAAGAGTGTCTATGAAACTTTAGAACGCCAAATCCTTTTTTTCATTTTCTGAATAAACCACTCTAGGGCAAAGTGGGAACCTTAAAAACTGGATAACAAATTTAAAAAACCACAAACATCACCATCATTCAAGATCCACCTCAAAATACAAAATTTCAAATTCAAAATTCAAAATAAAAAAACCTAGCCCATCATCCAAAAAATCACATACAACAACCACGATCCACCTCAAGTCATGCTCCCAGATTCACATTCAACCCTTCTACATCATCAAATCATTGGTAATCAAAATCCTCCAGAACAGAACTTAATCATCATTGTTTACAATTGAAAACCATCAAAATGTAAGGGTTCGAACCACTAGAGCTTCAAACAACCAACACCAGAGAAACCTCAACCTCCCCATTGACATATCACACTTTCACCATTGAATCAAAATAAAATACCATGTATGTCATCACCACTGATCATCCCAAGAGAAATCCTGATCATTGCATGCCAAATCAATTGATGGATCCTCCACGAAGTAGAGGAGAACAACAGAAAATACCTACGAAGAAACCTAAATCAGCCAATAGGAGAAAAAACCAACGATCAAAGAAAAAAGAGGAAAACAACAATGCATGATTGTTCACCATGATAATCCATCATCACCATCCCAATACTACCACTCCACAACAGAAACCTACTGAAGTGGAGTATGACATGATGGTTTAGGAAAGAAAGGGCAAAGAAGGAGCGTATGGGGACAAGTTATATAGAAAAGGGAATGACGCTGTGAGAATTCAGCTCCAATCCCTCGCCAAAATACAAAATCTACCATCCACCCCATCATTATAACCATAGATGGGGGAAAACCTGATGGGTTAGGCTGACAGGGTAGGGAGGAAACATCGACAAATCCTTCCATAGTGTACACGCCAACTCTAATCCAAAACCAAAGGGCGAGGGGCATAGAGAGGCACCTAGAATGAGACATGGTGAAAAGGAAGAGAGACAAAGAAGAAAGAAGAATAGAATATGAACTTAGCAAGGAAGTGATGCTCATAAAAAATAGTGGCACCTCTTGGAAGGGTTTCGGGGAGAAACCCTAGATCCCACGAGCGCTGAGCGACAAAGAGCGATGAGGGGGGAAATATTAAAGAGACTTTAAAGAGAACAAAGAAATAATTGTTTGTATAAAATAAGAAATTAGCTAATATGTTTTTTAGTTATTAAATGATTTATTTTATAAAAATAAAGGTGTATTATAATAGATTATGTGGTTAACTTGAAAATGGGTAAGAAATTGCGATGTTCCCTTTATTCGGGCTTACTTATCTGGAAGAATTGAGAAGGAAACCTTTTAAGACATGTGTTTCCCCATAAAATAATGATGAATTGAACTATATAAATAAAATTTTAAAATATAAATAAAATTTATAATAATTAATTAAGAATAATAAAGAAATAAATTTGTGTAAATATGGATAAAACACAACCTAAAGGAAATTTATCAGTTCGTAGAGATCTCTTACCTTCTATACAAATTTATTATGAACGTGAATTTAATATCATGGATAATCAAATTAGATCTATTAATTACTTTATTCAGAACCTTATACACATATATCTTAGTTATTATAATTTTATTAAGGTCATTTATGTTCATTTTGATGAGTCATAATGTTTAATTTAATTGTCCTCAGAGTGTTCGTTCCATGATTTTATGATCAATTCCCTTGAGTATAATTATGGGAGTTCTTGTCAAATAGAATAAAAATACTAAAGTGGAATGAAATGGTATTAATATACTTCCATAATTTTAAATGTTCAAATATATCATTTTGTTTTTTCTATGAGGATGATTCCTTTTTTAAAATGCTAATAATAAATATTTAGTTTATTTTGGAGGTTTTTCGATCATTATGAACTAGTCTTCTTTTATTAATTAATATTTTGTATATATATTAGTTTTGTAAGAAAAAAAAAGTTTGAAAATAAATTTTAAAATCTATTTCAACCATTATGATGGTTTTATAACCATCCATGAAGGTGGTAATGGAAACCCAAATATCATCATCCATAAAGGCGGTGAATCAATATATCTAATATAATGTTTTTGTTTTTAAGGTAAAAGGATAAGAGAGAACATTTGATGATGGATATTCCATTTAAAAAAAATAACATCTTAGAATATATATGATACTAGAGTTATTAATCTATTTTTATAGTGAAGGTGAGATTAGGATAAGAAAATAAAAGAAATTAAAAGAGAGAGATGGAGGATTTTACCTCTTGAATGTCGTCTCCTTGAGAACTCTGTTAAAGAAGTTAGAATTGGTATTTTGGTGAGACTCATAAGACCAACACATGGGTTAGATTATTTAGAGAGTAATTTAGTAGAATATCATCTAGCTAAAAAGCTTATAATTTTTTAAGAGAAGAGGTGGTGTGGGTGATATTTATAAGGGGATGATAGGGGTGTTTTTGATTATTTTATTCATTTGTTTATTATTTTGGATCAAGACAAACAATAGTGATTATTATTAAGAATATTTATAGTGAATTGTACTTATGATTTCCAAATAATAGTTTCTTACATTATTCATGACTCCCAAATTCATTTATGTTGTTGAAAATTTTAAATACTTTAAATTATTGTATTTCACTATTCACCAAAATTTCCACTATTTTAGAAAAATATCAAAAATCTGGCATAATTTTTTTTCAATGTGTAGATTTCAAAAATTGACTCAATTTTATGAAAATTATTTTCTAAATATGAAAAATTTAGTGCTTAATTAAAATCATCATTTATTCAAAAAAATATCAATTTTAATATTATAATCTATTTTGTGACCCTTCTGAAAAAATAATTAATGTCACATAAAATTATCTTATAAATATAATAAAATATAACATTAATTTTTGAATCTATTTTATGAAAATAAATTCTCTTTTAAATAATTATATTAATTATAAAATTATAAAAAAATTACATTTTATAAAAATACCAACACTTAAATTATCATTTTAAAAACATTTATCTACTTATTAGATGGTATAAATATGTCATACATTTATTTATAACATACCAAAATTTATTTATCCTTTAATAGGTGAGGTTACTATCCTGACAACCAGATTACTATTACTAACGGTCACATTATTATTCCACCGGTTTTGTTATTATTCCAACAATCAGATTTCTAACAGTCATAAAGATTTATTAATTCATATATATATCTCTTATTAAATTCATGAATCAGTTATATTTTATCAGAAAATTATATATACTATCATATTTTAAATTAATATTTTATTCTTAACGTTTTGTTTTATTTCTATATCTTTCTTCGTGGGTGAAGCCATTCTAGTGGATCGAGCATATCCAAATTATCCTATTCTTATTATCTTATTTTCTATTTATTGTCCCACTATATTATTTATAATTCTTATTGGTGTTTTGGATGACTAATTTATCATTATTCATTTATGTGAATAATTTTTTATTGGGTTTTCTACGTGTTTTATGTGATTTTTTCTACATGGCATAAGAATGGAAAATATCATTGATACAATTCCATGTAGTTACATTATTCTTCCCTTATGAAATTTTGAACTCAAAATTTAATTTTACATAATAAAATAAAAATAGGTTAGGGTAATTCTCCTTCATTTCATCCTCTAGCTCCAATGTTTCTTCTTTATATTTATTATTTCTCCATTTTACATTGACTACGTGAGTAGTGTTGTTACGTAGAACATTATCTCTACGATCCATGATATTTACCAGTTAATCCTCACAAGAGTGATCATTTTCCTACTATACCACTTTTGAATTCAGTAAATGTGAGGGTTCTATAATGTACTTCATCAATAAGGATACGTGGAATACATCATGTACTTGAGACATGGTTGGTGGAAGTGCTAGTCGATCAATCACAAATTTGACATGATCAAGAATCTTGAAGGGGATGATATTTATGGGACTTAGCTTTCCATTCTTCCCAAATATCATGGATCGATTCCATGGTGGTATGAAGAGGAATATAATTTCTCCAACCTTACACTATAGATCCCATTGATGATTGTGTGCTTAGCTCTTCTATTGACTTTGGGCTGCCTTGATGTGCTTCTGAATGTTTTTCACTTTTTCTACAATTTTATTGACCATTTTAGGTCCTAGAAGCTGACATTTACTAACATCATCCCAGCATGCTAGTGTTCTATACATTTTTCTAGAAAGGTCTTTATATTAGGCCATTTTGATTCTTGAGTGGAAACTATTGTTGTAAGAGAACTCGAATAGAATATATCTTGGAATAATTTCAATTGAGAACTCATCCTATCAGTTAGAAGGAATATAAGAAAACTCTTCTGGGAACACATAAAAAAGTCCCTCAAAATGGTCTTTTCTTTGAGGATGTTACTATCCTTTTTCTCAATTATTTGAGATATACATTCTTTCTCAGAAGATAATAATATACATAGTTGATATTATAATTATTTAAGAGATTCATTATCCTCCTTACACTTTTATATATTTTTAGTATTCCTTGGGATGTGAAGAGTGATCTCCCTTTCCTGATTGTTGATGTTGGCTTTGAATAAATATAACCAATCCATGACCAATATAGAATCAAATTCCACCAACGAAAGTAAGATGATATTATTTGGGAGGTTCAGTCCACAAACATTAACCAAGATGAGTAATATACTTTGGATTCAATAATTTCCCCATTTTATGTTCTCACAGATAACTCAACCTCTAGATTTTTAGGTGGTGTTTTAATATTTCTAATAAACTTGGATGATATGAATAAATTCATAGAACTAGAATAAAATATTATGATCGCTATTCTTTAATGAATAACCAACATAACTTTCAACACATCATTTCTAGGATCTGCCTCCATATTAGTAATAGAATATTCCCTTACATATTTCCTTGAAGGTTGTCGTTGTTGAGTACCTCAGACATCCCTTGGATTAGGGAGTTACCTCACATAATGCCCATCTTCCTTGTAGTATAAACACTACACTACTGGCTGAGTATTGATATAAACATTTAATTCTTCTTCAAAATATGTATAATTCTTCATATATATTTGACAATGAATAACTTGATTCCCCTCTCTTACACATTTTCACCATCTTCTAGTTCACTTTATATAGTTCACAAGATTATTCCCCCCAAAATCTTAACACATGGAATGTTGGGATTTCATTCCATCATGGGATTTATCCATTGATCCTCCCATATTAAACTCTATTTCCACCCCCTATATTCAATCCTAAAATTCCACTCAGAGTCTCTAATCTCCATCTCAACCTTAAGGGAACAATGAACAATATCATTAAAGCTGTTAAATTCTAGAATTTCCAATGTTTTTCATAGTCTCAAATTTAGTATAACAAAGAAGAAGTCTACCTTGCTTTTAGTGTTTATGAAAAAGATTGAGGTATGTCATGTAAGTCTTGTGAAGTTTTTTTGTACAACCTGATTAACTCATCGGCTTTTTTTCTTTAGTCTGAGGAAGTTCCACTCCATCTAAAGTTTTAGAGTTTAGGTAAAATATTTATGGAAATATATTTTCTTGAATTCCTCCATGTATATGGAATCAATTTCCTCATTATAATTAGTTTTTTTGATCATTTCCCACCACTGATTAGATTCCACAAGAAAACAATAGACCACCAACACAACATTCTCTTTTCAGATCATTGGAGTGAAGATAATATATTGTCAATGGGGTTAATCCATTTTTCTAGAATGAGGGAATCATAATATCCACTAAATATAGGAAGAATTTTTCATATAAGGATTGAAACACTAATTTATCTTTCTTAGAATAAGAAGTTAATTCCAAATGATTCGTGTTATCATTTATAACTTGATCATGTTGTTCTAATACTACCATGAAGTTTTCATATCTCGTTCCCATCCAATTTGGCATCACATTAGCTAAATTATCACATTTCTTATCACATTGATTGTTAGAAAGGGTTATATTATAGCATATCATTAACTATGAAAAATAATTTACAATTATGGGGGTTTAATACATATATAATAAGAATATAAAAAAGGGAACTTTTAACATTTACCGATAAACTTTTAAATAAAAAGTTGATCCTTACTTGTGATTATATATGTTTCAATCTAGGTTATTCGTGGTGGTAGAATTATCCCCAAGGTTGTGACTAATTCTTTCTAGTACCAATCTCAAAAAATTACTAGACCATGCTCTATTACCAACTACAATGACCCTATCATTTTAAAAATATCATTATATGATTTTATGGGTAATTTAACATCAAATGAAAACCAAGGATCATAAAGTCTAGTGTCTTTAGAAGACTATGTACATAATTCAAGAGCATGAAACCAAAATAAATAATATTTTATTTAATCACCATAATGATCTATTAACTTCCTTTGAGATCTTATATCTGCATAGGATATCTTGGGGAATACGTAGACAAAAGGGATGAGCTAAAAATATCGGTAAGGGAATAAACATGGGAATAAAGCATGGTTTATTATTTAAAAGGCATAACATGATGATATAAAAAGGAATGACACACGAATAGAAATATGGAAGAATAAAAAATAGAAAATTATATCATGAAATCATGGAACTGTAGGAATGTGTTAGAAACATACTACATTACATAAATATGAGTCAAGGAAAACTTCTAAGACTATATAACATGGTGAAAAAAATCCCATAATGGATTAGATTTACTCCCTAATCCTACACATGATGTATCATGATACTAAAAATTACCCAATTAATTAGATTGATATATGTTCAAACCCATCATAACATGTTCATTCATATGTGTTCCATATAAAGAATCACACATAAGTAGTGCACATAAGGGTTACCCAAGTAAAAAATTAGGTATCATAATCATGTCATATAGCATAAACAAAGGGAATACTATAATGGTGTCCATAAAATAATGGATTTAAATAATACTTGTACATTAATAAGGTAAAATAGGCATAGATAATGATAAATTATGTCCAAACGAAGTGAAAAAATTTAAAAAGTGTGTTTAATAATCATTATAAATGATCCACATAGGTGTGGTTTAAGGGAAAATATTAAAGAGTCTTTAAAGAGGACAAATGAATAATTTTTTGTATAAAACAAAAAAATTAACTACTATATTTATTCATTATTAAATGATTTAATTACAAAGTTAAAGTTATCTTAAATAATATTATTGGGTGTACTTGAAAATTGGTAAGAAATTGGGAATTTCCCTTTAATTAGGATTGCTTATCAAGAGGAATTGTGAAGAGAACCTTTTAAAACAACTATTTCCCCATAAAAGAAAGATAAATTGATTTGGAAACATAATTTTTGAACAAATACATATAATTTAGAATATTTAAATAATAATAATGAATAAATACATTGTTGTAAAGATGGAGAAAGCATAACCCAAATGTAATTTTGATGTTCGGAGAGACCCATTACCTTATGTCAGAATGTGATATGGAATTTCCCTTAATGTCAAAGATAATCAAATTAGATCCATTAATTAATTAATTAAAAATCTTATTTATATATATTTAATTTATTATAATTTTAATAAGTTCATTTATGGTTTTTTATGGGTTATAATGTTTAATTTTTTTGTTCTAGAAGCATTCATTTATCTACATTATGATCAATTCCCTTGAGTATAATTATGGGAGTTCTTGTAAAATGGAAGAATACTCTAAAAGTGAAATTAAATGGTATTAATAATCTTAAATAGTTTTAAATGGCACCATTTATCAATTTTTTTGATATTAGGATGACTCATTTGTTAAAAATTTAATGATTAACATTTAGTTTATTTTGGCGGTTATTCGTTCCTAATTGACTAGTTTTTTTATTTAATATAATGTATATATATTAGTTATATAACATGAAATAAGTGAAAATATTCATTTAAAAATCTATTTTAACCATTACAATTGTTTTATGACCAACCATTAATGTGGTAATGGAAAACAGTAAACTGGAATCCACGAATGCGGTGAATCGATACATCAAGGATGATGTTTTAATTTTTCAAATAAAAGGAGAAATAACAGACTTGATGATGGATATTACATTAAAATAATAAAATTATAGTATATATATGATACTGTAATTATTATTATATTTTCAATAGGGGAGTTGAGAATAGGATAATAAAAGAAAAGAAATTAAATGAGAAAGATGGAGAATTTTACCTCTAGAATATCGTCTCTTTGAGAACCTCCTTAAGGCACTTGAAATTAGACTTTTAGTGATACCAAAAAGACTAGGACATGGGTAAGAGTCTTGATAGAATAATTGGGAATAATATTAGCAATATAGCAATCTTAAAAGGATTGAGGATAATGTGCGGTATTTACAAGGGGACGAGAGCAGTGTCTTTGATTATTTTTTTCAATTTTTTATTATTCTAGATCAAGTCTGTCAATAGTGTTGATTATTTTTCATAATTATACTAAATAGTGCTTTATTATTTATAACTAATGGTTTCCTACATCATTAATGAGTTAAAAATTCATGTATTTGGCTTAAAATGTTTAATACTATAAATTACCGTATTTCACTATTCACAAAAAAATTAGATATTTTAGAAAAATATCAAAAATTAACCCTAACTATTTTTCACCACATATATTTCAAAAGTAGACTCCATTTTATGAAAATAATTTTATAAATATAAGAAAATTTATTTTTTATTAAAATCACCATTTATTAAAAAAATACTGATTTTAATAGTATAACTGATATTATGAATATTTGAAAAATTAATTAAGGTGTCATAAAATTTTCTTATAATTATAATAAAACATAATATTAATTTATGAATCTATTTTATGAAAATAAATTTTCTTTTAAATCATTATGTTAATTATAAAATTTCAAATAAACATTTACATTTCACAAAAATACCGACACATAATATATCATTTTAAAAACATTTATTTATATATTCCATGATATAAATATATCGTACATTCATTTTTGAGATAAATAAATTTTATTTATACTTTCATATGTGAGGTTAGCATTCTAAGTTCTATATTACTATTACTTATTGACACATTACTATTCCTATAGTTAAGTTACTTTTCCAGCAGTCATGTTTCTAACGATCATAAGGGTTTAATACTTCCTATATATACCTATTATTTCCTACATCAATTGTAACACCCCGAGGTTCCACGATATGCTTCTCTTTCAATAATGCAATAGCTTTCATTGTACGCAAGTTCGAGATTCTAACACACCGTGACCAATCAAAGTAACCATTATGAATAGTAATACTAACCTTTTGAAATTATATATATTTTATATTTCAAAATGGACTTAATTTTTGGATTCGGAATATCGAAATTAGCCTATGTTGAATTTTTGGTATTTTTCTCAGAACATCCAATTTTTTATGAATAGTGAAAAATACTTAAAAACAAATTTTTTAAACAAAATAATTTATAGTGATAAATTATACAATTGAGTGGTTCTAAAGTGTAATTATAATATATTTTTACAATTTTATCCAATGGTGGTCATTAGAATTAATTTAACTTTGAAATTGGACATAAACAATTGTCAATCTTTTGATATATATTGTTTCTTAAAAACACGCTATTTGTTGTGACATCGGGAATTAATTATAAAATTAATTAATGAAACTTATATGTTTGGAATTTTTTAAAATAGAAATCATTTTTGAATTCGGAATATCAATTATAGCTTAGGGTGAAATTTTGGCATTATTCTGAAAAACATCAATTTTTATGAATAGTGAAACCACTAAGTGGTAGTTAAAAAACTGATTTTTCATTTAAATGAAACATTACCACTTCTGTGTTTGATTTTCAAAAATCTGACATACATGGTTTTCATTAGGAAGTAAAATGTGGTTCAATGGGATAAAAATAATTTTTTGGTGAATAGTAACTTTTAAGATTAATTAATCGTGATTAAAGGTAATTAGTGAACGTTAAGGTAAAAATGGTATTATAAAAATATGAAAATACCCTTACACTTGTCCTACCCCTATTGGATGAGTCATGGACGACCAATACAATCTATGGGTCAACTTGGGGACCCCATGGAGCCACTTTGGTAGGAAAATGACATTAAAAACTTTTTATTTAATGTTAAAATAAAAATGTCACAAACATGAGTTGTTTTACTAAAACAATTTTTAAATGGGGTAATACAAGTCATATTTTCTACTATAAATATTAATTAGAAAGATAAAACGATTTACTACATCATGATATTTTTTTTTATAATTTTTAGACATTAAATATATTAAATTATTTATGATACCATGATGATGCAGTGATTACCTCATTAATTAACGATTTAAATAAAATGGAATGATAATGTAAAATCTAAGACTTACACTTGTCCAAAACCTATTGTATGAGTATATTTCAAAAACCTTATCACCTTAGCCTCGAAATATATAAGTGTGGGTCATTTAAAATCTGAAACTCATTATATAATAAAGTAACATTTCATGACTTTCTAAGAGTGCCCCTCGTCTCCTCTTATAAAAGGCCCCCACCAATACCACCTTATTCACACCTTCAAAGCCATTTGTCTCAGCCAACCTCTGCCCAAATACTCTCTAAACTTCCCTCTCTTACTCATAGAAGACTCACTTTGGGCAGAATGCTTCCCAAGGAAGCCTTTGACTCAAATCAAAAAAGAGTTACCCGATTTTAAGGTAATGTCTTCTCTTATGTTATTTTGTTTTATTTTACTTCCCCAACCCCTTAAACTCTTTTTATTCCTTTATTTTGTAACAAAACCAGTATCTTCAATATACTAGGATTTTTTTATGAGAATTATTTGGTTTAAACTTACACACACCTTCGTCTAATGGTTAAAGAACATACTGTTTCTGTGGTTGGCAAATTTCTGCCTGACGAAACGATGATTGTTCAATCTTCTTTTAACACCTCTCATGGTGGCCATTATGATGACACTATTTTTATATATGATATATATTATGTTTTTGTTTTCCTTATGATTCTGTATTTTTCATTTATGGCATACCTTTACGATTTCCATTATGGGTAAACGCGATAATTTCATTTTAGGAAGTGCGGACTACCGCCCCCTCAAAGTGATTTGAATCATTAATGCCATATGTGGGATGTATAAAGGATGGATTTAATGGTATTATACATTATATTATACTGGAATTATATTATACCTTTATATAATTATAACTTCATTCCATTAAATATGAAATAGAAATGAAAGTAGCGTTCATGCGTACGTACGGCTTACCGTCTCCATGAACGGTGCATTTCATTTCATACCTATAAATGTTATGTAATATTATAAATGCATGTATATACTGGATATATAGGATATATATGATATCTACATCATGAATATAATTCTGGAGATAATGGATATTCTATCACATAAACAACTTGTAATTATAAGAAGTTTATCGTTGACTCAAGTACCAAAGATCGACAAAACGACTGTTATTAACTTAAATGACTACATAATTTTTGTAAGATTGTAATAAGTGATATAAAAGGGATAATGAACTTGAAAAAGGTTCTTAAGAAATTATAGATTAACTCTAGTTTATTATTCAGGAGGTTAAAGATAGGTTGAGTCAAGTCAGACATGAGGTAAGAGAACTTCTTAACCCAATTTCTGTTCTTTGGGTTAATCTCGTACTTTCAAATTATGTCATGATATTATTATATCCTATCTTGTATTTGTAATTTAATTATGTGTACTTATATTTAATACACATAATAGATCTATTTTATTTAAAAAAATGATCTTTGTAAGGTACTTTGTCTCAATCTCTATTCATTGAGGCATATTTTGTTTTATACACAAATTTCTTGTATACGGTGTATAAACCCCTTTGAATTTTACGTTTATTCAAAAGGAATATTTTATACGAAGCGTTTTACTAAACGAAAAAAAGGAATGTTTTTCTTGTTGTATGTATGCGGCGACAACGACTTCTCCACCGCTGTGACCATTATTTGAGTTTTGGCTTCCTCTACAAGCCATAACCTTTTTTTAATGAAAAATAATTGAAAAGTTTTAATTTTCTTTTATTTTGGTATTTAAAATGGTATTGAAAATGTTTTTATTATATCAATGTGTTGTATTGATATCTTGTAATTGAAATGTGTAAATGTTATGTTTCCTTTGTGCATGTTTTATGTGATACGATTATGTTATGGTTTATGATATGTTTAAACCTTTTCATATGAGGAATGCATTGGAATTAATAAGTGACGGGTGGAGCCCGCTATAGCTCCTTGATGCATCAGCATGTATCATGAGAAAAACTAGTGTCTTGGCATGAGTCCTTGACAAAATCTTATTTGTGGTCTTGGCACGAGGCCTTGGATACGTGGTTATGATAGTCTGGAATTATGCATTCCATTATTATGAAACTGGTTATTGATATTGCATGTGATTATTCGACCAATATAATATCTATGTGAATAAGTAAATGGCATTATCACATTTTACTTTTGCCATATTATGTTGAAGTTCAAGTTTAAAAGGCTTTTTTTCATTATACATTGCCTTAAATGTTTATTTTTATTTATGGAAGCTTCCGCTATATTGTTATCCTTACTAAGAATCTGAGCTCACCCTTTTCAATGTTTTAATTTTTCCAGGATGTGAAGAAGTATTTTAGGAATGTCCTGCAGGGATAGTCTGAAGTTGATATGAGTGTGGAAAATGGAGACTATGTTATTGTAGTTTTTCACTTTATGATGTAATGTAACATTTATGAATGTATCTAGTGTTTCCATGGCTACTAAACTAATCGGTCTTTCGAGACTTGATCTTTGTGATCATGCCAATGTTATGCAATAATGCACCGACTCTGGGTAACCGGGGTCGGGGCATTACCGTTGGTATCAGAGGTAGTTTAGTACTAACATTGGAAGCTAGATTTATATAAATTCTGATTAGAGAACATAACCCATAGATAGAATTTGAGGATTAGTATAGATGAACTTCCTAAAATTTTGGTATTATAGAGATTTTCTGAGTTTTCCGAGCAATACATCCCTGTCTGGATACTGGTAGGTAGAGGCGGCTCTGGCACAGATGTACCTAGGGGTAAAACCCGAAAACACCGCTTTGAGCTAGACTCGAACGGGAACTGGTTCACGACAACGGGCCTTGCTGCACTCTTGGTTACGACACTCCCAGGGGATATGCTTAGGATAATTCTCATTTTCTTTGAAAACCATTATGAAGGGTTTATGGTTATATACTTCCTCAAAGAAAACATTTCCTTTTTATGATTATGGATTATGTCCATAAATAGTTCAATTTATATTAAGTGTTTTACAAGTATGGAATTATGTATTTTGATTCATAAACTAATCTAGTTTATGCCATTGTTTAGAAATGGCGCCTAGTGGGAGGAATGGAAACCGTATCAATGCACGCACTCCATGTAGGGATTGTCCTCCTAATCAATATAATTATTGTGGAGCTGGAGATAAAACTGGTGCTGATCAACTTATCACCATACTGGGACAACTCACTCAGGTTATGAATAATAACCTTACTCGTATGGAGCACCCTGATCCACAACATGGAGGATCAATGTTAGATCGCTTCATGATTCAACAACCGCCAAAATTTAATGGGGGTACAAATCTATTAGTAGCTGAGCAATGGATAAACTCCTTAGAGAAAATATTCCACGCCTTGGGGAGTAGCGAAAGGGATAAGGTTGTCATGGCAGTTTACCACCTCACTGGAGATGTCGACCAATGGTGGTTGCTGATTAAAAACACAAAATAAAATGAAGAAGTATCTAATATGGAATGGAGGGAGTTCAAAGAGATTTTCTTAGAAAAATACTTTCCTCGTGACCATCGAGTAGATATGGAAAGGCAATTTCTGAGTCTGAGGCAGAAGGGGGGTGAGAATGTCACAAAGTATGAGTCTAACTTTACATGGTTAGCGAGGCATGCTGTAGATTATATACGTAACCCAAGAAGTAATATTGATCGTTACTTTGATGGGTTAAATACATTTCTCCATCGAGCTTTAGTATCACAATCTTTCTCAACGTACAAAGATATAGTCTCGTGTTCTATCAAGACAGAAAAGGAATTCACTAAATCTTATGACAATAAAGTAAAGCATGAGAAGAAGAGAATGGTGGAGAAAGATACATATAAATGGAAAATGGGAAAGAAGGATTTTCCATTATGCAATAATTGTATGAAGAATCACCCCAGTACGGGGAGTTTGTTTAAATGGAGAGAAAAGGGTCACCAGGCTCGTGATTGCAAGGGAAAGAAAGAGGCTATCAATTTTGAATGCTACAATTGTAGGTAAATGAAGCATTATGCAAATGAATGTCCTAAGTGTCAGGAAAACTTACCTCAGAAAAGGCCAAGGGATCAAGGACAATCTTATGCTATTAATACAGTTCAAGTGGAATAATTAATGTATTGGTGCTTTTGGACTCAAGGATTATATTCTGGTTATAAGAATAATGTGATATATGTAATGATTTTACTACAGTATTTGTTGTTTTCATTAAGGTTTTAATATGATGAAGGTAATCATATTTTTAGTATGTGAAAATAAGAGAAACTTTACTTTGTTTGGGGAATCTGATGTTACAATTGATTTTAAAATTTATAGACCTTTTAGAGAAAGTCTGTACAGAGTTATTTTGGATAACTATAAAGGTTGGAATGGATTAAGTTGAACCTTGAATAATATTGTTTAAGGTTAAAACATTTCTAAAGATTATTTTTGGAATATTATAATAATATAGTTTCAGGAAAAGGACAACCTGCAGGTTAGAGGATAACCCATCACGCCGGACAAAGCTGTAGGAATCGAACCCACAACCATAGTGCAACATGCCTTTATTACTTTCCACTAGCCTATAAGAAGTCCCTGGTTATTAAAAAATAGTTTTACTAATCTAAATGGTATTTGTTAATATTTGGAACCTTATACAATTTTGATAAATAGAATATTTTGAGTTCTATTACCTTTTGGAGTGAATGTTGGGTTTTTGGTAAAAATTTATTATAGAATGAAAGTCTACATGAAATGTAAGTATATTTCCTTACTTTCTTAGTAAATCTTCTAAATAAATTCCTCAAATTTATGAAAGGTAACTTAAAACAAAAAAAATTGGTTAACTTTTCCAATTGAGGAATTAATGACCGTTTAACCAATCACAAGTTTGTGATTTTCTTGTAGTTAAATTTCTCCTAATCCTGTTTTATACAACTCTCCATCCGACCATGATGGTTTTTTTCCCTCCATATCCATATTTTCATAGAATCCTAGTATGGGCTATCTCAGGTGACCTTTTTATTTCTCTTTATTTCTTTTAAAGTTATATTTTTATTAACCCTATTTCCGATGTGGGTTTTCAACAAAGGTATTTTCTATTTTCAACCATTTATTTTCAAAGAAAAATTTCAAATTATGAGGACGCAATTTATTGAATGAGGGGAGAATGTAACACCCCAAGCTTCCATGACACTCTTCTCTTTCAATAATGCAATAGCTTGCATTGTACGCAAGTTCAAGATTCTAACACACCAAGACCAATCAAAATAGCCATTATGAATAGTAATACCCACTTTTTGAAATTATATATATTTTATATTTCAAAATGGACTTAATTTTTGGATTCTGAATATCGAAATTAGCCTATGTTGAATTTTTGGTATTTTTCTGAGAACTTCCAATTTTTTATGAATAGTTAAAAATACTTAAAAACAACTTTTTTAATCAAAATAATTTATATTGATAATTTATACAATTGAGTAGTTATAAAGTGTAATTATAATATATTTTTACAATTTTATTCAATGGTGGTCATTAGAATTAATTTCACTTTGAAATTGGACATAAACAATTGTCAATCTTTTGATATATATTGTTTCTTAAAAACACGCTATTTGTTGTGACAGCGGGAATTAATTATAAAATTAATTAATTCAACTTATATTTTTGGAATTTTGTAAAATAGACATCATTTTTGAATTCGGAATATCAATTATAGCTTAGGGTGAAATTTTGGCATTGTTCTGAAAAACATTAATTTTTGATGAATAGTGAAACCACTAATTTGTAGTTAAAAAACTAATTTTTCGTTTAAATGAAACATTACCACTTCTGTGTTTTTAATTTAAAAAATATGACATACATGGTTGTCATTAGGAAGTAAAATGTGGTTCAATGGGTTAAAAATAAGTTTTTGGTGAATAGTAACTTTTAAGTTTAATTAATCGCGATTAAAGGTAATTACTAAAAGTTAAGGTAAAAATGGTGTTATAAAAATATGAAAATACCCTTACACTTGTCCTAACCCTATTTTATGAGTCATGGCCGACCAATACAATCCATGGGTCAACTTGGGGACCCCATGGAGCCACTTTGGTAGGAAAATGACATTAAAAACGTTTTATTTAATGTTAAAATAAAAATGTCACAAACATGAGTTGTTTTACTAAAAAAAATTTTAAATGGGGTTAGACAAGTAATATTTTTTAATATAAATATTAATTAGAAAGATAAAACAATTTCATATATCATGATTTTTTTTTTGTAATTTTTAGACATTAAATATATTAAATTAATTTTGACACCCTGATGATGCAGCGATTACCTCATTAATTAACGATTTAAATAAAATGAAAAGATAATGTAACATCTAAGACTTACACTTGTCAAAAACCTATTGGATGAGTATATTTCGAACCCGTATCACCTTATCCTCGAAATATATAATTGTGGGACCTTTAAAATCTGAAACATATTATATAATAAAGTAACATTTCATGACTTTCCAAGAGTGCCCCTCCTCTTCTCTTATAAAAGGCCCCCACCACTACCACCTTATTCACACCTTTAAATCCATTTGTCTCGGCCATAATCTGCCCAAATACTCTCTAAAATTCCCTCTATTACTCCTAGAAGCCTCACTTTGGGCATAATTCTTCCCAAGGAAGCCTTTGGCTCAAATAAAAAAAGTGTTACCAGATTTTAAGGTAATGTCTTCTCTAATGTTATTTTGTTTTATTTTTCTTCTCCAACCCATTAAAATATTTTTATTCCTTTATTTTGTAAAAAAACCAGTATCTTAAATATACTAGGATTTTTGTATGAGAAGTATTTGATTTACAATTACACACACCTTTGTCTAATGGTTAAAGAACATACTGTTTCTGTGGTTGGAAAATTTCTGCCTCACGAAACGATGATTGTTCAATCTTCTTTTAATGCCTTTCATGGTGGCCATTATGATCACACTATTTTTATATATGATATATATTATGTTTTTGTTTTCCTTATGATACTGTATTTTTCATTTATGTCATACCTTTACGATTTCCATTATGGGTAAATGCGATAATTTCATTTTAGGAAGTGCGGACTACCGCCCCCTCAAAGTGATTTGAATCGTTAATGCCATATGTGGTTTGTATAAATGATGGAGTAAATGGTGTTAGACATTATATTATACTGGTATTATATTATAACTTTATATAATTATAACTTAATTACATTAAATATGAAATAGAAATGAAAGTAGCATTCATGCGTACGTACGGCTTACCGTCTCCATGAATGGTGCATTTCATTTCTTACCTCTAAATGTTATGTATTATTATAAATGCATGTATATACTAGATATATAGGATATATATGATATCTACATTATGAATATAATTATGGAGATAATGGATATTCTACCACATAAACAACTTATAATTATAAGAAATTTATTGTTGACTCAAGTACCAAAGATCGACAAAATGACCGTTATTAACTTAAATGACTACATAATTTTCGTAACATTGTAATAAGTGATATAAAAGGGATAATTAACTTGAAAAAGGTTCTTAAGAAAGTATATATTAATTGTAGTTTATTATTCAGGATGTTAAAGAGTGGTCGAGTCAAGTCGGACATGAGGTAAGGGAACTTTTTACCCCAATTTCCGTTCTTTGGGTTAATCTCCTACTTTCAAATTATGTCATGATATTATTATATAATATCTTGTATTTTTAATTTAGTTATGTGTAATTATAGTGAATACACATAATAGATCTATTTTATTTAGAAAATGATCTTTGCAAGGTACTTTGTCTCAATCTCCTTTCATTGAGGCATATTTTGTTTTATACACAAATTTCTTGTATACGGTGTATAAACCCCTTTGACTATTATATTTATTCAAAAGGAATATTTTTATACGAATCATTTTACTAAATGAAAAAAAGGAATGTTTTTCTTGTTGTACGTATTCGGCAACAATGACTTCTCCTTTTCCGTGACCATTATTTGATTTTCGTCTTCCTCTACAAGCCATAACCTTTTTTTTAATGAAAAATAATTGCAAAGTTTTAATTTTCTTTTATTTTGGTATTGAAAATGGTCTTGAAAATGTTTTTATTATATCAATGTGTTGTATTGATATCTTGTAATTGAAATGTGGAAATTTTATGTTTCCTTTATGCATGTTTTATGTGATACGATTATGTTATGGTTTAAGATATGTTTAAACCTATTCATATGAGGAATGCATTGGACTTAATAAGTGACGGGTGGAGCCCGCTATAGCTCCTCGATGCATCCGCAGGTCTCATGAGAAAAACTAGTGTCTTGGAATGAGGCCTTGACAAAATCTTATTTGTGGTCTTGGCACGAGGCCTTGGCTTCGTGGTTATGATAGTCTGACATTATGCATTCTATCATTATGAAAGTGGTTATTGATATTTCATGTGATTATTAGACCAGTAGAATATCCATGTGAATAAGTAAATGGCATTATCTCATTTTACTTTTTTCATATTATGTTGAAGTTCATGTTTAAAAGGCTTTTGTTTTAGTTATACATTATCTTAAATGTTTATGTTTATTTAATAATGCTTCCACTATATTGTTATCCTTACTGAGCATCTGAGCTCACCCCTTTCAATGTTTTAATTTTTCCAGGATGTGAAGAAGTATTTTAGGAATGACCTGTAGGGATAGTCTGAATGGGATATGAGAGTGGAAAATGGAGACTATGTTATTGTAGTTTTTCACTTTATTATGTAATGTAACATTTATGAATGTATCTAGTGTTTCCAAGGCTACTAAACTAATCGGTCTTTTGAGACTTGATCTTTGTGATCATGTCAATGTTACACAATAATGCACCGACTCTGGGTAACTGGGGTCGGGGCATTACATCAATCACTTTTGTTTTCTCCCAAGTATATATAAAATTTAATCTTTTAGATGAACATTTTATTTTTGAATCTATGCTTTATTTCTACCTCTTTTTTCGTGAGTGTGGTCATACTGGTGGATCGATAAGATCCAAATTATCCTAGTATTATTATATTATTTTCTATTTTTTATTTCACTGAAATATTTTACATTCATATTGGTTTGTTTTCTGACTAATCTATCATTATTCATTTATAAGGATAATGTTTTTATTGGATTCTCAGTGTGATGAATGTGCTTTATAAAAGATGACATAGGAAGGGAAAATTTCATTGATTAAATTATGGGTCATTGCATATGATTCCTATAGTGTGGACTATTACCCATGCACCTTGGTCTGAGCTTGCTTCCTTATTCTCTCTACCATTTTTATGATTCCTAAAACCCCTTTACAACGCATTTAAAAAACTCTTAAAAGTAAAAAAATATATATTAACAAATCCAACCAATAAAATATTGTTGGTCCCAAAATTTCTTACCATTGAATTATATTGGAAATACAAAGAAATTTTCCAAATTGTTTCTATACTACTCACTTTATTGTTTTTGTTGATCACTTCCCCTTTGATAATAAAATATAAAGTGGTATTTTACATTACAATAATATAGAAACAAACAAATTTTTCATTAATATCTTCTTAAATTCTATGTGAGACAATGATTGGTGTAGGAAACAATAGAATGATATTAAATACAACAATTCACTCTATGATTTTCCACACATGCCTTCTTTGTTTAAAAACCCCCATTGATTAGTATCTCCCCATATTGGAGACAAGGTGTTCTGGGATGCATTTTTGGTCTTATATTTGTTTTCAATCAATTTTTAATTTGATCATGGAAACTGAATATTAATGAATACTTATTATGGGAAGGGGAAGTATAAAAGAGGAAATGTATAAGGTTTTTAGATGAATTTTATTCCTACTGTTTTTAATTTTCTGGGTTAAATTTTTCATAGGAAGTACTAAGTTGATACTAGTGAAAATAAATAACATTCACACAAGTTAATAAAACATTCAAAACATTATTGTTTATAAAGTTATGTCATGTTCTTAATTAAAATTCATGATTTTTACTCAATTTAGATATTCTAATGAAAATTAGGTGGATTCACAAAAGTGGAGTTGTGTTAATGTGGTGCAAGATTGGAGTTGCATGCTAAAAACATCAATAGAGGCTTAAAAAAAGTTGATTTCCATAAATTTATGTAGAAGAACATGTAGTTATGTGAAATATGGGGTTTTTACCATAAATACTAGCTTAACCACTCCTTAGAAACTAACAAATATTTGATGGGGGTATTAATGGATTTATATTTATGTAAGTGGTACTTTCTTGAACTAAACGTGAGTGAAATTTCATGATGAAGGACATTTCATTAAAGGGAGTTTTGTAAGAGAACTTCCATGAACATACCTAATAAAATGAAGTTTTTTGAAATAATTGTAATTAGTATTGTTCTATGAATAGGTTTTAGTGAATAAAGTTTCATAAAGTCAGTTGTGAGAAGGTATTTTCATAGATGTAGTTTCATGAAGGTTGTTGTGTGAAATTAGTTTCATAATCATTAGTTCAATAATAATAGGTTGCATGAAATATAGTATTTGGTCATATATATAAATTATATTAGATCTTCATATCTGGGACATCCTGATGCAAATGAAAGAATATATTCTTGATGCTATAGAAGAGACCTTGAAGTAAATAAATTAAGGAAGACATTATATGAAGTTGTGAGAAAGAAGGGGTTATCATAAGTTATCTACGGGAGGAAGTGTGCTTATCTCTGAATCTAATTATAAAGTTAGTGCACATGGAAAAGTGTGACCATGTATGAATAGTGTATCTATTAAAATATAGAATATTACTGGATTTAGGTACACTAGTACAATTCCTTACGTATTCTCTTCAGACAAGTCCATAGTGGTGAAATAAGTAAAATCATGATGCCTTTATTTCATTTACTATGTGGGGGGTCTTTATTCTAACTGCACTATGTTTAACATGTTACTACCAATGTGGGAAGAAGATTCTATATAATGAATGGAAAAAGTTATCACCCTGATTCACCCCTCCCCTATCATGGTGTCTTAGGTTACAACAAGTTGTATCGAATCCATATTACCGCTGTTAAATTTGTTTTCTAAAGTCAATTCTCATTGCAAATGAATTTAATTTCAACAATTCTAAAATATTAAATGAGAAAAAATATCATATTTGGAAGAAGATATGTTATGATATATTTGATCTCTTAGGATGGAAGTTCTCTCTACCACCATTTATGATATTCATTCCAGCGATGGTATAGGGTATTCTATGATAAATTTTGATAGAAAAATTATAGATGATGATTCCAAATCTCAAAATTATTTAACTGAAGCTTTATCATATTAGATATATGTGAAGGTAATTAGATGAACTTGTGACAAGGTCATAAAGGACTAATTGTATAAACATTATGAAGGTGAAAGTAGGGTGAATGAAATAAATCTATATGTGCTTCAAAACAAATATTGTTGATTTGGAAGTGATGATAGTTTCATCAATAGAACCACTAAAATTATTGTATATATTCAAGGTCTTGGTGAAGAAATTATTTATATCAATATATTAAATAAAATGTTTTGTCGGATTTCATCACTTCATTACCTAATAATTATAATCTATTGAATAAATGGATTTGAATAAGTAGTCTCTTTGTAATCTACTGAGTAGTTTAGTGGATTATTAAGTGTTTGTAAATCTATAAGGAGTACCTAGTCATTCTAAAAAGATACAACTTTCAAATTAATGAAAAAACTAGAAATTACTTAAATCAGTGAAGATAAAGAGGTTATGGATGGTAAAAACCTATCCCTTGTAACCAGAATATTCAAGAGTGGAAATGAAATATTAGAAGTAAGGCTACCCTTATTATTATTTCAATGTAGTAAAGTAGTGAACATCACTGTAAGTTTCTCAAGAAAAGTTTATGATGAAGAAAGAGAAGTTGAAATCAAACAATGGCCCCAAAGGAGTTTCCCTCTAAAATGTGACATCAACACAGGAAACACTATAGGAACGAAATTATAAAGGATGTTTTTTGTAATAAAATAGTATGTTAAGGATAGAGAATACCTGGATGAAGTGAAAACAATGTTTAAGTCTGATATTTAAGATTCCATGATGGCTAATGTTGAAAAGGAAGTCTATAAAAGAGTAAGATAATAAAATTAAATGTATCATTGATCTCAAGTAATAAATTGAGGGAGATGTCAAAGATATTAATATTAAAATAAATAATAATATAAATAATAATGGAATAATAAAATAACCCTATAAACATGTGAATCAAAAAAAAAGTAGATATTTACCAGATGTTGGAAGACTTAGATAATCAGTTGTCCACTCAAGTGAATTAATAAGAAGTTGTAAATTATATACGAAAGATTCAAGAACATAATACAATGATTCATAATCTAAACCCTTGTGTAAAAGAGATAACTAAGAAGGTATAATCCCTAGAAGATAATATTGTTATCCTATTAAAAAAATTGGAATTAGAAATGAAATAAAGTAACAAAAGAAGCTACAGTTTGATCGGTTCACATATGGAGGACATATAGACAACGTTAAGCGAGGCTATAATGTTTTAAAGATCATTATAAATGAATATAGAGAAATATTTTTGGGTAATATTTGAATATCCTGTGATGCTAAAACATTGAAATAAATAACAATAATAGATCATAAAAAAGGGAAGCTGAAGTTTGGCACAATTTGTTTAAAATTTAAAACATAAGTTATTCAGATAATGATAAATTCTATAAAAGGAAATCAGAGGTAAGAAAATAATACTAAATAATATAGTGTTAAAAAAATAGTAATTTGTTTATGAAATATGGGGATATATGGAGGAATGAAAGAGAGAAGATATTTTCTCTTATAAAATATCAATTTAGTGGATTTCTTGGACATACCATGTTCTATTGTGAAGAGGTAAAGAGCTATATGAATGAGAAATTATTCATAATTATTAATAGAACAATTAGTACATATCCTTCATCATATAGAATATTTTTTTATGTAGATTTTTTAAACTTTACTAATTTTGGGTATAAATTTGATAATTACATGAAAAAGAATAAGTGGTGGTTACCACCATGGTATTTAGTGGTAAGTGAATCATAGAAAACTAGGGAATATTTAATTTAAAAATATATTATCCCTATTGGAATAAAGAATGATTATAACTATAGTATTTTTGATGAAAATAAAGAGTATAGATCATATTTTCCGTCAACTCATCCAAGTATCTCATGGAAGAAAAAGAAAAAAATAGATAAATCTTATCTCACTAAAATAACTGTCAATGATGCCAGGAATAGAAACACCTTGATCCTTGGTAGTGAATGTTCATTCCACATAATAGGAATATGAACTTTCTGATTAAAATTTAATAAAGTGTTAACAAAACAATGTATTTTAGTAGTGACAAAGCTTTTAAAATCAAAGGAAGTAGAAATAGTTGATTGGTAGATGATGAACTGAAGAAGAAACATTTCTCTATATGGATATACTACATCACAATCTTTTGAGTGCGATTTAACTATGTTACTTTAGAATATAGGTTACTTTTAACTAGAAGGGCTACTCAATCAATGGACAGGTCAAGTAATTTCAAATTAAAGGATGGAGGAAAAGTGTTAATCTTTTTTAGGTGGATAGTAATGAAAACACTTGTATCCTGATAGTTAAATAAGAGATCACCTTATGGAATGGGAAGATAAAACCAAATTCATCAATAAACCTTGGAAAATTTATTTGAGCTAAAGGAAACATCAGATATTTTAAATTTTAAATGAGATCATGAAAATAATTATGGTGATTTTATATAGGGAAATATGGTATGAAATCTATATTGGTAAAAGAATAAAAGGGTCTCTCATCTCATCTATCTGATACACACCGTTGTCTATTTTTCAATGAATATATCAAAAAAATATGAGGAAATTTATTTTAAAATTTTTATTAATGATTTCTAAAGAATACCTTTCATGATGTTCTTGTAGTGAAATATGCAAGTGAAGGACTTCATGAATAGGTACAAGCAAAGAGTGGAAAATAAGAGTATATGCAGAATCAGGATCTTTTTCTCTAATAATGGAACAGAATATAAATCCCATGAATTTGAAAATTACCTTGATAGAAAAAACATTAATCATAGTAGATCATCATTAAGAACTATACAATCTAAGGGAGTTGTAAACAAAATTGATAGGTGAATAATATGTACAAAACATTTCTAATTTAAATTGGAATCTCTCATCACTTTTGGAATGAAGCATTGCAAGTATTTGTGTACATGTAAAACTGAGTAATTTTTAAAACAACCAAATAAAGGAAAATATATTAAATTTTTAATGAAGGGGATCCAACACTAAAACATTTTTGAGTCATTATAATCAAATTATATATTCAAAATAAATAAGAAAATTGTGGAATGTATGGTGATTTTCAAGATAAAGGAGTGTTTCTAGGTTACTCAATGAAGTGTAAGGACTAAAAATGATTTTACAAGAGGAAAAAATAAAATTTTGGAGAGTAATTCCATAAATTAATTATAGAAAATGGTTAGAATAATTTGAGTAGTTAAACTTTTTATGAAATGTATGATGAAGAGGATAAAGTTGAAAAAAATGTCATGGTTTTACAAATCTCTCTAAATGATAAATATTCCAAGGATCAATCAGAAAAATATATTATTTTTGAATAAATTTATCCTATACCATAGAGGAGAAACATGAGAGAATAATTTTATAAATTTATTATTATCAAAGGCACAACTACTCCTACATAAACATAAATAATGAGAAATATTGGGCATGCTGATGTAATGTCACTATTAGAATCAACATTATTTAAAGAAAAATAAAAGGATAAATTGTGGGATAGATCTATGAATGAAGAACTGGATAAAATTAATAAAAATAAAACTTGGAAACTGGTAAAGAACCCCAAACACTAAATTTTTTTTAGAACAAAGTAAATCTTTAAGAATAAATTTGATGATTATGGAAACATGATTCAAAATACGGCATGTCTGGTTTGTAAGGGCTATACACAAGTTAAAGGGTTTGGCATAAAAGAATAATTTTCCCTATATTATTAACTTGAGATGATCTAGATCTTTTTTATGGTGTATATTTAAATAGGTTTCAAAATTTTTCATAAGGATTTTAGAACAATATTCTTTAATGGTGTACTTCAGGAAGAGGACTATATTGACTAGCTAATCGGATTTCTGATTGGAAATGATGAAACTATTTTTTAATGGTGTATGAAGGGATCTTATAGCCTAATGTAGGAATTGTGAGCATGGTATACATGTCTAGAATCATATAAAAGAATTACTAAATTAAAATGTGGTGGTTTTGGTCAAAATATATATGTGAAAACATCCAAGGAAGAATAATTCACAGTGCTAGTTTATTATGAAGACAATATATTATTTAGAAATAGACAAAAATATATGGTGTAATTTTATAATATGATGATTTCATAATTTTAAATTTATATGATTGGTGATATCATATATTTTTTGGACTACATGTGATTAAAAAAGAGGACATGCATTTATCTATAAATCAAAGTATAAGGACCCAGCCTTAAGCATTACATAATATTGAATTAAATGAATAATTCAAATTGAGGATCTTTTCAGGTTTAGAGTTTTAGATAATTAGAAAATAACTATTACATCTCAATAGATTACAAAGTAGACACTTCTACATAGTTTCATTTTTTTTTTCATAAAATAAAAACTCTTGACAAAAAGAGTAATGTCTATTTCCATTTTTTAGACAACATGACTTTTCCTTGATCCCATCCTCAACCCTATTCATCTTTATATCCTATGAAAACATTTAAAAACTCAGGATGAGCACAAAAAGCTCAGTAAGGGTTATAAAACAAAGAAATAAAACTTTTGTTCATAAATACATACAAAACATAAACTCTTTTACTTACCTCATGAAAACATAAGATTTATGAATAACACATAGAAATCATAAATCATAAAGGTAACTTGTGGCATCCATAACATACTTACATTGTAGCTATCACAACAACACAGGGAGTTACCTTGGAATACCCATCATAGTATATTCCCTAAATCTCTTAGGAGAAGCATTCACATTTACCTCTGTCACATTACCCAATGCATTGAAGAGCTATCTTGGGCTCACTCACCCTAGGTTTATCACCGAACCACCTGTATACGTAAACAAAGCCCAAGAACCATAACATGTTTGTGACACATAAAAAAACATAAATGAAAAGTGGCCTAGAAAGGCAGGTTACTTAACTCATGTAATTTTAGGATATGTTTACAAAAATACTTAATCCTAAATCTAATTACAAAGGAAGGTTACTTAACTCAAAATAAAATTAAAACATAGTGGCCTAGAAAGATGAACTTTTGTGCACATATGGAAGAATGTATTAAGGAGGATCATAGACAGAAAATTGTAGGTGGAATTTAATGAAGATGTTATGAATATGAGTGAAAAATTAAAATTCCAAAGTGATCTACTTGGTGAATTTTCACATGAGATATATAAAATGGCCATGAAGAAAGAGCCGATATCAAGTGTTATCCCAATCAAGACACAACTTGATGAGTAAATAGAATTTATGAAGGAATCTAGATGAAGGTTTGATAATATGACTACCCAGGTTAATGAATAGTATAGGAAGATAAATAAATAGAATACTGGTTTAAAAAATAAAATGAAAATAAGAATGTACCTCCCATAATAACATCAATAATTACTATAAAAATGTGCATTAATGATGATTTTTTTAAAATACGTATCAGTTTTCATTACAACCAATTAATTTGAACTGGTTCAAAAACTGTTATATTTTTCCAAGTCACCCATTAATTAAGGTGTTCATAGAAAGCCACATCAAACCCATATTTTAGGGTCTTGAAATCTTCTACTAAAATGAATACTATGGTTTTAAAGTCATAAATTCTCTAAAATATATCCATGTTTTTAACCACCATGAATTAAATTAGAGGTTTTCTTTTTTTTCTTCTAATTTTTTACATAAAATAGTGGTGTTTATAACGAAATATAAAACATTATAAGTAGTTTAAAATATTTTATTGATGATTTATTGGTAAATAATGTTGGTTAGAACTGTTTTTGATTATATAATGACGATTCTCTTATTTAGAAGTGGTTTAAACCATGACTAATTGTAATACAAATTCAAAGAAACCAGATGAATTTTAATTGAGATTCAACATAAAATATAAAATAAAAATATATCCACATAATATATGATTCAATAATTCTATTACTCAGACCAATAAAACATAAAAAAGACAACCACTATATATATTATATGATAGTTTTGTTTAATATGAAACATATTGTTTTTAAAGTATATTCTTTAAAAACATTATAGATATGTTTTCATTATGAATAAAAAATTTTAAAAAGAGAATAAATTTTTAACACTACCAACCTAAGTTATGTTGTCTACCCTAGAATGATAAATTTTTTTATTTTCTTATCGGCTACCAACCTTTGGTGCATCTACTACCTTAATTAAATGAAATTTATAATATAATTGATCTTTAATTAGGTAATACACACAAAATATATTCACAAAAACTATTATAATAATATTAAAATTTTAAAATTAATGTAACATATTTAGTACCACTTTAGTTTGTTATATCAAGTATGCAATTCCCGTAGGAATGCACCCAATCATGCCCTAAAATAGAGTAGGGAATGTATTCTATATTACTGAAAACTACTCATCTCGAGCTATCCATCATGTATCATTCTCTTGTATTATGTATTTTAGGATCACAATATTATTTTGTGATTATTGGTGATATAAAATATTAACATTACTCGAACCATTAGGAGGAGTCCCCAAAATGAATGAAGATGAGCTCCTCATAAAGACTCCTAAGGGGGTGGTCTAGAACCCAACCCTCACATACGAAAAACATAATACTTTCCCAAAACTTGAAAAATAACATCACTATGGGAAAGTGATGATGATTGTGAAGGATTTTTATCCCATTACTCTGTATATTTTTTATTTAAATAGAATAAATTTATGAAAAATATAATTTAAAAAAAATGAATTGTAATTTATATTTTTTACCTCAATGTTTGTAGCAGCTATATTTATGAAATTCCCATCGCCTTTATTTTGTACATAAAACCAAAACATGGTTCAACTAAAATCAAAACCAACTTATTTCACATATATTATTAAAGAATAAAAATTAAAAAAAATAAAATTTCAGTTTTAAAGTGAAACAAATATATATTTAATAAATATGTAGAATATTTTTTTATCCGATATTCTCCTTGAAGAACTTTTAAAACCATATCTGTGTGTGATAACTTGTTTGTATCTGTTTGATTGGTTTTTTGGAGGATTCCGGATAAAAAATTTCTAATTTTAATAAAAGAAATAATTATTTTTAATAAATTAATATAAATATAGTAAGAAAGTATCAAATACCTTTTGAAAATTAGAATAATTCATATATACAAAGCACTTATCCTGATCCTGACGTATCCAATAGTACCTTTTGGTAAATTTGATAGGGGCTTAAAGATGTGTTATTTAACTTACACCACAACTTTTAATTAATGTCCTCCCACATTCCTCCAAAATATTCAAATTCTATTAATGCACAATCATGTCATGCACATAAAAATGGAAAAGAATCAATATATTAGATATTCCAAAATAACTAGACTTATATATGATAGGAATACAAAATACAAAGAAACATAAATATTTATTTTCAATTACATTAAGTTTTTTTTAAAATATTACTCTTCTAATTTATTTGAACATTCTTTCAATCATGATATATAAGAAGAACATATGTTGTATCACATACTAACTCTCCCAATATCTACCTATATCACCATTATACATCCTATGTAGGCACCCAAAATATGTCAAATGACAACTACTTTACAATTTGTTAGAAACCAAACATATGATGTATTCATGTTCATTTCTATCGTGTTATTATCAGAAAATGCATAATAAATATATTCAAAAACCACTATTTAAATGTAATAATTATTTTACACATTAAATATTATATAATAATAATGATCACCCTCTAGTAACCTCATGATGGAAATTATGGCACCATATACCCCATCGATGATTTTTCTTTAGCCACTCCATCCAATCCATTAAAAATATTTAGAGCACAAGTTGATGCATTAGTAGTAAGGATCATAACTAAATAATATGGGAGCATATCATATATAATTCAATGAAATAAATAGGATCATGTTGAAATTATATAGAATACCTAACAAAGGTGAAAATGTATCAGATGGGTCATATTAAAACATAGGAGATATGTAAGACTAACTTGTATCTTTAAATAATTATGTTCTTGGAATTTATACATCCAACAAGAATACAAAAAGTTATAATATGATATACAATATAAAATAAGAAAATGTTTTGAGAATGTTGTATATAAATTAATTGAATTCATGCGTTTTAAATAAAAAAACAAAATATATGTTAAAGGATGATTGAACATTCAATCAATGAATAATTTTATAAAAAATATAACACAAATTTTTTGTATAAAATCATGTTAAAAATAAAACACAATCATTATGGAATAAAAAAACATTAATATCAAAAAGAATTATCATCTGTAAAAAATTTCGAAAAAAAAATCATAAAATATAATATAATTAAAATTAATTGTTATCATGATGTCATATATTATGATATAAATATATCATATAACATATAGAAAAAACAACACATTACATAAAAAATATTTCATATATTTTATATATGATTTTATGATTATTATTAAGGGAAAAAATATGAATGGATGATAAAGGAGTGTGCCTTATTAGTAAGGTGGAGTTCCAAAACATAAATATCACATTTTAATAACTTTTTCACTTCGAATAATTTGAAAATAAATGATAAACAGAAAACTAATTTAAAGAAACATTCATTTTTTTCATATATTTTTATAAGTCCCCAACCGTAAACATTAATTAATCTTGAGTTAAATCATGAATTCACAATGACGGTATTTTTAGGTTTAGTGATTTATAGAAATAGGCCATAATAATTACATTACATCTCAAAAATTAAAAATTAAAAACTTGTACTTAGTTTTCATTTTTTCGTAAAATAAAAACTCTTAAAAAAAAGAAACATGTCTAGTTCCATGTTTTAGACAGCATGACTTTTCCTTGATCCCATCCATGACCCTATTCATCTTTAAGTCTTGTGAAAAACATTTCAAAACATGGGTTGAAAAAAAAAAGCTCAGTAAGGGTTATAAAATAAGTAATGAAAATATTATCCCATCAATAAATACAAATCAATGAAACCGTACTTTTCAATCATAACATACCTTATAAAGTCATAAGATTTATGAATAACACACAGTGATCATCAATCATAAAGGTAACTTATGGAATACATAACATACTTACATTATAGCTTTCATAGATATGCAGGGAGTTAAGTTTTGAATACCATCACTTTATATTCCCTAAATCTCTTAGGAGAAACACTAACGTTTACCTCTATCATGTTACCCAATTCATTGGAGAGCTATCTCGGGCTCACCCGCCCTAGGTTTATCACGGAACCACCCGTATATGTAATCAATGACCAAGAACCATAACATAATCATAAGACATAAAACAAGCATAAACTATAGGTAAAATTTCCACCTTACAACCACAATATATCATTTCAATATATTTACATAATCAATGCTTCATCAAAACCATTTAAAACATTTAATATTGAGATTTTGGCAGCAAATTGTCCCATAAAACATTGAATATTTTAAAGGAATTAACATTTTTAAACATTGAAGTTTATATAAATAAGTCCTTAAAACCTTTTTGAAAACATGGAAATTCATTATAAAGATTTAGAATATTAAATCTTTAAAACATTTAAAACAATGTTTTAGTTAAAGAGTCCATTTCCACATGAGAAAATACTTCAATAAAAATAATCAAATAATAACATTAAAAAAATTATAAAAGCATGAAAATAAATAGATTCATGATATAATATTTAAAATTTATGTATATATACCCTATAGGATAATAAAGGTGCACAAGATCAAGATATGACTCAAATGAAAGGATATTGAGACATAGTCCCTTACAAAAATTTGGCAGCCTAATGGTGTCACATAAAAATTAAGAAAAATGATTTGATGAGATAGAAAAGGATATCTCCTCACATGGACATAAAATATACAGAGATAATTATATAAATGAACATATCCTGATATAATAAATTTGAAATTAAAATATATTCCATAAAAGAAGTCTGTTACTAAATGAGGAGGGTGAAAGCTTCCCTGACCGATTTGGTAACTTACAAAACATACACCCCATAAAAGAAATATAATACAATGAAGATGTAAATACCCACAAATTAAATTATATTAAATAAATAATACAATAATGGGCAGTACATACACTACAAAAAATAAATTAGTGGCAAATATAACATGAATCTCATGGGAAAAAAATGTGAGATAAAAAACCCTTACATCAAGTCCGCATTGTCTTGTATGTTCCTTTTTCTTACTGAATAATAAACTTAAGTTAATTTATATTTTTATAAAAACCTTTTTCACATTTATTATTCCTTTTATATCACTTATTACCTTGATATAAAAATTACATAATTATTTGAGTTCATATTGGACATTTTTTTGATGTTCGAAACGTCAGTTAAAAATTAACATGTTATAATTATAAATTGTCCATGTGGTAAAAATTCCATTATCTATAGAATAATATTAATGATTTATATATCATATATATCATATATATCCAGTATATATGTATTTATAATAGTCCATATCATTTGGATATATGAAAATGAAATCCACCGTTCATGGAGACGGTAAGTCGTACATATGCATGAACACTACTTCCATTTCATTTTTTTCATTTTAGAAGAAATGAAAACCAAATTATACATAGGTATATTATTTTTATATTATAAAATCATATTTTATATATTTTATTTATTTTCATTAACACCATCATTTATATTTTCCATTTATGGTTTAAACGAGTCATATCACTTTAAGGGGGTGGTAGTCCATACTTCTCAAATGAAATTATCATATTTACCCATTATTAAAACCATAAAGTTGTGATATAAATAAAAAAATAGTGAAGAATATAGAAAACATAAATATAATATATATCATATATAAATACAGTTCCATCATAATGGCATCCATGAGAGGCAGTTGGAGATATTTGAACAATATCGTTTCGTGAGGCAGTAGTTCTTCGTCGACAAGAATAGAATGTTCGTATCTATTAGAAGGAGGTGTGTGGAAGTGTAGTTAGAATACTTCTCATAACCATAACCTATTATATTTAGGATAATTTTGTTGTTATAAAAGAAAGAAAGAAATAGAGTTTAGGGTATTGGATAAGTAAAATAAAAGAAAAGAACTTACGAGAAGATGTTACCATTAAATATGGTAACTACCTCTGATTTGAACCAAAAGGCTTCCTTGAAGTGCCTTCTATATAAGGAAAGGCTTATATGAGGAATTTAAGGATGTACGGAGCTTATTTGGGTAGATTATTGACTGTCCAAGGGGCTTGAGAGGTGTGAATAATGGGTTAGAAGTGATGGATTTTTATAAGGGGGAGGAGGGGCTCTTTAGGAAAATTTGAAAATCTTATTTTATTATAAACTGAGTTTAGGTTTAAAAAGGTCCAAAACTCATTACATTATAATATAAGAGTTTTATTGTTCGAAATAAAATCCCAAAATAATAATTGGACAGGTTTTGTATTGTTTTTTTAATTTTATAATCTCGTTTATTTAAATCATTGTTTAATAAGGTAATCACTACATCACCATTGTGTCATAATTATTTTTATTTATTTGATGTCTAAAAATTATAAATAAAATAGCATGATGTAGGAAATAGAATTATATTTAAAATAAATATTTATAGCTGATAATATAACATACATAACCTCATGTAAAAAAGATATACTAAAAGATATATGTTTATGTAATTTTTGTCTTTACTATAAATTAATTAATATAAAGTGTCATTATCACTTCTAAGTGGTTCTATGGGTTCCCAAAATTGACACCAGGATTCCCATGGAAGGAAACGTATCAGAAAATAGGATCAAGACAAGTGTTATAGTAATTTATTATTATTATAACATAATTTGTTTACCTTTATTTACCATATTTACCTTTTAATCATGGTAAATAAAATATTTACTGAAGTAAATATTCATAATGTCTAAAAATAAATGTTACCTATTCACAAAATTTGGACCTCCTGATTCCAAAATGGAATCCATTTTTTAAATTCAAAATACATAATTGGAAGAAATTAATTTAAAATTAATTCCCGTTGTCAAAACAAAAAACCTATTTTTAAGAAATAATATCTATCAAAAGTTTGACACTTGTTTATGTTAAATTTAAGAGTGAAATTACTTCCAATGACCAAAATTAGATTCAATGGTAAAAATATAATCCAATTAAACTTTAAAATCAATTAATTAAATATTATATCTATATAAATAAATTAGATTAAAAGGTAGTTTGGAATTAAAATGCAGTATTTTTCACGATTCATTAAAATATGAACATTATGAGAAAAATACCAAAATTTCATCCAATGTAAATTTTGATGTCTTGATTATAAATAATAATTTTATTTTGTCAAATATAAAATATATAAGTGAAAAAATCTAGATTTAAATAGTTTTCTCCATTAAAAGATTGTAAATCAGATTTTTAAAGAATATTATAGTGTTAATGCTTAAAATTGGATTCATTAAAATTTTAAGCTTATAACTATTATTGGATAAATTTAAAAACATTTAACAAACATGTATAATAATATTTTAGTATGTCTTGTTCATTCCCACTAATCCAATGACTATGCATTAACAACCATTTTAAATAATAATAATATTATATTATTTTTCGGTATAACTTAATGTTGTGTGTAACATAAGATTTCAAATAAACCCCTTGTTGTGTATCAGGTATGACATCGAACATGGAATCCCATTTAAAGTAAAATTATTATTTAATTCAAAAATATTAATAAATATGAAAATTACATATTATTTATTCACCTGGGATGTTACATCCTTCCCCCCTTTTGGGAATTGTGTCATCGCAATTTTAAAATTGGGCTCAGAAACATCATTAAAAGTCCCACATCGGAAAAAGTGTCATTAAAACTATCATATTAAAAGAAAGAAATAAGAGTACAATGGTCACTTAAGATAACCCATAATAGGATATTAGGAAAACATGGATGTGTAGAAGAAACTAAATGTCAAGTTTTGATAGAGAGTGATAGAAAACATGATCAGGAGAATGTTAACCACCAGAGAACCACAAACATTTGATAGGTTAAACGCCCATTGGTTTCCCTATAGGAAAAGTAAATGGACAAAATTTTTATTTAATGTTTCATTTAATAAATATGGAGAATTTATTTATGATATTTACTAAGTACATAAGGAAATATAGCTACTTTTTTATGTAGAGTTTCATCCTTTAATAATTTTCAATGAAAAACTCATCTTTTCACGAAATTATGAGTATTAAATATGACTTGGTCACACCTAAAGTGCTACAATCAACTTCTAGAGAATCACATAATCCACAAAATATGAACTATATATTTACTTTGTCTTTAGACATTAACCAAAACCAAAATGGTTAGTACAAGATCAGATAATCCCTAAAAAAGGAAAATAATTTATAAAACAAATACTACTCTTAATCCCCAAAATTCTACAAACAAACCCAAAGTTTTTCAAAGACCATTTAATAAAAAAATATCCTTATTAAAAGTAACCCAAAAAATATTGTAACCCAAAACTTGGAAGGATTTAATCACATAGTCTTACATAGTAAATCATAACATTTATCTCCAAATAACATCGACTACTCTTAAAGTCTCACACTGAAGTGTAATTTACCAAATCACATATTATCTATGATAGGTTAATCATTTCCCAAATAGCCCAAGTCTCCAAATGTTCATAATAAAAACATAGATTCTTCCAAATTAAAATTCAACCATTACCCTTCAATTGAAATCCCAAAGTATTCTATTTTTATTAGGCATATAGTTTCCCAAAAGGGGAAAACGTCTTCCAAAATAACCTATTTCACTTAATCAAAAAACCATTTTCTTATACCAAGGATATCTGTTTGATAAAACATAAGTTCCCAAATAAACTTATTCTTGATAAATCAAATCATTTACCTAAAAATAATAAGTCATACTAACCAAGGACTTCACATAGTCTAGTGGTAGATGATAAATCCCGATCGTAATTTTGTTATGGGTTTGATTCCCGCAGCTTTGTCCGACGTGATGGGTTTTCACACATTCTGTGTGTTTTCCTTTTTCAAAAACTATAAAATTTTATAAAATTCCAAAAAATGAGATAAACTCCTCAAAAATGACCATAGTGTGATTTAACCTCAGTGGTTGTCTTATGCCTCTCATTTTCATCCCAACTCATAATGACCTCAAAATATTAATTCATGAAGTCTTATATATATTGAAATTTTTTTACCTCCATAAAATAACACAATTCCAAAAGAAAGAACACCATGCCTTGATCATTGTGTCCACCTGGTTTTATCGTCATCTTGTTCACATAGATTGATTTTCTATGCATTGCAACAATAATTTAGAGATCCTTCAAAATCATCTACTTTATTTATCTAAATACACCTCGTATAACGTGGTTCATATGTGTGATCACAGAAAAATAGTTTTGGAGAAAAAATAATCATGTAAGACATATAATTTCAAAACATCTAATAAAAAATTCTTTTTATAAAATAGTCAGACCATGTTTGAGTTGAAACATTCAATCAATGGGCCTTTTAAAATATCATAAGTATGTGCTAAAAGAATATAATTTAAAAGAAAATATAAGTAGTTTGTGAAAGGGCCTCCTTCTTCAGAACATTTTTCAAAATCATAATATTCTTCAAAATCTTGTGATAAGGTAAAATATATGAAAATTACTTGATAATATTTACCTTTCTGGAAAGTATCAGAATATTGAAAAACAATATTTGATTAAATAAAACTCTTTATCCCTGATGGTATCGAGGTATAGTGGAGGTTTTTTATATCTCAAAAAATTTCTTGCAAGTCATTCGTATGTTAGAAAATGTTTCAGAGTCATCTGGACATGATTTTGTAATATTTATTACAAACAAGTAATCAGGAAGAGATAGGAATGTCATTTGAGATCCTCCTCCTTACATTTGTAACAAACTTTCCTTGATCTGAAAAAGTTACAAAATAAGGATTTAAATTAAATAATAGACAAAGAGACTAACCATGTGTCTAAAAAAAACTCATAATCCCTAAAGTTGTCTAAAACGACCTCTGATACCAACTATAAGGCCCCACCCATAAACATTACTTAATCTTGAGTTAAATCAAGAATTCACATTGAGCATCTTTTCATGTTTAGAGCTTTATAGAAATAGTCCATAACAATTAAATTATATCTCAAAAATTAAAAAGTATACACTTTTACTCAGTTTCTATTTTTTTCATAAAAGAAACTCTTATAAAAAGAAACATGTCTAGTTTCATGTTTTAGACAACATGAATTTTCCAGGATCCCACCCTTGAACGTATTTATCTTTAAGTCCTGTGAAAAACATTTCAAAACATGGGATTAGCATAAAAAGCTTAGTAAGGGTTATAAAATAAGTAATGAAAACATTATCCCATCATTAGATACAAATCAATGAAACCATACATTTTAATCATAACATACCTTATGAAATCATAATATTTATGAATAACACACAGAAATCATAAATCATAAAGGTAACATATTGAATACATAACAAAACTAATTCTAGATTTCACATATATGTTGGGAGTTACATTTAGAATAACCATCATAGTATATTCCCAAAATATATTTGGAGAAACATTAACGTTTACCTTCGTCAAGTTACCCAATGAATTAGAGAGTTATCTCAGGCTCAACCGCCCTAGGTTTATCATGGAACCACCCATATACATAAACAATTCCCAAGAACCATAACATAATCATAACACATAAAACAATAATAAACTAAAGGTAACATTTCCAAATTTCAATCATAATATATCATTTCATGATATTTACATAATCAATGCTTATCAAAACGATTTTGAAAACCATTTAAAACATTTAATAAATAGATTTTTGAATCAAAGTGTCCCATAACACTTTTAAGATTTTAAAGGAATTAAAATTTTAAATCATTAATTTCTATATAAATATATTCTTAATTTTTTTTGGAAAATATGGAAATTATTGATAAATATTTACAAGATTAGATCTTTAAAATATTTAAAACAGTGTTCTAGTTAAAGAGTCCCTTTCGAATTTAAAAAATTAGTTCAATAAAAATAATTAAATAATAAAATTAAACGAACCTTATAATATCATGATAACAAAGAGATTCAATATATAATATTTCAAATGGAATTATATACACCCTATAGGATAATAATGGTGCCCAAGATCAATATATGCATCAAATGATAGAATATTGAGACATAGTTCATTATGAAAATTCAACAGCCTAACGACGTCACATTAAAATTTCAGATAATGAGTTGATGAGATTGAAAAGGATATCTCATCACATGGACATAAAATTTACAGAAATAAGGATATATATGAACATATCCCAACATAAGAAAGTGGAAATTAAAATACATACCATAAGGGAAGTCTTTTACTCAAAGAGGAGGGTGATGGGTTCCCTTACCGATTGGGTAACATACAAAACATACACCCCATGAATTAAAGATCATGAAATGAATATGTAAACAACTATAAATTAAATTATATTAAACAAATAATAAAATCATGGGTAGTACATACACCACAGAAATGGCAATAGTGGCCAATATAACATGAATCCCACGGGAATAAAAAGTGACATAAAACCCCCTTACCTCAAGTCCGACTTGACTTGTATATTCCTTGTTCTTCCTGAATATTAAAATTAAGTTAATTAATAGTTTCCTAAGAATTTTTTCAGGTTTATTATTCTTTTTATATAACTTATTACCTTTCTATAACAATTAGTTAATTATTTGAGTTCCTATCGGACATTTTGTCGATGTTCGAAACATGAGTTAAAAATGAACTTGTTATAATAATAAATTGTCCATGTGGTAGAAATTCCATTATCTATAAAATGATATTAATTATTTATATATCATATATATAATATATATCCAGTATATATGTATTTATAATAATCCATATCATTTGGATATATGAAAATGAAATGCACCATTCATGGAGATGGTAAGACGTACGTACACATGAAAGCTAATTCCATTTCAGTTTTTCATTTTAATAGTAATGAAAACCAAATTATACATAAGTATATTATTGTTCTAGTATAATATAAAATTTTATATACATTACATAAGTTCATTAACACTATCATTTATATGATCCATGTATGGTATGAACGAGTTATATCACTTTGAAGGGGCGGTAGTCCGTACTTCCTCAAATGAAATTATCATATTTAACCATTATTGAAACCATAAAGTTATGATATAAATGAAAAACAAAAAAGTATAGATAAAAATATACATAAAATATATAATATATAAATAAATTTCCTTCATAATGGTCACCATGAGATGCGTTTGGAGATATTTGAACAATCATCGTTTCATGAGGCAGTAGTTCGTCGTCTAGAAAAACAGTTTGTTCGTATCCATTAGATTTAGGTGTGGAGAAGTGTAGTTTAAATCCTTATAAAAACCAAAAAAAAATTATGTTGAGGATAATTTTTTTTATAAAATAAACGAATAAATAGATTTTAGGGGTTTTGAGAAGTAAAAGAAAAGAAAATAACATAATAGAAGACGTTACCATTAAATCAAGTAACTCCCTTTGGATTGACCCAAAAGGATTACTTAAAGTGACTTCTGCCTATGTTAAGTCTTCTAGGAGGAAGATAAGAATGTAGAGAGATTAATTTGGTCGATGATGGATGAACCAAGGAGATTGAGAGGTGTGATTAATGGGTTAGAGATAATGTATTTTTATAAGGGGAATGAGGGGCTCTTTAGGAAAGTTTGAAAACATTATTTTATTATAAACTGATTTTCAGTTTCAAAAGGTCTGAAACACATTATATTATAAGATAAGATGAATATTGTAAGAAATAAAATCATCCAATAGGAATTTTATAGGTTTTTTATAGTTTTTAAAATTTTATAATCTCATTTTTTTAAATCATTTATTAATAAGGTAATCACTGCATCACCATTGTTTCATAAATAATTTTATTTATTTAATGTCTAAAAATTATAAATAAAATACCATGAAATACGAAATAATTTTAGATTTAAAATTAATATTTATATTCAAATATATAACTTATATAACCCCGTGTAAAAATTTATTTACTAAAAGATATAAGTTTATGTAACTTTTGTCTTTACTTTAAATTAATTAATATAAAGTGCCATTATCACTCCTATGTGGCTCTCTGGGGTACCATAATTGACCCAAGGATTACCAAGGTCGGAAATATATAATAAAATATGATTAGTAAAAGTTTTAATGTAATTTAATATTATTATAATATTATTTGTTTACCCTTATTTACCAGATTAACTTTTAACCATGGTAAATACAATATTTACTGAAGTAAATATTTATAATGTCTAAAAATAAAATTTAACTATACACACAATTTTCACCTCCTGATTCCAAATATTGATACCATTTTTCCGAATTCAAAACAAAAAACTGGAATAAATTAATTTATAATTAATTCATGTGGTCAAAACAAAAAATGTGTTTTAAAGAAATAATATCTATCAAAAGATTAACACTTTTTTTGTTCAATTTAAGTGTGAAATTACATTCAATGACCAAAATTGGATTAAATGGTAAAAATATAATCCAATTTCAATTTAAAACCAATTAAAATAATATTCTAACTATATAAATATATTATATTAAAATCCAGTTTTGAATTAAAATGCAGTATTTTTCACTATTCATTAAAAATGAACATTATTAGAAAAATGAAAAAATCTCATCCAATGTAAATTTTGATGCCCCGATTCTAAAGGAAAAAAATTATTTTGTCAAATTGAACACATAAAAGTGACCAAAACTATATTTAAAAATGGTTCACGAACAACAGGCGGTAAATCAACCTTTTAATGAATATTATAGTGTTAATGCTTAAAATTGGATTCATTCACATTTTGAGCTTCTAACTTTTATTGGAAAAATGTAAAAACATTTATCCAACATGTATAATCATATTTTAGTTAGTCCGGTTCAATCCCTCAAATAAAAAGGCTATGCGTTAACTACCATTTAAAATAATAATAATATTATATTATTTTTCAGTATAACTTAATGTTGTGTGTAATGTATGATTTCAAATAAACTCATTGTTGTGTATTGAGTATGACATTGAACATGGCATCACCATTAAAATAAAATTAATAATTATTCAAAAATATTAATAAATATGAAAATTACATATTCTTTATTCACCTATGATGTTACACCCTTCCCCCCTTTTGGGAATTTCATCCTCGCAATTTTAAAATTGGGCTAAAAAAATTCATTAAAAGTAACATAACAGAAAAAGGGTCAATAAAAATATCACTTTAAAATAAATAAAAAGAAGTAAAAAGGTCACCTGAGATAACCCAAACTAAGATTCAATGAAAAAATAGATGTGGAGGAGAAACTAAATGTGATGTTCTGATGGAGAGTGATAGAAAACATGATCAAGAGAATGTTAACCACAATAAAACCACAAACTTGTGATAGGTTAAACAGCCTTTGGTTTCCATGTAGGAAAAGTAAACGGACAACGTTTTTTGTTTAATGTTTCTTTTAATAAAGTCGGGGAATTTATTTTTGAGATTGACTAAGTACATAAGGAAATATACATACTTTTCAAGTAGAATTTCATCCTTTAATAAGTTTCTATAGAAAACTCATATTTTCTCCAAATGATGAGTATTCAAGATGACTTTGTCACACCTAAAGAGCTTGAATAAACTTCTAGAGAATCACATAATCCAAAAAAGACGAACTATATATTTCCATTGTCTTCCGTCATTAAACAAAACCAAAACCGTTAGTACAAGATCAGATAATCCCCAAAAATGATAATACTTTATAAAAAGTAATACTACTCTTAATCCTTGAAATTAGACAAACAATACCCAAAGTTCAGAAAAGACCATTCAATAAACAAATGTCCTTAAATTTATTCAACGTAACCCAAACTAAGATTGAAACCCAAAACTTAGAAGGATTTAATTACATAGTCTTCCATAGTAAATCTTAAAATTAATCTATAAATAAATGAGTCTACTCTTAAAGTCTCATAATAAAGTTTAATTAACCAAATCACATATTATCTATGATAGGTTAGTCATTTCTATAAATAACCCAAGTCTCCATATTTCCACAATAAAAACATATATTCTTCCAAAATAAAATTCCTCTATTACTTGTCAATTGAAATCCCAAACTATTCTATTTTCCTTAGGCATATAGTTTCCCAAAAAGAGAAAACATCTTCCAAAATAACCTTTTTCACTTTATCCAAAAAATCATTTTCTTATACTAAGGATATCCATTTGATAAAACATAATTTCCCAAATCAAATTCTTCTTGATCAATAAAATAATTTAACTAAAAATAATAAGTTATACTGACTAGGGACATCACATATTCCAGTGGTAGGCAATAAATCTCAATCACACTTTGGTTGTGGGAAATATTCTTGTAGCTTTTTCCATCGCGACAGGTTGTCATACGGTCTTCATGTTGTCCTTTTTCAAAAACTGTACAATTTCATAACATTCCCAAAAATGAGATAAAATCCTCAAAAATAACCATAACATTATTTAACTTCAATAGTAGTCTTAGGCCTATCATTTCTATCCCAAATCATAATGACCTAATTATCTTAATTCATGACGTTTTATATATATTGACAATTTTTTACCTCCATAAAATAACATTATTCCCAAAGAAAGAACATCGTACCTTGATCATTGTGTCCACGTAGTTTCATCGTCATCTTGTTCATATAGATAGATGGTTCATGCATTGCAACAATGATTTTGAGAACCATCAAAATAATCTGCTTCATTTATCCAAATACACCCCGTACAACTTGAGTCATATGGGTGATCATATAAAAACAGTTTTGGTAGACAAAAATAATGTATGACATATAATTTCAAAAAATATGATAAAACTGTATTTTTATAAAATAGACAAAACGAGTTTTAGTTGATGCATTCAATCAATGGTCCTTTTAAATTACCATAAGTATGTTTTGAAAGACTATAATTTAATATAAAATATAAATAGGTTGTGCCTGGGTATCCTTTTTTATAACCTTTTCCAAAATTATAATATGCTTCAAAATATTGTGATAAGGAAAAATATTTGAAAATGCCTTGATAATATTTACCTTTCTTGAAAATATAAGAATATTGAGAAAATAAATTTGATTAAATACAACACATGATCTAAGATGGTATCGAGGTATAGCAGAGGTGTTTGATATCTCAAACAATTGCTTGAAAGTGAGTTGTATGTTAGAATTTTTTTTAGAGTTGTCCAGACATGAATTTGCAATAATTATTGAAAGAAAGGCATCAAGAAGAGATAAGAATGTCGTTTGATATCCTCCTCCTTCTATTTGTAAAAAACATTCCCTGATCTGAGGAAGTTACAAAATAAGGATTTGACACAAAGAATATATAGAGAAACTAACCATGTGTCTGACAAAAACTCCCAATCCCTAAATTTGTCTAAATCGACCTCTAATACCAACTATAAGGCCCCATCCTTAAACATTACTTAATCTTGAGTTAAATTAATAATTCACATTGAGGATCTTTTCATGTATATATATTTATAGAAATAGGCCATAAAAATTATATTACATCTAAAAAATTACAAAGTATACACTTCTAATTAGTTTCCATTTTTTTTATAAAATAAAAAATCTTAAAAAAATAAACATTTCTAGTTCCATGTTTTAGACAGTATGACTTTTCATTGAGTCCATTACTGACTCTATTCAAATTTAAGTCTTGTGAAGAACATTTGAAAACATGGGATGAGCATAAAAAGATCAGTAAGGGTTATAAAATAATTAATGAAAACATTTTCCAATCAATAAATACAAATCAATGAAACCATACTTTTCAATCATAACATAGCCTATGAAATCAAAAGATTTATGAATAACACACAGAAATCATAAATCAAAAAGGTAACTTATAGAATACATAACATACTTACATTGTAGGGTTCACAGATACATATAGAGTTATGTTTGGAATACCCATCACAATATATTCCATAAATCTCTTATGAGAAACATTAATGTTTACCTCTATCAAATTACCCAATGCATTGGAGATCTATCTTGGGCTCACCCGCCCAAGGTTTATCACGGAACCAACCATATACATAAACAATGCCCAACAACTATAACATAATCATAATAAATAAATAAAAGAAAAAAAATTAAAGGTTACATTTCAACATGGAAATCACAATATATCATTTCAAGATATTTACACAATCAATGATTTATCAAAACCATTTTCAAAACCATTTAAAACATTTAATAAAGATATTTTTGAATCAAAGTGTCCCATACCACATTGATGCTTTTAAAGAAATTGATATTTTAAAACATTAATTTATATATAAATAAATACATAAAACATTTTTTAATACATTGAAATTAATTAGAAATATTTATAAGATTAAATCTTTAAGACATTTAAAACAATGTTTTAGTTAAAGAGTCCCTTTCCACATGAGAAAATACTTGAATAAAAATAATTAAATAATAACATCAAACAAAACTTATAATATCATGAGAATAAGGATATTCATGATATAATATTTAAAAGGGAAGTATATACACTGTATAAGATTATAAAGGTGTACAAGATCAGTATCTTCTTCAAATGAATAGAGATTGAGACATAGTCCCTTATGAAAATTAGGCAGCCTAACGACCTCGCATTAAAATTATGAAAAATGAGTTGATAAGAGATAAAAATATCTCTCATCACATGGACATAAAATTTACAGCAATAAGGATATATATGAACAAATCCAGACATAATATATTGGAAATTAAAATAAATACCATAAAAGAAGTCTTTTACTCAAAGAGGAGGGTGAATGGTTCGCTTACCGATTTGGTAACATAAAAAACATACACCCCATGAAAGAAATATCATACAATGAAGATGTAAATACCCATAAATTAAATTATATTAAATATATAATACATTCATGGGAAGTACATACACCACACAAATGGAAATAGTGTCAAATATAACATGAATCTCACGTTAATAAAAAGTGAGATAAAACCCCCTACCTCAAGTCCAACTTGTCTTTTATGTTCCTTGTTCTTATTGAATAATAAACATAAGTGAATTTATACTTGATTAATAACATTTTTCAAGTTTATTATTCATTTTATATCAATTATTACCTTGATATAACAATTAGTTAATTATTTGAGTTCATATGAGACATTTTTTCGATGTCCGAAACTTGAGTTAAAAATGGACTTGTTATAATTATAAATTGTCCAGGTGGTTAAAATTCCATTATAAATTAAATGATATTCATGATTTATATATCCTATATATCCAGTATATATGTATTTATAATAGTCCATATCATTTGGATATATGAAGATCAAATGCACCGTTCATGGAAACGATAAGTCGTACATACGCATGAATGCTACTTCCATTTCATTTTTTTCATTTTAAAAGGAATGAAAAACAAATGATACATAGTTATATTATTATTCTAGTATAATATCATATTTTATATTTGTTATTTAAGTTCATTAACACCATCCTTTATACTTTTCATGTATGGTATGAACAAGTCATATCACTTTGAGGTTGCGGTAGTCCGCACTTCCTCAAATGAAATTATCGTATTTATCCATTATGGAAACCATAAAGTTATGATAAAAATGAAAAATAAAGAATAATAGAGAAAAAATAAACATAATATATATCATATATAAATACAGTTCCATCATAATGGCCACCATGAGAGGCGGTTGTGATATTTGAACAATCATCGTTTCGTGAGGCAGTAGTTCGCCGTCTACAAAAAGAGTATATTCGTATCCATTAGATATAGGTGTGAGGAAGTGTAGTTCAAATACTTATCATAACAACAACCTAGTATATTTATAATATTTTTTTGTTATAAAATAAAGTAATAAATAGAGATTAGGGGTTTGGAGAAGTAAAATAAAAGAAAAGAATATAAGAGAAGATGTTACCTTTAAATCGGGTAACTCCCTTTGGATTTAACCAAAAGGATTCCTTGAAGTGCCTTATGCCTTCTAGGAGAAAGATAGGAATTTAGGGAGCTTAATTGGGAAGAGTTTGGATTATAAAAGGGGCTCGAGAGGTGTGAGTAGTGGGTTATAAGTTATGGATTTTTATAAGAGAGACGAGGGGCTCTTTATGAATGTTTGAAAACATTATTTTATTATAAACTAATTTTCATTTCCAAAAAGTCCAAAACCCATTAAATAAGAATATAAGATGACTATTGTCCGAAATAAAATCATTCAATAATAATTGTACAGGTCTTGGATAGGTTTTTAATTTTTATAATTTCATTTATTTAAATCATTTATTAATAAGGTAATCACAACATCACTATTGTGTCATATATAATTTTATTTATATGATGTCTAAAAATTATAAATAAAATACCATGATTTAGGAAATATTTTTATCTTTAAAATTAATTTTTATATTTTATGATATAACTTATATAACCCCAAGTAAAAATTCATTAACCAAAAGATATATGTTTATGTAATTTTTGTCTTTACTTTAAATTAATTTATATAAAGTGTCATTATCACTCCTATGTGGCTCAATGGGGTCCCAAAATCAATCCAAGGATGCCCATGGTTGGATATGTATCATCCAATAGGATTAATACATGTGTTATGGTAATTTTATATTATTATAATATTAATTGTTTACCTTATTTTCCAGATTTGGCTTTTAACCCTGGTAAATAAAATATTTAATGAAGTAAATATTCATAATGTTTAATAATAAAAGTTACCTATTCACACAATTTGGACCTCCTGATTACAAATATGGAATCCATTTTTCTAAATTCAAAACACATAATTGGCATAAGGTAATTTAAAATTAATTCTCATTGTCAAAACAAAAAATCTTGTTTTTAAGAAATAATATCTGGCAAACAATTGACACTTGTTTATGATCAATTTAAGAGTAAAATTACATCAACTGACCAAAATTGGATTAAATGGTAAAACCATTATCCAATTACACTTTAAAATCAATTAAATTAATATTATATCTATATAAATAATTTATATTAAAATCCAGTTTTGAATTAAAATGCAGTATTTTTCACTATTCATTAAAAATGAACAATATCAGAAAAATACAAAAAATTTCATCCAAAGTAATTTTTGATTTCCCGATTATAAAGAAGAATATTTTTTGTCAAACATAAAATATAAAAGTGGTCATAACTATAATTAAAATGGGTCTCTATCAAAAGGTGGTAAATCATCCATTTAAATAATATTAGAGTATTAATGCTTAAAATTTGATTCATTCAAATTTTAAGCTTCTAACTTTTATTGGATAAATTTAAAAACATTTATAATCAAATTTTAGTTCTTCTTATTCATTCCTTCTAATAAAAATGCTATGTGTTAACTACCATTTATAATAATAATATTATTATATTTTTTTGGTATAACTTGACGTTGTGTGTAACGTAAGATCTAAAAGAAATATATTGTTAAATATCTAATAAGCCATTGAAAATGGAATACCTGTTAAAGTAAAATTAATAATTAATTCAAAAAAATTAAAATATACAAAAATGCCATATTCTTTATTCACCTGGAATGTTACAATTTTTCTATTTATGTAATGTACTAATAAACTTCCTAAGGGATTGAGAAAATTTTAAAATCAAATAAAATAAATATCAGACCCTTTTTCTTGAAGTTGAAATCATACAATACTCTAATCTACACTAAATTAACCCAGTAATCATATATAAATCCAATAGTTTACAATATTTAAAACACATGATCATTAAAATATGTAATCATGAAATTGTAAATAATTTAGTTAGTAATCTATTATTCATTAAATGATATATTACTTAGTCAGCATTGAGAGATTTAATATCATAAAACCTATAAAATTACCACTCATTATGATCTCAGAAAAATTTTATAATTCAACACCTATAAAAAAACATAACATGATACCTCTTAAAATCATCATGTTTAGTTAGATTCAATTTTATAACTCTATAATTGGTTTATACAATGATATTTTAATATGGAATAATAATAAAATCATTCCTCTAGTATCCATAATAAGAATATATTTATTATTCAACAGATTTATGAATAAAATATATAATTCTTGGATCCTTATGTTTTATAAAATAAAATAAAATAATTTCCATTGATTTAATTCCCTAAACTATATGGTCTTATTATACCATGTTTAAAACCATTGATTAAAAATCACACCAAAATACAAATAAATTATTAAAAGTAAAATAAATGAACTATAAAGGAATAAATCAAAATTATTTTAAATGAATCATTTTAAAACATTTATCATTTTTATATCTATTGTAATTTTTTAAAGGAGAACATTAAGGCTTACAAAATTTATGTGGGTCTAACATATGATTAAATTGAGGGGGATTGAAGTCCATGTATTAGTGTAGAATATTAAAAACCCAATATATGATAATAATATTCAAGAACTAGTTTAATTAATTTCCTAAGGGTCTAAATTTTCAGGACAACCCTAAAGAACATCCATTTAATCTGACCCACATCCATGTGAAAGAACTAAACTCATCCATGATTTTCATTGTCTCATACCCAAACATAACCACCCACCAAATATTACCACTACAAAATAAAAATATCCCATTCATAATAAAACTAAAAGAAAAAGAAATAATGAAATGTAAAATATTCAAACCCTGACTACATGTCATTGGGTAGGCTAAATTAAATCATAGAATAACAAGGAAAATCAAGAACTTACCTTTCACTCTAATGAAACAACATTGAGGATTAAATGAAAAAATGAAAAAAGATCAAGAATACTCATGAAATGGGGAAGAGAAGGAGAAGGGTAAGGGGAAGATTTATCAAACTAGATAAGGGTAAAGATGTGCATTATGAACTGGATTGGTAAGAAATGATAAAAGGAAAGGAAAGGGGGTCTTTGATGAAAAGATATGAATTAATGAGAGATAAGTTTTTAAAACCATATCTAATATTTAGTATGGTGACAATTTTTTTAATTAAAATATTTAATAATTCATTATGAATAAGTTATATGGAATTCCACTAATAAATGTGGAAGGAATTCAGGATGTGAAATTAGTGGTGGTTTTTAAAAACCACCGCCAATAAAATGTTAAAAAGTGTGCATTTTTTTATTATGATGTGAAATAAATAAATATATAAATCCATAATCAGTGAGAAAGTGAAATATTCATGTTAAATCCATAGTATAAGATTCTTAGAGAAAGGTAGATACAAAGTGATACTATTTTGGAATTATGTGACATACCATGGTGTATTCCTAGAATCCCAAGGACTCAAAGGAAAATGTAAATCCATTGAAATAACATCTCAACTAAGTCATGATTATACAAGGTATTTTTTAATCAGATTTGTTTTTTTGTGATAACCATGGTCATATGGATATAAATTGTAGTAAGGAAATAAATAAATGTCTTGAAAGTAATTCCTGTATAACTAATGAGAATAGGAACAGGGTTTAAACCGAATGAAAATATGTTGTGATGGAGAAACAATTTATTGCCTTAGAGAAAAGAGTAGAGCTAAATGAAGAGTTTAACAAGAACCAATTATGGATAACTCATTAAATTCCTCTATAATTAAATAAAACCAATTTAGTGTAAAAATATGGATGTTACTACGGTTGTGAGAATGATAGATGAGAATATAAATAAAGATCAACCAAGGATAAAAAATTAAATATGGGTAAAATGGGTATCAAAGAGGAAAAAAACAAATAATTCTTGAGTGGTTTTTTAAATTATACAATAAGTAAAGAAAATAATAGAATAATAGAAGTTTCTTAGAAAAGGGAAAACAATAGATTTAATGAAAAAATGAATAAGAGGTTTCCTATTAATAGATATCTATTTATACATTAAATTTTAATTTAATGGTTAGAAAAAATTGAAATAAAAAAATCCTAAAACTCCATGCATTTAAAATTGAAAAACGTAAACAAATAGTGAAGAATGTATTTTAATTTTATCCTTATACAACTATTCCTACTTATATTTTTGATAACAATCACCTAGGAACATCCAAATGGTTCTTCCCTTCTAGGTGTATCCACAAGTTTATATAAATTTTACAAACCTTTTAGAAGATATCTAAAATTCATCCATGGGATATAAAAGTATCCACATAACAAATATGTAAGTGATAGAGAGCTTCAGGGAGGGTAGAGATTCACCAAGGAGTATCATAAAGAGAGTTACACCCTTACTTAAGGGCATCATATATTTTATATAGTCAATGGGAATGATCCTCATGCCATGAATCCAAATCATTCCATTGGTTGAATGTTACATAAATGTACGAGTAATGTCTCCAATTACATCCAATGTAAACTACAACCATAACTAAACCATGCATGAATAATGATATCTATATTTTATGAGATTTATTAATGTTCAGTTAGATGAAAGTATCACTCTAGTGTTGTGAATCATCGAACCATTCAATTTTCAGTGTTTATAATTGGAGAATATCATACTATAAAATAATCCCATGTAGACACCATATGATTCGAAAAATGATCAAAACTTATGATTGAAAAAAAATCATATTAAATACAAATTATATAATTTTTATCATATAAAATTATACACCCAAATATTCCTGTATATTATAATTTTTATGCAATTCATATTCTTTTACTAGTCATATCATACCATATGATTTTACACACACCCACATCATATATATGGTGATATTATGGAATATCACCATCAATATCCCACTTTTACTAAATCCAAAATAATTTTCCATACCATTTCAACTCATATTATATTATATATTATAATTGTGAGATCATATCCAAAACACTTTTTGATGTATTCCAAAACACCTAGGGAAATCCATAATTAATTTCACCTTATATTATAGCACATGTAACTCATTGTGGAAATACGTAGTAAAGAATTATTTTGGATAAAAATATAAAATAATTTTAGAGTATCTCTCTAAGTCATAGTTTTTCATCATTTAGCCAACCATAAAGTGTAACCCCATGAGCCTTTGTAGCATTGAAAACAAAAATGAATCACTGGATCTATAAATGAAGTCAAATAGCAGCCTATAAGAATGCATCAATGCTACTCAAGCTACAAAGAGATCTGGTGTGATCTCTATCAAAAAAATGATTTTATATACACCTATTCACCATCAATTTCTCCAATTAGTATGAATTTTTAGATGTACCCTTTATCTAATACATCGAGTGAACATGGGACGCAATATATGTTAATCCCATATAGACTTCTCAAATGTTATTAATTCTCTAAGTATAGACATACCTGGTCGATAAATATATCACATGTCATTCATCTGGTAGATGAGTATATCACATAACCCTCATACAAATTAGATAGCCACATTATATTAACCTTTTAAGTGTAGTTATGCATTTCCAACATCTATCTCTATTGGGGAAAAAGATTCCATACTCATCATATGATAGGAAAAATCCCATCATGGTTGAGCTCCAACCGATGAAATGGTTAACAACATATCCAACAACCCTCTAATAAGATAAAACTCAATGTATTTCTTAAGAAAGGTATCAATGTATAAATTTTATCATGATAGGTATCTCACAAACCTCAAGTAGTGGGGACTCCTATATGAACAATGTATCCCTAGTATACTAAAGACACAAAGTATGACACTCCATGTTGTATAATTAGTGGGTCATTCTATGTAAAAAACACATTTTTTGTCTCATGAGAATATTTTGTTTCTCATACTAGATTATTACTCCCACTAACCTTAAACAATAGATAGGGATAACTCAAATTCATAATTTGAGAGGTAAATTATCATTACACATCATGAGATGTCTATATACATACATACATGTATCCAATGTAAAAGAATCATAAATTATATATTTTCTTTTTTATGATACATCCAATATTAATAAACAATTTTAATAATAATTATCAAAACAATTCATATGTATCTATTTATCATTTCATATTTGATAAACCATTAGACCGTCCTTATTTTTGTTAAACTCTTCTAATTTTTTTAAACTCATTACATACATATATAATTGATTCAAAATCTCCATGTTAGTATATAATAAATATATCACACTAAACTCCCTAGTGAGTAACATCTATGGAGGAATCTATTTTGAGTAATGTTGATATTAAGAAATCATATTCCAAATTTTCAACTCTTTAAACATATTCAAACTTCTTTACTCAAGAACATCAAATGTTATGATGTTAATAAATACATTTTTTTACTTTTAACTTTTTAAGTTTATCATCACCATCCTTATAACCCTTTATATTAAACTTTTCCCTTGAAATCTTCTAGTAAATATTGTAACTTTCTCATTTTATTTTTATAAGAGTATCCTAAACTATTTTATGATATCTAGTGGAATTAAATCTGTAATTGTATGTAATGAAACTATTAAATTAGTTATTTAATTTCACATCCAAAAAAATATGACATTTAGTGAAATTAATTAAGGACTATTGGGTGTTTATCATAGGGTACCCACTAGTTATACCCCTTTCCCTCCATGAGAACAAGCTAAGGCTAAAGTCTCACCAAACTCAGACAATATGTGTATTATTCCTAGGGTGATTTTAATCGATTTAAAAAATGGGGAAGGAGGGAAATAATAGATTATGTGGCCTGGAAAACTTGATAATAATAAATACTCCTTTTTTCTATTAGGTTTTATTTAAGTGGTATCCATTGGTTGTATCCCCTATCTTCATGGGAACTAGCCTATGATCGAGTGTAACTATACTTGGAGAATGTGTGTATTATGGAAACACATATTGAAATCCATTGCCTAGATGGGTAATAAGGGGCATAGATATTAGTGTGGAATAACCAATTGGCTCACAACCTATAAAGACCCTGAACCTAGTATCATAGAGTTGGGGTTACTTTATTACCATGGAATATGATATGAGGAATCATATCCAGAAGGAATGTATAGTCTAATAATCTTGGTAAAATAGATTCATACATGAATCTCAAATTATAATTCAAAGAATAAAATATAAAATAATTTTTTCTTCAAGTTTATTATTAATTCTTCTTGATTAAACCTACATATCAATCATAATACAAATCTTGGAATCCTAGGGAAAGAATCATAAGAAAGGTGTGAGCTCAAATGATTAGTAAGAGTATGTTTATAGTGGAATATATTGTGAATAGATAATAATAATCATTATGGAAAGGTAAATAACTAAAACACATGCCATTAAATCAATTACATGATTATAACATATAAGTAATAGATGATGATAAAATAAGACATGTAAATAATCACATGAGCATGAAACTTACCCATGGATATTATAACTAATTGAATAATCACATGGAATATTGATAAATAATTGCATAATGAGGGGAGGAATAATGTAAAACACCTAAAACATACTTTCAAGACCATTCACAAGATATTTTAAAACAATGGGTAAAAATACATTTAAATTGGCCAACTAATTTGTGTCATTAGACCCACCAATGCATCGAGGGGCTATGTAATTCCAAGACCCACCCATCACTAAATAAGTATAATAAATTACATATACTAAAGGGCTAAAACATAATAAACATGGACATTTATATTAAAAAGACTAACATATAAAATGTTAATACTAACCCCGATCAATAAACATAACTATAAACCAACTAGTGTAATATGTAGAAGGGTAATAAAATTGTAGATCCTCAGTAAAACTGATCATAATCCATATTAAGAAATAATATATAAGATATAAATACAATATATCCCTAGTGGATCATAATTACAATAATGTTTTTATTTCATTAATGAATATAAATACTATAAAAATTGCATTAAAAACATTCTTGAGGTAAATATTGTATTCATTTATGAAATCAATTTTAAAATAAAAGCTTAAAAAATTGAAAACAAATCCCTATAAATAACCATATATACATGTAAAATAATCTTTAAAATATTTTTTTATGAATTTGGAAAATTAAATTCATACCATACACGTTTGAAAAGGATTCCTTTCATATGTTTTATAAAATCCAAATGCGTATTGTTTGGAGAATGACATGAATATACCTTTCAAAAAAATGTAAAAATTAAAATATGTGTAAAAAATTCTTTAATAACTAATTTATATAATATTAAAAACATTTTGGAAACCATTTTTAGATAAAATGGTATTGTAAGAAAAATGATTTTTGATTGAATAGAGAAATAAAGTTATATTTTCATAAACAAAATCCACAGTCATTTAAGTACCAAAGAGTGTAAAATTTTAATATTACTTTAAATGTTAATGAATAATAAAATAATAATAAAATTAATTAGTTTATTTATTGATATATCATAATATTTCATCATTATAATTTAATCCTGAACAATCCTGATAAACTGTGAGATTGTAAAATTAACTATCACCACTTTGGTACCTTTTGAATTGTAAGCCCAATGAAACAAATAACATAAAATTAAACATTAAATACAATTAATATAAAATTATTAATTATATAACTTATCAATAAGGAATTATATATACCACAAAAAGGACTTATGTAATAAATTTGGTATACGTCTCCCGAAAGTAAAAGTGACACGAGAAACCCTTACCTTAGGTCTGATTTCCTTCATACATGTCCATGACTACTATATAATAAATATATATTTATTATAAATATATTATATCAACATAATCATATATTTCATAAAATATATGATTCACTTAGTGTTTTATTACCCATTTATTACTAATTCATTATGAAAATCAATATTTATGGTGAGAGTTGCTTCATTTTTCATGTATGTTTTGGCGTGATAATTTTATTAATTTTATATTTATCGTCGATACAAAGTATCCAGAATGTTAACCATGATATAAATATCATATATATTAATTAAATTTTTATTTATATTAATCAATAAAATTTAGTGATAGAAAATGGATTACACCATTCATGCTGACGGTAGACTATATATAGGCATGAATGTTGTTTCCATTTTTTCTCGAAAGATGGAATGAAAAGAAAATAAATGTTAAAAAACCATTAAATAATAATAATAAGTTCATATATAGTAATTATATTAATTAAATTCATCCTTATTACCATCCATGTTAAAATAAAATTAAAACATCTTCACATTGCTATGTGAAGGTGATAGTAAACACCTACACACTAGCGACATTATTATTTTCTAACAGATTGAAATATAATAAGTCATATGTGATATTAAATTTATAGATTTTTTTGGGTTATAAATATAATATATATTTATTAAATTTATCCTAAACTACCTTTCATGTAAATATTACTCAAAAAAGAAATCACATCACTTCATAATGTGGTAGTCCGCTGTACACATGAGAGACATTATCATATCCCCTCACAGAATGGAATGTAATAAGGTGTATATGATATAATAATTCTATAATTATATTAATACCCTAAATATCTTATAAGTATTTTAAATCCATCATTATATATTTCTTTTAAAGGTGGCGATGGAAAACGAATTATATCTGTTTGTAAGGCAGTAGTCAGTTGTACAAATCATTGATAGTTTCATTTCCAATTTGATGTAAGTGTACATGGATATGGGTTTTTAAACTAACATAATAATATATCAGAATATATAGTATAATTTCTATATAATATTATCATATATTAAAATTATTTTAAGGATATGTAGGAAGAAAAAAACAAATACACAAGTTTAGGAATTTTACCTCTTCTTCGAAGTGCATCTTTGGGTTTATTCCTAAACCCTTCATAAGAGAGATTCCTATTAAAAATAAAGACTCTATGATATATAAAGGTAATTAAGAAAGTTATTTTTTTATGTATTTTACAAAACAAATGGATTTTTAATTATTAAGTGGAGAGGAGAGGGGTGACCTTTTATATGTGGGGGAGAGGACAAATTTTTTTTTTTTGAAAAGATAAAGTGATACCAACATTTTTCTAAGGGAAAAACTTTAAAAATGGTCATTATAATACCTAATAGGTTATAAGGTCTAAATATGTCCATAAACGGTGTTTTGTATAGGTTTTTGTTCAGTTATAACACTTATCTTATTAGTTTAACCCTTGGTAAACCCATTTTTACCTTAATCGAGATAATTAATTTTTACTATTTTCATTATTAATTAAGGTAAAAATTTAATTTGAAATTATTAGATAATATAAATTACACTTATTAAGAATATTTAATAAATTGTTCTAATATTATATTCAAAAAATTGGTAGAATTAAATTTAAAATTAAACCTAGACACATGTCGAAAATATTATTTTTTCAAAGAAAAACTTTCAAAAGTTTAAAGAGTATTTTATTATAATTTAATATGAATTTGATTACAATGACATAATTTAGTTAAATTTAAATATATTTTATCTAATTTTACTATAAAACCAATTTAAAATATAATTTTACTCTTTAAATAATTTAAATGAAAATTCTATTTTGAATATGAATTTGTATTTTTTACTGTTCTTCAAAAAATTAACCATTTCAGAAAAATATAAACAAATAACCCAAAGATAATTTAGATATTTATATTTAAAAAATTAAATTTATTTTTTCAAATAAATTTTATAAAAGTTTTAGAAATTAATTTTAAATTATGTTCGCAAAGAATAACTAAACTGCCTTTAAAAAAAATCAATTTTTTAGAAAACATTTGATTTTCTTTCAAATGATTATTATTTAATTTATAATAAATAGATAACCATTGAATTTAATTTATCCATATGTAAGATTATAATTTTTATAATTTATTTATTCATATTCATTCCCTCTAACTTAATGTCTAGGTTATAATGGTCATGTTTAAATAATATTATTTTAATACAGTATCGTGTTTTGTTTATACCCAACATTACATTCGTTGTAAGCCATCAAAGAGATTGAATTTATTTAAAAATACATATATCATAAATTATAGGTGTGTAAAATTATCTTCCAATATTTTTGTGGCATTTCATATGAACTATTGAATATGATTTTCCTCTTTTAAAATATTTGGTTGTTACATTCTCCCCATATTTAATAAATTGTGTTCTCGCAATATAAACATGATATCAATAATCAAGGGATTGAAATTGGGAAATAACATTACTGAAAAACAAACATCATAAAAGGGTTAATAAAACAAACTCTTGGTAAGAGACAAATTTAAGTACAAAGGTCATCTATAATAGCACATGACTAAGTTTCCATGTAGAAAAAAATTAGTGGGAATTGAGGATATGGACATGAAAGAAAAGTGTAAATAATTATAGAGAGTGACAGAGATCATTGAGCACAAGAAATTGATTTATCAATGTGAATTTATGTACCTAAAACCCATATCTTTTTGATGATTTAAAAGGCCTTTTTATTATTAGATATGAAGGTAATATGAAAAAATATATTTTAAGATCCTTTTACTAAAGTTGTGGAATTCTTTTAATGTCTATGTATATAGGGAAATATAATTACTTGATATCTTTATATTTCATAATAAAAAAATTATCCTTTTGGTTTTCCTCAATAAATTTACACTTTATCTCATACTCTAAGAAATGAATATCCAAAAATTAAAATTTTTTATATCTAAATCACCAAAATTAACTTTTAACAGAATGTAAGTTAAATAAAAGAGTAAAAAGCCATTCCTCTAGTATTTAATAAAACAAAAATGGTTAATAAAAGTTATCCAATATAATAAATAAAGATATAATATCACAATAATAACTCCAAAAATTCAAATTAACCCATTTTTATAAATGGTTGGCCTTATGAATCTTCCAAAATATGTCTGACCAAATTCAAAATCCAAAAAATTATAAGGAAGGTCACTAAATCATCATTATATTCAATAGAAAAAATAATGTGGTTCTTAATGTCAAATTTAAAATATGTGAATACCTTGATCACTATAAAAAAATAATGAACTCAAGATTTCTTCTAAAATTAAAATCTCATATTATTGGATATATTTCGTAAATTCCGACATTAAATAATCTCCAGAAAATATAATGTAAACCATCAAATCACTACCTAATTTCGAGGTCACCAATGTTATACCATAAAAATATCTTTATAATTATTATCTCAACATCGGTAATGTATTAAGGGTTATCTTCCCTAAATCATTTATTTTTTAAAAAATCAGCATGCTATTGAATCACTTTTCTTAGTCATCAATGTCATTCAACATATGATCTCAAATACTTAATGAAAAATTATTGTAGTAAAATTCTTATATAATTTATGATTCTTATAAAGAGAACATCATTGATAAAATACATCTTCAAGAAAATTATTGAATTCAAATATGAAAGTAATTTATTCCACTTCGTTCGTAGTAATAATATAATCTTTACCTTGATCACTTAGTTAGTTATAGGGTATATTCCCTTAATGCTTGGGGATTTCATTTTCATAGTGACACATATCCTTACAGCTGAATCATTTCAAGTTAGAATATTATTTCATAACCTTTAAATCATGATAGTAGTAAACTTTCTCTCCATGCTTTTAGAAAACTCTCAATCTCTTCAATAAAGTACTAAGTCGATTCTTTCCACATTTATTATATGTGGTAAAATCCTTCTTTCCCTTCTTCCCACTAACCCTTTTTTTATTTTCCGTACTATTCTTCTCTTAATATCCTTTTAATACATAATACTTATATAATTATTTATATAACTTTATAATACATGTTACTATGTCATTATACAATGATAATGTCTGAGAGACTAGTTCCCTTGAAAAGATTGGCTTAATCCCACAAAATAAACTATAATTCTTACTCATTAGATTATATAAATTTATACAGTTCTCATTCTTTCCACAAGGTTCCATTTATAAATTATAGAATACACTATATTAGATCATCAAATTTTGAAATGTAGTGTATAATCCGAAAACTAGTGATATAATTAATATAAATTTAAAAAATTATATATGGCTTATCCAATAATCATAAACATGGTTTCATTGGGAGAGTTTTCAAAGAAAAAAATATTTTCAATTCCTTCCTAATGGTTTGTAAATAAAATATTAATTATCCTAATCGTATACCTAGAGAGTGTCAACATGTACCATATAATGATCGAGTCAATCCCAACACACCTTTTTCAGAGTTATTACCCCTAGATGCCAGAACCATGTCCACTTGTAGTATCTAGGCAAGGATGTATTTCTTGTAAAAACCACATAATATATAACTTATAAAAACTTTAGTATATTCTTATATTCTCATACTTAATGTATATCATAATTGTATGTTCCCTAATCTATGTTTTCTTAAATATAGTTACCCAAGTTTTTTATTAGACATTCTATGATAAAAACTATAAAGACCCCAACCCTAGTAGCCCAAAGTTGGTGTTTAAATTATTATATTGGAATGAGATACAAATAATCACATCTTGGAGAGCATTATATTTTTTTATTCTACCTAAACTAGATACATACATGAATCTAACAATAAAATTTAAAACATAAAATTAGGCATAGTATTTTGTTTGAGTGTATTGTTATTTCCTCTAAAATAACCATGAATATCAATCATAATACACATCTTGGTATCCTGGAGAATGAAACATAAGAAATGGTCATCTCAAATTCTTAGTAATGGTACAAGTACAACAGAATTTATCATGAATAAATAAGAATAATTCAAGGTAAATAATGGAAACACATGTCATTTGATCAATTACAAGAGCCTAATATTCCAATAATAAATGCTGATCAAATAATTCCATATAAAAATTACATGAGCTTGAAACCTAACCATGAATATTACATTTAATTCAATAATCACAGGTAATATCAATAACTAATCTCTAATGATGGAATTAATAATTTTTTACATATGGAATATATTATCAAGTGCATTCAAAAGGCAGTGTAAAATTATAGGTCAAAACTCATTTAATTTGGCCAACTAATTTGTCTCATGATACCTACCAATTCATTGAGAGACTATGTAATTTCGGGACCCAAAAATAACACAATAAATTCAATAATTTTTCCATTTCAAAGTGGTGAAATATAATAAACATAAACATTTGTATTGAAAAACTAACATATGAAATGTAAATACTTAACCCAATCAATAAACATTATCATAAACCATCTAGACTAATATGGTGAATGATACTAAAATTGTACATCCCTATTCAAACTAATCATAAACCATCTAGAGAAATAATATGGATTGAATCAGTACAACATATCCTCATTAGATCATAATTATGATAATGGGTTGATGTAAATGATGAATAGAAATACAATAAAAATTACATTAAAACATACTTGAGGAAAATATCCATTTCATTTTGAAAATCACTTTTTAAAAATAAATGTTCATAAAAAAATTAAAAAACAAATCATTGAAAATAATTGTGGAAACATTTAAAATAATATTTAAAAAAATTAGTGGTCATAAAGGCTAAAAATAATGTTCATTCCATACATGATAAAATAATGATTCATTTTATATTTTCAGTAAAGGCCAACTAAACATTATTTGGAAAATTATATAAATATTCCTCTAATTTTTTTTTAAAATTTTCAAACATCTGTAAAAATTTATTTAATAATTTTTTTTATAAATGTAAAAACATTGTTGATTTTTTTAGAAAACATGTCTTGGGAAGAAAAATGATTTTTGACTAAAAAGAGAAATAAATTCCGATTTTCTTAAAACAATTACAATAATTTAAAGTACCAAATAGAGGTAAATAGTAATATTAATTGAAAAAATCATGAATAACTATAGGAGAATAAAATTTATGATTTTTTTAAGTGATATATCATAATATTTCATCATCATAAATTTAATCGTAAACAATCCTGATAAGTGATGATATAATAATATAAACTAGTACCAATTTGTTAACTTTTGAATCGTAAGCCCCGTGAAAGAAATAAATTCAAATAAAACATTAAATAACAAGAATATATAATTATTTATGATATGGAGTATCAATGGGGTAGTATATACACTACATAAAATAATTAAGGGGTGAATATGACATATGACGAATGAAACTAAAAGTGAGGCAAAAAACCCTTACCTCTGGTCTAATTTCATTCATACATGTTTGTACCTCATGTATAATAAATATATATTTATTTAAAATATATTTAATAACCAAAATAATATATATAATACTATATATGATTACTTATAGTCTTTTATAACCCATTTATTGACAAATCTTTGTTAAAATCACTACTTTAGGAGATAATTGCTTCATTTCTCATGTAGGTATTTGTTCAGTAATTTCAGTAATTTTATATTAATCATGGTTAAATCATATAAATAATGTTAAAAATGATATAAATATCATATATATTCATTATATATTTATTTATAGTAATATAAAAAAGTTATATATTGAAAATGGATTACACCATTTATGGAGACGGTAAGTCATATGTACGTATGAAATTTTGTACAATTTTTTCTCGAAGAATGGAATCAAAAGAAAATAAATATGATAAAACTATTACATAATAATTATTATTTCATATATATAATTTATATTATTTATATAAATCCATATTAACATCCTTGTAAAAAAATTGAGAAACATTTCGCATCGCTATGTAGAGGTGGTAGTCCACCCGTACGCACGAGTGATGTTATTTTTTTATAAGAGATTAAAAAGTAAGAAATTATATGTGATATTTTATTTTAATTTTTTAATTCCATAAATATCACATATATTAATAATAATTTTACTTATTATCTTACATGTAAAGCGTAACCAAAAAATGAATCACATCACTTTGTGATGAGGTAGTCTACTGTACACATGAGTGACGTTATCATATCCCCCACAGAATGGAAGTTAAGAATGTATATGTGATATAATAATTACATAAGTTTAATAACATCATAAAAATAATATAAATATTTTAAATACATCATTATATCCAGCCTTGAACAGTGGTGATGGAAAATTAATTACACCGGTTCCTAAGGTGGTAGTTCGTCGTGAACACGATTGACAGTTTCATTTACAATTTAATGGAAGTGGAGATGGATATGGGAATTTCTAATTTTATGGAATTGGGTATGGATATCAGTTAATATAATATAATAATAACATATCATTATAAATGGTATACTAGTTTTATTATATTATCATAGTTGAAGATGATTTTAAGAAGGTAGAAGAAGAAATAAAACAAATACGCATGTTTAAGAATATTACATATTGTTCGAAGAGCCTCTCTAGATTTATACCTAAAGACTTAATAAAATGAATTTATAATCATGAAATATAAGATGTTTTTTGGTAAGTAAGTAATGGATTTGGGTAGTTATTTACTAAACCAAAGGGTTTTGGAAGTGTGAAGTGGGGAGGGGAGTGAGTGGGATATTATATGTGGGGGAGAGGACACACATGATATTTTTGAGAAGTTAAAATGATAACCATATTACTATCATTATAAAAGCCTCAAAATGGGTTATTCTAGATCCTTAGATAATATAAGGTTGAAATATTTTCAGATAATGTATTTTGGACATGTTTTGGGGTCATTTTTAAAACTTATTTTCTTAGTTTAACCCCTAGTAAACCCATTGTTTCATTAACCACAACAATTAATTTATTCTGTTTTAACTATTAATTATGCTTAAAAATAGTTTTACTTATTAGATAATAAAAATTATGATTATTAAAAATATTAATTTTTTTATAAATTCAAACCATTTAAGTGGAAAACTTCATTTTAAAATTAAACCTAGAGACAAGTGAAAAACGGTTTTCCAAAAAAAATATCAAAATTTCTAAAAACTTATATCATAATTCAGTATTAAATTTATTAAAATGACCTGTATTAGTAAAATTGAAATATAATTAAACAAATTATACGGCAAAAATAATTTAAAATATTACTTAACCTTGTAAATAATTTAAACGAAAAGATATTTTTTAATAAACATAATTAATTTTCACTATTAATCAAAAATTATTATTTTCAAAAAAATGTCAAAAATTCACCAAAATATATTTTTGAAAATTATATTTTAAAAATGAATTTTGAATTTCAAATAAATTTTATGAATGTGGTAAAAATTAATTTTAAAATATGTGTGCAAAGCATGACTAAACAACCTTTTAGAAAAATACAGTTTTAAAAAAAATAGTTTTTCTTTAAAAGGGTTCTTCTTTTATTTCTAATAAATAGATAAACATTTAATTTATTTTATACATTTAAAAACCATATAATTTTTATAATTTAGTTTTTTCTATTCATATCAATCAATATAACGGCTAGGTCATAATGGTCATGTTTAAATAATAATATTTCAATAGAGTATTGTATTTCATTTAAACCACACATTGTATGCATCGTATGTAATCGAAGAGATTGAATTTATTTAAAATATATGTATTAAAGTATTGGTGTGTGGCATTCTCTTCTAATTTGGGTGTTTCATTATATATGCAGTATTAAAGATGACATTCATCTTTTAAAAGTTTAGGGCATTACACAACTTGTGCTCCTTTGGCAGTTTGGGTGGTAGTTGAGTGGTTAACACAACATCTAATCCTGAAAAAAACCCATGATCAAATCTTAGTAGAGGAGTATTTAATTTTTACACTAGTTGTACTATAACTTATACTATATAATTATTATAGTAGTAAATCAATTCATCTGATTTGGGTCTTTGGGACATTGGTTTGGGCCTACTCGCTATAGGGATTCTAAGCCACCTCAGGTATCTAGGTCATAAGAGCCATAGGGCCTCTATTCTATGAATTTTTCAAGTCAGACCACACAAGAGCATGCCCTAGAAGTGTATTTAGATCAAGTAGTAGCTACTAAAGTAGAGATAGCCAGATTGGGAATAAAAAAAGGGTGTGACTATCACTATCTGTACTAGACACCGTACTTATCTGTACAAGCCAATGCTAGATGATTAGCCATGTGAGGTGGGGTGTTATAACCATCAATTAAGAATATATTGGGGAGGGGTAGTTACAGTGTAGTTGAGTCTTTGGGATTTTAGGTTTTGTAATTTTACATGTGCCATCAAGTCTATGGTTCATATAAGGGTTCCCTATCAACCTAGTAAAAAAGATGATTATCATATATATATATATATATATATTTATTTATTTACAAAAGACCTTTAGGCCATTCAAACCACTGAATTTCATTAAGAACTATAACCAGAATAATGTTTTTTAATACATTGAAATTATCAAGCCCAAATATATTCCCACTAACCCTTTTAAAGCTATATACATTTCAGGATATCATTCTAAGATAGAAAAACTCAATTGTGCTTGAAAAATAAATATTATTTCCTTTTAATTGGTGTATTTGAATAATAATATATTCTTTCCATATCATATATGTGTTCAGAAATCTAATTTAAAAGAAGGATTTACCAAATATACCATTTATTGTTGTAAAATCATATTCCCTCATATTCATGGATATATAATTTTCCCTAGATAAAAATCTTTTATCCTTTCATTATTTCAAATCATGTTATATTATTTACATGAATCATAAAACATGGGTATTGAAAGCTTCATCTCATTTATTTAAAAAATAATTATTTGTAGTATCTAATCAAGAGAAAAATGAAAAAAATACACATTCCTTAAATATTAACCCAATCTTGATGTGCTCCATGCATCAAAGTCATTAATTTAGTAACTCCTTAGTTTATTACTTGAAAGAAAAACATAAATTTCCAACCATGAACTCTTCCTTCATTTCTAAACTCATGTATTCTTACAATATTTTTATAATATAAAATTTGTATCAAATACCCTTTCAGAATGTATTAATTGAATTGAGATAAAAACAATACCTAAAGTGGACTCTCTTTAGGGTTACATGGAAACCTTAATGTTTTTTGAGAAGTTTCCTTCCAATTGAAAATTTTTATACAATGGAAGAATTTCTCCTCCTTCCTATTTTGTGGTTTATGTGGCATTTTGGATTCTCCAAAACCTATTTTATTCTCTCACTAGAAAATATCCATACACATATCCTTATTCAGCATTGTAATATCATTTGAACCTTGACCACACATATCCCACTCATTTATCCTCAATATATTGTAAAGATTGAGTCAAATATTATTGGATTCAATCATATTATAATTCATAATAAACTATTAGAACCTTTTCATGAGTGATTTTATAATGAATTATATTTCCAAATCGATCTGAATAGGTGATCCTGGCCAGTATAATCCATTAAAGTTCCCAATAATATCAAGTACATGAATTGAGACTAAGTTTACTTTCAATATTTTACACTAAAAGAGAGATTTTAACACCGCATACCTCTCAATATTATATTCTTCTTGATGGAGCCTTTTTTAGGTTATATATCATCTTATAATCATCTATAGTCTCATGTTTCTTTTTCTAAATAGATTATATGGTCATAAGAATAAGGATAAATACTTCTAGTGAATCAATTTGTTTTATATCATATAAATATATGTCCAATTATTGGATGCTTTCACCATTCAATTGGTTCTTATAAAGTTTTTTTTTCAACTCATAAATTTTAAATATTTGTTGAGAACAATTATTAAGCTTTAGTACCAATAGATTAAATTTCTACAATTTAGTTTTTCCTAATTCATAATTTACCTGAAGGTAAACATTGAATATAATTATAACATCATAGGATTTTGAGTGGGTTAAATTCCTAACCTTTTTGAATTTTTGAGTTTGTTGGGCATACCAACTTGAATTGTAGACTTTGAAACCTAATTCCAACAGTTTGATCACTCAAATGTTTTGTTTTTAGATGGTGTTTAAATACCATTAGGTGACATGATGGTATTGAATATGTTTTGGGTGCATTAGGGCCTAAAAACCCATTTATAAAAAGGTTCATATATAGGTTCACATTATATTTTACCATAATGCCATAAGGGTAAATCGTGTGGTGTGTCTGCAGGTTATCTTAGAGGTTAAGCATGTGCTGAATATAGTTTTTCAAATAGTTCATCTTAAATTGCACACTTAGTTTCACTTAGGAAATTTCTGTGTATGGTTAGCAAACAGTTTGAAAAAACCGTGTAGTCTGAAAGTGTGAACTATTTTAAAGGGGAGACATTTTGGATAGAGAGTGTGAACAGTTGATGAATAGTTAGCTAAACCATGCAACCTAACCTCACACCACTTTAAAAGTGGAAAATTCCCAAAATAGCCCTTTTCATTTTGAGTTTCTTTCTTTATTTTTATTTTTCTCTCACATGTGTGCCTCTTATAGTAGTAGAGAGATCTCCCATTTTTATCTCCCTAGTCTTTGTCCTCCCTTCTCTGCCTAATATTTTAATCGATATCTGTCTATCATGTTGGCAGAATAATAGTATAGACTTCAATCCTCTTTATTTGTTTCTTGTGTTATCTCACCATACATAATACTAAATCTATGTTAGATATTTTTCCCTATTTTTAGGGTTTTTGTATAAAATACAAATCTCCCTTGTTTTGGATCGGTTTAGTGGTCGTTATTCGATGAAATTTTACATACAAGTATAAGGTTCATGGTGCCTTGATTTATCCAGAATTTTGAGTTTTATGGGGTACATTATTTGATTCACATGATGGGTTTATGAGGTTAGTTTATAAATAAATTAATGATTATCTTTTAATATTTTAACTGATGTAATTTGATGTCATTGGGTATGCCTTATCCCAATATTATATATGTTAATCTGGCTAAGGGTATTTTGACCAATAGGGTAGATTGGGCTAGTTACTTGTTTAAATTAATTAATTCAATTGAACTATGATTGTTATGGTTTTATGGGAACATGACAAGTGTGGCCTAATATACATGGGGTGATAATGATCACTAGGTTGAGGCAACATGGTTTTTCAGGATTGAGGTGATGAGGTCATCAAGTTGACGACATGGCATATGGCACTTGAGAAGGTGTTGACCATTAGGATTTACTAACAAGTTCTCACATTGTATGAGGTGCTAGATGATATGTCTTAGGAAATGTTGGTGGTGGCCACTCATTGTTGTTGGATGATGCATCCTTGGAGTCATATTCACATTGATTGGACTTAGTTGAGGTGTTTTTGATCACTCATTATGGGTAGAGGCCTTTGTAGACATTGCAGACTAGGATACGGTGTTGACCATTAGTTATGGACATGGTTCTCACCATAGAATGACATGATTGATAGTGATGGACCATCAGGTGATAGTGTTGATACATTCAATTGGGGTATGAGACTCTCTATTACATTTGAGACTAATGGGTTAGGATTATTGAAGGAAGGATATCACCATACCTCAGGACATTGGGTTTTTGAGCCGAGGAAAATTTACTATCCATGGGAAGATGGATATCACTATGCCTCAAGATGTCCAGTTGTTGGGCTGACGAGGACTATTTTAATGGAGGTATGAGGGAACTGGTTTGTTTTATGGTAATACAGATAAGGTTCTAGTTGATTCTCAATATGTGATACACACACTATTAGATAGCATGAGGTGTTGGGTGATATGATAATGGGTGCAACCTGAGGGTTCACCTGGTATGATATTCTTTAGGGGACGCTTTGGAATTAAGCCATGGGTCCTCTCCACTCATATTTTTTATATCATGACATGTATATTATTCTATATATATATATATATATACTTGGGTCTCATTTTAAGAGATATACTGAAATTGATCAACGAAGGTAAACATTTCATTTGGTTGTTGAGAACATGGGAAGTGGGTTAGTTATTAAATGTTTATGAATTGAATTTTTAATTATATCTTGTATGCACTCTAAAATTATGGGTGTAAGGAAGACATGCATTACTGATGGCCTACCTTGCACATACTCACACCCTACACAGGACCCTTGAGATTCATGTAGACTTCATGTTTTTTAGATTAGGTAAGAGAACATGCTCAAAAGTTGGACCTTAGTGACCAGTTTGTACTTATTTGCATGGGTTGGATGGAGATAGATCTAGTGGTTCCTCTACATCAGGCCAGACCATATTTTGAGTTTTATATATTTGAATATATAATTCTTCCCATAGGAAAAATTTATTATCTATTGTTAGAATCGTTTTGACTTCTATATTTATCTTCATATGGTATTATTCCCTTGGGATTATGTTTATTACATTTGTTTATTATAATATAGCTAAGTTTTATTATTTCTTCTTCTAATAAGGTGTTTCTTAATATTTGTTATATACATATGAACTATTTATTTTATCATCACCAGAGGGTATAGTCTCCACAAAACCACCTAATAATAACCATATTTCTATTTGGTAGCCTTTAGCATATGGGGATTCATACCTAAGGCCCAATGGCCAACCAGCCCAGAGCATAGATAAAATAGAAAAATAGATCTAGTCACTACAAATGGTATCAATGTAGGTTCTTTGTTAGCATTGCCTTATAGATTCATATGTCCTCGGTGTAAAATGGTAATTGTGCTTGGTTGGTTACAAATGTTATCAAAGTATTTATTTTCCTTTTGGTCTTACTATTTAGACTATGGTATACCAAAGACTAGGATATAGTTGGAACTGGGTAAAGATCTCATGTTTGGGTTCCCGAAGCCCCATGCATGAGGAAAAACCCACGTTTCCATGAGTGGGGAATTGATTTTATGCTTTTAGATTTTAAAGGTGATTGATTTCCACCTCAAGTGGCGTACTTTAGTGTAATGTTATTAGATTATGTGGTTTGACCCTTAGTCTAGTATGGAAAGGGAGGATTTCTTATACATCGTGGTAGGCACATAAGGTGACATGATATATGTATGTGCCTATAAGTAATTTCTTGGAACCTGGAATATGCTATGATGGGTTGGGTTATTTGAAGTGTCAATAAAAAACTAAACAATGTGTTACTTATTAGCTCTTTTGGTTGAATTTTACTTATCCATACCAGGTATGTGGTTCCTAGTGAGATTTATATGTGATTCAATATGCATGTGATACATTTTAATGACCAAGATAATGGTATGTATGGATGATAGAAATGGGTTGATTTGTTTAAAGTTTCAATAAAAAACTAAATAGTATTTTTCTATACAATCTTTTAGTGGCAATCTACTCAGCTACCCCAGATTGATTATATCTTATACCGATGAAATGTGATGCCTAAATCTAATATGTGTAGGCATGGGGCTATGAGGCTAGATGATATATGACATCTGACTCTTATATGGGTAGGTAAGGGGTTATGGGGCTAGATATAGTGTGTCGTGGGTGTGGTAGGGATGTTTAAGGGTAGTGAGATATGTTTATTATTACATTATTCCCTATCTATTATATATATATATATATATATATATTCTTTTACATATATTTTACCATCATATTTGGTCTTCATAATGATTCCAACTCGATGAATTTTGGTGGAGCGATAGGAGGAGGGAGATTTGGTGTTGTATGAGCATGCATGAGATGAGGCCCCTGAGGGTTGGGTTGATCATGATCCATAAAGACTTACTCTGATACAGTTAGGGTAGCTCCAACAGATGGAAGATTTTGTACCACAATTAAAAAAATAGCTCAGGGTGATCTTGGTGTGAGTCATACAAGGTATCGATAGGGTTGCTCATGGAGATGAACTGTCCATGGAATAATTGACTTGGGATTTTTAGTCTCAACACCCGACATTATTTTAGTGTAAGTGTGGACTATAGGTAGAAGAGAACTGGATCAAGTCAGTGTAGATGATATTTTACTAGACTGATACACCCCCAATCTAGAGGGTCAAGGAGGCTACTTATATGCTCAAAGGACCAACAAAGCACTAGTTGGACATACAAGTGTATATAAGTAGAGACGTGAGGGACTCTCTTGGAAGGATTTTGAGACCAAGTTCTTTGAGAAATTCTTCTCATAGAAAATGAGGGTGTATAAATACCATGATTTCATAAACATAAATTTGGGAGATGCATCCATTATGGATTATGTGTCAAATTTCACAAATGTGTCTCACTTTTCACCTTCTATAGATGGAGATGATGTTGCCAGGGTGAGGCTATTTGATGATGGATTATAGAATTCCATTAGGGTTCATTTAATCATTTTCAGATAACATTATTATCTAAGGAATTAATTTAGATGATGATAGCTAAGGGAAACTTGAAGGACCATTCCTATATGATCCAGGTGATGGTGTCAGGTATGCATAGTGGTGAATCTTCACTTAGTTGAAATTGGGACCGTGAGGTGTCCCAAAAGGAAAGTTAGCCCAAATACTCAGGTTATCCACTGAAGAGTAGTTATTTTATGGTGTGATTCTAGTTTCGGAAGTTGGGGCCTATTTGGATTTAGTATGAGAGAGCTCTGAAGGAGTTTCAAACAAGTGGTCAGATGGGGAATCTGGAGAGGTTATGCTAGAATCTTTCTTATATAGACTAGATCTAGGAACTAGGATAGACTCAGGAATATAAGTTATGACTAAGAGAGGTACAAGAATCTAGTATCTTGGATTTAAATACACATGTAGGTCATGGGAGATAGAGAGGCCAAGTAGTGGGGCCAATGGATAGTAGTAGGGGAAGCTTTGTAGTGAGGTTAGGCCCCGAGTAGTCAGTATTCAGGCCAATGTCATGTTATTGATGAGGTGGGTATAGAGAATTTTGGGGATCTGATGAATGTTATAGGTACATCATGATTATGGGAATGACCGTTTTGTTTTGGCATTCCCAATTTTGGTGCATGTGTTGAAATTGGACTGACTAGGCATTGGTTAGTTTGTGGGAATCAGATGTGATGCATGTTTTGTATGAGGTACATATGAATCTAGAATATATGGGGCATTCATATGTATGTATATATATGATTCATGATTAAATTTGAGAATCATATGTGATGAAACATATTTGGGCATCTGATGAGATGCAGAACTTATGGGTACTGTGTATGACACAAGTACTAATGAGCATATGATGAGATGCAAGATTTTGATGGGAGTTAGGTATGAAGTGAGCATAATTGGAAACCATATGAGGTGAATGAGTGAAATTATGTCATAATAGTAATTATATGTCTGGGGATTGTTATTGGAACCATCAGAATATTTAATTTTGGTTCAGAAAGAGACCAGGTAGGTAATTCCAAAGGTGGGGAGCATCATAAAGGGAATTGACAGTGACTTATTATCATAGTAGACCGAGTTTATGTTTATGAGGTGGGTGTAATTGGTACCATCTCAATTTGAGACCTTATATATCTATTAAAATAAATCTTAATGTGGGGAGACTACAATTTCTAAGGTTGTTTAGTCGGTCATAATTCCCAACCTTTTTGAGTTTTTAGGTTTTGTGGGTAGACCAACATGACCTTTAGACATTGGAACTTAATTATAAGAGTTTTATCACTCCAAGGTGTTATTTTTTACATTGGTTGTAAATATATTCAGGTTACTTGAGGTTTTAGGATGGTTTTAGGTGCGTTGGGGCCAAAAAACTCATTTTGTTAAAGGTACATACAAAGGCACACAGATAGATTTAACCATAAAGCCTTAAAGAAAAAATGTACAGGGTTTATGAAGGTATTATCATAGGTTTCACAAAGGCTATTCATGGTTTTGTAAAACTACGTATCCTAGCCAACTCACTTAGATCTACATAGGCAATAGGTTCTCATGGTTGGCACACAGTCTGGCCAAATCGTGTAACCTATTTTAAAGAGGTGACCCTATGGATAGTGAGTGTGTAAAATTGGCACATGGTTAACCAAACTCTGTGACCTTAAAAAATGATAAATTTCCAAACTACCCCTTTTTCCTTTTAAGTTTCTCCCCTATTTTTCCTCTTCTCCCACATGTGTACCTCCTCCAATAGTATGGATCTCTCTCATTTCCCTCTCCTTATGTTTTGGACTCCCATATTGGTCTGATCTCTAATTCATGCTCCATCTTTCTTATTAGAAGCAAAGTGATGAGGATTTTAATCCTCTTTATTATTTTATATTTTTATCTCTCAAAAAGTAATTCAAAATTCATCAGATCTATTTTACCCTATTATCTAGGAGTTGGCCTAAATCTATGACTTCTCTCATTTTGGCTCAAGATAAGGTCAATATTCAATGAGCGAGCACCTATGAGTATATGGTAGGTGGTTGCTCAATTTATTCTTAATTTTATTGGTGTTATGGGGTGTATTATTTGATTATTAGTTTTGTTGACAAAGTGAGATCCTAACTAAATTAAGGTTCATATTTTAATTATTTAATTTTTGTTAGGGGATGCCATTGTGTATTCTCTATCCTATGATTGTATATGCTAATTTATGTAAGGGGATTTGGAATAACTGGTTAGTTTAGGTGTAACACCCAGACCCTAGTAACCCAGAGTCGGTGAATTATGGCATAACATTGGCATGATCACAAGGAAATAATTTCCCGAAAGACCGATCAGTATAGTTTTATTGGAAAGAAGATTCATAAATAAGTTCAACTTGACAACTTGAAAAGAAATATAACACTAATTTATTCTATTATAAGCATCCAAGTCTCCAAGATTATGCTTGAAAGTCACTCATAAATAACTTCATCATATCCTACGAAAATGAAACATAAGAAAGGGGTGAGCTCAAATGCTCAGTAAGGGTAAGAAATACAGCATAAGATGACATAAACAGTAAGCATGGTTAATAATTAAAAACACATGCATTTACCAATAATAAACATGAACACTTTTATGGAAGGAATACGAGCTGTGTAAATTATGCCATAATAAAACATAATCATGAGTATTCTACTAGTCAAATGACAACATGTACCATAAATATTATTTTCATAATGAGGGAATATATAATGTCGGACGTTATGAAACATTTTTTCAAGGCCTCGGCCAAGACGTCTAAAAATGATTAAGGCCTCAGCCCAAACCATATATCAAATTAGGAAAGGCCTCAGCCAATTCCACCTCTAGTTGTCTACTGACACCTATCGATACATTGAGGATATATAGTCGGCTCCACCCGTCACTTACTAAATCTAATACATTCCTCATATGAAAATGTTGAAATATAACATAAACATTCGTATTAAAACTAGCATATGAAATGTCAATAATTTAACCATAAACCATGAATGGTATAAAAATAACACATACATAGTCAAACAAAATGCAAAACCTTCAATAAAATATGGAATATTTGTATCATAATGAATTGACTTCAAAAAATTATAAAATCCAACAAATTATGTTGACATAGATGAAATCCAAACTATATGAGAGAAATATCTCTTTATTTTTTTGAAATAATTTAAAGTTAAACAATTATAAAAGGAAACATTTATTTTGAAAATATTCTTATAATCTTATAATGGAAGCTTTGACGATGTTATTATGGCGGAGAATAACCTCACCCTCCGTATAAGTTAAAAAACATTCTTACCTTAATTTTATCGAAAAGGTCCTAAAGTAACTTTTTTGGAAAACGCCTGAAAGATTCCTTTAAAAACATATAAGTTCAAATAAGGGTATAAATGAATTTAACCAATTTTCAAGTAAATATTAAAAATGTTTTTAAATACATTTTCAAGAAACATTTATGGGGATGATAAAGAGGTCCTAGTAGATACTTACATAAAAAGAACCTCAGATAATAAAGATATTGTGAAATTAACCCTTACTTTATACTTTTCCTTGTTAGAGGGTAGGTTAACCTCTTGTATAATGGAGAAATGATTTTTATTAAATAATAAAAGAACCATATACATTAATATGATATCATATATGATCTTTTAATATTGGTTTGTTAATAATATTTTAGTATTATTGTCATTTCGGGTGTTAACTGATTCATTTTCTTTAATATGCTTTGTTATGTAAGTAATTTTTGTTATGGATAAGATGTATATTATTTATATTCAGAATGATATTAAGTCTTTAAACATTATTTTTAATCATGAAATGAAAATTAGACTTGAATGGATATGATGGGAAATGAATCTGATCGTGTTCGTGGAGATGGTAATCTGTACGTACGCACGAGCGACAATATCATTATTTTGATATTAAAATCGTATATAATTGGATGGTATATCATATATACAGAATTATTATCATGTTATATTTATTATCTACATCAGTTATACATAATTATTATACCCATCCAAATAATAATGTATTGAATAACAACTACACCACTACGTGGAGAGGTTAAGTCGTACGTACACATGTATAGTGACATGTCATTCAAAGGATGGATAGAATAATGAATATGGTTGTAACATAATTATAATAACATAACAGTATATATAATATACTGGAATTATTATTTTATAATGGAAACAACAAGGAAAGAAGAAGTAGAAGAAGAAAAAACTTGAAAGAGGTGATGAAATATTTACCTTTTCTTCGGGTTCTTCATTTTGATTTGACCAAAAGGGATTCTTAGGTTGGATTTCTGACTAAAGTAAGGCCTCTAGGATTAAGGGAGGACATTGGAGAGGATATTTGGGAAAGTTTTGGCTATGAAAAATTTATTTGAAGATGTGAATATGAGAGAAGGGTGAGTTCCTTTTTATAAGAGGGGTGAGGGGCACCTTAGGAAAAGATTGAAATGTTATTTTATAATAAAATAATTTTCGGTTTATAATGTCTCAAAAATAAATTATTTAAAGGCTCTGGTGGTTATGGGTCTAAAACCACTCAACTAATAGGTTTTAGATAGGATCAGGTCACTATATTAACATTATCTTTTAGTTTTAACTCTTAGTTAAATAGTTTGATATTTACAATGCCTCTTTTTATTTTTATATTATATGGTTAATAAACTTACTATAAACTTCCAAGAGAACCCAAAGTTGGTCATTAATGATACCCCTATCATTATATAAGTCTTTTGTCCAAACCTTACCTTTTTAGTATTATTATATCAACAAAAAATATTGTATTTGTTTTAAAAACTCATTTATGTCAATTTTGACATTATTTAATAATTGATTTTTGTTAAAGTCCTAATAAATTCATTACTTAGAAATAAATACATTAAATAAACCCTAAAATTTCATAGTAACCTATAAAATTTTTTTATGGCAACAAAACATTCAAAGTATATTTATTATAATATTTAAAATACCATTTATTTGATTGTTTCATTAATAAGGAAAATACCGCATCATTATTGTGTCATATATAAATATATTTATTTTATGTCTAAAAATTATAAATAAAATACCATGAGGTAGAAAATAATTTAATATTTCTAATAAAAATGTATAGTCGAATAGATAAATTATATAACCTAATATAAAAATTGTTTTACTAAAAGATAATTACTTTTGTTATTTTTGTCTTTACTTTAGATTATTTAATTAAAATGTCATTATCACTCCCAAGTGGCTCCATGGGGTCCCAAAATTGACCCAAGGATTCCCATGGTCTGAAAGGTGTCATCCAATAGGTTTAGAACACATGTAAGGATAATTTAATATTATTATATATTATTTTTTAACCTTATTTACTAGATTTACCCCTTTAACCACAGTAAATAAAGTATTTACTGAAGTAAATATTCCTAATGTCTAAAAATAAAAGTTACCTATTTAAACAATTTGTAACTCTTGATTAAAAATATGGAATCCATTTTTAAAAATTCAAAACACATAATTGGTAGAAATTAATTTAAAATTAATTCTCGTTGTCAAAACAAAAAGGGTGTTTTTATGAAATAATAACTATCAAAAGATTGACACTTGTTTATGTCCAGTTTAATCGTAAGATTACATACAACGACTTAAATTATATTAAATGATAAAAATATAATCTAATGATACTTAAAAACCATTAAAATTTATAATTTAACACTATAAATTATTTTGATTAAAAAATTTGTTTTTAATTTAAATTTAGTATTTTCACTATTCATCAAAAATTGAACATTTTCTAAAAAATACCAAAAATTCACTCTAAGATAATTTCGATATTCCAAATCCAAAAATGAAGTCCATTTTGAATGGTAAAATTTATAAAATTCCAAAAAGTGGGTATTACTATTCATAAGGGCTAGTTTGATTGGTCGCGGTGTGTTAGAATCTCGAAGTTGCGTACAATGAAAGCTATTGCATTATTAAAAGGGAAACGTACTGTAGAAGCTTGGGGAGTTACATTCTCCCCTCTTTCATATAATTTTTCCCTCTAAATTTCTACAATATTAATTAATAAAAAGATTCGGGTGGTTCTTCATTACAAGTTCCTCGGGTGCCCACGTTACCTCTTCCATTTTATGGTTTCTCCATAGAACTTTCACCAGACGAGTCATCTGGTTTCTCAACACTTTTTCTCTTATATCATGAATCTTGACAGACTCTTTGCAATAAGATATATTGGGTTACAGTTTTAATTCCTCATAGGTGATCACCTACGTTGGGTCAGACATGTATTTTCTCAACAATGATACATGGAACACATCATGAAGTTTGGAGAGACTTGGCAGTATTTCTAAATGGTATGCTACAGTCCCAATTAATTCTAGAATTTAAAATGGTCCAATATACCTAGGACTTAATTTACCCTTCTTAACAAATTATAGAACTCCATTCCATGGATATACCTTCAAGAAAACATGATCTCCTACCTGAAATTCCAAATCCTTCTTTCAGTTATCGGCATAGTTATTCTTCCTACATTGAGCTACTTTGATGTGGGATTGGATAACCTTCACCTTCTCCATCATTTCCTCCACAAGTTTTAGGCCAATGAATTTTCTTTCACCAATATCATCCCAACAGGTTGGTGTGCGACATCACTATCCGTATAACGCTTCATATGGTGCCACCTAAATACTTGAATGGAAGCTATTGTTATATGAAAATTCTACTAGAGGTAAATATTGATCCCACATACCTTGATAGTCATGTGAGAAAGATCTCAACATGTCTTCTAAGGTTTAAATAGTCCTTTCAGATTGTCCATTAGTTTGAGGGTAGTAGGCAGTGCTCAAACTAAGTTCATTATCTAGGGATTTCTGAAGAATTTTTTAGAATCTTGATATAAAATGTGTATTACGATCATAAACAGTCGATAGATGTACTCCATTAAGTCTTAAAAATTCATTAATATACTGTCTTGGTAAACATTCAAGTGGTAAATCTTCTATTATAGAAAGAAAATGTGCTGACTTGGTAAGACGATCAACAATGACCCATATTGAATCATTCCTTCTAGGATTCTTTGGTAGTCCCATGATAAATTCCATCGTAATATTATCCTATTTCCACTCAGGTATGGGAAGAGGTTGCATGACTCCTCCAGGCTGTTGCCTTCTAGCTTTCACTTATTGACAAACCATACATCTTGACACAAAATTAGCAATCTCCCCCTTCATGTTGTCCCACCAAAAATGTTCCTTCAAATCTCTATAGATCTTATTGCTACCAGGGTGTATAGAGAAATTGGAGCTATGAGAATCCTCTAACAATTCCCATTTCAGATAAGGTATATCAAGAACACAAATTCGCATCCCTAATTTCAAAATCCCATCTTCATATACGAAGTCGATCAATCTCCCATCATTCACAGATTTAATCTTCTTTTGAAATTCCTCATCATCAACCTAATAACTTTTTATCCATTCTTGTAAAGATGGTTTGGAAACCATTTGAAAAAAACATTTATGTTTCACCTTCCATGGTTACTCCCATATCCATCTTTACTAGATCCATGAAAATAGGATCCCTTTCAACTCTCATCTTGTTCAAAACACCATGATCCTTTCTGCTCAAAGCATCTGCCACCTTATTTTCCTACCCTGGGTGGTAGTGTATTGTGGAATCATAATCCTTGAGTAGTTCAAGCCATCACCTTTTCCTCATGTTGAGTTCTTTCTGTGAGTAAATATACATCAAACTCTTGTGATCATTATATATCTCACATTTTAAACAATAGAGATAATGTCTCCATATATTCAAAGAAAATATTACATTTTCTAACTCAGGATCATGAGTATGATAGTTTTGCTCATGAATTGTTAACTATAGTGATGCATAGGCAATAACTCTATCATTCTGCATAAGGACACAACCAAGTCCTTTCTTTGAGGCATCACTATAAATAACAAACCCATCATTCCCCGATGGTATATTCAAGATAATATCATTGACTAATATTATAAGGCCTCGGCCTTAAACCATTCTTAATCTTGAGTTGTTACAAGATTACACAATGAGGATCTTTTCAGGTTTAGAGTTATAGAGAATTTGATCATAAAACTTGCATTACATTTCACATTTAAACAAAGTGTTTACAATAAAAGATAGTATTTTTTTCCCATCAACGGAAACATATTTAAAATAAAACATGGATTCTTTATTGACACTTCCTTGACACTATCATCATATCATGTGCCCTTCCCTTGACCTGTGAAAACATTTCAAAAACTTGGGATGAGCATAAAAAGCTCAGTAAGGGATATAAAAATATAGAAAGGAATCATGAGTACATGCATAAATAAGAATCAATGAAATAATACTCTACTCATAAAACATAAGCACATTAACATACCTCGTCAGATCATGAATAAATCATAGAAATCATAAGACATAAAGGTAACTTGAGGCATTCATAACATTCTTACGTAGGGAGTGACCCTCTTAGTTACGTTTGGAATACCCATCACAGTATATTCCCTAAATATCTTCAGAGAAACCTTAACGTTTAACTCCTTCATGTTACCCAATTCATTGGAGAGCTATATCGGGCTCACCTGCCCTTATTTTATCACAGAACCACCCGTCTTCATAATAACGCCCAAGAACCATAACATAACCGTATCACATAAAACATGCATAAAGGAAACATAACATTTCCACTTTTCAATCACAAGATATCAATACAACACATTGATATAAAAACATTATGAAAACCATTTCCAATACCAAAACAAAAGAAAAGTAAAACATGGTATTTATTTTTCTTTTAAAAAAATGTATGGCTTGTAGAGGAAGCCGAAACTCAAATAATTGTCACGGCAGCGAAAAAGTCATTGTCGCCGCATACGTACGACAAAAACATTCCCTTTTGTCGTTTAGTAAAACGCTTCATATAAAAAGATTCCTTTTGGATAAACGTAAAAGTCAAAATGGTTTATACACCGTATAAAAGAAGGTTGTGAATAAAACAAAATATGCCTCAATGAAAGGAGATTGAGACGATATCCCATACCTCGTATCCAACTTGACTTGATCGTTCTTTAATCTCCTGAATAATAAACTTGAGTTAATTTATACTTGTTTAAGAACCTTTTTCAAGTTCATTATTCCTTTTATATCACTTATTTCCATGTCATGAACACTATGTAATTATTTAAGTTAATAACGGTCATTTTAACGATCATTGGTACTTGAGTAAAAAATAAACCCTTTATAATTACAAGTTGTTCATGTATCCATTATATCCAGAGTTATACTCATGATGTAGATATCATATATATCATATATATCCAGTATATACATTCATTTATAATATTACATAACGTTTAGAGGTAAGAAATGAAATGCACCGTTCATGGAGACGGTAAGCCGTACGTACGCATGAACGCTACTTTCATTTCTATTTCATATTTTATGGAATGGGATAATAATGATATAAAGGAATATTATAATTCCAGTATAATATCATATATAATACCATTAATTACATCCTTTATACATCCCATATATGGCATTAACGAATCAAATCACTTTGAGGGGGCGGTAGTCCGCACTTTCTAAAATGAAGATATCGCATTTACCCATAATGGAAACCATAAAGGTATACCATAAATTAAAAATACAAAAGCTTAAGTATAATTTAAACATATTATATATCATATATAAATATAGTTTCATCTTAATGGCCACCTTTGAATGTTTTAAAAGCATATTGAACAATCATTGTTTCGTGAGGCAGAAATTCGGCATCCACAGAAACAATATGTTCTTTAACCATTAGATGTAGGTGTGTGTAAGTGTAGCTCGAATAATTCTTATAACAACATCTTAGTATATGGAAGATACTGGTGTTTTCAAAAAATAAACGAATAAAAAGAGTTTACGGGGTTGGAGAAGCAAAATAAAACATAAGAACACAATAGAAGACACTACCTTTAAATCAGGTAACTCTTTTTGATTTGAGCTCAAAGGCTTCCTTGGGAAGACTTATTCCCAAAGTGGGGCTTCTATGAGTAATAGAGGGATGTGGAGAGACAAAAAGAGCAGGGTTTGTCTGAGCCAAAGGCTTGAGAGGTGTGGGTAAAGAGGTAGAGGCGGGGGCCTTTTATAAGAGTAGAGGAGGGGCACTCTTGGAAAGTTACAAAATGTTACTTTATTTTCAAATGGGTTTCAGATTTTAAAGATCCCAAATTGATGTATTTCGAGGATAAGGTAATAAGGGTTCGAAATATACTCATCCAATAGGTCTTTTACAAGTGTATTTCATAGATTATACATTATCTTTTTATTTTATTTAAATCTTTAAATAATGAGGTAATCGTTGCATCATCATGATGTCAAAAATAATTTAATTTATTTAATGTCTAAAAAATATGAAAAAAAATACTATGATGTAGGAAATAATTTTAGATTTCGAATGAATATTTATAGTCCAAAATATAATTTATGTAGACAAAATTAAAAATGTTTTACTCAGTTGATACATTCTTTGTTATATTTAACTTTCTTTAACAACAAAAAGATAAAAAGTCATTTTCACACAAAAGTGATTCCATGGGGTCCCCAAGTTTGGCACAAGGAATCCCATGGTAGGCCATAAGATAACCAGTATAATTAGGACACATGTTGGTTTCATTTTTTATTATTATGATATTATTTTATTATCCTTAACTACCTGATTACTCATTAATCAAGTTAATTAAAGATAATTACCGTCGTTACTATTCATAATGTCCAAAAACAAAAGAGTATTGATTACATAATTTGGAACTTCTGATTCCAAATATGTAATCCATTTTACAAAATTACAAATACAGAAATTAAAATAATTTATTTAAAAATAATTTCCGTTGTCGAAACAAATAGCGGGTTTTTTGAAACAATATCTATGAAAAGTTTGACATTAGTTTATGACCAATTCCAAAGTGAAATTAATCCTAATAACCACCATTGTATTAAATGGTAAAAATATATTCAGATTAAACTTTAATAATAATTAAAATGATAATCTAACCATATAATTAAATTAGATGAAAAAGAAGTTTTGATGTAAAATGAAGTATTTTTCACTATTCATTAAAAAATGAACATTGTCAGAAAAATACCAAAAATTTATCCAATGTAAATTTCAATGTCCCAATAATAAAGAATATGTTTATTTTTAAAAATATATATTATAAAATTGTCAAAAGTTTTTTTTTAAAAAAAATGGGTTTCCATCAAAAGGCAGTAAAACAATCTTTTAAAAATATCAGTGTATTCCATGCTTAAGATTGGATTTATTCTCATTTTAAGCCTCTAAAACACTATCTAATTCATAAATAGAAATATCTAAGAATATATATTATTCATTACTTACTTGGGATGTTACATCCTTCCCCCCTTTTGAAAATTGTGTCCCTGCAATTTATTTACTTATCGAATAAGTGGGAGTATTTATCCCTCATTGCATTTCCAGATTCCCATGTTTCCTCTTCAATCATGTGGTTTTTTCACAAAACCTTTACCTGATTAATCACCTTATTCCGTAACACTTTCTCCCTGTGGTCAAGAATCTGGATGGGTTGTTCCTCATAAGATAGGTTCTCTTCTAGCTGAACTACCTCTAGACTCAAAACATGAGATGGATCTGGCATATACTTTCTCAACATCGAAACATGAAAAACATTGTGTACCTGAGATAAACTCGTAGGTAAAGACACTCGGTATGCAACTAATCCAACTCTCTCCAGAATTTCATATTGTCCAATGATCCTTGGACTCAGCTTTCCTTTCTTACCAAATCGTATCACACTTTTCCATGGTGATACTTTGAGAAAAACATGATCACCTACCTCAAAAGAGAGATCCTTCCTCCTATTGTCCTCATAACTCTTCTTCCTGCTCTGAGTTGTTCTCATGTGTTTCTGTATCATGTTAACTTTTTTTGCCAACTCTTCTACCAATTCTGGTCCCATCAGCTTCCTTTCACCCACTTCATCCAAGAAAGCTGTAGTTCTACACCGCTTCCCATATAACGCCTCAAATGGTGCCATATGTATACTAGAATGAAAACTGTTATTATATGAAAACTCAACCAAAGAAAGATGTTGGTCCCAAATTCCCTAATAATCCATCGAATAAGCACGTAGAATATCTTCCAATGTTTGAATTGTTCGTTCTGACTGCCCATCTTATTGAGGATTAAAACCTGTACTAAAATTTAATTCAGTACCCAACGACTTCTGAAGGCCTTTACAAAAGTTAGAAGTGAACCTGGGATCACGGTTAGATACAATGGAGAGAAGAACTCCATGTAACCTGACTATCTCTTTAAGATACAAATGGGAAAGTTGATCTAGGGAAAAAATATCTCATATAGCATGAAAATGAGCAGATTTAGTCAAGCGATCAACAATAACCCAGATTGCATTATTACCTCGAGATGTCTTCGGTAATCCCAAAACAAAGTCCATGGATATATTCTCCCATTTTCACTATGGCACTAGTAAAGGATGAAGCATCTCTTTCAGTAACTGCCGCTCTGCTTTAACCTGTTGACATGTCAAACACTTCATAGTAAAATCAACAATATCTCTTTTCATTCCATCCCACTAGTAATACTTATGCAGATCTATGTACATCTTAGTACTGCCAGGATGAACTGAAAACGGAGAACTATGAGCTTCACATAACAACTCTCTCTTTTACTGTGAATCACAAGGCACACACAATATCTTCTCAAATCTCAAAACACAATCATTATCAATTTTGAATTCAATCAACTTACCTTTCTGAACCAGCTCTACATTTTTCTGCAACTCACTGTCTTGCTTCTATGCTTTCTTGATTCTGTCTGATAGAGAAGATTTCACTGATACCTGAAACAAAACAGAAGGACATCCTTCACCTACAACTTCTATGTCAAAGTTCATCAAATCCTTAACCAAAGGATCATGTTACAAACGAAACATTTTTAATGAAGCATTACTTGTTCGACTCAAAGCATCATCCACTTTATTTGCTTTTCTCGGGTGGTAATGAATTGTACAATAATAATCCTTGATTAATTCTAGCCATCTCCTCTATCTCATTTTCAATTATTTCTGAGTAAATATATACTTTAAACTTTTTTGATTAGTATATATTTCACAATTTACTCCATAAAAATGATGCCTCCAAATTTTTAAAGCTAAAACAACAGCAGCTAATTCGAATTCATGTGTAGGGTAATTTACCTCATGAGTTTTCAAGTGTCTTGAAGCATAAGCAATTACCTAATCATTCTGCATTAGGACACAACCAAGTTATTTCAATGAAGCATCACTGTAGATAACAAACTCCCCATTCCTGGAAGGTAGTTCCAAAACTAGAGCATTCACCAATCTTCTTTTGAACTCCTGAAAACAATCATCGTATTCTTTTGTCCAGATAAACTTAACACCCTTCCAAGTTAGCTTAGTCATTGGACTAGATAACTGGGAAAAATTTCTAAAAAACCTTCGGTAATAGCCTTCCAAACAAAGGAAGATACGAATCTCAGTTACATTTGTGGTTCTTGGCCATTCTTCAACAACCTTTGTTTTTGCAGGATCAACAAATATCCCATCTTTAGAAACAGTATGACCAAGGAAAGAAATTTGTTGCAACCAAAACTCACACTTGCTGAATTTCCCATACAATTTATTTTCTTTCAAGGTTTGAAAAATAACCCTTAAATGTCATTCATGCTCCTCTTTACTTTTAGAAAACACCAAAATATCATCAATGAAAACAACCACAAACTTATCCAAGAACTCATGGAAAATTCTATTCATTAAGTCCATGAATACAGCAGGTGCATTGGATAGCCCAAAAGTCCTTACTACAAATTAATAATGGCCATATCATGTACGAAACACGGTCTTCGGAATATCTTCTGCCTTTACCTTCAACTGATGGTACCCCGATCTCAGGTCAATCTTTGAAAAATACTGAGCTCCATGGAGCTGATCAAACAAATCATCGATATGAGGCAAAGGATATTTGTTCTTAACATTGATGTTATTCAAAGCTCTATAATCAATGCAAAGTCTCATAGAACAATCTTTCTTTTTAACAAATAAAATAGGAGCACCCCATGGTGATGTGCTAGGTCGAATGAAACCTTTCTCTAATAAATCTTACAATTTCTCCTTCAACTATAAAAGTTCAATTTGAGCCATTTGATAAGGGGGTTTTGAAATTGGCTTATCATCAGGAACTAATTGTACAGTAAACTCAACTTCCCGATCTAGTATTAATCCTGGAAACTCATCAGAAAAAACATCAGGATACTCATTTACCACTGTCACATCATTAATCTGAATAGTTCTCTTGTTTTCTACAATGTGTGCAAGGTAACATTTATTTCCATATTTTACATGTTTCTCAGCCTCTTGATAAGTTATCAATAGTAAGGGTTCATTATAGTACAAAAACTAAAAGTATTTTTGAAAAGAAACTTCTCTAGCTCTACAGTCAATCTTAGCATGGTAAATAAAGAGCCAATCCATACCCAGGATAACATCAAACTCTACTAGAGGTAAAACAATAAGGTTCACAAGTAGGTTCTTTCCACGGATAAGGATAGGAAGATTCTTATAAATTCTTGTTGCCTCAACATTTCCCCCAGGTGTTTTTACCACAAGTTCAGGAGTCATTTCTTGAGATAGTATTCCCATTTTACCAGAAAAGTTTTCATAGATAAAAGAATGTGTAGACCCCGAATCAAACAACACACTGGAATAATCTGAAAAAACAAACAAAGTACCTGATACAACTTCATTTGATGTCCCTACATCTGCTAAAGTAGTTGCAAAGGATTTCACCACCCCTTTCTGCTTGTAGTCTAACTGCTTCCCATCACTCGAGCTCTTTGTCGAACACTCGTTTGCCTATTGACCCATCTCATTGCACTAAAAGCATTTCACTAACTATAAATCAAATTTGGACTTACCATCACCTTGATCTCTTTCAGTGCAATCACGAGCCTTATGTCCCATCTTACCACATCGGTAGCACTTTCTGGAATTCAGAAGACATTCCCCAGCATGCCTTTTCCCACATTTATCACAAATTGGAAACTTAGTTTTCTTACCATCAGGCCTTTTTGAAGAATTCTTCCCTTTCTCCTGGCACCTCGGTCTCTTCTTCTGTTGGTTTTTATAGAACACTTGATCATCGGAAAACTCCACTTCCAACTTCTCAGCACATCGAACGAGCTTTTCATAACTTTTGAACTCACGAGAAGATAAAGCCCTTTGATATTTTATCTTTAATCCTGAGTAAAAACAATTGATTTTACTATCAAGGTCTCGGATAAAATTTGGAGCATACCTTGCCAATCGAGTGAACCATTCTTCATAGGCAGCCACTGAGTCTTCCTCTTGCCTAAATTCCAGGAATTGTTTTTCCATCCTAAGTAGAATTGCCTTAGGAAAATACTTCTCAAGAAACATACCTTTGAATTCATCCAAGTCGAGAGCATCAATCTCATTAGCATCCCTAATATTTTTAGCCATCGACCAACACTGATATGCCTCACCCTCCAAACGGTAAATAGCAAGACTAACCTTTTGATTTTCTGAACATCCCATGACATCGAAAATATTCTCCAGTGCTTTAATCCACCCTTCTGCTAGCACATGGTCAGATGATCCTCTGAATGATGGGGGATGTTGCCTCATGAAATGTTCCACCACTGACATGTTCCTCTGCAGTTGATCTGGCTGATCTCATGCATGGATACCACCACCATTTATCGCTTGAGTCAACTGCGCCATTACTACAACAAACTGTTCAGTTCCAATTCCGACCATCTCAGGATGCTGATTCGGAAGGTTATTTCCTTATGTATTCCTTCCTAGCACTGCTTCCCTGTTTCCTCTATGGAAAACCATTCTGAACAAACATGTCTTAGATGAAGTAACATTGTAATCTTCAAATGCCATATAATTTCAATTTGACCAAAAAAAATATTTTTGGATAATCATTTAATAGAATTCTAACTCCTAAAGTTATCTAAACAGACCTCTGATACCAACTATAAGGCCCCAACCTTAAACATTACAAAATCTTGAGTTATTACAAGATTACACATTGAGGATCTTTTCAGGTTTAGAGTTTTAGAGAATTAGATCATAAAACTTGCATTACATTTCACATTTCAACAAAGTGGTTACAATAAAAGATAGTATTCATTTTTTCCCATCAACGGAAACATATTTAAAATAAAACATTGATTCTTTCTTGACACATCCTTGACACTATCATCATATCATGTACCCTTCCCTTCACCTGTGAAAACATTTCAAAAACTTGGGATGAGCATAAAAAGCTCAGTAAGGGATATAAAAATATGGAAAGGAAACATGAGTACATGTATACATAAGAATCAATGAAATCATACTCTACTCATAAAACATAAGCACTTTAACATACCTCATCAAATCATGAATAAATCATAGAAATCATAAGTCATAATGGTAACTTGAGGCATTCATAACATTCATGCGTAGGGAGTAACCCTCTTTGTTACGTTTGGAATACTCATCACAGTATATTCCCTAAATATCTTCAGAGAAACCTTAATGTTTAACTCCTTTGTGTTAACCAATGCATTAGAGAGCTATATCGGGCTCACCCGCCCTTAGTTTATCACGGAACCACCCATCTTCATAATAATTCCCAAGAACCATAACATAATCGTATCACATAAAACATGCATAAAGGAAACATAACATTTCCACTTTTTAATCAAAATATATCAATACAACACATTGATATAAAAACATTATGAAAACCATTTCCAATACCAAAATAAAAGAAAAGTAAAACATGGTATTTATTTTTCTTTTAAAAAAATGTATGGCTTGTAGAGGAAGACGAAACTCAAAGAATGGTCACGGCGGTGGAGAAGTCGTTGTCACCGCATACGTACGACAAAAACATTCCCTTTTGTCATTTAGTAAGACGCTTCGTATAAAAATAATCCTTTTGGATAAAAGTAAATGTCAAAATGGTTTATACACCATATAAAAGAAGGTTGTGTAAAAAACAAAATATGCCTCAATGAAAGGAGATTGAGATGAAGTCCCATACCTCATATCCGACTTGACATGATCATTCTTTAATCTTCTGAATAATAAAATTGAGTTAATTTATACTTGTTTAAGAACCTTTTTCAAGTTCATTATTCCTTTTATATCACTTATTTCCATGTCATGAACACTATGTAATTATTTAAGTTAATAACGGTCGTTTTAAAAATCATTGGTACTTGAGTCAAAAATAAACCCTTTATAATTACAAGTTGTTCATGTATCCATTATATCTAGAGTTATAATCATGATGTAGATATCATATATATCATATATATCCAGTATATACATGAATTTATAATATTACATAACGTTTAGAGGTAAGAAATGAAATGCACCATTCATGGAAACGGTAAGCCGTACGTACGCATGAACGCTACTTTCATTTCTATTTCATATTTTATGGAATGGAATCATAATGATATAAAGGTATATTATAATTACAGTATAATATCATATATAATACCATTAATTACATCCTTTATATGTCCCACATATGGCATTAACGAATCAAATCACTTTGAGGGGGTGGTAATCCGCACTTCCTAAAATGATGATATCACGTTTACCCATAATGGAAACCAGAAAGATATGCCTTAAATGAAAAATATAGAAGCTTAAGTAAAAATTAAACATATTATATATTATATATAAATATAGTTTCATCTTAATGTCCACCTTTGAATGTGTTAAAAGAATATTGAACAATCATCGTTTCGTGAGGCAGAAATTCGCCATCCACGGAAACAGTATATTCTTTAACCATTAGATGTAGGTGTGTGTAAGTGTAGCTCAAATATTTCTTATAAAAACATCCTAGTATATGGAAGATACTGGTGTTGTTACAAAATAAATGAATAAAAAGATTTTAGGGGGTTGGACAAGAAAAATAAAACATAAGAACACAATAGAAGACACTACCTTTAAATTGTGTAACTCTTTTTGATTTGAGCTCAAAGGCTTCCTTGGGAATACTTCTACCCAAAGAAAGTCTTCTAGGAGTAATAGAGGGATGTAGAGAGACAAAATGAGCAGGGTTATGCCGAGCCAAAGGCTTGAGAGGTGTGGGTAAAGAGGTGGAGGTGGGGGCTTTTTATAAGAGGAGAGGAGGGGCACTCTTGGAAAGTTACAAAATGTTACTTTATTTTCAAATGAGTTTCGGATTTTAAAAGTCCTACATTGATTTATTTAGAGTATAAGGTGATAAGGTTTCGAAATATACTAATCCAATAGGTCTTTGACAAGTGTAGGTCTTAGATTTTACATTATCTTTTTATTTTATTTAAATCTTTAAAAAATGAGGTAATCATTGCATCATCATGATGTCATAAATAATTTAATTTATTTAATGTCTAAAAATTATGAAAAAATACTATCATGTAGGAAATATTTTTATCTTTAAAATTAATATTTATAGTTCAAAATATAATTTATGTAGACAAAATTAAAAATGTTTTACTCAGGTGATACATTCTTTGTTTTATTTAACTTTCTTTAACAATAAAAAGATAAAAAGTCATTTTCACACAAAAGTGATTCCATGGGGTCCCCAAGTTTGGAACAAGGAATACCGTGGTCGGACATGAGACAAAAAGTAACATTAGGACACATGTTGGTGTCATTTTTTATTATTATGATATTATTTTATTATCCTTAACTACCCGATTACTCATTAATCAAGATAATTGAAGATAATTACTGTCGTTACTATTCATAATGTCCAAAAACAAAAGAGTCTTGATTACATAATTTGGAACTTCTGATTCCAAATATTTAATCCATTTTACCAAATTCCAAACCCATAAATTGAAATAATTTATTTAAAAATAATTCTCGTTGTCGAAACAAATATCGGGTTTTTTTGAAACAATATCTATGAAACGTTTGGCATTAGTTTATGCCCAATTCCAAAGTAAAATTAATCCTAATAACCACCATTGGTTTAAATGGTAAAAATATATTCATATTACACTTTATGACTAATTAAAAAGATAATCTAACCATATAATTAAATTAGATGAAAAAAGCAGTTTTGATGTAAAATGCAGTATTTTTCACTATTCATTAAAAAATGAACATTGTCAGAAAAATACCAAAAATTTATCCAATGTAAATTTCAATGTCCCAATCATAAATAATATGTTTATTTTGACAAATACATATTATAAAAGTTTCAAAATTTTGATTTAAAAAAATGATTTTCCATCAAAAGGCAGTAAAACAATCTTTTAAAAATATCAGTGTATTCCATGCTTAAGATTGGATTTATTCTAATTTTAAGCCTATAAAACATTATCTAATTCATAAATAGAAATATATAAGAATATATATTATTCATTACTTACTTGGGATGTTACAAATATTATCTTCAATTCTTTAAAACATTATTCACACTCTTTTGTACAAACAAATTTAACCCCTTTATGTGTAAACTTTGTTAATGGGTTAGCCAATAGGGAAAAATTATAGATGAAGAGTCGATAATAACCTACTAAACCAATAAAAATGCATACCTCAGTTACAATTTTTGGTGTTGGAAATTCTTGGATTGCCTTTTTCTTAGAAGGTTCAATAGAGGTTCCATCCTTAGAGAAAATATGGCCAAGAAAATAAATCTCCTGATGCCAAAATTCACACTTTCTAAGCATCTCTTATAATTCATTTCTTCTGAGGGTTTTCAGAATGTTGCACAAGTGATTTTCATGATCTTCATAGATTTAGGAGTATACCAGAATATAATCAATAAATACCACTAAAAAGTCATCAAGATATTTCTTGAAATCTCTGTTCATCAGATCCATGAAGACAGAGGGTGAATTAGTCAATCCAAAAGGCATTACTGTAAACTCGTAAAGCCCGTACCTGGTTCAAAATGCTGTTTTCAAAATGTATTCCTTTTTCACACACAACTGATGATATCCAGATCAAAGGTCAATATTTGAAAAATATTGAGCTCCATGAAGTTGGTCGAATAAATCATCAATGCGAGGCAGGGGATTTGTTTTCATTATTGTTATAGCATTGATCTCCCTCTAGTCAATGCACAACCTCATAGATCCATCTTTCTTCTTAACAAAAAGAATAGGGGCTCTCCGTGGATAAACACTAGGGAAAATAAATCCCTTATTACTCAATTCCTCTAGTTGTTTCTTTAGTTCTACTAATTATACAGTGCCCATTCTATAAGGGGTCTTCGATATGGGCATTGAACCAAGAATTAAATCCATGGAAAACTCAATTTCTCATTCTAGAGGATGTCCAGGTAAATCTTCTGGAAACAGATCAACATATTCTTTCACAATAGGTATGTCCTCTATTTTAACATTCCCTTTTTCACCCATAGTTATTTCATTCTCTTCCTCCCCAATAATTGAATTTAGTTGAGCTACTAGGGGTGGATCTAGATAAGAATGATGTGGTGATGTTTCTGCTCTAATGATAAGGTACTTCTTATCATCATAGAAAATTGCAACCTTCTTCTTCTTAAAATAAATTTTCACATCAGGGTATGAAATAAAATCCATTCTGAGGATTATATCAAATTAAATCATGGGTATGATGATGAGATCGGCAGATAAATAACATTTATATGCCCTAATGGGAACTGATTCACAAAACTTTATTGCAATGATACTTCCCTTAAGAGTTTTTACTAGAAACTCCCTTGTTAAATAAAATTGGAAATATCTAATTTTCTTAGAAAACATGGAAGATATGAAACAATGCGATGATCCAAAATCAAATAAAGCATTGGCTAAGTTTGAGGAAACTATTAAATTACCTGCCACCACATCTTTCAAAGCTTCAACCTCATCAGTAGTGATTGCATAAGCTTGACCTTGATCCTTTGGACTTTTCTGAGGTAAGTTTCCCTAATTCTTAGGACATTCATATGCATAATGTCCAATATCCCTACAATTTTAGCATTGAACATTGGTAGTGTAATGACCCGAACCTGAACGGCCACCCGAACAGTGCTAAACGGGTCGGGTGTTACTACCTTAGGCACACCTCCCCGAATTCCAAAGGCTTCCAACTAGCAGCGAGGATCTTATAGGTATAGTGTGGAGGCTATACCCTCTCATAGGATAATAATAATTGTGTTGGTCCGAGTATAATAATAAAGATGCAGCAGAATAAACAACTCAGTAGACTCGAACCAGACCCGCAGAGCGGAAGCACATTCAATAACAATAAATAGCGAAAGCACTAAATATAAACAACAGAAGTGGAAATAAACACAACAACATGTTGATCACATGTATCTACTATTGAACAAAACAATATACAACCAAATTAGGTCATACATATCTAAATATAAAGGGCACCAATGGCTAACCAACTGTAGCTACAAATCAGGTAAGCATGAAGATACAAGAAATTACACAAAACATAGTAAACTCTAGTTAGGCAAGACCTCATGGTCCATACCATCTACGTGCAATAGCCAACATAGCCCAGCTTCTGAAGTTGACCTCTTTGCTTCATTGCAAACCCATAAAGTTTACACAAGTCCCGAAGGGCCCATGCAGGGTGTGAGATGAATCTCAGTAAGATACCATCCAACGGTGCGTACCTAATATAAGTGTTTAAGAAGACATGCATTTGTAAGGAAAGCAGTAAACAAAATGATGCACAATTAAACACAAACTCCACTGGTACTCAGCATCCACCAGGGAGTGTCACCTACTTCGGCCAATGCCGGAATCTCTTTCATGTAACCCGGCACCATGTTCCCCCTGACACCGCGTGTCTCAAGTATCGATGTCCTGAAGGCACGCCCAATAGTAGTAACCCGGAGGAACAATGATGTCTGCCCTCAAATAATTAACTGGAGGGATAGTGATATCTACCCTCAAATAATGTAACTGGAGGGATAACATTATATTCCCTCAAAATAAGTAACCAGAGGGACAGCGATGTCTGCCCTCAAAATAATGGAAAGCCTCTACCCAAACCTGATAGCCTTAATGTTATCCCCTAAAGGCTCCTCACCCCCACGTGGATTCTTACGGCAAACACCCCTAAACCAATAGTACCTAAACCACAACTAAAGGGGGCCTCTACACACATGAGTGTTCAAAACCACCTCATCACAGAGTATCTCTATGTACACACTACTCAAAGTTTCCGGGTGAGCGGTAATCACCAAAATAGTACCCAAGCCACAACACCTCTATTACCTCGTGTACCTGTGACCATGTCACTCAAGTCTGATGGCCTTGCCATCCTAGTAACCCGGGTCATGCCCAACCTGACAGTGATCCTGCCTCAAACTGACGCCCATGACACCAAATCTCGTGGTCAGAACCACCCAACGTAACCTCGGTCCATGCCCAACCTATGATCAGCATCACCCAAGAATATTCGAGCCATAACCAACACCACCCCAATGGGTCTATAATATGCAATTCAGCAATTGCATATATAACATATTTAAACAGAACACATAAATAGGAAAAAAAATCTAAACAGTTAAATTGCACTATGCAAGGTGTTGTCCCATACCATCACTAAGGTCTTGAATGCCTCTAACAATTTATATCAGACATAATAAATTAAACTCAATAGTTTATAACAAAATAATTCAAATTCAACCATTTTGGAATCCCGCGGCCAAAATGACCTGATGAGCAATGACCCCTCGCCCAGCCCCACTCAAGAAAAACTTGTAACATGGCATACCCAAAGGTATCCCATAGGTCAATGAACAATATAATATTCAATATCAGATAAAAAAGGGTCCTACTCAAAATACCCAAAAAGGCGTCGAATGCCGCGTCACCCAAATGACCATGAAAACACAAAAAGAGGTATGGACCACCTACCTGAGACTCGTATGATGCTACTACTCTGGTAACAACTTCCAATTAGGTCTAAAACATGGTAGATCTATAAAAGAATCAAAACCTCTCAAACCCCAATAACTCGTTCTAGAACAAAAATCATGAAAAATAGCTCAAGCGGAATCAAGGCCTTACCGAGGGGGTTCCAATGCATCCAACCATTATCGAATCTGACTTCAGATGAAGAACCCAGAGAGGAAATGAGCTCTGGCTAGCTTGGTTCTAGAAACCGGGTGACATAAATGTGTTCTGCCTCAAAAATGAGGTTGTTTCCCGTCTTAGCAAAAAAAGTACACAATGTGTAATTTATGACTACACGCCATGTATATAATTTAACTGTTCATTTGGTGTCTAGAATTATGCAGACTTAATTTTCAGAACCTGCCAACATGAGTACATGGCGTGTACGTAGGGGTACACAGCATGTACTTAGTTTTTATTCTCTTCCTTGCCGACTTACCCACACACCATGTATATCCCTCAAAAACGGCTAGACTACACGGCGTGTCCAAGGAGGACAAAGTGTATACTTGGTTAAATGATTCTACCTGAACAACAGTCCTACACGCCATGTGTGTCTGCCACATGATCAATGGTACACAACATTTCAATAACTGCATGCCGTGTAGTAAGAAATTTTTACACGGTCATTACACGGCATGTACTTGGCGAGCACACGGTCGGCCCTCTCCTAACCCATACATGACATGTACTCTATATTACACGGCGAGTAGTCTGGATATTTCTATAATATCCCAGATTTTCCCAGATTTCTCATGGACAAGAAAAAAATTCAAATAGGGTCGGGATTTTGACCCTTTTTAAAAACCTGGGTTCTTACAATCTCCCCACCTTAATATATCTGGTCCCTGAGCTATCAAACAAAACCAAGAGATGGCACCGAACATACCACCCTGATCAAAGTAACCCTAAATTTCCCAGTCTCAAAGGTTCCAGAAAAATTCCTCAAGGGTCTCCCCACCTTAGGAGTTGCATACTCTGTCTCAACCCAACAAAACTCAAAACAAACAAGGTTCACTAACCTGTTTTCTGGGTGCATAGTCCTTCAGTGACACATCGTCACCCCTATAACTCATTGGTTATCCTTTGTCGTTCTCGACACCCAACATATCCTGCAACACATCGGTGTCCGCCTCCACAAGGTCCTGCATCCCATGGACGCTCAAAAACGAACCTGGTCCCTAGCACCTCAAGTAACCCACATCATCGATGCCCCGATGCCCAATGCACCTCAAGTAACCTGCATCATCGATGCCCTGATGCCCTCAGCAGCTCAAGTAACCCGCATCCTCAATGCCCCTGATTCTACACATCCCATATATATATATATTATGCACCTGATATGGCGCCAATCCCACTGACTAGCATCTAGTGAGTCCACATAGATCCTATGCACCCTGTTCACTCAAAACGGGCATGCCTCTACAGGTCATGCCAAAAAGGAAACATGGGAACCACGGCCACACCGTGGTGTACCTCTAACCGTCATCGACTCACTAGCCTACTTAGCCTCTGGAAGCTCCACGACGCGCACTTGGCCTGAAGCACGACTGCCTGATGCCTGACCTCCCTGTAGTGCTACTCCAGTCACCAGCCACTGACCCCTTAGCTGGATCCCACTATTTCTATCCTATACTCCACGTGCAGCTGAACCTCTGCCACCCTCTCATAGTACCTAACCTAAAACAACTCCAGATGCCACTATCTATCCTTGTCCCTACCAACCAGCTGTCTGAGAAAACTACCTACAAAACCTCTCCAGATGCCTGGTCTATCCACAAGCCCAACACTCATTTGGAGGCCTATCGCACTGAGTCTAAACATTCCATGGTTGTCCACACTGAAAGAAAACCACTGAATAACTACTATGAGGTGGTATAGCAGAGTCCTTGTCATGACTACCCTACTGGAACTATTCCTTTCCTCGCTTCCTGATGTCTGAACCCTCACATAAAGCCGTCGTCTGACCAACCTGATCCCTATCCCTCTAGTTTCCCTCCGCTATGAGCACCTGATTCATCGCCTCTGAAAAAGAACCCAGCCTAAAAATATTCATCTGGACCCAAATGGTGTGTCACAAGCCATTCTCGAAGTGCCTCACCATTTCCGAATCAATGCTTACCATACAAGGTGTAAAACGAGATAGCTTAGTTAAAGTAGTTGTGTAGTCCATAACGGACATGTCTCTCTTCTAAAGACTCAAGAACCCCCGATCTCTCTATATTCTCAGTTTATCTAGGTAAAAGTTCTCAAAGAACTTGTCCTATATGTCCTTCCATGCCATTCCCTCGTGCCTGTGAGCCTGAACATGCACATTCCACCAGCGCTTTGCCGGTCCTCGTAGAATGTATGTACCCAGCTTTACCCTCTCCCCTAGAGGCGTCTCGATCTACTCGAAGATCATATGTATGCTCTATGTCCAGTTCTCAGCTGCCTTCAGACCACCCTCACCCTACAAAATTGGAAGGTTCTGCGACTGGAACTCTCACGTCAGATAATCTATAGATGGCTCTTTACTTTGCGCACCTTTTTCGATCCCCTGCAAGACACGTACCCGGCTAGCTCGGAGCTGTTCGTCGAGCCATGGTCTAAACGCTGCCAAACCTGGCTGTTGTCCTGCCTACACTGGTTCCTGAACTAGATCATGTCCCTAAGCCTATACCTATGGCTCTTGTTCTTCCTACACTGGATCCTGTACCTGATCCTGCACCTGCGGCACTGTGTCATCTCCCATCTGACGCTCCAACTGAGTTTACCAAAAAAGAACATGTTGAATATCATAAATGGTCAGACATCCCATATATATATATATATATAACAATATATATTCAATGCAGATAAGAAAGCAGTAAAAGGCAGCACACAACTACCACCCTTACTATCCCCCACTACAACCATGCTTCACGACATCCCGGCCTCATGGCCTTCTTACCCGCCCCTAACAGAGCCATGTATCAAAATTACATCGGGACATGCCCGTCCTGACAACCAACATTGCCACAAATCGACGACCAAGTCACCCAATCCTTGTGATCAAAATCACATCAACCAATAGTACCTGCTTGCTCTCATAAGAGCCAGACCCAAATACCCTACCACATGAAATTCTACAAATATAAATCATGGAATACACATTTCAATAATAAGAAATTCTATCAGTAATTTCACCTATTCACATTTCAAAGCATACAAGTATGGAAATTGATTTTATTCACATGGTATTATCACTTCACAAATCATACGTGTATTTATGCAATTGAAATACCCTAAAAAGGTGCCTATCAAATTCCAAGAAAACAAGCCTTGCCATACCAGGCCAAGGTCTAATTATCCCTTACCATATAGGGTCAAGGGTTACATATCATAATCATAATATCACACACCAAGTGAGCCACTGAGGTGGAAATCATATAAATTGTAATCTGAGTGAAAAGCAACAGAAATTCCCACCAATGGCAACTTGATCCATCCCTCATACCTGGGGCTGCACGAAGCTAAGCACAAGATAGATACCCAGTTTCAATAACAACCTATCTCCAATCTACCATTCCCCAAATAGTGATGCCAACAGAAATAAAAGAGAAGTCTCAATCTCATTAGTGGCCAGTAAAATGCTGCTACTAAATCCTTATCAAGAACTCATCTGATTCCACTTTGTAACAGCCCAGACCCAAATGACCACCCTAACATCGCTAATTGGGTCAGGTGTTACTACCTTAGGCACACCTCCCCAAATTCCAAAGGCTGCCGACTAGTAGCGAGGGTCTTATAGGTATAATGGGGAGGCTATACCCTCTTGAATGATAATAATAATGGTACTGGTCCGTGTATAATAATAAAGATTTAGCGGAATAAATGACTTAGTAGACTCGACCCAAACCCACAGAGTTGAATCTCATTCAATAAAAATAAACAGAAGAAGCAATAAATATAAGCAACAATAGTGGAAATAAACAAAACAGCATGATGATCACTTGTAACTACTACTGAACAAAAAAAACATGCATCCAAAGCGGGTCATACATATCTAAATATAAAGGGTGTCAATGGATAACCAACTATAGCTACAAAAGAGGTAAGCATGTTGATACAGGAAAGTATGCAAAACATAGTAAACTCTAGTTAGGCAAGACCTCAGGGTCCCTACAATCTCCATGCAACAGCCAGTGCAGCCCCACTCATGAAGCTGACCTCTTTCCAACACGTAAATACATGAAGTCTACACGAGTCCCGATGTGACCGTACAGGGTGTGACACGAATCTCAGTAGGATACCACCCAACGATGTGTGCCTAATATAAGTGTTTAAGCAGACATTCATTTGTAAGGAAAGTAGTAAACAGAACGATGCACAATTAAACACAAACTCTCTAGAATCTCTGTCATGTAACCCAACACCATGTGCCCCCTGACACCGTGTGTCTTAAGTACCGACCTCCTGAAGGCACTCCCAACAATCGTAACCTGGAGGAACAACGATGTCTACCCCCCCAAAAAAACAGCGAGACTCTACCCCAACCCAGTAGCCTCAAAGCTATCCCCTAAAGGCTTCTCACCTCCCATGTGGCTTCCTACAGCAAGCACCCCCAAACCAACAGTACCTAAACCGAAACTAATGGGGGCCTCTACCCACACGAGTTGTCAAAACCACCTCATCATGGAGTATCTCTATGTTCACACTACTCAAGGTTTCTAGGTGAGCGGTAATCGCCAAAATAGTACCCAAGACACAACACCTCTGACACATTTTGTCTCTGTGACCATGCCGCTCAAGTCTGATGGCTTTTCCATTCTAGTAACCCAAGTCATGCCCAACCTGACCGTCATCCTACCTCAAACCGACACCCATGATGCCCAATCCTAGGGTGAGAACCGCCCAACGTAACCCCGGTCCATGCCCAACCTGTGATCAGTATAACTCAAGAATATCCGGGCCATGCCCAACGCCACCCCAAAGGGTCCAGCATATGCAATTCAGAAATTTCATATAAAACATATTTAAACAGAACACATAAACAGGAAAAACAATCTAAATAGTTGAATTGCACTATGCAAGGTGTTGTCCTATACCATCATTGAGGTCTTGAATGCCTCTAACAATTTATATCAGACTTAATAAATTAAACTCAACATTTTATAACAAAATAATTCAAATTTAACCATTTTGGCATCCCCCCAGCCAAAATTCTATGATGACCAACGACACCTCACCCGACCCCACTCAAGAAAAATATGTAAAATGGCATACACAAAGCATCTCATAGGTCAATGAACAATATAATATGCTATATCAGATAAAAAAGGGTCCCGCTCAAAATACCAAAAAATGCGCCGAAGGCCGCATCACCCAAATAACCACAAAAACACAAAAAAGAGGTATGGACCACCTACCCAAGACTCACACGATGATACTCCTCCAGTAACAGCCTCCAATTAGGTCTAAAACGTAGTATATCTACAAAAGAATCAAAATTGCTCAAACACTAATAACTCGTTCTAGAATAGAAATCAAGTAAAACAACTAAAGTGGAATTGAGGCCTTACTGAGGGGGTTCCAACGCATCCAACTATGATCAAATAAAACATTGTATGAAGAAATGGGATAGAAAATGAGCTCTATCCATCTTGGTTCGTGAAACCGAGCGACACAAATGTGTTCTGCCTCAAAAATAAGGCAACTAACTATTTTAGTGAAAAAAAGTACACGAACTGTATTTTATGACTATAAATTGTGTATATCATTTAACTTTTCATTCGAAGGCTGTAATTTTGACGACTTACTTTCCAGAACCTACCGATATAAGTACTGGGTGTGTACCTAGGGGTACACGGCGTGTCCCTAGGGGCACACGGCGTGTACCTAGGGGCACACGGCGTGTACCTAGGGGCACACGGCGTGTACCTAGGGGCACACGGCGTGTACCTAGGGGTACACGGCGTGTACCTAGGGGTACACGGCGTGTACCTAGGGGTACACAACGTGTACTTAGTTTTTCTTCTCTTCCTCGTCGACTTACTCACACACCATATATATCCCTCATACACGGCTAGAATACACGGTGTGTCCATGGAGGACACGACGTGTACTTGGTTAAACAATTCTACCCGACCAACAGGCCTACACGCCATGTACATCCGCCACACGGTCAAGTGTACACGATGTGTTGATAACTACACGTTGTGTTGTAAGAAATTTATACATGGTCATTACACGACATGTACTTGGTGAGAACACAGCCGGAACTCGCCTAACCCATACACTACATGTACTCTATAGTACATGGTGTGTAGTCTGGAAGTTTCCAGAATATCCCATATTTTCATAGATTTCTCAAGGACAAGCCAAAAATTCAAACAGGGTTAAGATTTTGACCCGTTCAAAAAATTCTGGTTCTTACAGGTAGCGGCTTTCTTTCCCTTACAATCACCCGCAAGATGGACTCTCTATCCACATTTGTAGCATACTTCTTTTCCTTTTAGAGAGGCACTAGGGTGCTTCCTTCCACAATTATCACAGGGTGGAAATTCAATTCTTTCCTTCTTTCCTGTTTCCTTATTTCCTTTCCCAGAGTGTTCAGTAGATCTCTTATTCTCTTGCTTTGCTTTAAAGTCGTAACACTTAGGGAATTCCTTTTCTATCTTGATAGCACACGAGACAATATCTTCATACGATGAGAAGTATTTTGAAACTAATGATCAATGTATAAATATTTTTAACCCATCAAAGAAATGTTAAATCGTACTTCTTGTGTTATGTATATAATCTGCACCATGCCTTGATAATCTTGTAAATTTAGCCTTATACTTTGCAACATTATCATCCTCCTTTTTCCTCAGACTTATAAATTTCCTTTCCATATCTGCTCGATGGTCATGAGGAAATTATTTTTCTAAGAATTTTTTTTTAAACTCCCTGTATTCCATACTGGACACTTCTTCAACTTCCTTTGTGTTTTTAATCAATGACCACCATTGATTAGCATCTCCAGTGAGGTGATAAACTGCCATGACAACTTTTTCCCTTCCGCTACTCCACAAAGCATGAAATATTTTCTCTAAGAAATTTATCCATTGCTCATCCACTAAGGGATTTGAACTCCCATTGAATGTTTGTGGTTGTTGCCTCATGGAGTGTTCTAACATTGATCCTCCATGTTGTGAATCAGGGTGCTCCATATGGGTAAGGTTATTATTCATAACCTGTGTGAGTTGTCCCAGTATGGTGATAAGATTATCAGCACCGGTTTCATCACCAACTCCACTATAATTATCTTGAGTAGGAGCTAAATCCCTACATGTATTACGTGCGTTGATACGGTTTCCATTCCTTCCACTAATCACCATTTTTACACAATGTCATACACTAGATTAGTTTATAAATTGCAATACATAAATCAAAACTTGTAAAACACTTAACATAAATTGAACAGTTTATGGATATAATACATAATCATAAAAATGTTTTATTTGAAGAATTATATACTCATAAACCCTTCATAATGGTTTGTAAATAAAATTAGAATTATCCTAATCATATCCCCCGAGAATGTCGTAACCAAGAGTGCAGCATAGCACATTGTCTTGCACCAGTTCTCGTTCGAGTCCAGCTCAAAGCAGTGTTTTTAGGTTTTACCTCTAGGTACATCTATGCGAGATCCACCTCTACCTGCTTGTTTCCAGACATGGATGTATTCTTTGGAAAACTCACAAAATATCTACAATACCAAAATTCTAGAAAGTTCTTCTATACTAATCCTCAATGTCTATCTTAGGGTTATGTTCTCTAATAAGAGTTTATCTAAATCTAGTTTCCAAAGTTTGTAATAAACTTTCTCTGATACCAACTGTAATTTCCCGACCCAAGTTACCTAGATTTGGTGCATTATTACATAACATTGGCATGATCACAAGGAAATCATGTCCTAAAAGACCGATCAGTTTAGTATTATTGGAAACAATATTCATACATAAGTTCAACTTTATAACTTGAAAATAAATACAATACTAATTTATTCCATTATAAACATCCAAGCCTCCTAGATTATGCCGACAAGTCACTTAGAAAAAACATCTTCTTTTCCTGGGAAAATGAAACATAAGAAAGGGGTGATCTCAAACACTCGATAAGGGTAAGCAATATAGAGGAAGATAACATAAATACTAAGCATGGTGAATAATTTAAAACACATTCCTTTAACAATAATAAACATGAACACTTTTATGTAAGGAATTTGAGCTGAGTAAATAATTCCATAATAAAACATAATCATGGGTATTCTACTAGTCGAATGACCACAATAACCATCAATATTATTTTCATAATGAGGGAATGTATAATGTCGGACATTCTGAATCATTTTTTTAAGGCCTAGACCAAGACGTATAAAAATGATTAAGGCCTCGGAAAAACCATATATGAAATTGGGAAAGGCCTCGGCCAATTCCATGTATAGTTGTCTTGTGAGACTAACTGATGCATCGAGGAGCTATAGTGGGCTCCACCCGTCACATACTAAGTCCAATACATTCCTCTTATGAAAACGTTGAAATATAACATAAACATTCGTATTAAAACTAGTATACAAAATGTTGGTACTTTAACCATAAACCATGAATGGTATAAAAATAACACATCCACAGTCAAAAATATTACAAAAACTTCAATACAATATAGAATATTTGTATCATAATGAATCGACTTCAAAAAAGTATAAAATCCATCAAAGGATGTTGACATAGATGAAATAAAAACTATTTGAGAGAAATATCTCTTTCTTTTTTTGAAATCATTTAAAGTTACATAATTATAAAAGGAAACATATATTTTGAATATATTCAAATAAGATTGTAAGGGAAGCTTTTACGATGCTATAACTGCGGAGAATAACCACACCCGCTGTATAAGTTAAAACACATCCTTACCTTAATTTTCTCAAAAAGGTCGTAAAGTACCTTGTTTAGAAAATGATTGAATGATTCCTTTCGAAACGTATAATTTCAAATAATGGTATAAATGTCTTTAACCCATTTTCTAGTAAATATTAAATTTTTTTTGAAATACATTTTAATATTTCTTTGTTAATAGTATTTTAGTATTATCTTCATTTCGGGTGCTAATTGATTCATTTTCCTTTATATGATTTGTTATGTAATTAATGTTTGTTATAGATAAGATGTATATTATTCATATTCAGAATTATATTAAGTCTTTAAATGTTATTTTTAATCATCAAATAAAAATTAGTCTTGAATGGATATGATGGGTAATGAATCTCATCGTGTTCGTGGAAACGGTAATCCGTACGTACGCACAAGCCACAATATAATTCTTTTGATATTAAAATAATATATAATTAAATTTTATATCATATATAAAGAATAATTATAATGTTATATTTATTATTTACATAAATTATACATCATTATTATACTCATACAAGTAATAATGTATTGAATAACAACTACACCGCGATGTGGAGACGGTAAGTCGTACGTACGCACATATGGTGACATGTCATTCAAATGATAGATAGACTAATGAATATGGTTGTACCATAATTATAATAAAATAAAATTATATATAATATAATAGAGATACTATTTTATAATAGAATCAACAAGGAAATAAGAAGTGGAAGAAGAAAAAACTTGAAAGAGGTGATGAAATATTTACCTTTTCTTCGGGTTCTTCCTTTTTATTTGATCAAAAGGGCTCCTTAGGGTGTCTTTATGACTAAAGAAAGACCTCTAGAATTAAGGGAGGATAGTATAGAGGATATTTGATTAGGTTTTGGTCAAGACAAATGTCTTTAAAGGTGTGAATTTGAGAGAAGGCAAGTGCCCTTTTATAAGAGGGGTGAGGGGGACATTAGGAAAAGATTGAAATATTATTTTATAATAAAATAATTTTTGGTTTATAATATATCCAAAAATGAATTATTTAAATTATAAGGTAGGGATGGGTTGAAAACCACTCAAACAGTAGGTTTTATATAGGTTTGGGTCACTATATTAACCTTATATTTTATATTTAACTCTTAGTTAAATATTTTGTCATTTACCATGCCCCTTTATATTTTTATATTATATGGTTAATAAACTTACTATAAAATTCAAGGAGAACTCCAAGTGGTTCATTAATGATACGACTATCATTATATAAGTTTTTTGGATGATCTTTAGATTTTTAGGATTATTATATCAACCAATCATATTGTATTTGTTTTAAAAACTCATTTATGTCAATTTTGACATTAATTAATAATTGATTTTTTTAAAGTCATAACAACTTCATTAATTATAACTAAATACATTTAATAAACCATTACAAGTCATAGTCACCTATAAAATTTGTGGATGACATCAAAACTTTCAAATTATATTTATTTTAGTATTCAAAATATCATTTATTTGATTGTTTTATTAATAATGAAAATACCACATCATTATTGTGTCATATATATATATATATATATATATATATATATTATGTCTAAAAATTATAAATAAAATATCCTGAGGTAGGAAATATTTTTATATTTATAATGAAAATATATAGTCTAATATATCAATTATATAACCTCATAAAAAATTGTTTTACTAAAAGATATTTAGTTTTTTTATTTTTGTCTTTACTTAAGATTGTTTAACATAAAATGTCATTATCACTCCCATGTGGCTCCATGGGGTCTTAAAATAGACCCAAGGATTCCCATGGGATGAAATATATCATAAAATAAGGTTAGGAAACGTTTTAGGGTAATTTAATATTATTATAATATTATTTGTTTACCTTATTTACTAGATTTAAACCTTTAACCACGGTAAATAAAATATTTACTGAAGTAATATTCCTAATGTCTAAAAATAAATGTAACCTATTTTTAAATTTTGTACCACCTGATTCAAAATATGGAATCAATTTTTCCAAATTGAAAACATATAAGTGAAAGAGATTAATTTAAAATTAATTCCGATTGTCAAAACAAAAAGCGTATTTTTATAAAATAATAACTATCAAAAGATTGACACTTGTTTATGTTCAGTTCAATCGTGAGATGACATCCAATGACTTAAAATATATTAAATGATAAAAATATAATCTAATGATACTTAAAAACCATTAAAATGTATAAATTAACCCTATAAATTATTTTGATTAAAAAAGTTGTTTTAATTAAAATTTAGTATTTTCACTATTCGTCAAAAATTAAAAAATTTCAAAAAAATACCAAAAAAATCACCCTAAGATAATTTTGATATTCCGAATCCAAAAATGAATTCCATTTTAAAAGAAAAAATTTATAAAATTCCAAAAAGTGGGTATTATTATTCATAATGGCTAGTTTGATTGGTCGCGGTGTGTTAGAATATCGAAGTTGCATTCAATGAAAGCTATTACATTATTCAAAGGGAAACATACCATAGAAGCTTGGGGTGTTACATTAGGATAGTTTATTTTATAAATTAATTAATTAAATTTATATATGATTCATATGGTTCTATATGAACATGATGGGAGTGGCCCGAGATACATGGGGTGATGATGATCACCAGGTTTATGCAACATGGTTCATCATGTCCCGACCCGTCCCCTGGGGCCCGTTCCGTGACTACCCCAAGCCTGCCTTCCATATGCCAGGGGATGGAGACTAGCACTAAAGGCATATTCCCTAATACTGGGAAGGCATTTCCTTTATAACCTGTAAATCACGCAACCAAACACACACCAAGATACGAAAAATAGTAAATTGAATAGTAAAAAGAGAGTGTACAATAAGTGAAAGGGGACAGAATATAAGCCCTACTAGAATTTACAAGAAAACTAGAAAGTACAAGCAACTGAACAGTTCCTGGGAACACCTTCCAAGATCCTACACAAAGGGGAGGTACATCTCTCGAATGGTCGCCTGTACAGTACGCCTCATTTAAGGTCCACCTCTGAGCTACCTGTAGTCCTGATACCCTCTTCCTCAGTTAGCATTGTCCATCATCTACACCAAACACAACAAGGTGCGGTCTTAGCCTATGTATGGGTGAGTAAAACAATACTCAGCAGGGACCCCGAGACCCTTAAAGGTCTCACAAAATCCAAAAAGGATAAACCACAAAGCATGTAAGAAATTGACAACCCTACTTGGGTATATGCCCATGCATATACCTAATTTATCAAGTAAACCCATCTCATCATAAGGCCCAAAACCTTATCCAAAGTATAAATTTTCCATGAAGGAAAGAATACCATGAAGGTAACCACCACAAAGGTAAGTACCACATTAAAATGCCACACAGAAGAATACCACAAAGTTATTACCATGAAGGTAAGTACCACAAAAGGTACTCCACACAAAAGAATACCACAAATGTATCATCATAAAGGTATGTATCGCAACGGTACGCCACACAGAAGATTACCACAAAGGTAAAGATTTAGCACACATAGATATAACTTAGGTACGACAGTAAGGATGATTAGATGTTACTACTGAATCATCGTACTCTGTTAAAAGACAGACCCACATAGGATCCTAAATCATCGGACCATCGTAGGATCCTAAATCATCAGACCCACATAGGATCCTAACTCATCAAAAACTCAAAGGATTATAAATCATCATAACCACATATGATCCTACTACATTTTTAGGACCAAAAGGGGCCTATATACCCTGATAGGGGGGTAAATTAGGATATAGATGTTTTTCTTCTAAATTCTTCGTTCCCTACAAGATCTTGACCTTTTTATCACAAGGGTCACTTTGTTTTCTCTTGTGTGTTTATTATGACCATTTATTTTTCTATTTATCTGATCATTATGCTTTAGATGAAATGCAGTGAAGCAACCAGGAAAACACGAAGATTTTTACTTTGTTCACCCTCACTGGGCTACGTCCAAGGAGCATAAAACAACGATGAGTCGTTGTACCAAATCCACTAAATCTCACTTCCAATAATGTTAGGGCTAGATCACTTCTATGCCTAAGATCACTCCCTTTACAATGTTTAGGGTTACCTCATTGGTTCCCAAGGTTCACTCCCTATTTCTCTCTCTCTAGCTCACTACCAATAGAAAGAATAACCTTCTTCCTCTTCCTTTGATTACTGCACTTGGAAGGGATCCAATCACAGTTTATAGACCTCTATGTCTCTTCATTTTCATGAATACATGCATCCTCAACTATTGATAGATGCTCTGTTGATGTCCAACTTTCATCCAAAGATGAATACCCTTTTGCCTCTAAACACTAGGCAATTCCTTTTGGAAATACCTTTGCAAAAAACCCTACTTCGCGAAGCTCCCAATTTCGTGAAGCTCAAAAAAACCTTCATAAAGCTCCTACCTTTTTTGGAAGCACTCTTGCGAAGATCAAGTCATCATAGAGTGACTTCCCTCGTGAAGCTCACTAAGCCAATGTAGAGCTCTCAACTTTTGCAGAACTAGATTAACTGCCCTGAAGCTCTTCTTTTGCGAAGCACACTGCCTTCATGAACCACCTTCACGATATGAGAGTAAAAATATATTCTCATAAAATTATCTCTACTTCTCTCGAGGGGTTTGAGGCCAACTTATAGCCGATTGAACTGATAATCGAACCTTCCGTGTGAAGTCAGTGTCATGTCATCTTAAATCGCGAAGCTCTAAAGTTCCCGCCAAAATTCTCTCAAAATCACAAAGCACCACGATAATTTTCCAATCACAGAGCATGTTGTAATTGTGAACCATCCCGTCAATTCTTTTGTGTCTTCGCTGTGAAGCTCCCTTACAAATACCTTCACCACCGCAATGCACTTCAACCTCTTCCGTTCACGAAGATTGACATAATCGTGATGAATCACCTCCATCATTTTTATGGTCTTTGTGAAATCCAATCCATGAAGCCTATCTTCTAAAAAATCATGCCTTTTCGATGTTTAAATAAGATATTCAAGGATATCCACTTTTTGAAATGCTCACCAAACTCCAAATTTTTGACCCCGGAAATTTGGAAAACACTGGAAGACGGTGCCACCTTGTACTACTCTTTTTGTACTACCTCTAGATCATTTATTCCTTTTTCATGGTTCTTGGTCAACATTTATTTTCAACAACATCTCTGAAACTCGACAATACACCATGGAAACCTGCTTTTTCAACAAATAAAATCAACCCAAAAATGTTGTAATGTTACCTTGAAGGATTTTCTCCCAGCAATATCCCCCTTTGGGTTTGTTGACAACTCTTCACAACTCATCTCAGAATGATTTTTTGCTTGTTGATACCTCACTGAGTCTCCTTCCATCATCTACCACCATTCGCCTCTTACGATTCAAATGGTGACCATAGATTCACTTACCACATACTATAATCTCACATGAGTATTGGTCGTCGTGAGAAACAAGAGTAAATGGAAAGATTATCAATGAATCACTTCATTTCTGACACCAACTGTTGACACTCAATTGATACCAATTTCGAAAATGATACCAATTTTTGATACCAATCAGATACCAATTATCAAACTGATACCAATTTTTGATTGCTGTAACCCTTCTCACACCATTCCAACATCACTCTTCTACTTTTATCACGATCCTTAGCTATAGTGATATCTAATATTTGATCGATCACTTCTAGAATTGTTAGATTTAAAAACAATCCCCCTATCTTATTTCTCTCCCCCTATCTCGCTACTCTACCTGCCAGCTTCTCCCCGTGTCTTTTACTAAGACATTTTCTCCCTTCCTTAGCCATATTTTCTCCCCCTTTAGAAGTCACTATTTTCCCCCTTTTTCAACGAACCCAAAGGTCACCCCTTTGCGGTATGCAACATTAGAAACAACACGGATTAGTTCATTAGAGAAAAACACGCAATACCTCGGGGAGAGGGGGGTTCCACAACCTCACTTTTTCAATTACGGGGAGTCGACTGAACTCAAAGATCCATTCGATGCCTTTCAAACACTTCCTTGGGTAAGGCCTTCGTCATAATGTCTACAACCTGTAGTTATGTAGGCACATACTCTAACTTCATTATTCCCTGCTCAACCTTCTCTTTAATAAAATGATACTTTATCTCAATGTGCTTTGTTCTTGAGTGATGGACTGGATTTTTGCTGAGATTGATAGATCTTGAGTCATCTAATTGGATTCTGATTGGATACTTCACTTCAATGCCCATATCTTGAAGCTGTTGCTTCATCCACAATAACGGTGTGCAAGCTTGAGTGGACGCAATATACTCAGCTTCTGCGGTGCTTAGTGAAATTCAATATTTTTTCTTGCTTATCCTAGCAATACATAGTCCACCAAGATAGAATGAACCTCTTGATGTTGATTTCCTATCATCCACTGAATCGGACCAATCTGCATCAGTATTTCCCAATAAATCTTTCTGAGATTTTCTATTAATCATCAAGCCAAAATAAACTGTGCCCTTGATATACCAAAGTATTATTTTCACTAAAATATTGTGTCTTTCCTTGGTATTACTCTGATATATGGCTGCTTGACATGTGGAAAATAGAATTTCAGGCCTTGTCGCAGTCAAGTACAACAGAATTCTAATGATTTTCCTATATTCTGTGATATTAACGGCCTTTCTAACCTCGTCTTTAAATAGTTTCATCCTGGTAGCAACCAAAGTCTTCATATCCTTGGATGTTTCCATGCCAAACCTTCTGAAAACCTCCTTGGCATATTTGGATTGTGAAATGAATTTTACATTCCTTCCTTGTGTCACCAGTAGAACAAGGAAAAATGTTATCTCTCTAATCATTGACATTTTGAACTCACATTTCATGAATTTGAAAAAATGTTTGCACTGAGATTTATCTGATCCCCTAAATATTATTTCATCGACATAAACCAGCACTATCATCCTTTGATTACCACTGTTGTTAAAATAGATATTGTAATCAATTCAACCATGCTAGAAACCACGCCTCTTCAAATATTGATCAATCCTTTAGTCATGCTCTCGATGCTTGTTTCAACCAATATAACACCTTCTTTATCTGAAAAACCTTGTTCTCATCCTCATAAATGAGAAAAAAACATCCAGTTTCTCTATATACACTTCTTCCTCCAAAATCCCATTCATGAATGCAGATTTGACATCCATCTGGATCACCTTGAAATTCCGTTGCACTACAATGGCTTGGAATAATCTGATTGTCTCCGGCCTTGCAACTGGTGCAAATGTCTTATCAACATTTATTCACTCTATCTGGGAGTATCCTTTTCACACTAGTCATGCTTTTGTTTTGATTCACTAATCCATATTCATTCATCTTTTTGTAATAAACCCATTTAGTATCGATGATATTCTTATCTGCTGGCCTCAAAACAATCTTTCATGTAAGATTATTTTCTGAATTAGCATCTACCATTTCTGCTCCCCCTTTGTTGCTTTCCTCCTCATCACATTTATTAGAAAATTGCTCACTGTTTCATTGTTCAGTGGCATCATTTCTTTCAGATACTATTCTGAGCTTCTTGTGGAAACAAGGGTGACATTCTCTCACAGCTTCTTGGTATCTTGAAAACAGTTAGCTGATACCATATTGTTAGAACAAAATAGATGATTATGAAATGCATGATTTTTTCTGCCTCTCCCACAATATGTCTTCTTGATCAGAAACACTCATACTTTATATCCCATTGATATCTTTCATCTGATTAGGAGATAGAGATCTCCCCCTATGCTATGCAACACTTCCTGTGGTTAGACCCATATACATTCTTCTTCTAATGCATCATTTATTCTCATATTCCACTTGGAATTGAGCCATTAACAAAATATCTAAGCCTACTGAGTAGAAACACGGTGTAGGAAACAAGAGACAAAGTTAATAACACAATCACTTCTTATTCTACTCTGTTGCTCCTTTTATTCTTCAACTTTGGTACTTGATTTGAGTCAATTAAGACTCTAAATCATATTACTTATCCACTTTTCATCTTTAGATGTCACTTCCCCTTGGATCACATCTCTCTAAAACCTAAAACACTTGAATCATCAGTTAATAGAATTTATATACATAGGGAGAGGGGAAATTTCTAGAATCCTCAAGATGAGGATAGTGGTTGATCCTGATGGGTCAAACCTTTGATTCTTTCTTGCAGAGCATCACACTCTTTCCTTGCTTCATCTAGTTGCCTAGACAACTTCAATTGCTCTGGCCATATGACTAAACATTCATTACCTACATGCGGTGCCTTTTTCTGATATTTAGACTCTATAGGCCTGTACTTTCTCACTATTTGGGGTATAACCCCACTAGTACTCATTTCCTTCTTTGATGCTTCACCAAAATTCCATTTCTCTTGATTCCTTATCTTGGTAGGAATCTCTCTACTTGTCATCTTCCCTTGCTTCTTCCGCCATTGCAGGGATCTTCCTATTTTTTCCACTTCTCTTTGTGGCACACGACATGTGAATTTTTCAATACATTCTCTGTTTATCTTTATTTTATCAGATATCTGAGTCACCCAACTTTTTTTCAGTTGTGGTGAGTCCTCCACTGAATTGGCATTATTCTTACTCCCAACTAGAGTGGATCTCCCTTTAATCATCCAGGTTTGTCCACGTTCTCTCCACAAAATTTGTTCATGTTGTCTTCCAGTGCATAATTTCTTATCATGCACCAATTGAGTTGAGAATCTCATTTCGAGTTCCTTTTACTTTCTTGCTTTCTTATTGCTATAATGTCTTTCCAAATTCCCATAATCAGAACATATAAGACATTATCCATCAAAGGAATACCTCATTTCATCATATCTCTATCAAGATGATGATACATCTTCAGTTCTTCCTCAAAAATTGAGATCCTTAGCTTCCTGACATGTATTCATGGTGTGTCCCATTCTTGCACAGTAATATCATCTGATGAATGCTTTCCTCTGAGAGACTCTTCTTTTTTATTTCTCATGACACATCTTCTTATTCTCAGATTTAGTAATGTTTATATTTTTACAGTCTGAAATGTATTCCTGAGCCTCTAAACAGAATCATGATGTGTGGTCATAAATTCCACAGAAATAGCACATGTCATTACTACTTCATGTAACTATCCTCTTAGGCCTGTCTTGAGCATCTAGATGATTTTCTCCACTTATGGAACTATTCATGACTCTCTTTCTTTCATGCACGGGAGGGAATTTATCAAATCCAATACCAGTTTTTTCCCAAACTCTATGGTCTCTAAGATGAGAAAATTTTTTATTGCCTCTTTTCAGAAATAGAAAATTAGATTTTCATTTCATCATCACCTACCGAAGGATAATCAAATAGAAAGTGCAAGGCATCCTTCATCTTAGGATTTCACTTAGCATTGGATTTATCCAATTCCTTCTTCACTGATTCTATCTCTTCTTTCAACTTTTAAATCTTCATATCCCTTGATTCATGTTGTTCATTGAGTTCTCTTTTGAGATTCTTTCGACAACTCATCTCATCTTCTAGTTATCGTGTGACGTTTTCTACTATGTCACTTTGCTCTTTTACTTTCAATTTTTCCTAAGAAATGGATTCAGAGATAGATACATTCTCTTGTTGTAGCTTTGGATTCATCTGAACTTGTTCAGAGAACTATGTAGCTAGATCATCATTTCTATCTTTCAGATTCTGAACTTCATATGACTTCAGATTCTCTTCATATTCATTAGCCTTTCGTTTTCCTTTTATTCTAGCCATATTTTTTAGTTCTTCATCTAGAGAATAATTATTCTCCCTTAGATAAGTAGACATGTCAATAATACTTTGCTTTAATCCTCTTAGCTTTTTGACCTCAATTTATAATACTTGGATCCGGATATCCTTAGATTTAACTTCTTCATCCAATTTCTGATCCAATTTCTTTCTCATATTGACAACATCTTCTGGTGGCCTCCTCAGTGAAACTTCTTCATCGTCAGTTATTTCAGCATCACATTAAAGTCCAAGTACTTCAATCATTCCTACATCATGATTGAGTGAATGAATATTCTCCCTATTAGATTCATCCAGGCCTTCCTTTAATAAGTTGTTTTATTCTTTTAGTTGAATCACACTTTTTCCATAAACACTTCCACACTGAGAGATATCACCTAACTTGTGATTCTTCTTTCATGTTTTTTCCTTTTCCATGGCACACCGAGATAAGATTAGACTGGATCTTTAACATGAGAAATCAACTGAACCAAGTTAGAGAAAAAAATTCTGATAAAAGAAACCTACCCTCTGATACCAATTGTTAGGACCAAAAGGGTCCTATATACCCTTAGAGAGTGGGGGGTGAATCAGGCTATGGATATTATTTTTCTAAATTCTTCCTGCCCCACAAGATCTTGACCTCTTTATCACAAGGGTCACTTTGTTTGATCTTGTGTATTTATTATGACCACTTATTTTTATATTTATCTGATCATTATGCTTTAGATGCAATGCAGGGAAGCAACCAGGCAGACACATAGATTTTTACTTGGTTCACCCTCACTAGGCTACGTCCAAGGAGCATACAACGACGATGTGTTGTTGTACTAAATCCGATAAAAGCCGAATACCAATAATTATTGGGCTAGATCACTTCTATGCCCAGGCTCACTACCTTTACAATGTTTAGGATTAGCTCACTACTTCCCATGGGTCACTCCCTATTTCTCTCTCTCTGGCTCACTGCCGATAGAAAAAATAACCTTCTTCCACTTTCTTTGCTCACTGCACTTGGAAGGGATCCAATAACAGTTTATAGACCTTTAAGTCTCTTCATTTTCATTAATAAATGCATCCTCAATTGTTGATAGATGCTCTGTTGAAGTCCAACTTTTATCCACAGATGAATACCCTTTTGCCTCTGACCATTAGGTAATTCTTTTTGGAAATACCTTCACAAAGCACCCAACTTCGCGAAGCTCCCAATTTCGAGAAGCTCAAAAAAGCCATTTCGAAGCTCCTACCTTTTCATGAAGCACTCTCACGAAGCTCAAGTCATCAAAGAGTGACTTCCCTCGCGAAGCTCACTGAGCCAACGTGGAGCTCGCAACTTTCACTGAGCTAGATTAGCTGTCATGATGCTCTTTTTTCGCGATGCACAATGCCTTCGTGAACCACCTTCACGAGCCGAGAGAAAAAATATCTTCCCTTAAAATTCTCTCTACTTCTCCCGAGGGGGTTGAGGCCATATTTATAGGCGATTCAACCGACCCTCAAACCTTCTGTGCAAAGTCAATGCCACATCATCTCAAATCGTGAAGCTCCGAAGTTCCCGTCGAAATTCTATCAAAATCACGAAGCACCATGAAAATTATTCAATCACGGAGCTCCTCGTAATTTCGGATCATCCCATCAGTTCTTTCGTGCCTTCTCTGCAAAGCTCCCTTGAAAATCCCTTCACCGCCGCGATGCAATTCAACCTTTTTCGTTCGCAAAGCTTGATATAATCGCGAAGAATCACCGCCATCATTTTTCTGGTCTTCGCGAAATCCAATCCATGAATCCTATATTCTCAAAACTCATGCATTTTCCATATTTAAATAAGATCTTCAAGTATATCCACTTTTTACGATCCTCACCAAACTCCAAGTTTTGGACCTCAAAAATTTGGCAAACACAGGAAGACAGCGCCACCTTGTACTGCTCTTTTTGTACCGCCTCTAGATCGCCTATTCCTTTTTCATGGTTCTTTGTCAACATTGATCGTCAACAAAATCTTTGAAACTCGACATTTCAGCATGGAAACCTGTTTTGTCAACAAACACAATCAACCCAAAAATGTTGCCATGTTACCTTGAGGGATTTTTTCCCAACATAAATCATCATACCCACATAGGATCGTAGTACAGAAGACCCCTGAAGGATCCTAGAGTAGTCCCACATGGATTCCTAGAGCGAATCAATGTGGGACCCTTAATCATAGACCCACAAAGGATCCCAAAACACAGACCCATATAGGATCCTGTTCTCATGTTACAGCCAGCTATAGGGTTCCTGCATTAAGCTCGCTCGATTCCGGGAGGGTCCCCTAATCAATCCATAGGTTGATACTCCAACTTCCATGAAATACCATGAATATGTATTCCAAAGGACCGCCACGTAAAATGGGTCTCAACGCAACAGACAGTGCATCAATCGGACGCCCGGTCTGTAAGTTATTGGCCTTTTAGTCCCAAGGGCCCGGTTGGATTTGTGTTCGATCCAACCCAGTCATACCCCAACTTTATCCAAAGCCTAAGTGGGGTATACCAAAAGAAACTTCTCGATCCATGGTTTATGGCTGTGGGTCTGACCCAGCCCGATCCGGCATGGGCAAACCCGACCCTGTTCGGGTCAACCTAGTCTGACCCATGTTTGGCCATGGGTATGACCCGACCTATAGTGTGGCGGCCCACCACGGCTTGTCAGAGAGCCAGCCCCCTCCTCCACGAGGCATGGTCGCACTCTGCGCCTTTACCGGCGGCCGATAGGGAGCCTGCTGCCCTCCTATTCTACCCCGACAGGAGGTCACAACTTCTGCACACTGGTCGGCGTGGATGCGTGCCGCCATACCCTTCATGCTATAGGCCGAAGTGCTGGCCGTCCCCCATTCTCCGCCATGGCCGATAGGATGCGGATCTTCTTTGGAGGTGCATTTATGTCATCACCATCTTCCAGGTCGGCCATGGTGTTGGCTGCCACTCCCAAGTCCCACTGGTGCCAATCACCGGCATCGGTCGCCATCCTCCTCCATCGCAAAGATCACATCAAAAACCACAATGGATTGTGGAGAAGTCAGGTCATGTTTGTTTGGCCCGCACCCACCATGTTATGGTGGTAGAAAGTGGCTCAATAATTCTTGAATCACAAAGAACATCAAGAATGGTTAAGGGGGTACTCAAAACAACTAACCCTAACTTGAAGGTTCCGTAGGAGGAGGCGCGAGGAAGAAGACGAAGTCATTGAAGAGTCGACATTCATTGCTTTTGCAAGGCGCTTTCAATCCGAGATCAGGGTCGGTTCCTCATTCTTCATTGCAGTAAGTTCTCTGTTGGAGAGGGAATTGGTTATCCAATGTTCTCCAAGGCTTTTCCAACCCTTTCCAATGATTTTCCCAACCATTAAATGAGAGGCCAATATTCATTTAAATAAGTTTAAAAATTAATTAAAGTTGAAACATTTAATTAATTATAGTTGGATCCATTAATTAATTGGGGATTTGAAAAGTTTTCCCCCATTAAGTGGGTTTGGGTGGTCCCCACCACAAGAATTCAAATTGGTTTTTTTTAGTTTGGGTGGTCCCCACCTTCATAACTCAAGAAGAGAGGTTTAAAAAGAAAAATAGAAAGTTAAAATACTTCTATTTTTCTTCTTCAACAAAAATGTGAAAAACTAAATTCCACCCTCGACCTACTGCGGTCGAGGTGAAGGTATCCTTCAGCGAATACCAGCGCTGTGAGTTCAGCGGTGCCCTTGGATTTCAATTCTGGGCACCGCTTCAAAAGTTACAAAATCCCACTCACACGTTTACTGAACGTACCTGAAAAAAAATTCAAAAATTAATTCCGGGCACACCAGAACTCAGAATCACGTGCTGTCAATTTTTGCGGACTCATAAAATTCTCATATGAATAAAACAAATACATGGAAATTCTGGTTCTTTTCATTCTCTCTACCTTAGGGCTTTGCATCCCTGAAAGAAACATCCCAAAACTAGGAAAATAAGTGGGGGTACTGAGAATGAATATTATCTTCCTACTACCATGTGCTCTCATGAAGGTTCTCATGCTGCCAACATACACACACCAAAGGTATCGACCTCCCATGAAGGACCCGCTCCTGTTGATCCTCAATCACCACTGGACACTCTGAAAACATCTCCCCATCTTCAATGTCAATCTCACCATGGTCGATGATGTGAGATGGGTAATGCACATATCTCTTTAGCTGGGATACATGGAAAATATCGTTCACCCTGTGCAACTGATGGGAAAGTGCTAGGTGTTAAGACACCTCATGAACTCTTCTGAGGACCTGAAAGGGTCCGATGAACCTTAGAGATAACTTTTTGCCCCGACCAAATCTCTGCAAACCTCTTCAGGGTGAGACCTGCATAAAGACATGGTCACCATCCTCAAACACGAAAGGTCTCTGTCTCCTATCAGATTAAGACTTATGCCTTTTATGTGCAGTCTTTATCTGATCCTAGATGATCTTCACCTTCTCCGTCGTAGCCCGTATCATCTCAGGTCCCAAGAGTGCTGACTCCCCTGGGTCTGTCCAGCACAAAGGAGATCTGCAAGGTCGATCATACAATGCCTCAAAAGGTGTTATACCAATAATGGAGTGATATCTGTTGTTGAATGAAAACTCCACCAGGGGAAATTGATCCTCCAAACTGCGATTGAAGTTAAGGACTTAAGCACGCAGCATGTCCTCGAGGGTCTGAATGTCCTGCTTAGTATGTCCATCTGTCTGAGGATTGAAGGCGGTGCTCAAGTGAGGATGCATCCTGAAAGCCTCCTGCAACCCCTTCCATAGGTGGGAAGTGAAAAATATATCCCGATAGGAGAAAATCATCGAGATTACTCCATGTATCCGCACTATATCTTTCACATAGAGGCATCCCAAGCCCTCTACTGAACCCTGCTATCTGATCGGCAGGAAGTTGGATGACTTGGTGAGTCGGTCGACGATCACCTAGATAGAATCATGACCCTTGTATGTACGTGGAAGTCCTATCACGAAGTACATGGATATCCCATCCCACTTCCACTTTGGGACCTCCAAAGGCTGAACTAAGCCTGCTTGTACCTGATGCTCCACCTTCACTTGATGACAAGTGAGGCACCGAGAGACAAACTTTTCTACTGCTTTCTTCATTTCTGGTCACCAGTGTTGTCATCGGAGGTCCCGATACATCTTTTCCCTCTTATATATGCCTCTAAAGGGGATGTGTGGAACTCCCTCAACACTTCCTCCTGAAGTGACACTGGAACCATAGTACTTTCTCTGAAGAGGATGACGTGCTCCCCACCTTAAAAAATTATATCAAGTGCCTACCCTGAGGATATCCAAACATGTCGATCCTCACATTCAGTGTCCCCATGATGTGCCTCTCTGAATCTCTGGTGAAGTGGGGGAGTGACTATAAGAGACTAAATAAAAGCTGCTCCATCTCGATCCACAAATGATATCCATAAAGTAGCCAGCTGCTCCGTCACCACACCTAGCAGCTGTATACCAGATCTCTTGTTGATTGCATCTGCTACAACATTACCCTTCCTAGGAGTATAGGATATCTCAAAGTCATAGTCCTGGAGAAACTCAAACCAACATCATTGTCCCAGGTTCAGGTCCTTTTGAGAGAAGATATACCCGAGACTCTTGTGATCAGAGTAGACTTTAAAACATTCCCCATCAAGTAATGTCACCACATCTTCAAAGTAGAGACCACTACTGCTAACTCCTGGTCATGGGTAGCATAGTTCTACTCATGTTTTCTTAACATTGGAGAACCATACGCTATCACTACTCACTCCTACATTAGAACACATCTGAGTCTGGTCGCTGATGTGACACAGTAGAATACGTACCTAAATCCCTCCTATGGAAGCCTCAAGATATGGGTACTCGACAGGCTCTACCTCAACTCCTGAAAACTCGGATGGCATATCTCCGACCACCTGAAGGTTTTCCCCTTCTTTATCAATTATGATAAAGGTGATGCAACTCTGGAGAAATCTGGCACCAACCTCAAGTAGTATCCGGCCAATCCCAAGAAACTTCGTACCTCTGTCACACTCTTGGGTGGGTCCCAAGAAAGTACCTCCTCAATATTCACTAGATCCACCATAACTCCATCCTCCGAGATGACATGTCCCACTTAGTGAACCTCTCGGATCTAGTACTATCACTTTGATATCTTACCATAAAGTTGGTTCTCACGGAGTGAGTCCACAACTATCTGCAAATGATATCCATGCTCCTTCTCAGTAGTCGAATAGATCATAATGTCGTCGATGAAGACTACTACAAAGTGATCAAGGTGTGGCTAGAAGATCCTTTTTATGAGTCCCTTGAACACTTCTGTAGTATTGGTCATGCCGAACGACATAACCAAAAACTCATAATTTCCATACCGACATCTGAAAGTCATCTTCTGCACATCCTCATCTCGTACTCTGAGCTAGTGATAGCATGATCGGAGGTATATCTTCGAGAACAACCATGCTTTCTTTAGCTGATCAAAGATGTTTTCAATCTTTAGGAGTAAGTATTTATTCTTCATGGTCACTTGGTTCAATAGCCGGTAGTCAATAGAAAGTCTCAAACTCTCATCAACCTTCTTGGCGAATAAAATCGGGGCTGCCCAATGAGAAACACTAGGCCGGATGAACCCCTTCCCCTGCAAATCCTCTAGCTTTACCCACAACCCACAAAGCTTTGCAAGAGCTATCCGATACGTTGGTGTTGATATCGGTGTCATCTCGAGGTACAAGTCAATGTAAAAGACTACCTCTCTGCGAGGAGGTTGACCCGGAACATCATCAGGGAAGAAATCCGTGTACTGGTCCACCGTTACAGGATAACTCGGACTCTCCACATCAACCGCTCTGAGGGTAAGGCTAGCCAACTGATGAGTGATCGAATGCAATCTCCTCCAGGTAGGTCCATCTTGTGCTACGAAGGCTCACTTCTCACCAGTGAAGGTAAACCTAGTCCCATCCGTGTGGACACACCGCACTTTGTGCCTAATACAATCGATCTAGAAATGGAATTTAGATAACTAATCCATACCCAATATGACTTCGTAAGGCCTTGACGATGCTACTAAGAGATCCCAGCCGAAGCTATTTCCTCTTAGATTAAGCTAACACTACCGAAACTAGTGTGTAATCGTCGAATCCACTCTCGTAGGAGTCTCTATCCATAAGGATCGATCCAACAGCTCCATTGTAATCTTTGAGATATGAACAAGGGCAGTGGTAATAAAATAATGACTAGAATGTATCATCTCCAGAGCACCATGGTCATAGGCTTCAGATTCCTAGAGCTGAGCTTTCCCGTTTCCACCTGATCTCTACGGTCAGGGTGGACCACCTGGTGGTGGTGGCTGTAACACCTCGAATCGTCACCCACAGCCAGTTGCACGACCAGCTCCTCTACCACGTCTCCCTACTCCCTATGAACCTCCATGGTCGAACCTCTGTCTCTGCCTAGGAGGTCCTTCGACCTTCTGATGATCATCTGTATGACAGATCAGGGAGTCATGAGCCATGTGACCCTACCTGCGGTATGTGTAACACTACCTGCTTCTCGCATGACTGGTTCTGTCTCCGGTGCCCCGCACAATCGACCCTGAATCTTGTGGTCATCCACCTGTATGTCTGGTACTCTTGGAACTCTGTGACATCTATCTACTTCCATCTATAGAAAACACCCCAATGTGATGCTTGGTGGTAGGTCTCACTGGTGGTGACTGCTCAGTAAGAAAACTCTTCACTAAGGGGGCTCGCTCTAACACCCCCTCCTATGTCGGGATGCTGAGAGAAATCATCGAAGCCCTGGTCTCCCGCCTGAGCCCCTACTTGAAGGTCTGGGCCCAGATGAATGGGTACCACACCATATTAGTGGAGTAGCGTGAGAGGTCAATGAACCTCACTGAGTACTCAACTATAATCATGATGCCCTGCTACAGATTAAGAAGCTTCTATATGCACACTAATGAAGGGTAACTGGAACAAAATTTTCCTGAAACAGGCTCTCAAAGTCTTCCCAGAGAAGTGTCACCTCGTCATGAACCTGGAGCATTAAGATCCACCATCTACCTACGGTTTCCTGTAGAAGACTGGTGGCAAGGATCACCATGACATTGTAACACCCCAAGATTTCATAGTGTGTTATTTATTTAAAATAATAAAATAACTTGCACTACACCCAACACCGAGTTCAAGCACACCATGACTTACCAAACAAGCCGTTCAAAAGAGGTTATGAATAGTATTAAATAAATTTTAAACTTTATATAATCCTTATAATTTTAGAATCCATATTATGAGTTTCTTAGACGTAATGCAAGAACAGATTCATTTTCAGTATTGCACTTTTATCAACTTTTAATAGTGAAACCTTTTTAAATACAATATTTTAAACTTTTTGACTAAATGGGGACATCAAAAAAATTTAAAATGAAACATCCCAAGCTTCCACGGTACGCTTTCCTTTGAATAATACAGTAGCGTGTGTTGTGCGCAACTTCGAGTTCTAACACACCACAACCAATCAAACAAGCCATTATGAATAGTAATACCTACCTTTTAAAATTTTAGAAATTTTATCTCTCAAAATGGACTTCATTTTTGGATTCGGAGTATCGAATTTAGCCTACGGTGAAATTTTGGTACTTTTCGGATAACTTTCATATTTTGATGAATAGTGAAAATTACTAAATTTTAATTAAAAACAACTTTTTTAATAAAAATAATTAATAGTGATAAATTATGAATTTGAGTGGTTTTAAAGTATATTTAGAATATATTTTTACCATTTAATATAATTTTGGTCATTGGACATAATTTTACAATTAAACTGAACATAAACAAGTGTCAATCTTTTGATAGTTATTATCTCTTAAAAACACGCTTTTTGTTTTGACAGCGGGAATTAATTTTAAATTAATTTCTGCCACTTCTGTGTTTTGAATTTAGAAAAATGGATTCCATATTTGGAATCAGGATGTTCAAATTGTGTAAATAGGTAACTTTTATTTTTAGACATTTTGAATAATTACTGCGGTAAATATTTTATTTACCATGGTTAAGGGTAAATCCGGTAAATAAGGGTTAACAAATAATATTATAATAATACTAAATTACCCTAAAACGTGTCCTAGCCTTATTGGTTGATACATGTTAGACCATAGGCATCTTTGGGTCCATTTTGGGACCCCATGGTGCCACTTGTAGGTGATAGGGACACTTTATTTTAATTAAATTAAAATGGATACAAAAATGACACAAGCATATATCTTTTAGAAAAAAATTTTTTACACAGGGTTATATATGTTGGATTTTAGATTATAAATATTCATTAGAAAGATAAAAAGATTTCCTACATAATGATATTTTATTTATAATTTTTAGACGTTAAATAAGTTAATTTATTTATGACACAATGATGATGAATTAATTACTATAATAGTGAAAATTTAAAATAATTGATATTATAAATACCCAAATAAATATAATATGAAACTTTTAATGAATTAAAATATTTTTCTAGGATAATATGATATATTAGTATTGATTTAATGGACTTTGTTTGAAGTAATCAATCTGTTATGAGTTTCACAAAAATCAACTATTGAATAGTGTCAAAATTGACATAAAAGAGTTCTTAAAACAAATATTATATTATTAACTGATATTAAATTCCTAAAAGTCTAAGGTTCGGCCAAAAGACTTATATCATGATATTTTCATCATTAATGGACCACTTGGGGGTCTCTTGGATTTATATAGTATGTTTATTAACCATATTATATAAAAATACAAAGAGACATTGTAAAAGTGAAACTAATTAACTTAGAGTTAATACTTAAAGATAAGGTTAATAGAAGTACCCAAACCTGTCTAAATTCTATTGGTTGAGTGGTTTTCGACCTATCCCCACCTTAACATTTAAATAATCAACTTTGGAGCCATTATAAACCGAATATGAATTTATTATAAATTAATATTTCTAGCTTTTCCAAAGGTGCCCCTCACCCCTCTTATAAAAGGGCACTCCTCCTTCTCATTTCTTCACACCTTCAAAGCCTTTTGGTTCGGCCAAACTCTGCCCAAATACTCTCCCAACTTCCCTCACTACAACCTAGAGGCCTTAGTTTGATCAGAAAGCCAACCTAAGGAGCCCTTTTGATCAAATCAAAAGGAAGAACCCGAAGAAGAGGTAATGTTTTCACCACCCCTTTTTATGTTCCTTTCTTCTTCCACTTCTTCTTTCTTGGTTCTTACCATTATAAAATAATAACTCCAGTATCTCACATATACTGTGATGTTATTGTAAATATGGTACAACCATATTCAGTATTCTATCCACCCTTTGAATAACATGTCACCATACGTGCGTACGTACGACTTACCGTCTCCACATCGTGGTGTAATTGTTATTCAATATATTATTTTTTGGATGGGTATAATAATGATATGTAACTCATGTAAATAATAAATATAACATGTTAATGATTCTATATATATGATATAACATCCATTTATATATAATTTTAATATCAAAAGAATGATATTTTCGCTCGTGCGTACGTACGGACTACCGTCTCCACGAACGCGATGAGATTCATTCTCCATCGTATCCATTCAAGTATAATTATCATTTGATGATTTAAAAATGATGTTTAAGGACTTGATATCATTCTGGATATGAATAATATACAACCTATCCATTACAAACATGACTTACTTAACAAAACATATAAAAGAAAACAAGTAAGTTAACACCCGAAACAACGATAATAGTAAGATATTATTACCAAATCAATATTAAAAGATCATATATGATTTCATATTAATGTATATGATTCTTGTATAATTTAATAACAATTATTTCACCATTATACATGAGGTTAACCTACCCCAACCAAGGAAAATTACAAGGTAAGGGGTTTTCATCTCACTCCTTATTTCCGTGAGATTCATGTCATATTGCCACCATCACCTTTTGTGTGGTATATGTACTACCCATAATTATATTCTTTGTCTAATACACTCTAATTTATGTGTATTTACATATTCATTGTATGATACCACTTTCATGGGTTGTATGTTTCATAAGTTACCAAATTGGTAAGGGTTATTTCACAATCTCTTCATTATCTGAGGTTGTTTATACGTAATAATCTACTAGGATCTCTTTATCATCCACATCCATGTTTTCTTAATAATGTATTTCAAAACATTTTTACTATTTACAAGAATATGGGTTAAAGTCATTTATACCCTTATGTGTTTCGAAAGGAATCTTTCCTTCGTTTTCCAAACAAGGCACTTTTAACCTTTACGACAAATTTAAGGTAAGAATGTTTTTTTAACTTATACGACGGGTGCGGCTATTTACCGCCGTTATAAAATCGTCAAAGCTTCCCTTACAAGATAATAAGAATATTTTCAAAAAAATGTTTTATTTCATAAATATAAGACTCTTAAATGATTTCAAAATAGAAATAGATATTTTTCTAAAGTAGTCTTTATTTCATCTATGTCAACATCCTTTGATGAATTTTAAGCTTATTTGAAGTTGATTTATTATGGTACAAAACATCCATATTTTATTGAAGGTTTTGTGATATTTTTGACTATGGATAAGTTATTATTATGTCACTCATGGTTTTTTGTTTAGAGTATTGACATTTCATAAGTTATTTGTAATCCGGATGTTTATGTTATATTTCAACCTTTCATTCAGATGAATGTGTTAGACAAGTATGTTCCGGGTTGGGGACCGGTAAAAGTAAGCCCTCCGGTTTGGTCTCCGATTATTAGAGGAACTCCGGTTTGGTCTCCGGTTATTAGAGGCACTCCAGGTTGGTGTCCGGTTATTAGAGGCACTCCGGGTTGGTGTCCGGTTATTAGAGGCACTCCGGGTTGGGTTCCGGTTACAGTTAGCCCCAAGGTCTTGGGATGAGGCCTTGACAAAGAAATTAAAGTTCAGCATTATGCATTCCATCATTATGAAAGTGGTTATTGATTTTGCATGTGATTATTTGATTAGTATAATATCCATGTGAATAAGTAAATGGCATTATTTCATTTCACTTTTTCCATACTATGTTGAAGTTCAAGTTCAAAAGGCTTTTGTTTTATTAATGCATTGCCTTAAATGTTTATGCTTATTTTGAATGTTCCGCTATATTGTTATCCTTAATGGGCATTTGAGATCACCCCTTTTCTATGTTTTATTTTTCCCAGGATGTGAAGAAGTAAGTTACGAATGACCTGCAGGGATATTATGAGGGGATAATAGTGTGGACTGTGGAGACATTAGGTATTTGTAGTAGTTTTTCATTTTATGATGCAATGTAAAACTTATGAATATATCTAGTGTTTCCAAGGCTACTAAACCAATCGGTCTTTCGAGATTTGATCTTTCTTGTGATCATGCCAATGTTATGTAATAATGCACCGACTCTGGGCAACTAGGGTCGGGGCGTTACAGTTGGTATCAGAGGAAGTTTAGTACAAACCTTGGAAGCTAGATTTAGATAAACCCTGATTAGAGCACATAGATTTAAGATGAATTTTGACGATTAGTATAGAAGAACTTCCTAGAATTTTGGTATTGTAGAGATTTTGTGAGTTTTCCGAGCAATACATCCCTGTCTGGATACGAGCAGGTAGAGGCGGCTCTGGCACAGATGTACCTAGGGGTAAAACCTGAAAACACCGCTTTGAGCTAGACTCGAACGGGAACTGGTGCACGACAATGGGCCTTGCTGCACTCTTGGTTACAACACTCCCGGGGGATATGCTTAGGATAACTCTCATTTTCTTTACAAATCATTATGAAAGGTTTATGAGTATATACTTCCTCAAAGGATACATTTTTATGATTATGGATTATATCCATAAACTATTTAATTTATGTTATGTGTTTTACAAGTTTGGGATTAGGTATTGTTATTCATAAACTAATCTAATGTATTCCATTGTTTAGAAATGGAGCCCAGTAGAAGGAATGAGAACTATAGCAATGCACATGATACAAAGAGAAAGAAGGATCATATATTTCATGGTCTTAAGCCAGAATTTACAAGAGAAATAGTCTCGCATGTATTATCATCATATGAAGAAATAATATAATGTGTTGATAAGATAAGTAAAGAGTTTACTGAGTCCTATGGCTTTGAAGGGAAGCAAGAGAAGAAGAGGATGGAAGAGAGAAAGATGGATAAAGGGAAGAGGGAAAAGAAGAATTTTCCCATATGTGATAACTGTGGAAAGAAACACCCTGGAACTTGCCTGAAAGGAATGGGAGTTTGTTATAAGTGTGGAGGAAAAGGGAACAAAGTACGTGACTGCAAGGGTAAGAAAATGGTTTCAAATGTACAATGCTTCATTTGCAAGGAGTTTGGACACTACGCGAACCTATGTCCCATTCATCAGACTATGTCGCAAATGATGCTATTGGATAATAACCAAGTTATGATACTACCACAGATGAAGAGGAATGATTAGAGTTCTTATGTTGATTGAGTGTTGTATCAACAATGTACTTGTTATAATAATTATGGAGTATATAAGGATTGTACTGCAGTACTATTTCATTAAGGACTTGAGATTGTGTGGAACAAAGAAAAGTGACTCAATAGCAGGATAAATTTTTGGAAAATATATGGTTGAGAGAATGATAAACCATAATATTGTTCTGATACCGAGGTAGTGATTTTGGAATAATACATGATTGTTTTGGATAAATTATATTGGATATTCTTGCCTACCTTGGAACTGATTAATGATTTGTATATTCCATCATTGTTGGGGCTTAAAACATTTTTGTATTGATGAAGTATATCCAGCATTCTATATGGAATAAGGGAGCATGAATGTAATCAATAAGGAATATGGTAATTCAGGATGTTTCAGTGTATTAAAAGAATACATGATGAAGGTATTCATATGCTATTAAGGGGTAAAAAGGATCTACATTATGTTTACCTTCCTTATAAATTTTGGACTGTGAGTTTGGACAGAAGTATTTTGGATAGTTCTAGTTTGGATTATTTTGGATTGCCATAAAAGGACAACCCGGAGGTTGGGCGGCAACCCGTCGCGTCCGGTAAGGCTGCGAGACTTGAACCCGCAACCGAAGGGCGACAAGGGTGTATCACCTACCACTGGCCCACGAGATGTCCTGGATTAAATAATGTAGTTTTTTTAAAAGATCTGGTAGATGAATTATAAATTCATTTATTTTGGAACCCTGTACGAATAGTATAAATAGAAAAAAAAATTACGTTCTATTATCTTTTAGAGTGAAAGATGAGTTTGTGGTAGAAATTTATTACTGGAAAAAACTCTAATTATAAAGTAAGTATATCTCCTTATGATCTTATCCGATCTCATAAATAAATTCCTCAACATTAAGAAAAGGAACTTAGAACAAAAATGTTGTCCTAGATGGTACCTTAAATCATCACTAATTTATGGCTTTGGGATTGTTGGCCTTTTCATAGCCATGTTCTCTACCACTCTCCATCAGATAATTGATGGTTAGATTTCTCTTCCATATCCATATTTTCCTACATGGAACCCTAGTATGTGTTATTTTCGGTAATCATCATACTTTCCACTCTCTATTTTAAATAGAGGCCTCATTAATTCATTTTTCGATGTGGGATTTCAACTAAGATATTTTGAAACGTCAAAAATGTGTTATCCTAATACCCTATGTTTTGTTGAACCGATGGTATTTCAAATCATCATAGATTGATGAGTTTAAGGACCTCAATTTTATACTTGTTTGTGATTGATGACCTCAATCACTACCTATAAATATTTACGTTTTTCCTTCAATTATATGTCTCTAATTGCCACCAATGTTCTCCTAATCGAGATCATAATTTGGTGGTGACCCTTTCATTTCTCCTTTCCTCATATTAAGACTAAATTTTAGTAACCCAATTTCCAATGTGGGTTTTCCCACTAAGATATTTTTATTTTCAACCTTTTATTTTCGAAGAACAATTTCAAATTGCGAGGACGCAATTTATTGAAGGAGGGGAGAATGTAACACCCCAAGATTTCATAGTGTGTTATTTCTTTAAAATAATACAATAACTTGCACTACACCCAACACCGAGTTCAAGCACACCATGACTTACCAAACAAGCCGTTCAAAAGAGGTTATGAATAATATTAAATAAATTTTAAACTTTATATAATCCTTATAATTTTAGAATCCATATTATGAGTTTCTTAGACGTAATGCAAGAACATATTCATTTTCAGTATTGCACTTTTATCAACTTTTAATAGTGAAACCTTTTTAAATACAATATTTTAAACTTTTTGACTAAATGGGGACATCAAAAAAATTTAAAATGAAACATCCCAAGCTTCCACGGTACGCTTTCCTTTGAATAATACAGTAGCGTGTGTTGTGCGCAACTTCGAGTTCTAACACACCACAACCAATCAAACAAGCCATTATGAATAGTAATACCTACCTTTTAAAATTTTAGAAATTTTATCTCTCAAAATGGACTTCATTTTTGGATTCGGAGTATCGAATTTAGCCTACGGTGAAATTTTGGTACTTTTCGGATAACTTTCATATTTTGATGAATAGTGAAAATTACTAAATTTTAATTAAAAACAACTTTTTTAATCAAAATAATTAATAGTGATAAATTATGAATTTGAGTGGTTTTAAAGTATATTTAGAATATATTTTTACCATTTAATATAATGTTGGTCATTGGACATAATTTTACAATTAAACTGAACATAAACAAGTGTCAATCTTTTGATAGTTATTATCTCTTAAAAACACGCTTTTTGTTTTGACAGCGGGAATTAATTTTAAATTAATTTCTGCCACTTCTGTGTTTTGAATTTAAAAAAATGGATTCCATATTTGGAATCAGGATGTTAAAATTGTGTAAATAGGTAACTTTTATTTTTAGACATTTTGAATAATTACTGCGGTAAATATTTTATTTACCATGGTTAGGGGTAAATCCGGTAAATAAGGGTTAAAAAATAATATTATAATAATACTAAATTACCCTAAAACATGTCCTAGCCTTATTGGTTGATACATGTTCGACCATAGGCATCTTTGGGTCGATTTTGGGACCCCATGGTGCCACTTGTAGGTGATAGGGACACTTTATTTTAATTAAGTTAAAATGAATACAAAAATGACACAAGCATATATCTTTTAGCAAAACAATTTTTACACAGGGTTATATATGTTGGATTTTAGATTATAAATATTAATTAGAAAGATAAAAATATTTCCTACATAATTATTTTTTATTTATAATTTTTAGACATTAAATAATTTAATTTATTTATGACACAATGATGATGAATTAATTACTATAATAGTGAAAAATTAAAATAATTGATATTATAAATACCCAAATAAATATAATATGAAACTTTTAATGAATTAAACTAATTTTATAGGATAATATGATATATTAGGATTGATTTAATTGACTTTGTTCGAAGTAATCAATCTGTTATGAGTTTCACAAAAATCAACTATTGAATAGTGTCAAAATTGACATAAAAGAGTTCTTAAAACAAATATTATATTGTTAACTGATATTAAATTCCTAAAAGTCTAAGGTTCAGCCAAAAGACTTATATCATGATATTTTCATCATTAATGGACCACTTGGGGGTCTCTTGGATGTATATAGTAAGTTTATTAACCATATTATATAAAAATACAAAGAGACATTGTAAAAGTGAAACTAATTAACTTAGAGTTAATACTTAAAGATAAGGTTAATATAAGTACCCAAACCTGTCTAAATTCTATTGGTTGAGTGTGTTTCAAACTATCCCCACCTTAACATTTAAATAATCAACTTTGGAGCCATTAGAAACCGAATATGAATTTATTATAAATTAATATTTCTAGCTTTTCCAAAGGTGCCCCTCACCCCTCTTATAAAAGGGCACTCCTCCTTCTCATTTCTTCACACATTCAAAGCCTTTTGGTTAGGCCAAAATCTGCCCAAATACTCTCCCAACTTCCCTCACTACAACCTAGAGGCCTTAGTTTGATCAGAAAGCCAACCTAAGGAGCCCTTTTGATCAAATCAAAAGGAAGAACCCGAAGAAGAGGTAATGTTTTCACCACCCCTTTTTATGTTCCTTTCTTCTTCCACTTCTTCTTTCTTGGTTCTTACCATTATAAAATAATAACTCCAGTATCTCACATATAATGTGATGTTATTGTAAATATGGTACAACCATATTCAGTATTCTATCCACCGTTTGAATAACATGTCACCATACGTGCGTACGTACGGCTTACCGTCTCCACGTCGTGGTGTAATTGTTATTCAATATATTATTATTTGGATGGGTATAATAATGATATGTAACTCATGTAAATAATAAATATAACATGTTAATGATTCTATATATATGATATAACAACCATTTATATATAATTTTAATATCAAAAGAATGATATTGTCGCTCGTGCGTACGTACGGACTACCGTCTCCACGAACGCGATGAGATTCATTCTCCATCATATCCATTCAAGTATAATTATCATTTGATGATTTAAAAATGATGTTTAAGGACTTGATATCATTCCGGATATGAATAATATACAACCTATCCATTACAAACATGACTTACGTAACAAAACATATAAAAGAAAACAAGTAAGTTAACACCCGAAACAACGGTAATACTAAGATATTATTACCAAATCAATATTAAAAGATCATATATGATATCATATTAATGTATATGATTCTTGTATAATTTAATAACAATTATTTCACCATTATACAGGAGGTTAACCTACCCCAACCAAGGAAAATTACAAGGTAAGGGGTTTTCATCTCACTCCTTATTTCCGTGAGATTCATGTCATATTGCCACCATCACCTTTTGTGTGGTATATGTACTACCCATAATTATATTCTTTGTCTAATACACTCTAATTTATGTGTATTTACATATTCATTGTATGATACCTCTTTCATGGGTTGTATGTTTCATAAGTTACCAAATTGGTAAGGGTTATTTCACAATCTCTTCATTATCTGAGGTTGTTTATACGTAATAATCTACTGGGATCTCTTTATCATCCACATCCATGTTTTCTTAATAATGTATTTCAAAACATTTTTACTATTTACAAGAATATGGGTTAAAGTCATTTATACCCTTATGTGTTTCGAAAGGAATCTTTCCGTCGTTTTCCAAACAAGGCACTTTTAACCTTTACGACAAATTTAAGGTAAGAATGTTTTTTTTAACTTATACAACGGGTGCGGCTATTTACCGCCGTTATAAAATCGTCAAAGCTTCCCTTACAAGATAATAAGAATATTTTCAAAAAAATGTTTTATTTCATAAATATAAGACTCTTAAATGATTTCAAAATAGAAATAGATATTTTTCTAAAGTAGTCTTTATTTCATCTATGTCAACATCCTTTGATGAATTTTAAGCTTATTTGAAGTTGATTTATTATGGTAAAAAACATCCATATTTTATTGAAGGTTTTGTGATATTTTTGACTGTGGATAAGTTATTCTTATGTCACTCATGGTTTTTGTTTAGAGTATTGACATTTCATAAGTTATTTGTAATCCGGATGTTTATGTTATATTTCAACCTTTCATTCAGATGAATGTGTTAGACAAGTATGTTCCGGGTTAGGGACCGGTAAAAGTAAGCCCTCCGGTTTGGTCTCCGGTTATTAGAGGAACTCCGGTTTGGTCTCTGGTTATTAGAGGCACTCCGGGTTGGTGTCCGGTTATTAGAGGCACTCCGGGTTGGTGTCCGGTTATTAGAGGCACTCCAGGTTGGGTTCCGGTTACAGTTAGCCCCAAGGTCTTGGGATGAGGCCTTGACAAAGAAATTAAAGTTCAGCATTATGCATTCCATCATTATGAAAGTCTTTATTGATTTTTCATGTGATTATTTGATTAGTAGAATATCCATGTGAATAAGTAAATAGCATTATTTCATTTTACTTTTGCCATACTATGTTGAAGTTCAAGTTCAAAAGGCTTTTGTTTTATTAATGCATTGCCTTAAATGTTAATGCTTATTTTGAATGTTCCGCTATATTGTTATCCTTACTGGGCATTTGAGCTCACCCCTTTTCTATGTTTTATTTTCCCCAGGATGTGAAGAAGTAAGTTACGAATGACCTGTAGGGATATTATGAGGGAATAATAGTGTGGACTGTGGAGACATTATGTTTTTGTAGTAGTTTTTCATTTTATGATGCAATGTAAAACTTATGAATATATCTAGTGTTTCCAAGGCTACTAAACCAATCGGTCTTTCGAGATTTGATCTTTCTTGTGATCATGATAATGTTATGTAATAAGGCACCAACTCTGGGCAACTAGGGTCGGGGCGTTACAGACATCATCTGGTGTCCCTACCAATCGAAAGACTCTCACCATGGCCTCCAACTAATCCTCATCCGCATGTTGGTACCTCTCACCCTTGAACCTTGGTGGCCTCTGGTGCTAAAACTCATGTACTGCGCTTAAGTGGCATGCACCCTCTGCTTCTGGGGCTAGTGGTAGCGGTGGACCAATGGGTAATGGTACCGCTGGTGCCTCCACTGGTGCCCCTACTTATAAAGGTCCCTTTACCAAGTCCTCATCGCCTGGTGGGCTATCATCTTGTACTATACCCAGATCCCAAGCTGGATGTCTACATGGGGGAATCCTGAAAAGAAACAAGTGTGCCATGGTCAATAAGTTCTACCTGGCGAGCTGACTGAAAAATATCACAAAGAAAACATTTCAAAACACACACACAATCAGTGTTTTCATGCACTAAGTCAGAAATCAAAAGTTAGGGTTTTGTTGTGTGGATACTTCAGCCATCGCTCAAACACTAGATTCCATAAACTGATAACCACACTCACTACACTTAACATTATTGATATTAAAAACATCAGAGTCCAATGTTCTATAGTAGAACCAACTCCTTTGATGCTATTTTTTCATGACCCGTCCCACGGACCCCATGCCGTGACTACCCCAAGCCCACCTTTCATAGGCCAGAGGCTGTCGACTAGCACTAAAGGCGTATTCCCTAATACTGGGATGACATTGCCTTTATAACCTATAAACTCATGAAACTAAGTACAAAGTAATATACGAACATGAGTTAATTGAATAGTAAAAAGAGTGTGTACAGTAACTGAAAGGGGCCAGAATACAAGCCCAACTGGAAAGTACAAGAAACTGAATAGTTCATGTGAACCCCTGCCAAGGATCCTACCTAAAGGGTATGTACAACTCTTGAACGGTCGCCTTTGCAGTACGCCTCGTCTAAGGTCCACCTCCGAGCTACCTGCAGTCCTAGTACCCTCATCCTCAGTCAGTGTTGTCCATCATCTTCACCAAACACAACAAGGTCTGGTCGTAGCCCATGCAAGGGTGAGTATAACAATACTCAGTAGGGATCCCGAGACCCTCAAAGGTCACCCAGAATCCATAAAGGATATACCACAAAGCATGTAAGCAACTGAAAACCCTACTTAGCTATATTCCCATAAATATACCTAATTTATCAAGTAAACCCATCTCAACACAAGGCTCCAACACTTATCTAATGTACAACTATTCCACGAAGGAAAGAATACCATGAAGGTAACCGCCACAATGGTAAGTACCACATAGGTACGCCACACAGAAGAATACCACAAAGGTATCACCATGAAGGTAAGTTCCACAAAGGTACACCACACATAAGAATACCACAAATGTATCACCTCAAAGGTAAGTACCTCAAAGGTACACCACACAAATGATTACCAAAAAAGTAAAGATTCAGCTCACACAGAAATAACTTAGGTACGGTGGTAAGGATGATTAGATGTAACTAGTGAATCATCTTACTCTATTAAGAGGCAGACCCACGTATAATCCTAAATCATTAGAACCATGTAGGATCGTAAATCATCAAACCCACGTAGGATCCTAAATCATCAGACCCACATAGGATCCTAAATCATCAGACCCATATAGGATCCTAGTACATCATCAGACCAACATAGGATCCTAATACAGCAGACCTAGGAGGGATCCTAGAGTAGTCCTTCATGGATTCATAGAGTGGATCCATGTGGGACCCTCAATCACAGACCCACAAAGGATCCCAAATCATAGACCCACATATGTTCCCTTTCTCATGTTACAGCCTTCTACAGGGTTCCCGCACTAAGCTCACTTGATTCCAGGAGGGTCCGCTTCTCAAGCCACTTGCCAATACTCCAACTACCATGAAGTCCCATGAAGAAGTATCCCAAAGTACCTCCATGTAAAAGGGGTCACAACACAATATATAGTGCATCCATCGGATGCCCAGTCTCTAACTTATTGGCCTTTTAGTCCCAAGGGCCTGGTTGGATTCGTGTTTGATCCAACCCGGCCATACCCCAACTTTACCCAAAGCCCATGTGGGGTATAGAAAAAGGACCATATCGATACAAGGTTTCTGGTGATATAGGGATTTTGTCAAACCGACACCCGTAGCTCAAGATATAGTCAAAATAATGTAAAGAGTCGAAGTTGGTCTAGGTCCCGTCCAACCTGGTCGAATCGACCTGGCCCGACCAGAACTGGGCCGACCTGAACCGATTCAGTTCAACCCGATCTGACCTAGGTCAGGCCCTGGATCTGACCTGGGTCTGTCCCTAGGTCAAACCTGGCCCGCTAGGTCCAGCTCGGTCCGTCGTGGCTGACTGGACGACCAACCCCCTCCTCCGAGATGCGTGATCGCGCGCTGCACCTTCACTAGCGGCCAACAGAGAGCTGACCGCCCTCCTCTTGCGGCCACGGCATAAGGCCTTGACTCTTGCAAACCGATCGGGGTAGATGCGCACTGCCGTCACCTTCATGCGGCAGGCAGGAGTGTCGGTCACCACCCTTTCTCCACCGTGGCTCTCCTCTGGCGGCACAGTTGCTCCACTGCCATCTTCATGGCCGGTCGTGGTGCCGACCACCGCTCATGAGTACCACCAGTGCCAATCAGCAGCATCGTCCGTTATCCTCCTCCATCGTGAAGATCACATGAAAAACCTCAAAGGTTTGCAGAGAGGTCAGGCCATGTTCATTTGGCCCGCACCCTCCGCGTTAGGGCGGTAGCAAGTGGCTAAAAAATTCTTCAATCATGAAGAACATCAAGAACGGGTAAGGGGGTATTAAAAACACAAAACCATACCTTAACGGTTCCATAAGAGGAGTTGCGAGGTAGAATATGAAGTCGTTGAAGAGTCTATGTTCGTTTCTTCCGCAAGGCCCTTCCGATTCGGGCTCGGGGTCGGTTCCCCATTCTTCGTTAGAGCAAGTTCTTCATCAGAGAAGGAATTGATTCTCCAAATATCTCCAAGGATTTTTCAACCCTTTTCCAACAATTTTCCCCAACCATGAAATGATGGGCCAATATTCATTTAAAATAGGTTTAACAATTAATTAAAGTTGACACATTTAATTAATTGTAGTTGGCTCCATTAATTAATTGGGGAGTTGAGAGGTTTTCCCCCATTAAGTGGGTTCAGGTGGTACCCACCACTAGAATTAAAATTGGGGGTTTTTAGTTCGGGTGGTCCCCACCTTCATAACTCAAGAAGAGAGGTTTCAAAAGAAAAATAAAATTTTAAAATAATTTTATTTTTCTTCTTCCATAAAAAAGTAAAAAACTAACTTCAACCCTCGACCTATTACGGTTAAGGTGAAGGTCTCCTTAAGTGAATATCAGTGTTGTGAGTTCAGCGGTACCCTCAGATTTCAATTCCGAGCACCGGTTCAAAAGTTACAAAATCCCACTCGCACGTTTACTGAACATACCTGAAAAAAAGTTCATAAATTCATTCTAGGCACACCGGGCCTCAGAATCACGCACCATCAATTTTCGTATACTCATTAAATTCCCATATAAATAAAAAAAATACATGGAAATTCCAATTCCATACATTCTCACCACTTAAGAATTTGCATCCCTAAAATCCTTATCACAAAAAGTAGGAAAACAAGTGGGGGTACTAAGCATGAATCTAATCTTCCCACTCCCATGTGATTTCCTAGAGGTTCCCATGCTGCCAATGTACATGAACCAAAGGTATTGACCATCCATGAAGGAACTACTCCTGTCGATCCTCAATATCCACTGGAACCTCCATAAACGTCGCCCCCATCGTCGATGTCCAGGTCACCGTGGTCGATGACATGAGATCAGTCATGCACATATGTCCTCAGCTGGCATACATGGAAAATATCGTGCACCCTATGCAACTAAGGGGATGTTCTAGGAGATAAGCCACCTTGCCAAATCTGTTGAGGACATGAAAGGGTCCGATGAACCTTAGAGATAACTTGCTGCCCCGGCCAAATATCCGCAAACCTCATCAGGGTGAGACCCATAGAAAGACATGGTCACCATTCTCAAACAACAAAGGTCTCTATATCCTATCAGCATAAGACTTCTGCCTGATCTGTACAGTCTTCATCCACTTTTGGATGATCTATACCTTCTTCGTGGTAGCCCATACCATCTCTGGTCCCACCAGTGCTGACTCCCATGGGTCTATCTAGCACAAAGGTGATCTGCAAGGTCGGTCATACAACGCCACGAAAGGTGTCATCGCAATGGTGGAGTGATATCTATTGTTGTATGCAAACTCCACCAAGGGAAAGAGACCCTCCCAGCTACAACCAAAGTTGAGGACGCAAGCACACAACATGTCCTCGAGGGTCTGAATAGTCCACTCATTCTGGTCATCCGTCTGAGGATGGAAGGCGGTGCTCAAATGAAGATGCATCCCAAAAGCCTCATGAAACCCCTTCTATAGACAGGAAGTGAAACATGCTTTACGATCAGAGACAATCATCTAGAGTACTCCATGTTTCTACATAATCTCTTGCACATAGAGGCGTCACATGCCCTTTACTAAACCCTACACTCTGATCCGTAGGATGTGGGCCAACTTGGTGAGTCGCTCGACGATCACCCAGATAGAATCATGACCCCTGGATGTACCTGGAAGTCATGTGATGAAGTCCATGGATATCCCAACCTAATTACACTCTAGGAACTCCAAAGGCTGAACTAAGCCTGCTGGTACTTGATGCTCCGCTTTCACTTGCTGACAAGTGAAGCCCCAAGAGAAAAAATCTTCTATTGCTTCTTCATTCATGGACACTAGTGCTGTCATTGGGGGTCCTACTACATCTTCACCACTCATGGATATACCACTAGAGGGTATGTATGGAACTCCCTCAACACTTCCTCCCGAAACGACATGGGTACCATAGTATATCCTTTGAAGAGGATGACGTGCTCCCGACCTTAAAAAAATCCATCAGGTGCCTACCCTGAGGATATCTAAAAACATTGATCCTCGTAGTTATTGTCCCCATGATGCGCCTCCCTAACTCATTGAAGAAGTGTGTGAGTGACTGTGAGAGATTGAAGAAAAGATGATCCACCTCTATCCACAAAGGATATCCGTAAAGTGTCCAGTTGCTCTGTCACCTCACCTAGCAGCTATACCCCAGATCTTCTGCTGAGTGCATCTGCTACAACATTCCTCTTCCCAAGATTATAGACTATCTATAAATCATAGTCCTAGAGGAACTCAAGCCAAAGTCATTGTCTCGGGTTCATGTCCTTCTAAGAGAATATGTACATGAGACTTTTGTGATCAGAGTAGACTGTAAAATATTCTCCCATCAAGTAATGTTGCCACATCTTCAAAGAGAAGACCACTGCTGCTAACTCCATGTCATGGGTAGTGTACTTCTTCTCATGTTGTCTCAACTGTAAAGAACCATACACGATCACTACTCACTCCTGTATCAGAACACATCCGAGTTTGATCCCTGATGTGTCTCAGTAGACTACATACCCAACTCCCTCCTCTGGAAGCCTCAAGATGGGGGAACTCGTCAGCCTCTGCCTCAACTCCTAAGAACTCAACTGGCATCTCTCTGGCCACATGAAGGGTTTCCATTTCTTCGTCAATGCGGTTAAAGGTTCTAAAACTATGGAGAAATATGGAACAAACCTCTGGTAGTATCCAGCCAAACCTAGAAAACTTCGTACCTCCATCACACTCTTGGGTGGATCCCAAGCAAGTACCGCCTCAATATTCACTGGATCCACCACAACTCCAGCCTCTGGGATAACATGTAATAGGAATTGAACCTCTGGGATCCAGAACTGGAACATTGAGGGCTTACCATAAAGGTAGTTCTTTTAGAGTGTTTCCAGAACTATCTGTAAATGATAGGCATGCTCCTCCTTAGTAGCCAAACAGATCAGAATGTCATTGATGAAGACTACTACAAACTGATCAAGGTATGGCTGGAAGATCTTGTTCAGGAGACCCATGAACATTGTTGGAGTGTCGGTCATGCCGAATGGCACAACCAAAAACTCATAATTTCCATACCGACATCTGAAAGGTATCTTCTACACATCCTCATCTCACACTCTGATATAGTGATTCTCTGATCTGAGGAATATCTTCGAGAACCATTGTGTTTCCTTCAGCTGATCAAAGAGGTCATCAATCCTCAAGAGTGGGTACCTGTTCTTCACAGTCACTTGGTTCATGCACTGATATTCAACACAATGTCTCAAGCTCCCATCCGCCTTCTTGGAAAACAAAATCGGGGCTGCCCAAGGAGAAACACTGGGCTGGATAAACACCTTCTCCTTTAAATCCTTTAGCTATAACTGCAGCTCATGAAGCTCCGCGGGAGCTATCTGATACAATGGTGTAGATATCGGTGTCTTCCACCTCTATGTGAGGAGGTAGACCTGGAACATCATTAGGGAAGACATCTGCATACTGGTACACCACTAAAAGATAACTCAGACTCTGCACATCAACTGCTTTAAGGTTAAGGCTAGTCAACTAATGAGTGATCGGTTGTAATCTCATCCAGGTAAGTCCATCCTATGCTGAAAAGGCTCCCTTCTTGCTGATGAAGTTAAACCTAGTCCCATCTGTGCGAACACAACACACTTCGTGCCTAATAGAGTTGATCTAGGCATGGAATGTAGATAACCAATCCATACCTAAGATGAGATCATAAGGGCTCGACGGCGCTACTATGAGATCCCAACCAAAGATCTCGCCTCCTAGAGTAATCTCACACCGCTGGCACCAGTGCGTAATCATAAAATATTCTCTCGTAGAAGTCTCTAGCCATAAGGATCGAGCGAATGGCTCCGTTGGAATCTTTGAGCTCTGAACAAGGGTAGTGGAAATAAAAGAATGACTAGCACTTGTGTCTATAAGTGTTGCAGCTAAGGTGGAGCAGACACATGTTGTACCTCTTATCATCTCCAGAGCACCATGGTCATAGGCCTCAGCTGCCTAGAGCTGAGCTCTCCCCTATCCACCTACTCTCTGTGGTTGGGGTAGACCACCTGGTGGTGGTGGTGGTAACACCTCGAATCATCTCCCACCACCAGATGAAGGGCTCGCTCCTCTACCATGTCTTCCTACTCCCTGCGGACCTCCTCAGTCGAACCTCTATCTCTGCCTAGGAGGTCCCTCGACCATCTTCTAATCATCTATACGGCGGGTCAGATAGTCACGAGCCATGTGTCCCTCCTCTCCACATGTGTAACAATGCCTACTCCTTGCATGACTGGTTCTATCTCTGGTTCCCTGCACAACCGACCCTGAATCCTACGGTTGTCCACCTATAGGTCTGGTCCTCTTGGACCTCTGTGACATCTATCTACTGCTAGCTGTATAAGACTCCACTACATGATGCCTAATGGTAGGTCTTGCTGCTGGTGACTGCTCTGTAAGAAAACTCTACACTAAAAGGGCTCGCTCTAACACCCCCGCCTACGTCGGGATACTGAGAGAAATCATCAAAGCCCTGATCTCCCTCCTGAGTCTCAGCTCAAAGGTCAAGGCCCGGAAGAATGGGTCCCACACCATATCAGTGGAGTAGCATGAGAGGTCAGTGAACCTCGCTGAGTATTGATCCACAGTCATGTTGTCCTGCTATAGATGAAGAAGATCATGCATGCGCACTGTGTGAAGGATCGTTGGAACAAACTCTACCCGAAACAGGCTCTCAAAGTCTTCCCAGAGAAGTGTCACCTCGTCGTGAACCATGAACATCAAGATCCACCATCTGCCAGTTGTTGCCTGTAGAAGACTGAAGGCAAGGATCACCATGAGATCAGCTGGTGTCCCTACCAGCCGAAAGACTCTCATCACAGCCTCCAACCAATCCTCAGCCGTCTGTGGATCCATCTTACCCTTGATCCTCAGTCGCCCCTGGCCTTGGAACTCATGCAACGCAATCAAGTGGCATGCACCCTCCACAACTGGGGATGGTGGCAATGGTGGCCCAATGGGTAATGGTACCACTTGTGCCTCCACTGGTGCCCCTATTGATAAAGGGCCCTGCACTGAGGCCTCATCGCTTTGTGGGCTATCATCGCGTACTATACTCGGAACCCTAGATAGTTTCCTGCATGGAGGCATCCTGAAAAGAAACATGTGTGCCATAGTCAATATGTTATACCTAGTGAGCTGAATCAAAAAGATCACAAAGAAAACCTTTCAAAACAATCACACAATTAGTATTTTCATGCACTGAGTCATAAATCAAAAGTTAGGGTCCTGGTGTATGGATACGTTGGCCGCCACGCCAAAACTAGATTCCCTATTCTGATAACTACACTCACTATATTTAACATGATTTCCATTAAAAAGATCGGATTCCAATGTTTTAGGGTAAAACCGACTCCTCTGATAAAAATTTGTTACGACCCGTCCCCCGAGGCCCGTACTGTGACTACCCCAAGCCCGCCTTCTGTAGGCCAGGGGATGGTGACTAGCACCGAAGGAATATTACCAAATACTGGGAAGGCATTTCCTTTATATCCTGTAAACTCGCACAACCAAGCACACAACAAGGTACGAACACGAGCAAACTGAATAGTAAAAAGAGTGTGTACAATAAGTGAAAGGGTCCAGAATAGAAGCCCAACATGAAAGTACAAGAAAACTAGAATTTACAAGCAACTGAATAGTTCATGTGAACACCCGCAAAGGATCCTACCTAAAGGGTAGGTAAAACTCTCGAATGGTTACCTCTACGGTACACCTTGTCTAAATTCCACCTCTGACCTACATGTAGTCCTAGTACCCTCATCCCCAGTCAGCATTGTCAGTCGTCTGCACCAAACACAACAAGTTGCAGACATAGCCCGTGTAGGGGTGAGTATAACAATACTCAGTAGGGACCCCGAGACCCTCAAAGGTCTCACAAAATCCAACTCAGCCATACCGCAACTTTATCCTGAGGTAGGAAATATTTTTATATTTATAATGAAAATTTATAGTCAAATATATCAATTCTATAACCTCATAAAAAATTGTTTTACTAAATGATATTTCTTTTGTTATTTTTGTCTTTATTTAAGATTATTTAATATAAAATGTCATTATCACTCCCAAGTGGCTCCATGGGGTCCCAAAATCGACCCAAGGATTTCCATGGGCGGACACGTATCAGAAAATTTGGTTAGAACATGTTTTAGGGTAATTTAATATTATTATAATATTATTTTTTAACCTTATTTACGTGATTTACACCTTTAACCACGACAAATAAAATATTTACTGAAGCAATATTCTTAATGTATAAAAATAAAAGTTACCTATTTACAAAATTTGGATCTCCTGATTTCAAATATGGAATCAATTTTTTCAAATTCCAAACATAGAAGTGAAATAAATTAATTTAAAATTAATTCCTGTTGTCAAAACAAAAAGTGTGTTTTTTTAAAATAATAACTATCAAAGGATTGACACTCGTTTATGTCCAGTTTAATCGTGAGATTACAACCAATGACTTAAATTATATTAAATGATTGAAATATAATCTAATGATACTTAAAAACCATTAAAATGTATAATTTAACCCTATAAATTATTTCGATTAAAAAAGTTGTTTTAATTAACATTTAGTATTTTCACTATTCATAAAAAATTTAAAAATTTCATAAAAATTCCAAAAAATCACCCAAATCTAATTCCGATATTCCGAATCCAAAAAGAAATTCCATTTTGAAAGATAAAATTATTAAAATTGAAAAAATTGGGTATTAATATTCATAACAGCTAGTTTGATTGGTCACGGTGTGTTAGAATCTAGAAGTTGCATTCAATGCAATCTATTGAATTATTCAAAGGGAAACGTACTATAGAAGCTTGGGGTGTTACATTGGGCTAGTTTATTTTTTAAATTAATTAATTAAATTGATATATTATTTATATGGTTCTATGTGAACATGATGGGAATGGCACGAGATACGTGGGGTGATGATGGTCACCAAGTTTATACAACATGTATCATCATGTCCCGACCCGTCCCCTGGGGCCCGTGCCATGACTACCCCAAGCCTGCCTTCCATAGGCTAGGGGATGGCGACTAGCACTGAAGGCATATTCCCTAATACTAGGAAGGCATTTCCATTATAACCTGTAAACTCACGCAACCAAACACACAACAAGATACGAACAAGAGTAAATTGAATAGGAAAAAGAGTGTGTATAGTAATTGAAAGGGGCTAGAATATAATCCCAACTAGAAATTACCAGAAAACTAGAAAGTAAAAAAAATTTAACAGTTCATGTGAACACCCACCATGGATCCTTCATGAACGGTAGTTACATCTCTCTAACAGTCGCCTCTACAGTACGCCTCATCTAAGGTCCACCTCCGAGCTACCTACAATCCCGATACCCTCATCCTCAGTCAGCATTGTCCGTCATCTGCACCAAACACAACAAGGTGTGGCCATAGCCTGTGCAGGGGTGAGTATAACAATACTCATTAGGGACCCCCGAGACCCTCAAAGGTCTCACAAAATCCACAAAGGATAACCCCCAAAGCATGTAAGAAACTGAAAACCCTACTTAGGTATATTCCCATACATATACTTAAGTTATCAAGTAAACCCATCTCAACAGAAGGCCCAAACCCTTAGCCAATGTGCAACAATTCCATGAAGAAAATAATACCACGAAGCTAACCCCCATGATGGAAAGTACCACATAGGTACGCCACAAAAAATAATACCACAAAGGTATCCCTATGAAGGTAAGTACTACAAAGTTATGCCGCATAGTATAATACCACAAAGGTATCACCATGGAGGTATGTACCACAATGGTATGCCACGCAGAAGATTACCACAAAGGTAAAGATTCAGCTCACACAGATATAACCTACGTATGACAGTAAGGATGATTAGATGTAACTACTGAATCATCTTACTCTGTTAAGAGGTAAACCCACATAGGATCATAAATAATCAGACCCATGTAGTATACTCAATCATTAGGCCCATGTAGGATCCTTAATCATCAAACCCACATAGGATCATAAATCATCAGACCCACATAGGATCCTAGGACATCATCGGACCCACATTAATCCTAGTAGAGAAGACCCACGAAGGATCCTAGAGTAGTACTGCATGGATTCATAGAGAGGATCCATGTGGGACCCTCAATCATATACCCACGAAGGATCCCAAACCGCAGACCCACATAGGATCCCTTTCTCATGTAGAAGCCAGCTACGGGGTTCTCACACTAAGCTTGCTTGATTCTGGAAGGGTCCACTTCTCAATCCATAGGTCGATACTCTAACATTCACTAAGTCCCAATAAAAGGTATCCTAGACGACATCCCTTTAAAAGGGGCCTCAACGCAACAGAAGGTGCGTCAATCGGACACTAGATATGTAAGTTATTGGCCTTTTAGTACCGAGGGCGTGGTTGGATTCATGTTTGACCCAACCCGGCCGTACCCCAAATTTATCCAAATCCCAAGTGGGGTACACCAAAAGGACCATCTTGATCCATGGTTTCTGTCGCCATATACAGTTTTTCAAACAGACACCCTTTGTTCAATATATGGATGAAAGAATGAAAAGGGTCGAAGTTGGTCCAGGTTTGGCCTGACCCGATCGAACCGACCCTATCCGACCCCGCCTGGGTTGACCTGACCTAGTTTGAGTAGACATTGTCCGAACCGGGTCTGGCCCTGAGCCTGACCCAGCCCGCTTGGTCCGGCCCATCTTGTTTACGTGGCCCACTGGGCTCACGGTTCAGCAGCCCACCGTGGCTGCCCGAACGTCCAACCCCCTCCTCCGCGTGGCACGATCACACGATGCGCCTTCGCTGCTGGTCGACATAGGTCCATCCACCCTACTCTTGTCATCGTGTCACAAGGCCACAACTCATGCACATTAGGCAGCGTGGATGACCTCTACTGTCCCCTTTGTGTGGTCGATCGGAGTGTCAGCTGCCACCCGGGCAGACGGGCCGTGACTCTTCTCTGGCAGTGCGGTTACGCTGCCGCCATCTTCACGAACGGCCGTGTTGCCGACCGTTGCTCCGAAGTCCCCCCCAGTTCCAATCACCAACATTTGTCACTGTCCCCCTCCATCGCGAATATCACATCGAAAAACTCAAAGGATTGTAGAGAGGTCATGCCATTTCATTTGGACCGCACCGTCCACATTAGGGCGGTAACAAGCGGATCAATAATTCTTGAATCATGAAGAACATCAAGAACATGTATGGGAGTATTCAAAACAACAAACCCTTCCTTGAAGGTTCCATAGGAGGAGGCTTGAGGAAGAAGATGAATTCGTTTAAGAGTCTGTGTTTGTTGCTTCCGCATGGCGCTTCCAATTTGGGCTTGGGGTCGGTTCCTCATTCTTCATTGGGGAAAGTTCTTCACTGGAGAGGCAATTGATTATCCAAAGTTCTCCAAGGCTTTTCCAAACCTTTTCCAATGATTTTCCTCAACCATGAAATGATGGTCCAACATTCATTTAAAATAATTTAACAATTAATTAAAGTTGATACATTTAATTAATTGTAGTTGGCTTCATTAATTAATTGGGGAGTTGAGAGGTTTTCACCCCTTATGTGGGTTTGGGTGGTACCAACCGCTAGAATTCAAATTGGGGGTTTTTAGTTCGGGTGGTCACCACATTCATAACTCAAGAAGTGAGTTTCAAAAGAAAAATAAAAAGTTAAAATAATTCTATTTTTCTTCTTCGACGAAAAAGTGAAAAAGTAAATTCCACCCTCGACCTACTATGGTCGAGGTGAAGGTCTCTTTAAGCGAATATCGATGCTGCGAGTTCAACGGTGCCATCAAATTTCAATTTTGAGCACCGGTTCAAATGTTACAAAAAACCCGCTTGCACGTTTAATGAACGTACCTAAAAAAAGTTCATAAATTAATTCCGGTCACACTGGGTCTTAGAATCCCGCGCTGTCAATTTTCACAGAGTCGTAAAATTATTATATAAATAAAAAAAATTACATGGAAATTCTGGGTCTTTACACATCAGGATTAAGGGGATGACATTATCGGGTTAAGGGCATGGATCCAAAGACATGATTTGGGGTTGACCATTAGGATTTGGATACAAGGTTTCATGGGGAATAAGGTTCTAAATGATGTGTATTAGGAAATGTTGGTGATTTCCAATCACTAATTTTGGTTGATGAAACATTAGAGACATGTGTATACAGATAGAACTTAGTTGAGTTTTTTTTACCCCTCGTTGTGAGTGGAGGCCTCTGTATACATTGGGGATAAGTGGATGGTGCTGACCATCTGTTGTCGAGGAGGTGCTCATTTTGGAAATCCATGGACTATGGTGATGGACAATCAGGTGATAGTGATGAACCATCCGGTGATGGTGTTGAAACCACAAGTTGGGGGATGAGGCTCACCATTAAATTTTTGGTCAATGGGATCAGATTATTGGAGGATAGATATCACTATACCAAAATATGTTGGGCTATTAAATCAATGGTGATTTACTTTCCATGGGGGGGGGGAATATCACCATGCCTTGGGTCGTCGGGTTATTGAGCCCGCAATGATTATTGGAATGGATGTCCGGGGGACCTGAAATATGTTCATCAGAATTCTAATAGGATGCTTGTAATTTATAGATATGTGATGTTGGGGGTATCATATGCAATGAGGTGTTTGGTGACATGGTTATGGGTGGAACTTGAGGGTTCTCCTGGTATGATATTCTTCAGGGGATTCCTCAGAATTAAGCCATGTGTCTTCACCACTAAAAATATATATATACTGACTTGTATTGGATGCCACATATATTTTGGGGAACGTTTTCAAAGATATAAAATCATATGCGAAAGCATGTAAACACTTCCTTGTGGCTATGTTTCACAAGGGAATCAAGTTAATTATTAAATATTTGTGCATTGCCTTTTTAATTATATCTCTCGTGCATTATAAAATTATGTATACTAGATAGACGTGTGTTGGTGGTAGCATATTGAGTTCATACTGAAACCCTAAATGGGACTCTTGAGATACATGTAGAATTTATGGTTTTGAGATCAGGTAAGGGATTAGGCTCATAAGCTGGACCTTAGTGATTAAGTTGCACTACTTTTCATGGGATAGATAGAAGTGGACCTGGTGGTTCCTCTACATCAGGCTAAACTTCATTTTGGATTTTATTTATTTATTTACTTATATGGTCGGACAAGGGTGACCATTATTATCTATTGTATGTCATGTTTTGACTTGTTTATTTATCTCAATATTGTATGATGCTCTTGGGATTTTGTTTATTACAATAGTTTATTATACCTCCTCTCAGTTTTATTGTTGGTTATGCTATTATGGTCTTTCTTCTACTATGTTATTTACATATAGACCATTATTATTATTAGCACTAGAGGGTATAGTCTCCCAATTATCACCTAATCAGATAGTCACTTCTAGTTGGTAGCCTTTGGTGTATGTGGAGGCACACCTAAGGCCAAGTGGCTAACCATTATAGAATACATATAAAGTGTAAAACCGGGTTTGGGAACTACAATAATAATGCCATTTATCCACAACATAAGTTCTATCAGACATTTATCATGTTATATATTAATTTAATTTTTAATTTTATTAAAATTTATCACATTAAAAATGATTACCCCATACATGATATCCTTTTAGTGATCCAGGATACACATTTTACTAAGCTATATCCAACTTTAATATTTCTTCCATCACCTAGCTAGTTTGGTAGGAAAATATTCCAATCATAACACTAATGATTCCTGGATAGTTGAGAAAATAAATCCTTATCCAAATCTATTACATGATTTCACTCAACTCTAATACATGATTTCATTCAATTCTTATCACATGACATTTTTTTATTCTTATGGTGATTAATTTTTGAAATCCTTATTCTAACAACAAATTAACATATTCGCACCATATTAATGTGAAAATAATTACACAGCCCACAAGTTTGTTTTACTCACCTAAAAATAAAAGCTAAACATATTCATACGTATCCAAAAGTATATTATGTATATGTCATATGAAATCATCATGTAAGGTTTTTTAATTATATGATATTTAAAATATACATAAGATCAATACTAGAGAGTTAGATAGTCTACCCCCACCATTATAGAACAAGGTATAGACTCTAGGATAGTGGGAAGTCTGACCCCTATTCCCACACCTTGGGGAGACTTAGTCATGAGATAATCCAATTCATAGTAACTCAAAAATATATTATGCACAAACCATGCCCATAAATTAAATTCAAGTTTATAATTTTATTAAAAACAGAGGTTGAGGTAGTTGAAAACTAAATATTATATTTTTGTTCAAATAATTCCATCAAAACTTATAATAATAAATTTATATCATAAAATATAGCACATATAACAATTATATTTATAAATTAAATAGTGGATAATAAATTCCTGATCAATTCATGAATTTAAGATGAGACAATAATTAATAAAAATTCCTACACCAATGATTATAATATTTTTATAATTAATTTCAAAATAAATAAAAAAATTTTAAATTTATTTCTTATATTAAATCCTTCATATTCAATATATGGAATTTTATTTTAATATAATAACTTTTATGAAATATAAACATTTTATATTTCAATTTTTCTAAATAAAACATTTTACAAAATAATAAATTCCTATATTAATCCTTATTTAAACTATTGATCATATCATTTATCAAAACTATTTTGATACGTTTATAATAATTTCCAAGTAAGGGTATATTAATTTGAACATTTCAAATTAATCATTATGAAAATTTCAAAAAAAAAATAAATATAAACACATTCTATTTTTCCTTATTTTTTAATTTATAATCCATATATAAATCACTCTAATAATTTTTCATATAAACACATTATATTTAAATGATAATGAATAACATATAAATTGAAATAAAATTATCTTAATAATAACATTTAACATTAATAAAATATTTATAAATTTTTCAAAACATTTAATTAATTAACCATAAGCATTTTAAAATTAATAAATTTATAAAATAATTTTATAAGATAATAAATATTTCAAAAAATATTTTTATATTATTCATAAACAATATCTAAATAATAAATTTCAATTCATAATTGAAAATAAAGAAAAATAGTTTTCCACAATATGTCATATTTAATGATTCAACTTCAATCATAGGATATGATTGATACTTTACTATTTATAATCCCTTTACATACTATATATCATATTTTATGATAGATAGTCCAATTAATAATTGTTATATATATTCATATATTATAATTGAAATTTGTCTCATCTTTAATGATATCCATGTCATATTTTTTGACTGACTGAGATATCATAAGAGCAATATAATGCTCCTTTTTTATAAAATATGACAAGAAAATCATATTATACAATATATTGAAGTTATATCATATTAAAAGTGAAAAAAATGAATTTTTAAAATGTATCAGGACTTAAGATATCAGATAACATGAAATATAAAAAACAATATTTTAAAACTAATCGTATTTAACGACTTAAAATATGATATATATTAGGATATGAAAAATATTAATTAATCAAAGATTTTCATGTGTCAAATAGTATAGATTATTTCGAATAACACTGATAGATATCTACACATAAATTAATGCTTAACCTACTTCTTGAAACAGATAGAAATATAAAATTCCAAGAAAATCCATGTGTTTAAAACTAAAAACTGTAAACTAGAAATGAATTTTGAATGTGCGTTTTCTCTTTTAGTTGTTATTTCTTCTTATAAATTTGATAAATATCAACTATAAATAATGAAATGTTTTTTATATCCAAGGTGCATACATAGGTTTCTATGAATTCTCAAAAATTTTTGAAAGAGATTTCAAATTACATCATTAGATATGTTAGTATTTAGGAAAAAAAGAAGGAAGTGAGAGAGAGATTTGAGGAGGGTATAGATTATTCTAGGAGGATCTCAAGGAGAGTCACATAATTTTCCAAGGGCTTTGTCTCCTTTATATAGGAAATGAGGATACTCCCCATTAAATGTATCTATTTCATTGTATTACTTGTATGTGTCATAAACATATGAGTAGTGGATTTAATTATATCTCATGTTACCTATAACCATAACTCTATTTTACATGAATAATTATGTCCATATTATTTAAAGATTCTTTAATGTTTGGTTGTATGAATGTTTCATAGAGGGATTGTGAATCATAGAACCATTAAATGTTCAGTGTTTATGATCAGATAATATCATACAAAATCATAATCATTTGCAACCTCTATAAAAACCCTATCCTATTACACATATTATTACATTATTTTAATCATAATTAACTATCAAATAAAAACCAAGGATCATTAAGACTAGTGTATTTTGAAAAACAGGTACATAAAACTAAGAACATGGGAATAAAACAAAATATGTTTATATTAATTATCCATAATGAGTTCTTAACTTCCATTGAGCTCTTACATATTCATATATTAACCTAGGGAATACATAGACAAAAGGGATGATATAAAAATCCAAGAAAGGGAATAAACGGTGAAATAAAGCATAACACATGGGTTATAAGGAATAACATGATGACATAAATCGATATTAAACATGAAAAAACATAAGGAATAATAACATGAAGAACAAGGAATCATATAATTATGGAATCATAGTAATGTGGAAATAACATACCAAATGACATAATCATGTGTCAAGGATAACTTCTAAGACAATTGTACTTGGTGAACAAAGTCCAATAAAGGAATCAAGTTCACTCCATGTCCAAACATGATGTATCATGAGACAAAAAATTACCCAGTGAATTTGAGCACTATCTAGGTGAACCAATCATAAAAGTTTCATAAATATTTGTGTAAAATTAAGAATCATACAAAAGGATTAAGTATAAGGGTTACCCATAGAAGAAATGGGTATCATAATCATGTCATAAGGAATAACAAATGGAAGTGTCCATTAGGGAATTGCTATAAATCATACATAAAACTTAATAGGAGAAAATAATCATAGATCATGAAAAGTGATATCAAACTGAAGTGAAAACATGTAAAATAGTGTTTAAGAGACTTTAGAAATTATCCACTTCGGTGCGGTTTAAAGGAAAATATAAGAGTCTTTAAAGAGAAAAACGCATATCTATTTGCATAAAACCAAAAATGAACTAAGATAGTTTTTCAGGATAAAAATAATGATTTTATAAAAATATTCTTGGCTTAAAACAGATTTTGGTTTTTACTTTAAAATGGGTATGAATTTGAGAAGTTCCCTTTAATCGAGTTTTCTTATCTCAAGGAATTGAAAAGGGAACCTTATAGAACATGTATTTTCACGTGAAATAAAGAAGAATATGGGTTGGTTAATATTAATGGAATTTAAATGAATGATTTATGAATAATAATTAGTAATAATTAAGAATTACATTTGGTTAAATATAGATAAAGTGTAACCCAATGGAAAATACAGGGGTTTGGAAAGAATACCTTACCTAATGTCTGAAAGTGTTCTGCACTTGCACTTAATGTCTTGTATAATCAAATTGAATCCATTAAATAATTATTTCAGAACCTATTATAAATTTATTTTTTATAGTATAATTTTATTAAGTTCATTTATGTTCTTTTCGATGAGTTATAAGATTCAATTTCATTTTTCTTAGTGCATTAATTTTCTTGATTTTCATGATCAGGCCACTTGTATACAAGTGTGGTTGTTCATGTAAAGTGAGAATAATTCTAAAAAAATTAAATTATTTTTTATTAATTAACTTATTAAATTTTAAATGATATTATATATCATTGGGTTATATGTTATGAGGACGATTCATTAGATAAAATGTTATTGAAAATGATTTAATTTATTTTGGAGGGTTTTACGACCACTGTGATCTTATATAATTTTATTTATTATCATATTTACATATTGGTTATAGAACATTATATAACATATAATATGTATAAAAAATGTTATTTAACCATTATAATGGTTTTATAACCTTCTTTGAAGGAGGTAATGGAAAATGAAAATGCATCGTCTGCGATGACGGTAAATCGACACATCATAGATGATGATTTCATTTTTAGAATGAAAGAAAAAGGGGAAGAGGTTTGATTACATATAATACATTTACAAAATATCAATTTCGTATATATAAGATACTAAATTTATCATGTCACTTGGATAATAGGAGATGAGGATAAGATAAAAAATAATGGAAAATGAAAAAAATTAAAAGAAAATGAAAGAGGATTTTGCCTCTTAAATTTATTCTCCTTGAGATCCTCCTTGAGGAACTTGGTTTTGGTTATTATTGAGATCATAAGCTCCTAGATATTAGAAATATTGTTCAAAAGTGTATTGGAAAAATTTTGGATAGGTTTCAAAGCTTGGAATGTGTGAGTATAAGAGGTGTTGAGGAGTGGTATTTATAGTGGGAGGAGAGGGGTATTTTTATTATTATAATCATTAATTTATAATTTTGGATCAAGTATATCAATAGTGATGATTCCCATGAATAAATAATGTAAATAGATAAAGTATGTTCAAGATAATGGTTCTTACATCATCCATAAAAAAACAATGACTAAAAAATTCATGTATTTAGCTATTTTGTGAATTATCATATTTTACTATTCACAAAAAAAAATTCACCGATTTTATAAATATCAAAAATATTCATAGTAACAATTTTTCAACATATAGAATTCAAAAATGGACTCCATTTTATAAATTTTTTTCCAAATATAATACAATTAATTTTTAATTAAAATCAACATTTATTCAAAAAAATATCAATTTTAATATTATAACAAATTTTATGATAGTTTTAAAAAGTAATAAAGATTTGTAAAATTATCTTATATTCATAAGACAATGAAATTTTAATTTAATAATTTATTTATGAAAGTAAATTTTCTTTTAAATCATTTTATTAATTATAAAATTATAAATAAAAATTTACATTTCACAAAAATTCCAATAATTAATTTACTTATTCCATGATATAAATATATTGTTTTTTTATTCACAAGATACCTAAATATTATTTATGATTTAAAAGGTGAGGTTAATATTATATTGGATTAATTACTTTTCCTAATGGCCACATTATTATTCTAATGGTCAAGTTACTATTCCATTGGTATATTTTCCTTAATTTTTATAAATACCACCTATTTCATTCTTAATTGGTTAAAATACGTTTTTATTAGGTTTTCTATGTGATGTATGTACTTTCTAATATATAACATAATTATAAGAAGGGAAATTTCAATGATAATGTTTTGGGCTGTAACATTCTTCCCCCTAATGAAATTTCACACTTGAAATGTTGTTTAACATACTAAGGTAAAAATAGGCAAGGGTACTTATCCTTAATCACTTCATTTAGTTTCCATGTTGAATCTTTATACATATGGATCTCCCATAGTAATTTGACCAAGTGAGTAGTCTTGTTGTATAATACATTATCTCTATGGTTGAAGATATTCATCAGATTCTCTTCACATGAGAGGTAATTATCTAGTTATACCACCTCCAGATATAGTACGTGTTAGGGGTCTGCTGTTGTCGCAAAAATTTGGGAAGAGGAGAAGTAAGCACGAAGCCCTTGGGGATACCTCATGAAGCTCTCCCATGGAGCCCTACAGCACCACGACCGGCGTGAAGCTCCCCCTCTATGAAGCCGCCGTGGAGAAAGGAGGTGGGAGGCTCCGCGAGCCGGATTGACGTTTGCGAAGCCGTCACAGAACAAATAGGCAGGAGGCTCCGTGAGCCGGATTGACATTTGGGAAGCCGCCACAGAGAAAGGAGGTGGGAGGATCCATGAGCCAAATTGATGTTTTCGAAGCCGCCATGGAGAGGGGAGACAGGAGGCTCCATAGTTATGACAAAATGTCACATGTCTTCACACCCAACAAGCTATGTTTAATGGAGCCTCATACCTATAAATATCAGACTCTCCTCAATCCTGAAGGATAGATCCTCCAACCTTTCACCTTCTTTTATCTCAAACTACGAAGAAATTTTTTCTCTGCAAACCGTGAACTCTTCAAGGTAATTTAGCATCACGAAGTACCTTTCCCTTTTCTTGAATTAAACCCCTCTTTAAAGAGGGATTCCCTTCACAGAGACCATGGTCCTCTGTGAATTAAGGAAATATCCAAGGGGAATTAGGTATTTGTGGAGCACTTATGATTCACAAAATACCCTCCATGCACGTGTGACCCACATTCCAAGGTAGATTCATTGTGCTTCACAATGCTACACATCGCAGGGCACCCTTGCTTCACGAAGCACTGCTATACGAAGGCCTTCCCACTTCATGAAGCACCTTCCACATGCACCTATTCCCTATGACAAGTATAGGCCACTTCAATTCGCGCACCATACCACTTCATGAATCCCCTATACTACATGGTGTACTAGAGCTTCATGAGGCTTCTACCTGTGAACCCCTTCGCTCCGCAAATCCTCTTCCCATGCAACCCTCTAGGTTTGCATGATGTGATTCTATGTCCCTTGGGCGGTGCTTCCCATTGTTCTGCTTAGCCTTTTTCTTCTTCATATAGGCACGCTAATGGCTATTGCTTCTTCCCATAGCCACACTAATGTGGGCCCTCATTGGATCACTCCACGACACCCCTCACCATGGAATTGTTGATTCCTCCCTTTCCCCAAGGGTGGGTGGGTTTCAGTTATGTATTTCCTAGGGGTGTGGAGTGAACCCTCATCATCCGAGCTGTAGGTTGTTAAAATTCCAAGCCCCATCATGCTCAACACATGACTTTAAACTGTGACCCCACCCCGTGCATCATACACGGGGCACCCCATCATGGACATTCTCTATGCCCACTGGTCTCCAAGGAAGTGAAATATTCCCTAAATGGAATGAGATCCTCTTTGCTGGGGTGGAATCTATCCATGTGGAAATGGAAACTGCCTTGCTGTAATCCCCTAGCCTTTCTTGCAGGAGGTAGCACCTCTGCTCCTACTTTCTTCTTTGTTTCCAAAGACCAGAGGGGAGGATGGGCACCGAAACCTCCCTCTCTTCCATCACAAATCCCTCTCCTACTGGGATTTGTCTCTACTATGGACTCTATCCTAGAGTATGTCCCAATCTTCATCTCCTTAGGCTGAAAACAACGAGTAAGACCCTGTTTCCTTTTTGGGACAATAACCACATGTAAGCCCCACTCAACTTCCCACAGACACACCTTTCATGATGTGATTGTTAGGTTTGTTCTGAATCTTGTTTATCACATTGAGCAAGACTCATGTTGGATTAGAGTACGAATTGATCCTGACACTCTCCTTGGGAAGCCTAGAGTGTAATCCCAAAACACCATTCTGAACTATATGGACATTGATCCTTGCCAAGGCATGGTACGTAGGAAGCCTCTCTGAGGTTCAATCCCAACACCTATTAGTCCCGACCCCCTTTATGTCAGTTCAACAATACCATCCCAAACTTTGTGGACTTTGATCCTTGCCAAGGAAAGGTACGTAGGAAGCCTCCCTGAGGTTCTTGCCCAACACCCATTGGTTTTGACCACTCCACATCGGTCCACCCCCATCCTGCCTGACATTAAACTGCATGCCCCTTTTTTCTTGGATGACACTAAAGTATCCCTTATCCAACAGTAAGGCATTGTGAACCTCATTAAGTGGTAATCCATTATCATTCCCATGCAGCAGTAATCCGTTTTGATCCCCATCCAGTGGTAAGCCGTTGTGAACCCCATTCACTGGTAAGCCATTGTCAACCCCGTGCAGCGGTAAGCCATTTTCAACCCCAACCCAGTGGTAAGTTGTTGTTGTCCCTTTTGTTCGGACCTGCATCTCTTGGTCGTCCTAGCGGTGTCAGACCAACCTCGGGCTACTAACCACGTGTAACCCCACTATATCATCGGTTTGTTGTCCTCTGCACACACCCAGACTCTATGACCTATTTATAACTACGTGTACTTTGATCCTTGAAAAGGAAATGTACGTAGGACACCTCCATAAGGTTCAATCCCATCACCCATGTCTCATCCTGATCTTTCCCTCAATCTTATGTGTTTTAGAAAGGTCATTCCCCAACCTATAGGTTCCAATTCCACTGGTTCTCATCCATATGGGTTGCCTCCTCTGGTGTCCCATCACCCTGCTGAACTACATGGACTTTGATTCCCTGCCACAAGGATATGTAAGAAGTGTCTTTGAGGCTCAATCCCAATACTACCATCACCTTCACAAAGGTTCCATCTCATTCTCCCACCAATTCATTCAACTCTCCATCATCCATCTAGATTCTTACTTAGGCCACCACATCCCAGTGAGATCATCCCAATTCACCTCTTCACTGCTCTCAGAAGAAACCAGAAAACTAAACACGCATTAGTCCAAGCATTAGTGTTCCCTCCAGAGGTTGCACACATCTGATCAACTCCTGTTATTGTTCTGATCCGTTCAATCCATTTTCTCTAGATGTTAAAATTGTGTCATACCCTATGTTAAACATTGGAAGTTGAGGAAAACCTTAGAGACATGCCCATGTCTTATAATTCCTTCTATTCAGCATGGTATGCCTTAGGCTCCCATACCCTCGAGAAGCCCTATAATAAGGGAAAGAAACCAATATTTTCCAGTGTTATAGCATCCAGAGACGCTAGTGATGTCCCATGTGACTACTCCCCCAACCGAAGGTTGCTGCCCTGACCGAACCCCTTGGAATGTCCCGACAGAAGTAGTGTAATTAACCAACATCCATAAAGATATGGAACTGGGAAGAGTTTCATGGACAAAATCTTAATCTATAATGGAGACCAAGACTAGGTAATGAGTTTCGAGGAGGAATCCACAGAAGGAGGAACCTACATCCCATCATTCTATTTCGTTCAAGGAGCAAACAACACTGAATAAGCGATGGATGTCACCCGACTTTGGAAAGCGGGAATGCGGTGAAACAAACAGTGCATCCTTGATAGACGAATCTACACACCCTGAATAAAGTGTCAGAAATAGAAATGGTGAACCTGACATGAAATTCTTCTCATCGATGTGGAGATTAGTAGCATTCGAGACATCAATGGGCTAGCGTGTCACTGAATACAATTATGAGGCACCAGGTCCCGCCAAGAAAATATTGAACCTGGGGAGAAACTCAACAGAATTTGGGGCGGTTAAAACATCAGACATCTTAATCTGCAACATTGTCTTCGTGGATCCTTCTTACCATCCAGGGAATACAGAATGATTATGGGACACCAAATGTCAATTTCCTTTTTGCAACACTAATGGTTTAATCTCCCTGCCTTACAGAACCCAAGTTTCCAAAACCAGAAACCGATAAACCCCACTCATTGATGTAGGGGAAATGGAAATGTCAATGTTGCGGTCCCGCGTGGCTCCATAGCTTCTACAATGGTCTCCACGTCTACAAATCCTAGGCACCCACACCCCATCTACCCATCTGAATTCGTTCAACTACGGGTTATAAATGACCTCGTTCGCCGATACGAGGAGGAGGGGATTATCCCGACTCGGGAAATGGCCCACCAAAATTTAGAGCTGTCTATGCCTCATCATCACCACCACCCTCAATGGACTCATAGGGAGACACCACTCCCCACTCTAACATACAACCATTTTGAGAGCCTCTCCCTAGAATGCTTTGATGACTCCCTCCCCTACGCCGATGAGGTGGGGGATGTTCTGGCCAACCTGGTCGGGATCCCGTTCCATGGGTTCCCAAGGAGGTCCCCCACTAGGCTGCGCCAGTGGAACCACCTGGCTCCACTGGTCGAGGAATAGGTAAGCTATGCTTCTGCACTCCCGACCTCAGTCTGGCTGACCCAACACCAACATCGGGCACATGTTGAGGAGGACGCCCACCATGGGGCGTCAACGTTTGAAACTATCGTGGCTTGGGACACCTCCGACGTATATCATCATCCCTCTATCTATGCTGAGCAGGGGATCTCATACTCTCATCCTGAATCGATGCCCCAACCGCCCCATGGGCATGTTGGGTTGACTCCCCTGGTTGTCGGCGCAGGGAGCGCCAGCCGCAGACTGACCCGCGGCAAAAACACCCAATATGGAGGTCCTCCCTGTACCACCACCATAAATAATGTGGGTCCTCCCCACTTCCAATTTTTTCATGGAGGTCTTCCCTATTTCACCTTCAATTCAAATGATAGTCCTCCCCGTGGAAGTGACACTCAGTAAAGAAGCCTCTTATGTGCTCATGACATCGGGTATGGGGTCATTCCTCCTACCACAGGCCGCCAACATGGGGATGTCACACATCCAATCAATATTAAACATGGTAGCCTCCCCCATGTTCTTAAATTAGACAGAGAAGGTCCTACTCACCTTAGTAATCTGAGAAGTGAAGGTCAGCCTTGCTTCATTGTCACCCAGCACGGAGGTCCTACCCGTGTTTGGCTTGACCAGTAAAAGGACCCTTCTCGTGATAACGCTTCTAGGAGAAAAAAGCATGGAAGTCATACCTAGGCTTCTAACAGATCTAATGGAGGTCCTACACTCTTCATTACTTTCCATAGATACAACCTATGTACATTAGTCAGTGGACCCGAAGGTCCTCCCTGTGTTCCCTTTGATATCTGTCCAGGTGCTCCACACACCCCATCTCACTCAGGAAGAAGTCATCTTTTCCCCCGCACCAGTACGACCGAAGGTCCTCCTCGTGATGGAAATCTATCATGTCCTGAAGAACCATCTTGGGCAAGGAGGGAGGGTCATAGCCACCATAAAAAGAATACTGGGAAGATTCAGACTGAGATAAAACTAGTCTGCTTCTCAAATTCTAAGGTGGAATACGACTCAGCAATGGAACCCTCACCTAGATCCTTCGTGTCAAGGGCCAGGGCAGAAACAAGGTAAATCAGCCTCATACTTCCAAAATGTGATGTCCATTATATCCCTGCCTCCCTCCACAAAACCATACAAGAGGATTAAAAGTTGGCAACTCTACACGTTCCGGTCGTGCAATCGCCACCATCATCAACAGAAGCACTCTCTACCTCGACCAGAGATCATGGAGAGCTATTCTGGGGACCAATGGCAGATGAGTAGCAGCATGTTCCATCACTAGTATCTATAGTCCCTACACTATAAACTGTGATCGTCATCCCATGTTACCGTGATGTGGTGGCCAAGTCACTGCACTCTTCGGAGGATAGCCCGAGATGTAGTGGTTTGTCAGCTCGCTCACCGAATTCTCCACCGGCCAGCTTACCATCTCAGTGGTCTACTTCAGTACCACTACCAGTTCCCCAACATCCTTTTTTTGAAGAGTGGGGCGGTGAAGGGTCAGGCCCCAAATCTATACCAAGGATCTTGTAGGATATTCTTGCACTAGAATATTTACCAGAGATGTTTTGGCTAGTTGCAGCGCCAAATTTCAGGGCACCAGAAGAACTCACCCTGGAGGATGTTGGATTCTTTCGCTAGACCCTATAGGTGACTCATTTCTGTATTAATCATCAACAAGTGGCCTACCCTAACAGTCAGGCGCTCTTCAATGACATCAGCCAACAATTTTGTTTGGTTGATTTGGCCACACTCCTCGTGGCCCACTGCTCGGAGTGACCAGGTTTCCATAGGGCCCTCAAACAACGATGCAGGCAGAGATTTAAAGTTCTCTATAGGATAATCAAGGAGGCTTCTCCCTACATGAAAATCTGTGGTTGGGGGTAGTATGTGGCCCACCATTTCAGTTCTATCTAGAGCCCGCCCAATTTTCTAGGTGACATAAAGGATATGCCTCCCGGAAAGGTCGCGGTCAACATAGATGACCTACCGGGGGTGAGAACGAGCTAGAGCTTCTGGGAGAGGACCTACCCCCCGAGGGAGTATGACACCTATTAGATCTATTCGAAAGGATTAATCATCAATAGAGTAATCTAATGGGGCATCCCATTCCCACCGAGTCTTTGGTCCTCAACTGAAATCCCAACAAGGGAAAAGAGTACACCAGAGCCTCCAAAACCTCTGACCCATCTGGCTCAATCTAGAAGACGTAGGTTGATCCCAAAAAAATTGCATTGCTCCAACATCTCATAGTGAACAAGAATATGGTCGATGACCTCCTTACTGAATGCACTGCGGAGCGATGATTGGACTACGGTGATCCTCGACCAGGGCAACAGGGGTAGAAACAGCTTCCCCCCATCGAATTACCTCCAGGTGATCCTAACCATTCTATCCATGTGGATCGGGTTTAAGCCAGAGCCTATGTCAAGAGGGTACGCTATGTCTCACCAAATCCACCAGAGTGATGTGAAAATCCTTGAGACAAGGCTCAGGTTCCCCTAGAGGCTTCACAACTCATCCCACCAGCTTCTCCATGAGACGCTAGGCCTGCTTATCATTTTGAAGGACTTGCCAGTGAACTGGTGGTCAGGGATCCCCATCAAGATAGAAACCCCAAGCCAGATGATCCCATGACGGTGCTCATTGCCCGCCTAGAGGCGTTGAAGACTTGACAAGTGGAAATCTCTCCTTATGGAAAGCCATATCTAGTGTGGGTGGATGATATGCTAGCACCCCTGGGTTTTAGAAATCCCACTTTTTCCCCATCAACAGGATAAAGGACCCACTGCAACACATAGCCCACTTTATCTAAATGTGTGGACCCATGTTCAGAAATCTGGTTTAGTAGGAAGCTACCAAAATCTAGTGTTTTGTGAAGACATTGGAAGAGCCTGAATTTTCCTGGTATAACCAGGTACCCATCGAACTAGTAGCCAGCTGGGAAGACCTCCGTAGGCAATTTCTCTACCTGTTCAGTTCCACCACTCAGAAGATGAGTATCGCGGACCTCTTCATGTGAAAGAAGAGACCTGATTAGTGTGTTGAAAACTTTATAACCTAGTGGAAAGGGCTCACATACTCCCTTGACATGACACTAACTTAGCAGAAACTACTGATGATGTGTGTAGGGAATGTAAAGATAGAACTGGTCCCCTCTCTGATCACCCAGAACTACCCTGGGTGCATCTGAGGCTTCTATGATAAGGCCCAGTGCCTAGAAGAAGCCTTGAAAAAGGCCATCCAGACACGTCTGTTGGCTCCTTCAATCCTCGCGAGAAAGACAACCAGGTCCAAGCTCATTGTGGTGGCCCAATTAGAGGCCCCCGGGAAACTAGAGTTGTTACCAGTGGAGCCGCCTCCACAGTCTCACAGAGTTCCTCTACCTTATGCACAACCTCCGGCCCAGCAGTGCCCACCTCAAAATCGGCAGGCACCCCCACATATTGTACTTCTATTACCCAGGTGAGGAAACTGGGTTTCTCCTCCTCGACAGGCTCCTCTATCCCCTCATTAGGGCTAGGCACCTAGATCCCCCTTCCTGGATAGGAGAAACTGGAACTACTCATTCAATGTTGCTTAGGTCCCCTTTAATTTCCACAGAGATTTGGAACAGGGGATTGCACATTTTCCTAAATGCAGGAGGCCAAAAGAGGCTAACCTCAATGATCACCTTAATTACTTACTCTATCATTGGATCCTGGGGAACACCCTCAAACAATTATATGTGTTTAAGGACTGGCATCAAGGACAGGTGGATAACAACATTGTCTAGTTCGGCCTAGCTCCGGCACAAGTAGCATGTGTCTTCATGAATCCGGACAGTAGTAGTGACAACGAAGGTGAGTGGCATTATGTTTTTAACCACGGGTCTCATAAGTATGACAATTGTATGGCTCCTAATATAGTCTCTTGTGCCCATGGTATTATAGGTGCACGTTTGAATTGATCCAAACCATCAGAAGACACTGCACCATCCACCGCCGGTTCTTATGTGTGAACATCTTAGCCATCCTCTTCCCAAAATAGCAAGCAACGACGGCGCACGGGAAAACAAATTACCCCGCTGATGCCATCATCATCCCATACTCTCGGTGACACCATTCCCCCGGAGATGGAGATTCCTCCTAGAATCTATCCAGTAGTGGATAACTCTTTGAGTGATGGTCAAGGGTATGCCTCAGTTAATACCGTAGATCTAGTAAACCCCTATATGATTCCTGATGATGAGGAGAGCTTGTTGGATCTTCCCAATGATCCCAGTCATCTCCAGAATCGATGGAGCTGCAACAATATCGGTCGTCTGAGTGCCTCGGTCAGTATTTCCATTCAAGATATGTATGAGACCAAAACTAGGCAAAAGGCCCAGCACAGAGCTCAACACATGCAACCTTCTCATCTGGTGTCATCATATCTGCCTTTTCCCCCGTTTGTGTTTCATGATCAAGCAGAACCACCTCCACCGCTTCATGACCAACCACACTATGCTACAGACCAGTTTTAGTAATCTAGCCCTCATCTAGTGGTCACTCCACAGGCTTGGACTAGTGAGCATCAGGATATTCCCAGCACCAGTCAGTCACTGGTCCAGCCGGCAGGACCCACCATACCAACTATCATAGAGAAACCTCTTGTAAGAATAAGTTCACACCTTGCACAGAAGTATGATTTCCTCAAGCATCCTTCCAGCATTCCAGCAAGGATCTCGATCCTTGAGGCCCTTCGCCTATCAAGAAGATATGTGTGAGTCCCTTGCCGAGGCATTAAGAAGACCCTTCTAGTTTGAGACAGAGGTAGTTACCGCGGAAGCCTTCCATGCTGAGGCGGTCGAGCATACTGAATTCCAAGAAATAATCTCATTATCTAGATAAGATGAAGGCTCCCCCATATATGGGCACATTCCCCCACTATACTTCACAACCAGTTTAATGGTGTGTAGGTTCGTCACTGTCTTTTTAAAAAAGGCTCCAAGATCAACCTAATCCCAAATCAGACACTACGAAAATTGGGGTTGTCTGAGGAGGACCTGAGTCCCTGTGACATGAAAATCTAAGGATATGACAGGAAAAAATAGACACTAGTTGGTAGGATCCACCTGAAGACCCAGTTCGGTGTCCTAGTTTCTAGCACTGAGTTCATGGTTGTTTCGTAGGACACTGCTTACAACACATTGATGGGTAGGCTATAGCTCCACCTACATGTGGTGGTTCCCTCATAATATCATCAATGCCTCAAGTACTGCCTTAATGGTCAAGTGGCTATACTCCAAGGTGATGCATCTCCCTTTTCCTCTTGTGAAACCCATTCTCTGGATGCTGACTATTATAAGATAAGGGACAAGAAAATTCAGGATAATGAGGTTGAGCATTCCACAACTACGACTGACCCATGGACAGATCTAAATGATACCTAAATATTTCCAATACACCGATTGGAGGCTATAGCCCTGGACATGGTACAATGCTTCATTGTTTCTAGAATGAGGGGTAATAAATTCATAAGTCTAAGCGACACTAGAAGATCACCTCGTACTCCTACAGAAATCAGGATCAGGTGAACCCAGAGCCTCCTACTACCATAAGGTAGTGGGATGTCCACCCCTTGGAAATGGCAATACGTCATACTTACTTGTTCCACCAGGATGGGATAAACCAGCTCAAGACAATGCAACACTATTATTTTGAAATCATCAAGTGTGGCCCTTTGGGCCGAAGACCATATGGGATCAGATCAACATCCATTATCTCTATGATTTTGGCAGCAGAAGAGTTCCCTATTGTTGTGTCCATTGCCACCAAGGCTGGTACCAGCCTCCCATCAGGATCTGTTGACTCACAGGAAACTCCTCCCATTGAGGATCCATCATCTATAAGTAAAGAATAGGATTTAGAGGATGATCCCCCGCCTTTGGAGAGGGCGTCTCCACCATGGTCGATGAACTGGTACAGGTGATTCTCAGTAGTGAGGCGGACCTGAAACCCACATTGATATGTGCTTCCATGCCACTAAATGAGAAACAATAGTACATGGACTTCCTCAAACAACAAAATGGATTATTTTCTTAGATCAATGATGAGATTCCAGGACTAGATCCTCATATATCCATCCACCACACTGGTCTCCCAGTAAATCATTATGGTTTCATGCAGCCACCCAGGAAGATGCACCCTTCTCATGGTGCCATGGTCAAGGCAGAAGTTGTTAAGATCATCATATCCAATTTCATTAAGGAGGTATAGTACCCTAAATGGCTAGCCAACATTGTGCCAGTTAGGAAGAAGAACAGACAGATCAGAGACTACATTGACTTTCGAAATATATTTTCCCCTTACGGTTATGGAATTGTTGATTGATGCTACTGTTGCATTTTAGGCCCTCTCTTTCATGGATGGGTGCTCTGGGTATAACTAGACCAGAATGGATCCCTAGGATGAAGAGTCTACAACATTCAGGGCACCCCAAGGTACTTTCTGTTACCAAGTCATGACCTTCATTATAAATAATGAAGGTTCGACCTATCAGTGGGCTAGGCATCGCATATTTAAGCCGATCCTCAGGACACTGGTAGAATTCTACATGGTTGATCTGGTGTTCAAATATTGCCATCTTCAGGACCATCTCATAGACCTAGAGAAAGTGTCCAGCTTCCTTGGTTCCTGGCACCTGAAGATGAACTCATTGAAGTGTGCCTTCAGGGTCACCTCTGGAAAGATCCTCGGTTTCGTTGTCAGATACAGGGGCATCGAGATCAACACAGAGAAGATCTAGGACATCAATCAGATGTCTCCTCCGAGAAGCCTCCAGGATCTTTGAGTTTTCCAAGGCCACATGGACTACATACACTGATTCATCTCAAATTTGGCTGGTAAGTGTAACCCCTTTTCCTGACTCATCAATAAGGAAACTCTCTATGAGTGGGACAAAGAATGTTAGACTACTTTCAAGGAAATCAGGTAGTATCTGCTCTAGCCTATGGTTCTAATGCCACATATCTCTAGAAAGTCATTGGTACTTTATGTGACCACCCCAGAATGATCCATCAACGCCCTTCATGCCTATAAGAACAATGAGGGAACTGAGAATAGTATCTATTACCTTAGATAAATGCTCCTCGATACGGATACCAGATACTCCCATATTGATAAGAGATACCTCATGCTGGTATTCACAGTATAGAAATTGTGACATTACGTACAGCACCACGAGGTGTTGCTGGTGTCCTGAGTTAATTCACTGAAATACATCCTAAACCACCCCATATTGATAGGAAATCTAGTTCGGTGGGCAGTAATCCATTAGTAGTTTGACATGAGGTTTGTACCTCAGAACGATATTAGGGGAAATAATTGGAAGACTTTCTTTCTTCCCATCCATCTCCTACGGACTAGTCCTAGGATATCGATTTCCCCGATGAAGCGGTTCTCTCAGTAGACCAAGTCATTCCGTGTAAGAAAATGCACTTCAATGGTGCTTCCTAGAGCCCCACTGGAAGAATTCTCAATGACCCGAGGCTCAACAAAGTAGGCCTAGGTATTGTCTTCATTACCCCAACACAGGACATTCTTCCGTATGCATTCCTATTGTTAGAAGGATGTACCAACAATGAGGCAGAGTATCAGGCTCTCATTACTGTCCTCGAGCTGGCCCTTGAGATTGATGTTCCCCAATTTCATGTGAAATGTAACTCCAAACTAGTCATCAAGCATATCAATGGTGACTATGTCATCCGAAATCTAGAGTTTGTACTATTGTTGGAACGCACTCTCCAGCCGATGATTCAAGTCCCATCACAGCCAGAAGTTACTCATATCCCTTGATCCCAGAACAGTCGATATGACACCTTGGCCCGCCTAGTTTCATCACTTGTAGAGCCTGAACATGATAATCTGATTATCCACATGGAACACTAGAGATTCATTGCTCCCATCACACCAGATGACGATGATAGTCTGCAGGTAAGCCACCTTACCACCAACGCCTCTACTTCAGGACCTCCAAGCCCTCCGAATGCGGTGATTTACGTGACTTTTGACTAGAGAACCTCCTTTTTCGAGTATATCCAAATCTATAATCTCTCGGTGATTTGAGCCTAGCGTGAGCGAATCCGACATTGGGAATTACTGTTTACCCTCCAGGACAGTCATGGTCATGAGCAAGTTCTCTACTGATGTGGGTTTGATGATATTCTCCTTCATTTCATTCAAGGAGTTGAGATTTCTCAGGTCATGAAGGAGGCTTTTACCAGTTCATGTGGTGCTCATCAGACCTGGACAAAACTATCTCACAATATCCAGAAACTAGGGTATTTTTGGACCTCCGTGATCCATGACTAAATCAAGTTCACCAAAAGGTTCCATTCATGCCAAATTATTGAAAACATTATGCATCATACTCCAGAGCCTCTCCACACTACCATGTACTCTTATCCCTCTGTGGTCTGGGGACTCAATGTCATGGGATCATATCCACCGGCGATAGCTCACTAGTGCAGGTTCATCCTAAATGCTATAGATTTATTCTTCAAGTAGGAAGAGGTAGTCCTACTCAAGGAGGTCAAGGCCCGTTCCATCGCTGACTTTGTGAGATCCAACATTATTTACCAATTTGAATTCCCTCAGGACATCCTCACCGATAAAGGCACGATCTTTTGGGCAGTTGAGCTAAAGAAATTGTATGCTAAGTAAAACATCCTTTCTAACCATACCTCTCATTATCATGTGCAAGAAAATGGACATACCAAGGAGTTCAACAATACCCTCTCTAACATTCTGCAGAAAATGGTTGGTGAGAACAAGAAGAGTTGGACTGAAAATCTCCCCAACACCCTTTGGGCTTATTGGATGATGACTCATAATTCCACCCAGCTAACCCCATATTCCCGGGTGTATGGAACGGAGGTGGTCCTGCCCATCGAGATTCAGTTTCCTTCATTATGCACAACAGTCTATGATCATCAAGCACAAGATAAAGTAGATGAAGTCCGTCTAGTTGAATTGAAAGTGCTTGATGAGAACAGGATTTGTGCATTGCACAATATGGAAAGGAATTAGAACAAGATATCTATACCTTTCAACAAGAAATTTAACCTCCACTCCTTCAAGAAAATTAATTTATATTAACTTAACATTTTATGAAATTCCAAAAGTACCTTCCCCATCACTTATAAAAGAGAACCTCTTATACTCATTTATTAACACTTAAAAAGAATTTTGGTTTGGTATATCCATAAAAAATCTTCTAATTACTCTCTTTCCCATGTCCTAGATGTATTTTTTTATTATAAAACCCTCTTTAAAAATATTTTTGTGTAAAATATAAAGTGTTTTTATGAAGAAGGGATATTGTTCTTAACCAATAATTTTTGTTTTATTTATTATTTCATGTCCTTGAAATATTATTCAACCATTATGATATAATAACATCAATATCTAAAATATACTATTATATTTTTATGTTAGTTCCATACCATATATCCATATACTCTTCCAACAAATGGGAAACAAAATGATCGTTCAGGTGTACGGTGGAATACCATCTCACAAACCAATATAATCCATTTTCCATCATCACCTATCCCAGATATTTATGAAGATTTATTTAATGTATATATATTATATTAATTTAATATTTATCATTATTTAAAGTTAATTTATCATATATATTTTTTACCATTTCTTTCATTGAAAGATGGTAACATCATTCGTGCACATATGTGGATTATCACCTCCATGAAGGGATGCGATTCGTTTTTCAATACTACATCACATGGACGGTTTATATAAGTTAATTTAAAGAAATTTTATGGTATTTATGATATAATTATAATTATATAAATATTAAATTCTACTTACCTTTTTTCTATCATGATCTTTGAAAAACACAAGCATTACTCAGGCGTATATATGACTTACCATCTCTATGATTGTAATGTAGTTCATTTTTCATAGTTGTCTTTCATGGATGGTTTTAAAAGTATAAATTATGTATAAAAATGATAATTATGTCATTATTATTATTATTTTAGATGATGTAACAATGAAATATTTTACAATTTTCAACCTATTGGAGTCATTTTGTATATATGAATCAAATATCATCTAAACGTCTAACATGAACTTAATTGAATAATTAAATAAATATAAAATTGTAAAAATTAAAATAAAAGAAATAATAAAATTGGATAAGGATATTAATAAATTAAATAATTAGACTTATTTTATTATTCAGGAAGATAAAGAACATACATGACGAGTCTAACTTATAGTCAGGGATTTGGTATCAATTTTCCTTCATTGAGGCATATTTTGTTATTATGCACCCCATTTATTTTATATGGTGTATATACTGCCCCTTTTTCATGTAATATCATTATTTCTTCATAATTAATGGTATTTTAAGTTTAAATTTTAATTATTTGACCCAAATATATTTTACATTACAATTACCATGTGGCAGGGGGTTCATAACTCAATTTCTTTTCATTGGGTTATATTGCTTCTTCCCTATCTTTGATATTATAAGATTATGTGTTTAATAACATTGATTATTTTATGGTTTATTTTAATTTTTTATGTGTATTTAAATTTTATACACATAATCAATTCATTGATTAATTATTACTTCAATGGTATGATCTTTGAAATAGATTTTGTCTCAATTTTTACTCCATTGAGACATAATTGGTATTATGCAATTATTTTTTATGGGGAGTATCTAATAACCCTTTTATATTTTATATAATGAATCTCTTCATATTCATGTTATTTAATGATTTATTTTAATTTATTTATTTCATTGGGGTTATGATTCAAAAGTTACTAATGTAGTGAGAGTTTATTAAATAATCTCATCAGTATTCAGGATTGTTTACATTTAAGTATCCATTGGGGAAAATATTTTATCATTAAATATTAAAACCAATATTTTTATTCTAATTTAGCTATTTATGGAAATAATATGTTTTAATTATATTTCACACTCTTTAAGTACTCAAGATACCAAGATCATTTTATTATGAAAAATTGACATTATTTTTCTACTCAATCAAGAATCCTTTTCTTCCATATCCATATTTTCCATAAAAATTAAATGATATTTTTACTATTATCCCATGATTTATTAAATACATTTTCCCCATTTTTTAATTTTATAAAAATTGTTTGAAAATAATATTCCTATATTTTTTCAATTGAGGTACTTTTTTAATTTTCTTATAAAAGAGTAAAAGAAATATTTTTTTCAATTATACATAATGAATGATATTTCCTACCATCATGATCTCTCAATGTTTTAAAGAATATTTTATAATTTTTCATGGATCTTTTAAAATATTTTTTTACTAATATCTTGTAAATTTTTAGTTCTAAAAGTGATTTTCAAATTGAAAAGGGTATTTTACTCCATAATGTTTTAATGATATTATATAGTATTTATATCAATAAAAAATAACAACCATTTATTTTATTTATAATACAATAGGGCCATGTTGTAATGATACCATCCTCATGCTCTCTCTGGATGATTTATGATCAGTTTGACTTGAGAACTCTTACATTTTATATGATTTTTTAATACAAATGTTTATGTTTATTATGTATTTAATTGTTATTCTACCCTTTTATATTATAAATGAATTGGACCTAGTAAGTTACAAGTGGGGCTCACTATAACCACTTGTTAAATTGGTAGGTCTCACAAGAAGAAGTAGTTTGAGTATTTGGTCGAGGCCCTACCCATTTATGTAAGATGCCTTGGGTCGAGGCCTTTACAATAAATTTATGATGCTCAAAATTATGAATTCTATTATTATGATATTATTTCTTGATGTACATGTGATTATTTTAATATATTTGACATCCATGTATAAGCTTCAAGATCATGTTATTAGTTATATGACATTATTTAATCAACAATTATTCCTTTCATATCATTCTTAATGATCTAGTTTTTATTAAATGACATATTTTTTAGGTATTTACTATACCATATTGATTATTCATTATTTAATCATGAAAGATTCTGTTTTATGTAACCCTTATTGAGAATTTTAGCTCACCATTATATTGTGTCCTTTCTCTAAGACATTAAGAAGGAATATTTGAATAAATTCATGGATGAAAAACATTTACTTGTAATATTTTTTGTATTTTATGTTTTCAAATATACATGATATCCAAGTAGGTATATAGTTTACCAAGACTAATAAACTATTCAGTACTTCAGGAAATGATTCCTTAAAACTTGTTCCAATGTAATAATGTAACCACTAACCCAGGGCTACTAGGGTCGGGGTATTTAAAGTTGATATCATAATAAGTTTAGTAGAAATGTTAAGTACTAGATTTAAGATAACATAGGTTAGATAATGTATCCCTATGAATGAATTTGAGGATAAGTAAAAGTATAAGATAACATCATAAAGTTTTGTTAAGGTATAAATTATATATTTTTTATAAATACATCAATTTCTAGATACTACAAGTGGACATGATTTTGGCATAGTTTCATCTAGGGGTAATAAACCAAAAAAGAGATGGTCGATTATATCTCAACCATTATTCTGGTTCACAGTGAGTGTGCCCTTACAATGCACCTATTTTGACACTTCCATGGGTTATTCTTGGGGCAATGCACATTTTATTTATGAACTATTATGATGAATAATAGAATAGAACCAATGGAAACCTAATATATTCCATAGTGATATGGGATAAACCTAATGTATTTTTGTTGGATAATTTTAGAGTTGATCATAATTTTAAAGACCTAAATACCACTTTTGAGTTTGTGTGTTATAGGATTTTAAAATGATAAAGATATTTTGGGAGAAATTTATAAGAATATAACCCTTTGATTTAGTATATGTCTTAGTGATAATTTTATTTGAGTAATAATACTTTTATATTTTTTGAGCATAAGTATAAAGTTATTGATAAACATTAGGGTTAATATTATCATTGATGTTATGTTAATAATAGTCAGTTAAGGTTATTTGATTATGTGGGAAAAAAATTGTACAGAAAATCCTAGTGGTTAAAAATAAATTAATGATTGATAACATTTATTATGATGTTCATCATATTTTTGGGAACATTGAAAGAATTATATAGTTTTAGAAAAATGGGAAACCATTCATGAATCCTCCCTCCAAAGGTACCCCTCTAGGACAAACAATGAAGGTAGAGAGATAATGACCACCTGAGTCCCACCCCCACTAGGCATCAGGTTGGTGAAAATCACTAAGGGTATAAATATATCAACATGGGAGGAATTACCCTCTATAATATATGTAGGATCGGAAGATAGGTTACTATAGATCAATAAAATCCATTAAATAATATAAAATAAATGAAACACAAAACATCCCACCATAAATGTATAATGTAAAAAATATAAGAATCTATAAATGAGTACCCAAAATAAAAATATAAGGCAAGAAACTATCTCAAACCTAATGGTCCGGGCTAGTAATCTCTAGCATAGTTCATTTAGTTCTCCTGAAAAAAAATCAGTTTATATATGTGGGGTGAGCATACAAGTGTACTTAGAAGGAATACCAACGTCTCTCATGTATATGTGAAAGAAGCATACTAACTCACCTATGAGAAAATAGAAGAACCAATAGCACCTAAAAATGTCAACTAACCAAACCCTTCATCCCCATTGCACACTTACCCAATAACACATTCATGTATGATGACATAATAAGAAGCATATTGATATAAAAGGGCACCCCACAACACTTTCCCAATATTTTTACACTCTCACAACCCAATTTCAATCATCCCAGAGATCCCATATATTTCTTATCACATGATATCACATCTCAACCGAAGACACCTGAGACATCTCATCACATCTCACCCAAAGACACTCGGGCCATCACATCATATCATACATGAAGACACCTGGTCCATCACATCACATCTCATCCACAAACACCTAATACATCACATCATAATCATAACTAGTATAGTAGGGTATCATGAACATGAAGGACATCAACATCATGTCATTATCCTACCATGCACGACCCACACCATAACCACAACACCATCTCATCAACTCACCAACCATCACCACAATGAAATTTTGACTTTTATACATCAAAGTTAATTCATGTCAACATCACTTAGAAGAGGGAGAGGGAAGGATCTAGTAGTCATCCATCCATCCGCCCATCAGGATATTGGGAAAAGACCCTCATAACATCTTGTTATTGGAATAAAGTGCTCAGCATGGGTGGTACATGTATATAAATCATAAGAATATACAATTTGTATGTGTGTGTGTATATATATATATATCCACACACAATCACATCCTATGGGTTCATAACAAGGGTACTATCCAAACTCACCACATTACCACAGAGTATCACAACAAACAACACTTTTTATGCCACCACTACATGCAAAAAACGACACAAAAATACCCAACCCACAAGACACATTCCACCTTTCATTATAAAATAATATATTTTCCTAATTATCTATTATCGACCCATTTAATTTAAGAAACCAATTCATTAAATTATTTATAACACATTATTTCACATTTAATATCAACCATGTTTAACTAAACATCCCATATTAGTTTAAAATAATATTAACCATTCCATGTCATACCATTTCAATTCAATATTAACATTTAATTCCATCATTACCCATGTAACTAGAAAAACATAACACTTCACCACAACCATATTTCTCTTGCCAACATCCAACACATCACCTCACTTTCACATTCATAACCACTTTACATAACACAATGATTTTCCACAACACATCTGCTACGTACCAGCCACATCTCAACCACACATTACCATCCTTCATTAAAACACATTTCACAACATATTCACATATCACTTTCAAATTTACCAAAGTGGATTTTTATCACAATACAATTATTTATTCATGGGGATTATCACATAATCAATAAATCTCCCAGGGAAACTATTTTCATAACTTTAAATAAGTTTTTATAAAATTTTAATTTTTGATGATAATAAGCAACACACATAAAGGTTTCCATAATAAAAACAACGACAATGTAGATAAATCCACTTAAAACCAAAAAATTTATCCAGGCGTCAACCTGGTACAATCAAAACATAAATAATATCAAAATCTATAAAGAATAGGATTTAATCCATCTTTACCATTCAATTTAAAATAAAAAACTTCATTATCTTAATTATTCCAGTTTTAAATATCTTCCCAATGATAAACTAGAGCATAACCCATACCACATGATTCACTAAGTGAGAAACAAATGATTCTATACCTCAAATAGATATTTTTGATCCATTTTGAAAGGTTGAAATAAGGGGGAATCCACCACTGAATACCATAATGAAAGAGATTACCATCAAAATCATAGAAAAAAATTAAAAATCAACCTATTACCAAAAAATCATAAAAAAACTGGTTTCCCTTCACAATAACCACTCTTGGTTAGGACGCGGGGAGAAAAATAGTAGAAGACAAGGAGGAAACTCACCAAAACCACCACAAGTCGATCCTCCAAGACCAGGGTCAGAATCCACTAAAAGGGGGATGAAATATATCCTTGTGACAATCTTGGGTCACCCAATAAAAGAGAGGATACTTGGATAAGTGATCAGGTATAAAGGGATCTGGGAATTTATACACAATCGGCAAAATAGAAGACCACGACACAACCCTTAAGAACATGCTGAAGAACTATTGAAAACCAAAGGACTAAAAAATAGGTGAAAGGACCACACCATAGCCATGATAGTCAAAAAAGACTCCATGATTTGTGTCTATTTACACACATTTGATACTATAAAATAGGGTAACACCATAAAGTATCCTAGATCACTACACTTCATACCCCCAACAAGCATAATGAAGGAAACACTATAGCCACCAACTTCATGTTGCAACCTCATAGAAAAGCACTCAACTCCATACCATAACCTTTCAACACATATCCTCTATGAAAAAATGGTAGTAGAGCCAAAAACACTTCCAACCACCTACTACACAATAATTGACCCTCTTATGCCTCATATTACTTAGGCAACACTCACCTCTATGGAAAAACTTCTCTCCATGTGCTAATCATTCCATAAATGGTAATAGAATAAAAATACCTTTAATTGGAATTCTATTCCACTACTGGCCTCTCCACGCAACAATAAATACCCCTAAGATGTACCCAAAGGCTATATGGTGCATGAATACCCATGATATATTTTCCATCTACAACCTTTCCTCCAGTATTCAACTCCTCGAGACTCCCCTCAGACACCTCTACCTCCAGAATTCATTCAAAGTAACTTGTTAAAAGGTCTAGGTCATTACATCAAATACCTATCAAACTAGCCCCTTTCTCAAGAATCAAAACCAACCCTGAAATAAAAGAGGTAAAAGGGGTCCAAAAAATAATCCCATATGATACCTCTCAAAGATCTCATTAAACTAAACACAACCACCATGAAAATTCTCCAAAACCAACCAAAAAATTCAGCAAACATACCATACAACCACATTACCACACCATTGTACCTTCCACAAAACACATCCCTTACACATAGAATGTAACATCCCAAGTAAGTAAGGAATAATATAAATTCATATATATGTCTAGTTATGAATTAGATAGTGTTTTGGAGGCTTAAAATGAGAATAAATCCAATCTTAATCATTGAATACACTAATATTTTTAAAAGATTGTTTTACTTCCTTTTAATGGCAAACCATTTTTAAATCAAAATTTTGACAATTTTATAATATATATTTGTCAAAATAAATTTATTATTTATGATTGGGTCATTGAAATTTAATTTGGATAATTTTTTTGTATTTTTCTAACAATGTTCATTTTTTAATAAATAGTGAAAAATACTGCATTTTACTTCAAAACTGATTTTTCACCTAATATAATAATATGGATAGATTATCTTTTTAATTGGTATTAAAGTTTAATTAGAATATATTTTTACCATTTAATCCAATGGTGGTCATTATAATTAATTTTACTTTGGAATTGGGCATAAAAAAGTGCCAAACTTTTGATAGAAATTGTTTCTAAAGAACCCTCTATTTGTTTTGACAATGGGAATCATTTTTAAATTAATTATTGAAATTTCTGTGTTTAGAATTTGGTAAAATGGATTCCATATTTTGAATCCGAAGGTCAAAATTATGTAATTAAGACTCTTTTGTTTTTTAACATTATGAATAGTAACGACGATAATTATCTTTAATTATCGTGATTAATTAGTAATCAGGTAGCTAAGGATAATAAAATAATATCACAATAATAAAAAATGACCCCAAAATGTGTCCTAATGATACTTTTTGTTTCATGGAATAAAATGGGATTCCTTGTGCCAAACTTTGGGACCCCATGGAGTCACTTTTGGGTGAAAGTGACATTGTATCTTTTTATTTTTAATGAAAGGAGAATATCACTAAACAATGTATCACCCGAGTAAAATATTTTTAATTTTGTATAAATAAATGATCTCTTGGACTATAAATATTAATTGTAAAGATAAAAATATTTCCTACATCATAGTATTTTTTTAATGATTTTTAGAGATTAAATAAATTAAATTATTTATGACATCATGATGATGCAGCGATTACCTCATTAATGAACGATTTAAATAAAATGAAAAGATAATATAAACTCTAAGACTTAAACTTGTAAAAGACCTATTGTATGAGTATATTTAGAACCCGTATCACATTATCCTCAAAATATATCAATGTGGGACCTTTAAAATCTGAAACTCATTTTAATATAATGTAACATTTTATAACCTTCCAAGAGTGCCCCTCCTTTTCTCTTATAAAAGGCCCCCACCTCTACCTCCTTACCCACACCTCTCAAGCCATTGTCTCGGCCAATATCCACACATTTTATCTCTCCACATCCCTCTATTCTTCTTATAATCCTTACCTTAGGCAGAAAGCACTTCAAGAAACCCTTTTGGTTCAAACCAAGAGGAGTTACCCGATTTAAAGATAAAGTCTTCTCTAATGTTCTTTTTGTTTTATTTTGCTTCCCCAACCCCCTAAAATCTTTTTATTAATTTATTTTGTAACAAAACCAGTATCTTAAATATAATAGGATTTTATATGATACGTATTCGAGCTAAAATTACACACACCATCGTCTAATGGTTAAAGAACATACTGTTTCTATGGATGGAAAATTACTACCTCACGAAACGATGATTATTCAATCTTCCTTTCACACCTTCATGGTTGTAACACCCCGAGATTTTATGAAAAATATTCTTTTAATTTCATTAATGTCTTGTGTTTTATTCTACACCAAGATTACCTTGCGCTATACGCAACACCGTATTAGCTTGCAGTATACGCAACCCTATTCTTGGACCGTGTTACACACAATTTTGATAATAGTTATTCTACGCAACATTGAGTATATATATATATATATTAAATGTATAAATGAAATATGGTTGGATTATGTTATACGAAACAACGAAGGATTCTTTCACAACACGCAACCCTGACTTGGCTTGCATTACACGCAATCACGACCTTCCTCGATAGCGTGTGTTGTACGCAATACCGGGTTTTAATAAACAATGTTATATTATTATAATATTGTCATGAACTAGCCGTTATGAATAGTATTAACTAAATTTTGAATTTTATAACATTATTATTCATCTTACACATTTCTAGAACATGGTATAAGAACAAAATAAATTTTTCGGGTAAAATAAGTATTTTTCAAAAAATGCAGTTTTGCCGCCTTTTGATGGCGCACCCACTTTAAATATAGTTTTTGAAATGTTTATATGTTCAATTTGACAAAACAATATTCTTCTTTTGAATCAGGATATAAAAATTTACATTAGATAAAATTTTGATATTTTTCCGATAACTTTCATATTTTAATGAATAGTAAAAACACGCTATATTTTAATTAAAAACAACTTTTTTCATCATAATATCTTATGTGGTTAAATTATAATATTGAATGGTTTTAAAGTATAAATAGAATATATTTTTACCATTTAATATAATGTATGTCATTAGCATTGATTTTACCTTGAATTCGTAGGTTAAATCAATTCAATCTTTTGCAATGTTTTAAACAAAAACCCGTTTTTATTCGACAACGGGATTAATTTTAATTTAATTTCTGCAATTTCTGTGTATTGAATTTTAAAAAATGGATTCCATATTTGGAATCAGTGGGTCCAAATTATGTTAATAGGCTACTTTTTATTTTTGGGAATTATGAATAGTAACTACGGTAAATTTTATTTACCATAGTTAAAGGTAAATCGGGTAATTAAGGGTAAATATAATATTTTAAAATTACCCTAACAAATGTCAAAATCCTATTGGATGACTAAAAGTCGACCCATATCACCTAAGGGTCGGATTAGAATCATTTAATGGACATTTGTCCATGAAAATAACTTAATTATTATTAAAACCAAAGAAAGTGACAACATGTCACTCTCTTAAATTTTATAAGTATATTAATTTTAATTTAGTGATAAACTTCATGAAACTTCGAACATGAATAGTCTCCAGAAATCTAATGAAATTATCTACATCATATAAATTTATTTATAATTTTTAGGGATTAAATAATTAGCATTAAATATGACACAATAGTGATGCAGAAATTGTTTATCTAGTGAAAAATAAAGAATATTGTTTTTTTTAACTACTAGTGACCATAAAATGCACAAATACCTAACCAAAACTTATTGTCCATGTAAATGTAAACCATAAGCATCCAATGGTCGAATATTTGACCATTTGGAGCCTTATAAAAGCGATTATGACACTTATATTATTTTATTTTAAATGATGCCAAAGTTGTCACCTTCATAATTTAATAAATATAACAATTTAAATATTGTGATTTTAAGATGATAAATTCGAGTAAAAGTATTATTGTGAAAGGTAATATATTTATCTTCATCATAGAATTTTATTTTAAATTTTTATACAACAAATAAGTATATTAAATAATTATACAAAAATGATGTAGTAATTATTTTATTAAGAGATAAACCAAATAAATGGTTTTAAAAATAATAAAATAAATATTATATGAACTATTTAATGTGATACAGTAATTTTATAGATACATATGACCTTTTATTAATATATTAAAGCTTTTAGTTCGAACATATCTTCTGTGTATATTTTATTTAAATTCAAATAAATGAATAGTGTCAAAATAGACACTATTGTTATTTTACAAAAATAACATATTATAAAATTGTTTAAAAATCACAAAAATATTTAAAAATTATAAATTTATATTTATATGGTCTATAATGTTATAAAGTAAACAATTATGGAAAATTCACAACAAATAAGTAATTATTTGTTATAATTTAAAATTTAGAATTTTATTACCACAAATAAACTTAAATAGATTAAATAAGGATAAATCAAAATGATAAGGTTTAAAATAAGATCAAACCATGTCTAAATTTGATTGGTTGATGATATTACAACCCTATCTCATCTAATCTTCGAATATGAGTCATTTTTGGAGGTTTTTAAGTGGGGTTAGATTTATTATAAATTAATATTTTTAAGAATTCCTAAGGTGCCCCTCTCCTCCCTTATAAAAGGACACCTCCTCCCCCTCCTCATCACACCAATTTGAGCACTCAAGCTCGGCCAACCCCTGCCAAAATCTCTTCTCCACTTCCCTAGCAACATCCTAGAGGTTCTGGTCTTCCTCAAAGACCAATTCTAGTGCCCTAAGAGGAGGTCTCAAAGAGGCGCTTCAAAGAAGAGGTAATTACCGTTACCAATTCTTTCATCTTTATTTCTTCTTCCACTTCTTCTTCTTAGGTTGTTTCATTATGAAGTAATAACATCAGTATCACTCATATACTGATATGTTATTATAAGTATGAAACAACCCTATTTCACCATCTATCCATCCTACGGAAAAAGAAATCACCGCGCGTGCGTACGTACGGAATACCGTCTCCACGCCGTGGTGTAATCTATTTTCCACCACCACCTTACATGGATGAGTATAATGGTGTAAAGAATAACTATAAATAGTTATTACAACATTATATTGATTCTGATATATTGTATAATCCACTCCAATTCAATTAAGTATTTATGGAAATGATATCATCGCTCGTGCGTACGTACGGACTACCGTCTCCACGACGCGATGAGATTCATTCTCCATGTTAACCATTTAAGAATGATTATAAAGTATATATAAGAAATAATAATGAAATATATGACATTATAAATCTACTGGATTTATGTATATATATACATATGTATGTCATCTACTTACTTCCATTTCAAGACAATAAGGAAAGGAAAACAGCGTTCATGCGTACGTACGGACTACCGTCTCCATGAACGGTGTTTTTCATTTTATTTATCTACCTATTATATATATATATATACTGAATATATATGATATATAAATCATATTTTATATTCTGGAAGTAAGTAAATCATGATATAAGTAATAATGACGTCAAGAACAACAAGTCAAAACACCTACGACAAATGAGACGATTTTACCCAAAACACTTCTTTAACATAAATTTACAAAAGAACGGGTAATATAAAGTCATAAGTGGACCATATATGATATAATAACAATAAATATGATTCTGGAATAAGTCAATAACATGATTTAAATCATTATACAGGAGGTTCAGACACTTACAAAGCAAGTCGGACCTAAGGTAAGGGAAAATATCACAATCTCATTTTTATCCGAGATTGTTTATTCGTAAGTATTTACTGGGGTGTATTTTATCATCCACATCCATGTTTCATCAATATGTAATATTATTTCCATCCACCTACAATTGTTTAAATCCATTTTTACCCTTCGGTGAGTTTTTAGTAATATGTATGAAAGGAATCTTTTGTCGTTTTTCGTACGAGGTACTTTCTGACTTTTCCGACAAAAGTACGAAGAATGTTTTTTTTAACTTATACGGCATGAATGGATTTTTAAAACATTATTTCCAAGAAGCTTCCTTTACAAGTTTTCAAGTTTATTTTTAATCAACTTCTTTTAGTTTGTAATTGTATGACATATTAAGAAAAGAAAAGTGTTTTTGAAGAAGAAAGGATATTTTCCTCAAGAATGGTGTTCAAGTGTTTTATCAAAATTATTTTCCATCTAAGATAATAAAGGGTTCTGTTTTTATCCCTATTATTACATTGATTTGATTATGTTGTGATGGAATTATTTTTATGAATTCCTTTATCTTATATGAATTGTTTTATGATGTCATGTTGTTTAAGAATCCCATTTTTATTACATGGGTTATGCAATGATGTATGATTTATGATTTTGTGGCACACATAAGAATGGTATCATTATGAGATGGGTGGGACCTATATCTCCCTCCAATGCATTGGGTAAAGATTTTATATCTCATGAGATAGACAGGGCTGGAACGGTAGGTTATACCGGTTCAGTGAAACAGGACTGAAACGAGGGTTACTCGATTCAGAAAGGGACTTTGTCCACTAAGATAGTCTTGGCAATGAGTCTTGACTAACAAGAAATGATTCTCTATGATTATGTGTGTATGCCACAAAGTTTCATGTTTTAAGTTATGATTATTGGGATTACATTTCACTTCTATGATTTATCCCATGTTATGATATTATGAGCTTTTTGCAGGTTAAGATTTCCAAAAGCTATGTTCTTATATATATGATGTGATTGATATTTCTTTTGTTTACCCTTACTGAGCATTTGAGCTCACCCTTTTATGTTTTCTTTTCCCCAGGATATAAAGAAAGGTTTTAGGTAAAAAAAAAGGGATGACCTTTATGGGAGATATTGAAGAACTTTCACCACGATTAGAAGATTACGTTCCGAGTTTCCAAAGACACTAAACTATTACGATCCTTTAGTGTGTGTTTTTGTTATGTACTAAGTATTCCGCAAATGTAATGTAATGTACATGTACGTCAGGCTTCGGGTCTCTACAATGGTGGCCATTAGGAAGTCACTATATTTATATATGATATATATTATGTGTAATCCTTCCTTATGAGTCTGTATTTTTCATTTATGGCATACCTTTATGGTTTCCATTATGGGTAAACATGATATCTTCATTTTAGGAAGTGCGGGCTACCGCCCCCTCAAAGTGATTTGATTCGTTAATGCCATATGTGGGGCGTATAAAGGATGGAGTTAATGATATTATATATATCATATTATACTGGAATTATAATATACCTTTATATCATTATTATTTCATTCCATTAAATATGAAATAGATATGAATGTAGCGTTCATGCGTACGTACGGATTGTCGTCTCCATGAACGCTGCATTTCATTTCTTACCTCTAAATGTTATGTAATATTATAAATTCATGTATATACTAGATATATATGATATATATGATATCTAAATCATGAATATAATTCTTTATGTAATGGATATTTTACCACATTAACAACTTGTAATTATAAGGAGTTTTATTTTGACTCAAGTACTAATGATCGACAAAATGACCATTATTGACTTAAATAATTACATAGTGTTCATAACATGGTAATAAGTGATATAAAAGAAATAATGAACTTGAAAAAAGGTTCTTAATCAAGTATAAATTAACTCAAGTTTATTATTCAGGAGATTAAAGAACGATCGAGTCAAGTCGGACCCAAGGTAAGGGACTTCATCTCAATCTCCTTTCATTGAGGCATATTTTTCTTTATACACAACCTTCTTTTATACGGTGTATAAACCACTTTTACTTTTACTTCTATTCAAAAGGAATATTTTTTATATGAAGTGGTTTACTAAATGACAAAAGGAATGTTTTTTTGTCGTACGTATGCGGCGACAACGACTTCTCCACCGCTGTGACCATTATTTGAGTTTTGGCTTCCTCTATAAGCCATAACTTTTTTAAAAACTGAAAAAAATAAATTTCATGTTTTAATTTTCTTTTATTTTGGTATTGAAAATGGTTTTCAAAATTTTTTTATTATATCAATGTGTTGTATTGATATCTTGTGACTGAAATGTGGAAAAGTTATGTTTCCATTATGCATGTTTTATGTGATACGATTATGCTATGGTTTTTTGGAATTGTTATGAAGACGGGTGGTTCCGTCATAAACTAAGGGAGGGTGAGCCTGATATATCTCTCCAATGCATTGGTTAACGCAAAGGGGTTAAACTTTAAGGTTTCTCCAAAGAGATTTAGGGCATATACTGTGATGGAAATTCCAAACGTAACCATGAGGGTTACTCCCTATGTAAGAATGTTATGAATGTCTCAAGTTACCTTTATGTCTTATGATATCTATGATTTATTCCTGATTTGATGAGGTATGTTAAAATGCTTATGTTTTATGAGTAAAGTATGATTTCATACATATACTAATGTTTTAATTTCGTACTTTTATATCCCTTACTGAACTTTTTATGCTCATCCCAAGTTTTTGAAATGTTTTTCACAAGTCAAGGGAAAGGTACATGTTGTGATGATAGTGTCAAGGAAGTTTCAAGAAAGAATCCATGTTTTATTTTAAATATATTCTAGTTGATGGAAAAAATGATTACTATCTTTTATGTAACCACTTTGTTTAAATGTGGAATGTATTTCATGATTTATGATCTAATTATCTAAAACTCTAAACCGGAAAAGATCCTCAATGTGTATTATTGAAATAACTCAAGATTAGGTAATGTTTAAGGCTAGGTCCTTACAGTTGGTATCAGAGGTCAGTTTAGATAACTTTAGGAGATATAATTATAATAAATTATTATCCAAAAATATTTTTTGGGTCAAATTGAAATGATATAGCATTTGAAGGTTACCATGTTGCTTCATCTAAGACATGTTTGTTCAGAATGGTTTTCCATGGAGGAAACAGGGAAGCAGTGTTAGGATGAAATACAGAAGTAAATGAACTTCCGAATCAGCATCCTGAGATGGTCAGAATTGGAACTGAATAGTTTGTTGTAGTAATGGCGTAGTTGACTCAAGCAATAAATAGTGGTGGTATCCATGAACGAGATCAGCCAGATCAACCGCAGAGGAACATGTCAGTGGTGGAACATTTCATGAGGCAACATCCCCAATCATTCAGAGGATCATCTGACACTGTGCTAGCTGAAGGGTGGATTAAAGCACTGGAGAATATTTTTAATGTCATGGGGTGTTCAGACAATCAAAATTTTAGTCTTGAAATTTACCATTTGGAGGGTGAAGCAGATCAGTGGTGGTCGATGGTTAAAAATATCAGGGACACTGATGAGATTGATGCTCTCGACTGAGATGAATTCAAAGGTATGTTTCTTGAGAAGTATTTTCCTAAGGCTGTTCGACTAAGGATGGAAAACAATTCATGGAATTAAGGCAAGAGGACAACTCAGTGGCTGCTTATGAAGATAGGTTCACTCGATTGGCAAGGTATGCTCTGAATTTTATCCGAGAACTTGATAGTAAAATCAATAGTTTTTACTCAAGATTAAAGCCGAAATATCGAAGGGCTTTAGCTTCTCGTGATTTCAAGAATTATGAAAATCTTGTTCGATGTGCTGAAAAGGTGGAAATGGTGTTTTCTGATGATCAAGTGTTCTAAAACAATCAACAGAAGAAGAGACCGAGGTGGCAAGAGAAAGAAAAGAATTCTTCAAAAAGGTTTTATGGTAAGAAAACTAAGTTTACATTTTGTGATAAATGTGGTAAAAGGCATGCTGGGGAATGTCTTATGAATTCTGGAAATTGCTACTGATGTAGTAAGATGGGACATAAGGCTCGTGATTGCACTAAAAAAGATCATGGTGATGGTAAGACCAAATTTGATTTATAGTTAGTGAAATGTTACAAGTTCAATTAGATGGGTCATTATGCAAACGAGTGTTCGACAAAGAGCTCAAATTATGGGAAGCAATTTTACTACAAGCAAAAAAGGAGTGGTGAAATCCATTGCAACTACATCATCAGATGTTAGGCCATAAAATGAAGTGGTATCATGTACTTTTTTTGTTTTCTCAGATTATGCTAATGTGTTGTTTGATTCGGGGGATACACATTATTTCATCTCTGAAAAATTTTCTAGTAAATTGGGAATTCCATCTCAAGAAATGAATACTAAACTTGTGGTAAAAACACCTGGGAGAAATGTTGAGGAAATTTTTTTTATAAGAGTCTTATTATCCTTATACGTGGAAAGAACCTACTTGAAAACCTTATTGTTTTGCCTCTAGTATAGTTTGATGTTATCCTGGGTATGGATTGGCTCTCTGCTTACCATGTTAAGATTGACTGTAGTGCTAAAGAAGTATCTTTTCAGAAAGACTTTCAGATAGTGTACAAGAATGAACCCTTACTTTTGATAACATATCAAGAGGCTGAGAAACTTGTAAAAGATGGAAATGAATGTTACCTTGCACATATTGTTGAAAACAAAGGAACCGTTCAGATTAATGATGTGCCAGTGGTAAATGAGTATCTTGATGTTTTTCCTGATGAGTTTCCTGGAGTAATACCAGATCGGGAAGTTGAATTTACTGTTGACTTAGTTACTGATTTTAAGCCAACTTCAAAACCCACTTATCGAATGGCGCAAATTGAACTTTTAGAGTTGAAGAACCAATTGCAAGATTTATTATAGAAAGGTTTCGTTCAACCTAGCACATCACCATGGGGTGCTCTTGTCTTATTTGTTAAAAAGAAAGATGGTTCTATGAGACTTTTCATTGATTAAAGAGACTTGAATAACATCACTGTTAAGAACAAATATCCTTTGCCTCATATCGATGATTTGTTTGATCAGCTCCAGAGAGCTCAGTATTTTTCAAAGATTGATCTAAGATCAGTGTACTATCAGTTGAAGGTAAAGGAAGTAGATGTTCTAAAGATCATGTTTTGCACAAGATATGACCATTATGAATTTGTAGTAATGCCTTTTGGGTTAACCAATGCACCTGTTGTATTCATGGACCTTATGAATAGAATTTTCCATGAGTTCTTGGATAAGTTTGTGGTTGTGTTCATTGATGATATTTTGGTGTTTTCTAAAAGTAAATAGGAGAATAAAATACATTTAAGAGTTATTTTGAAAACTGTAAAAGAAAAAAAATTATATGGGAAATTCAGCAAGTGTGAGTTTTGGTTGCAACAAATTTCTATCCTTGGTCATATTGTTTCTAAACATGGGATAACTGTTGATCCTGGAAAAACAAAGGTTGTTGAAGAATGGCCAAGACCCACAAATGTAACTGAGATTCGTAGCTTCCTTGGTTTTGCAGGCTGTTACTGAAGTTTTTTTAGAAATTTTTCCCGGTTATCTAGACAATGACTAAGCTAACTTGGAAGGGTGTTAAGTTTATCTGGACAAAAGAATGTGATGATTGTTTTCAGGAATTGAAAAAAAAGATTGGTGAATGCTCTAGTTTTGGCACTACCTTCCAGGAATGGGAAGTTTGTTATCTACAGTGATGCTTCATTAAAAGGACTCGGTTTCATCCTAATAAAGAATGATCAGGTAATTGCTTATGATTCACATCAGTTGAAAACTCATGAGGTAAATTACCCTACACATGATTTGGAATTAGCTGCTATTGTTTTCACTTGAAAAATTTGAAGGCATCATTTGTATAGTGTAAATTCTGAAATATATACTGATCACAAAAGTTTAAAGTATATATTCACTCATAAATAATTGAACATGAGACATAGGAGATGGATAGAATTAATCAAGGATTATGATTGTAAAATTCATTACCATCTGGGAAAAGAGAATAAAGTGGATGATTCTTTGAGTCAAAAAAGTAATGCTTCTTTAACAATGTTGCATTTGGAACGTGATCCTTCAATTAAGGATTTGATGAACTTTGTCATAGAAGTAGTTGGTGCAGGATGTCCTTCTGTTTTGTTTCAGGTATCAGTGAAATCTTCTCTATCAGACAGAATTAAGCAATCACAGAAGAAAGATAGCAAGTTTTAGAAAAAGGTAGAGCTGGTTCAGAAGGGTAAGTTGCCTGAATTCAACATTGATAATGATTGTGTTTTGCGATTTGGGAAGAGTTTGTGTGTGTCGTGTGATTCACAGTTGAAGAGAGAGTTCTTATGTGAAGCTCATCGTTCTCCTTTTTCAGTTCATCCAGGAAGTACTAAGATTTATAGAGATATTCGGGAGTATTACTGGTGGGATGGAATGAAAAGAGATATTGCTCATTTTACTGTGAAGTGTTTGACTTGTTAACAGGTTAAAGTAGAGCGTCAGTTACCGAAAGGGATTCTTCAACCTTTACCAGTACCAGAGTGGAAATGGGAGAATATAACCATGGACTTCGTTGTGGGGTTGCCGAAGACACCTTGAGGTAATAATGCAATCTGGGTTATTATTGATCGCTTGACTAAATCTTCTCATTTCCTTGCTATATGAGATACTTTTTCCCTAGATCAACTTTCTCGTTTGTATCTTAAAGAGATAGTCAGGTTACATGGAGTTCCCCTCTCCATTGTATCTGATCGTGATCCCAGGCTCACTTCTAACTTTTGGAAAGGCCTTCAAAATTCATTGGGTACTGAATTAAATTTTAGTATATCTTTTCATCCTCAGTCAGATGGACAGTCAAAACAAACAATTCAGACTTTAGAGGATATGATATGTTCTTGTTTGATGGATTATCAGGGAAGTTGGGACCAACAACTTTCTTTGTTTGAGTTTTCTTATAATAACAGTTTTCATTCCTATATACAGATGGCGCCATTTGAGGCATTATATGGGAAGCGGTGTCAAACTCCAGCTTTCTAGGATGAAGTGGGTGAAAGGAAGTTGATGGGACCAGAATTGGTAGCATAGTTTTCAGAAAAAGTTCAGCTGATACAGAGACACATGAGAACAGCTCAGAGCAGGCAGAAAAGTCATGTGGACAATAGGAGGAAGGATCTCTCTTTTGAGGTAGGTGATCATGTCTTCCTCAAAGTTTCACCATGGGAAAGTGTTATGCGATTTGGTAAGAAAGGAAAGCTGGGTCCAAGGTTCATTGGGCCATATGAAATTATGGAGAGAGTTGGATCAGTTGCATATCGAGTGTCTTTACCTCCGATTTTATGTCAGGTACATAATTTTTTTCATGTTTCAATGTTAAGAAATTACATGCTAGATCCATGTCATGTTTTGAGTCTAGAGGTAGTTCAGCTATACGAGAATCTATCTTATGAAAAACAACCAGTCCATATTCTTGACCATAGGGTGAAAGTGTTGTGGAATAAGGTGATCCATCATGTAAAGGTTTTGTGGAAAAACCACATGATTGAAGAGGCAACATGGGAATCTGAAAATGCAATGAGGGATAAATACCCCCATTTATTCGATAAGTAAATAAATTGCGGGGACGCAATTTTCTAAAGGGGGGAAGGATGTGACATCCCATGTAAGTAATGAATAATATATATTCTTATCTATGTCTAGTTATGAATTAGATAGTGTTTTGGAGGATTAAAATGAGAATAAATCCAATCTTAAGCATGAAATACACTAATATTTTTAAAAGATTGTTTTACTACCTTTTAATGGAAAACAATTTTTAAATCAAACTTTTGATAATTTTATAAGCTATATTTGTCAAAATAAACTTATTCTTTATAATTGGGACATTGAAATTTAATTTGGATAAATTTTTGGTATTTTTTTGACAATGTTTACTTTTTAATAAATAGTAAAAAATACTACATTTTACTTCAAAACTACTTTTTCATATAATTTAATTATATGGTTAGATTATATATTTAATTGGTATTAAAGTGTAATTAGAATATATTTTTACCATTTAATCCAATGGTGGTCATTAGAATTAATTTCATTTTGGAATCGGGCATAAACAAGTGCCAAACTTTTGATAGAAATTGTTTCTAAAAAACCCGCTATTTGTTTTGACAACGGGAATCATTTTTAAATTAATTATTGCAAGTTTTGTTTTTGGAATTTGGTAAAATATATTCCATATTTGAAATCAGAAGTTCCAAATTATGTTATTAAGACTCTTTTGTTTTTGGACATTATGAATAGTAATGACGTTAATTATCATTAATTATCGTGATTGATTAGTAATCAGGTAGTTAAGGATAATAAAATAATATCATAATAATAACAAATGACCCTAAATTTGTACTAATTCTACTGGTTGTGTCTTGGACGAGCATGGGATGCCTTGTTCCAAACTTTGAGACCTCATTGAATCACTTTTGGGTGAAAGTGACACTTTATCTTTTTATTTTTAAAGAAAGGAGAATATCACTAAAGATTGTATCACCCGAGTAAAATATTTTTAATTTTGTCTACATAAATGATCTCTTGGACTATAAAAAGTAATTGGAAATATAAAAAGATTTCCTACATCATATAATTTATTTATAATTTTTATACATTAAATAAATTAAATTATTTATGACATCATGATGATGCATCGATTACCTCATTAATGAACGATTTAAATAAAATGAAAAGATAATGTAAAATCTAAGACTTATAGTTTTCAAAGACCTATTTGATGAATATATTTCTAACACTTATCACCTTATCCTAGAAATATATCAATGTGGGACCTTTAAAATCCGAAACTCATTTTAATATAAAGTATCATTTTATAACTTTCCAAGAGTGCCCCTCCTTTCCTCTTATAAAAGGCCCCCACCTCTTACTCCTTACACACACCTCTCAGGCCATTGGCTCAGCCAAGATCTACTCATTTTATCTCTCCACATCACACTCCTCTTAATAGGAGCCTTACCTTAGGCAGAAAGCTCTTCAAGAAACCCTTTTGGTTCAAACCAAGAGGAGTTACCCGATTTAAGGGTAAAGTCTTCTCTAATGTTCTTTTGTTTTATTTTTCTTCTCCAATCCCCTAAAAAACTTTTATTAATTTATTTTGTAAGAAAAATAGTATCTTAAATATACTAGTATGTTTTTATGATAAGGATTCGAGCTACAATTGCACACACCATCGTCTAACGGTTAAAGAACATACTGTTTCTGTGGATGGCGAATTACTGCCTCATGAAATGATGATTGTTCAATCTTCCATTAACACCTTTCATGGTGTCCATTAATATGTCACTATATTTATATATGATATATATTATGTTTAATCCTTCCTTATGATTCTGTATTTTTCATTTATGGTATACCTTTATGGTTTCCATTATGGGTAAACGCGATATCTTCGTTTTAGGAAGTGCGGACTACCACCCCCTCAAAGTGATTTGATTCGTTAATGCCATATGTGGGATGTATAAAGGATGGAGTTAATGATATTATATATGATATTATACTAGAATTATAATATAGCTTTATATAATTATGATTTCATTCCATTAAATATGAAATATAAATGAAAGTAGTGGTCATGCGTACGTACGACTTACCGTCTCCATGAACGATGCATTTCATTTCTTACCTCTAAATGTTATGTAATATTATAAATTCATTTATATAATGGATATATATGATATATATGATATCTAAATCATGAATATAATTCTAGATATAATGGATATTTTACCACATGAACAACTTGAAATTATAAGGAGTTTTATTTTGACTCAAGTACCAATGATCGACAAAACGACCATTATTGACTTAAATAATTACATAGTGTTAATAACATGGTAATAAGTGATATAAAAGAAATAATAAACTTGAAAAAGGTTCTTAATCAAGTAGAAATTAACTCAAGTTTATTATTTAGGAGATTAAAGAACGATCGAGTCATGTTGGACCCGAGGTAAGGGAATTCATCTCAATCTCCATTCATTGAGGCTTATTTTGTTTTATACACAACCTTATTTTGTACGGTGTATAAAACCCTTTGAATTTTATGTCTATTCAAAAGGAATATTTTTTACACAAAATGTTTTACTAAATGTTAAAAAGAATGTTTTTTTGTACGCATGCAGCGACAACGACTTCTCCCCCGCCGTGACCATTATTTGAGTTTTGGCTTCCTCTACAAGCCATAACTTTTTCTTAAAATGAAAAAAATAAACACCATGTTTTACTTTTATTTTATTTTGGTATTGAAAATGGTTTTCATAATGTTTTTATTATACCAATGTGTTTTATTGATATCTTCTGATTGAAATGTCGACAAGTTATGTTTCCTTTATGCATGTTTTATGTGATACGAATATGTTATGGTTCTTGGGAATTGTTATGAAGACGGGTGGTTCTGTGATAAACTAAGGGAAGGTGAGCCTGATAAAGCTCTCCAATGCATTGAGTAACGTGAAGAGGTTAAATGTTAAGGTTTCTCCAAAGAGATTTAGGGAATATATTGTGATGGGTATTCCAAACGTAACAATGAGGGTTACTCCCTATGTAAGAATGTTATGAATGACTCAAGTTACCTTTATGTCTTATGATTTCTATGAATTATTCATGATTTGATGAGGTATGTTAAAATTCTTATGTTTTATGAGTATATTATGATTTCATACATGGACTAATGTTTTCATTTCGTACTTTTATATCCCTTACTGAGCTTTTTATTCTCATCCCATGTTTTTGAAATGTTTTTCACATGTCAAGGGAAAGGTACATGATGAGATAATAGTGTCAATAAAGTGTCAAGAAAGAATCCATGTTTTATTTTAAATATGTTTCCATTGATTGGAAAAATGAGTACTATCTTTTATGTAACCACATTGTTTAAATGTGGAATGTATTGCATGATTTATGATCTAATTCTCTAAAACACTAAACCTAAAATGATCCTCAATGTGTATTCTTTAAATAACTCCAGATTAGGTAATGTTTAAGGCTAGGGCCTTATATAGACACCCACTCTACCATTTCATCCCCTTAAACTGCCCTAACCAACGATCATTACTATTGACACAAAACACATCCCCAATCACAAAAATCAAGTAATCCCCTCAACCATGTCAAGATATTTTTTTTTATTTTAGTGGAACCAATTTGACCACATGGTTTTAATCATGTCGAAGTATAACACATCTCAATTAAGAACTGAGTTTTACCCTCTTTTTCTACTTGAATTATAAATCACATGTCACATTAATTAACAAGAATCACATATCATGATAATTAATATCCTAACATTACATCATCAAAAAAATAGATCAAGGAAAAACTCAAAATAACTCTAGATACTAATCATGAATCTATGTCTCATAATCCATGGTACTCTTATCTTGGCTAGTATTCCTCCACAAGACATGAACCAAAGGAATGGTCTATCCTCACCAAAAATTCTCTCTATGATCTTGGATATGCCCTAACCACCCCAAAAACATTTCATCATCCCTGAAATCAACTCTCCCCAGTTATTGAAATGAGAGTCATCATGATAATTCAGATGGATCTGAGAGACATGGAAGATGTTGGGAATCTAGTATAGTCATGGAATAATGAATAACCGATAATAAACCTTTCCAACATGCCTCAACACCTTGAAAGATCCAAAAAACTAGTGTGATAACTTAATCCCTATGCCAAACCTTCACTACTCACATATATGAGAAACCTTTTAGAACATGTGGTCTCCAACCTTGAACCCCAAGGGCCTCCTCATATAATAAAAATGAGACTTATTCTGATACTATGTTTCTTTAATCCTTTTTAAAAAAAACATAAACCTTATCTGTCATTTTCTACACCACATCAAGACCAAGAACTGATGAATCTCCGAAAAAATCCCAACACAATGTATAATTCATGGCCATCTGTAAAAAGCCCCAAATGGGGCCCTGAAAATGGGTGAGTATAAATTTTTGTTTAAGGTAAACTCAGCCAAAGTTACATTTTTTCCCATGATTTTTTGAAGTCTAATATGCACACCCACAACATATCCTCTAGTTTATGGGTAGTCTAATTTGTCTATTTATCCTTCTGAAGATGGAAAATAGTACTGAGGCACAACTAATTTCCAAAAGTTTGATGTAATCTCCTCCAGACTCATAGGGTAAAATGAGTATCTCAATTCAAGAAAATGGACCTTGACACTCCATGAATCAGAACAACCTCATCCACATACCTTATCACTAAATCAAATGTGACTCTCAACTCCTTGATCCCTAGGAAATGACATGATTTTGTAAACTGATCCAGGATTACCAAGATAAAATCATAACCTACCTAATCTCTAGGTAACCTTATAATTAAGTTCATAGATACATCATCCCATATACACTTTGGAACATCCAAGGGATGTAACAAACCACTATGAACACAATGTTTTTCCTTCACCTATTGGAAAACCAATCATGAAGCCACAAACACTACCACTTCTCATTTCATCCTGGGGAATTAAAACTACATCAAAAATCCAGGGTTCATCTTATAAACTCTTATGTGTACCACTAATGGAAAGATTTGAAACTCATTAAGGACTCCATCACACATTGCTTTCCTACTAAAGAGACTCCACTAAAATAATATACGGTTCCAACCATCCATTATCCATCACCCCAGATCACCACCTTGGCCAGCATGACTATACACTACATCTACCTCTAAGTCTCTACACTGAGACTCACACACCATCTATATAAGATAAGACTACATCATCATATAAAACAAGAAACCTTCTTTATCATCCACCCATACATATAAGATTTAGGATTCCAACTCATCCATATCCTTCTAAACATCTTCTAACTTCTGAATAACTTCCTTTCACACCATTCTAGTCAAAGTGTCTGCCACACCACTCCCTTTTCCTAAGGTATAGAAGATATCAAAGCCATGTTCAAAGAGAAACATCATACACCCTAATTTCCATAAATTTGGTTCATTCTGATAGAATATATACTTCAATATCTAATGATCTATGAAGACCACAAAGTGATACCCAATGAGTTAATGTCACCAATGCTTCATTTCAATCACAATTGTTGTAAGCTTCAGATCATGGGTATCATAGTTACACTCATGGGGGTGTAACATTCTAGACCCATAATAGTTCTCTATTTTATACTATATCAAGATATTCTATAATACCATATGGAAAGTGCCACAAAAAAAACCTCAAACATCCCCCCTTCCTATGGAAACTGAATCACTGATCAATCTCCCCTTCAGGTAGTCAAACACTGCATGAAACTAACCACTCTAGATAAAATCTCTACCCTTCATAGTCAATATATCAATAGAGATAATTTCTATAAAAAATCATACATGAACCTCTGGTAATAGCCTACAAGACCAAGGAAGTTATGAACCTCTTCAACATTCTTGGGTGCTTCCTAAGAATCAATTGTCGTGTCCTTTGATGGGTCCAAAACCACACCATTGTGGGAAACAATATGATAAAGGAAATGGATCTCTCATGTCTACAACCTTCACTTGGATAAATTTCCAGAGTTGGTGGATTCAAAGAACCCATAGGATAAAAAAAATAAGAGTGACATGCTCCCCCTCTGACTTTGAGTATATCAATAAGCTTTCGATGAACACAACCATGAACTGGTCCAAGAAATCACAAGATATAAAGTTAATGATCCCCATGAACATATATGATGCATTCATGACATCAAATGACATGATAATTAACTCAAAGTGTCCATACATATATCTGAAGGGAGTATTTGGGACATCATACTTTTTCACCCTTAACTGGTGATATTCAGACTATAGATCGATCTTAAAAAACTAACTTTACCCTCCCATCTATTCATAATGATCATCTACCCTTGGAAGAGAGTAATGATTCTTTATTTTCACACAATTCAACCTCTAATAGTTTATACATAGGCTCAAAATACCATATTATATCTTAGTGAACAAAAATAGAGCACCCCATGATGACACACTAGTCCAGATGAAATTTTTCAACATCATATTATTTATCTAAATCCTTAACTGTCATAACTCATAAGGTACCATCCAATAAAGATCCATAGAAACAAGAGAAGCATTGATCTATAAATCTATCCCAAACTCAACATCATGTTAAGTGGGTAGCATCACAATCACCTTATGAAAAAGATAAAAAAACTCCCTGACAACCCTTGGATCCTTCTCCATCTCAGGGTTCATTCATTCCACAAAAAAAACATTCATCAAAGAAATAAATGGATCTGCACATATACTACCCACCTAAAAACTCTTCTCGCCAATGAAAACAATACATTGACCATCCAAATCTGATAACACGACTCTCCTACAAAACTAGTCAATAATATAATGCAAGGAATATAACTAGTTAATGTGGAGAATGATATAATATAGATGCATCTATAGTAATAAAAGATCCTTACATGACTGATGTGGCCTCATCCTTAGTTTACACCCCCAACACACATCAAACAAGCTAGTCTGGCCTCCGACTAGTGAATTCAACACAAAAGGTATGGAAATCATCTCTATATCTATCCCCAAAGCATGGAATAAATTGGGTACAACAAAGGAATATGAATCTCCTGAAACAAAAAAATAAAAAACAAGGGTGGAAAATAATTTGATCATACCTCAAATGATCGTTGGACCCTTTAGTAATTCCACCTCTACAATACGTATTGGAACATGACCAGAACTCTTGACTCTCTACATACATCCTCCTCCACAGAATTTATTATGTTCGGATCATTGAAGATGAGGAAATCCCAGAGGTTCACCTATCCTTCTACAACTAATCTCATCAGGGCATTAACCTATTAACCTTACTAATGGAATGGTCTCACCGTCAACTATTGCTGGGGATCAATTTGAACCTATCCACCGCCACCAAAATTATATTGAATAACTATTGGTATCATATCCTAACAATTACCATAGAACCCATACACCAAACTCATTAGCACAAATCCCCTATGAAAATCATGGAAATCACTAGCCCCTAAAGTCTAGAAACGATGTTGTTGAGGTAAAATTGCCACTAGTTGAAACCTAGAAGACCGTGGTTCCTAATTAGTGCATATTCTTGATAACCTTTTCCTTCTTATGAACCACTATATACATTGGAAATATATATAGAGTAACCACATATCGAATCAAAGGATGGAGTGACTCCTCAATGTTCCTCACACGAGACTCCTCATCAAGAACGAGATTCATGGTGAAATAAAACATAACCTTGAAATTGATCCCAAAATCCCACATAGATAAACTTCTCTACTGGAGAGAAAGAAGATCCTACCTCTTCACTACCATTATATTCAATGATAGGAACTCTTATCAGGACTCCTTTTCAATGTCAACCCATAAAACATTTATCTTCTTCCTCTCACTAAGATACAACATCCACCACTGATGCACAACTCCCCACATCTGACTCACTGATAGAGGGACTTAATACTCTACCTGGGATTAAATCAAACTAATAGTGATCTCAATTTCCTCCAACTATCTCTATTTTGATAGATAAACAATGTTTCCCTAATACTTTTTCCATTAATACCATTAAAAAGTGTGCCACAATCTCTATTACTAATCATCCTCCCTAACTAAGTCAACCTGCCAACGATCAACCATATTAGCCCGATGAACCACCATTTTCTAAACCATGCAGTGACAATGACCATAATCCATAATTGAAATGGGAAACAAGTATTTACTAAGACCACTATTTTGTAGTTTTATTAAGATTTATTTAATTAATTATACTTTTTAACCTTCCCATAACCACCCAATTCAAACAAGAACACAATTAAATCATTATATATGTACCACTCTGAGGTTTCTACAATGAAAGAGACATCACCTAACTTGGTCATTCGGTAAGCTCAGAGTCCTTGTATTACATCACAGGGGCCCTAAAATCCTAAGTCCTAGTCAGTCTTCCATATCATATGTCATGCACCAAGATCAACTGACACTATCGCCGTACCAACCCTTACAATCCTCATTTTTCCTAACTCTAAACTCCATCATATCCCTCAACTAAAATCATTGATAACACTCTGTCATGGAACATCCCTCTAGTGGTACACATCCTAGGCCAAAAATGAAGGAGGAAAGATAATGACCCCCAAGTCCCACCTTCAGTAGGCCCTGGGTTGGTGAAAATAATTGAGGGTATATAAAATCAACATGGGAGGAATTACCCTCTATAATATATATAGGATTTGGAGATATGATATCAGGGATCAATCCAATCCATGGTATAATAAAAAAATAATAGAAACCAGAAACCATCCCACCATGCATGTATAATGTAAAAACAATACAAGAATCTCTAAATAAGTACCCAAAATGAAAAGGTATGGTAGAAATAAAAATAACAACAAAAGTTTTTCACTATTAATGTCCAAAAAGGTACATGAAGTCCTCCTAGAAACCAAAAAATCAGTTTTTTTATGTCATGTGAACAATCAAGTATACTTAGTAGGAAAACTAAAGTCTCTCGTGTACATATGAAAGAAGTATACTAATACACTAGTGAGTGATCATAAGAGCCAACAACCCCAAAATAGGTCAACTAACCAAATCCATCCCCACCATGTAATTCTAACCAAATAACTCATCCATGTGTAATAAGATAATAACAACCATATATATATATATATAATGGAATATCACACCTCTTTTCTATTGGTTTCTCACTCTCAAATCCCAACATTTTATGTCCTAGAACTCCCATATCTTCCATATCAGATCACATCACATATTTCTTAAAGACATTACGGCCATCACATTACTTATTACCAAAAGACACCTGATCCATCACATCAAATATTACTCAAATACACTTTAGACATCACATCACAATCATAAGCTGTATAGTTGGGTATCATGAACATGAAGTACATCAACCTCATTCCCCCCTTCTACCATGCATGACCTCCACCACACCACATCACCATCTCATAAACTCACAAACAACACCACTATGCATTTTTTACTTATGTCCATCACAACCCAAGCATGTCAATGTCACCTAAAAGTGAGTGAAAGAATGGGTGGGTAGTCATCCATACATTCTCCCACCATGATATTTGGAAAAACACCCCCAAAACATTTTTTGTTGGAATGAAGTGATCGAAATGGGTGAGAAACATTTATAAATCACAAGGAAATATAATGTACATATATAGCTATACACAATCCCATCTTATGTCTTCAAAATAAGGGTATTATCCCAACTCACCACATCACCACCAAGCCTCACAAAAAACACTACGTTCATTTCCACCACTACATACACAACACCACACAACAAGCCATTAGCCACCGGAAACATTCCACATTTTATTAAAAATTAATCCATTTTCTAAATTCTCTACTACCAAACCATTTCATTTAAATAATAAATTTATTCCATTATCTCTAACCAATTATTTCACATTTAATATCAACCACATTTAACCATAAATACCATATTAGTTCAAGATTATATTAACCATTCAATACTATTCCATTTCAATTCAATACTAATATTTAATTATATCACTACCCAAATAATTAAGACAAAACAACACATCACCACAATCATATTACTCATGCTAATAACCAACAAATAATCTCCCTTTCAGAGCCACAACCACATTCTACAACACAAAATTTTTTCAAATAAAAATTGAAATGTTACAACAACATATCAACAATACATCATCACCCTATATCACAACACATTTAATAACAAACTCAATATCACTTTGATGTTTATCAAGGGGAGTTTTATCAAATTCTACTTCTTTATTCTAGGGTATTATCACATAATCCATAAATCTCCTTGGGAAGCAATTTAATTAATTTGATATAAGTGGTTCAAAAAAATTATTTATTGTGATAACAAAAAACACACAAAATGGTTTCTATATTCAATAAATCACAACATAATCAATGTCCCAGAGACCATGATTTTTATATAATTTTCAAGCCCATAAAATCACAACATCAATAATATAAAAATCTATAAATAATGATATTTTATTACCATTTAACTTTCAATTTCAAAGTACCAATTCATTATCTTCATTAGTATGATAAAAACTATATTCTAAAAGATAAAAAATATCATAACCCATCTTGCATAATACAAAAGGTGGGGAATAAAGGTCCCCTACCTCGAATAGAGATTACCAATCATCTGTACCAGGTTGAAATAAGATAGAGTCCACCACCAAATACCAAAAAAGAAGGAGAAAACCCTTAATATCCTTGAAAAAAACAACCATATCAACTTATTAAAAAAATATCATTAGAAATATTATGATCCTCTTAGAAATAACCTATCCTGGACAAGAAATAGTGAGGAAAATAGAGATAGAAAAGAAGGAAACTCACATAAACAACCACAGATCGATCCTCCAGGATTGGAGTAAAAAATAATTAAAAGTGGGATTAAATTTATCCTTGGTAATCACTTAGGTCTCCCAGCAAATAAGAGAAAATTAAGATAATTGATCAGATCTTGGAGGCATTGAGAATTTATAACTAGACTATAATATAAAGGATTATGTCACATCCCCTAAGACCATTCCATAGAACTCATGAAAACTTAAGGAATATGATGTATTGGGGAGGACCACAACATAACCAAGATGGTCAAAATATAATATATGATATTTTTCTGTTTACACACTATAGATCCTATAAACTAGGGGAAGACCATTGTGTATCCTAAACCACTACTTCACATACCCCCATCCATTAGAAGGAAGGTTATGCTAAAGCTCAAAGCTCCACACCACAACCTCCTAGAAAAGTACTCACATATACATTGTATCCTACCTCTATTAAATAGATATGAAAATAATATAGTATCTCCAAAACCACCTCCAATTTTCTACTACACCACAATCGGCCCCCGCACACTATAACCTAATTAGATAACACTAACATCCATATTGTAGTATCTATACATTCCACAAACATCCCAAAAATGGAAGTTGTATCAAAATAAAATCCCTGAGAAACCTATGCCACATCCGACCTCTCAACATCATAGAGGATACCCCTAAAAAACAACCTAAGTCTCTACACTAATGAAATCCTCTAATTGGATTTTCCAGCTATAATTCCTTCTCCACTTTCTAGTTCCTCGATACTCCCAAAGGACACCTCCACCTCCAGATTTCATTCTAAGTAAAAATACAAAATCTCTAATATGTTATATAACTTGTATTCTAATCGACAACCCATCTCATTCAGTAAGGTTGTGGTGATTGAACCCAAAACATGAGGGAGAAAAGGGTGAAACACCTACCACTGGCTTATGTGATGTCCTGCTCAATGTGACATTATTTTTACTTAAATGATTTGACATATAAATATTTAGTTTATTTTGGGTAACATATTATAGGATAAAATATTTTTTATTTTTTAATAGGTTGAGGTGATTAATGATATTTTGAGAAATGATTCATTGGGTTGAGGTATATATAACCCTTAGATCTGACATTTTATTTAACATGAAAGAGTATTTGCGAACAACACAATTAAATTTTTAAATGTTGATTTTATTTAGGATATAGGTTTATTTATTTATGTAATGATTTAAGTAGAATTTTATATTTGGAGATTAATATGAAGGTGTATTAATTTTTGAATTATCTTACCTTCTCCTAATCATTTTTTGTTATGGTTAAAGTATACTGACAAAAGTAGTATCTTTATATCATTTTTTGGAATCATGTGATCCATTATAATTTGATTTTAGTTCTTTAGGCATGAAAAATTCATTCTTAATACTCATTGTTTGCAACAACATATAATACTGTAGTGGAAATTGATTTAAGGATGAAATTATACTTGTAAAAAAAGTATATTTATTTATGTTATTACTCAATATAGAAAAAAATTATCAAATTTAGAAAAAATATCTTGAAAAAAATTACTTTATTAAAATCATTTATGAAGAATCGATAGTCTTTTCACCAGTCATATAATTATGATTTTCCTGTCTAAAACTTTCTGTTGATCATTCAATTTCTTATGATCAATGACACTTATCACTCTGAATTAATCCATTGATGTTTGTTTTCTCCTTCACACCCACATTTTCACTTCCCACTAATTTTATGCAAATTTTAAACCTAGTTTTTTGTTATTCTAGGAGACCTTCATATTTTCCATTTTCATTTTTTAAAAGTAAGTTCTATTAACCCGTTTACAATGTGGGTTTTCAACAAAGTAATTTTCACATATCAAGCCCTATTTTTATGATAATGAGTTTAAATTTCAAGGAAAAATTTATTGATGGTGGGGAGAATGTAACACCATAATATTTTAAAAGAATAACATTATGTTTGATATCAAATACGATTTGCAACACCAAACACAAACGACCTGTGAAAGATATTATTTAAATATGACAATTATAACCTATCCATTGAATTTGTAGGTATAAATATGATTAATAGATTTATGAAATAAATATAATTTCACTAGTTAATGAAAATATATTGATAAATTATTGTTAAATAATTACATATTTTTTAGTAAAGTCAGTTTATTCTAAAAAAAGTAATCTTCAAAAATGGATTTTATTAATTTTCATAAGAAATTATTGTAATTATTTTATAACATTTTTAGAAATTTTATTTTATAAAAAGTATATAACTTTGAAATAAAATTTTAAAACTTATCTTATGGTGAATTTTTTGGATTTTTCTAAAAATACTCATTTTTTAAATTATAGTGAACTATATCGATTCTTGTAAAAGTATAATTTATTTTCAGGTAATCAAGTAATTTAAAGTACATTTATATTGTAAATTTATTATTAAATTGAAATATGAGTCAATTTAATTATATTAATATAATTAGTTTTATTTAAATCAGCAATTTTTATGATTTTGGTATAAAACTATTTTTATTCTTAAAGATAGATTTTTTTTTTCTAAAAGCTATTTTTAAGTGAAAAATGTTATTCCATTTTAATTAGTTTAAGTAAACCATAATGAGGTATAATTTAAATGAAATTTATATATTATATATAAATATATTTTAATTTAAATTCATATAATGAAGATCACTAGTCATAAATTTAATGTAAAATCATATTTTCCTTGAAAATTCATTTTTTCTAAAAAATCGTTTTTCATCATGTTTTGCCGGTATAATTTTAAATTAAATTCTGCCACTTATATGAATTTCATATTGAATAATGGATTTTATATTTTGAATAAAGAGTTTCTAATTTTTAAAATATTCATCTCTTTTTAGTCATTAAGAATATTAACTATAGTAAATAATTATCACCATGATAAGGGTAAATCAAGTAATTGAGGTAAATAATAATAAGATAAGGACTAAAAATTGAACCTAATACATTACTTTATCATATTTTATGATTTTATTTTTGTAATTTTCATGTAATTCTCAAATAGATGGCAAAATGGTGTCATATTTCTTTGATTTTTAACTATATAATATTTACGTAAAAGATAAAGACAAAATGTCACTTTCTAGCTTTTAATAAATATAATATTTTATAACTGGGATAAAAACAACTTAATTTAGGTAATATATAATCATTTTAAATATAATTTTTTTATCTTGTTAATTTATTTATAATTTATAGTAATAAAATAACTTTCTTAAATATTAATGTAATGCTGACACAATATTTATTCAATTAATAGAAAAATAAAAGAAATTATTTTAAGAATATTAAAAGTAATATAAATTTATTTAATTATTATGTTCTATGATTTATATATATATATAACATTTTATTTATGTATGTAATTATTTTATTCTAATTAAATTGTTGTCATATTGATTTAGAAGTCAAATTCAATGAATAGTTCCAAAATAACATTAATGATATTTTATAATATATAATTTTTTATTTAATGATTTAAAATCTCTAAAAATAATAAAGTAAGAAATTTTACTGGTATATGGTTTAAAATATCAAACAAGTTCAATCTATTTTCCAATTTTCCTTTTTATAGTAATTATCTTGACCCTTAAAGAGGAAAAAACATCATCGTCACAGTAATTGTCAAAAAGGGTTAACATAGGTTAAAAGAAAAATACAAGGTAAAAACCTAATAAAAACTTGTAAAACATTTGGTTGATATTATTTAAACCCATCATAATAATATATTTTAATTATATAATTTTGGATCATTTTTTCCCTAAAAATCAATTTATATTAATTTAATATTTTAATAAATTCTACAAGTGCCCCTCCCCTTCTTTATAAAAGGGAACATCCTATCTAATATTCATCACTTAAAAAAGAATTTTTTTTTCATAAAATACTTACCTAAATAACTTCTTTAATTAACTTAACATATCATAGTGACCATTTTTGAATATCAAACCATCCTAGGAAGACTTTTGGTGTTAACATAAAGTGGTCATCCAAAGAAGGGGTATCATTCTTAACCGAGAATCTTTGTTTTATTTATTATTACACCTAATTTAAATTTTATTCAACCATGATGATATAATAAAATCATTATATCCCTTATATGGATATATTTTTATGTTAATGGAATACCCTATATATATCTCCTCGTTCGTTAAATGGGAAACAAATCCCTCATTCGTGTGTACGGAGGATTACCGCCTCGCAAGATGATGTAATTCATTTTCCATCATCACCTTTCTTGATTATTTATGATGGGTTATTTAATGAATATATATTAAATCCATGAAATATTTATCATTCTGTAAAAGTAATATATGATATATTTTCTTACTGTTCCATTCATTGAAATATGTTAAAGTTATTCATACATACATGTGGATTACCTCCTCCAAAAAGAGATGTGATTCATTTTTCATTAATGTATCATATGGATGGTATATATAAGTTTATTTAAAGAAATAATATTTTATTTATGATATAATTATAATTTTTTAAGAAAATATTATTCTTACCTTATTTCCATCATGATCTTTGAAAAATAGAATTGTGACTCAAGTTTATGTATGCCTTATCGTCTCCATAATGGTAAAGTAGTTAATTTTTCATTACCATCATTAATAGATTCTTTTGAAATTATAAAATATATATAATTATAATTATTTCATTATTATTTTTATTCTATATATGATTTTAAAATTATATATTTTTCTATTTTCAACCTACCGAATTCATTTTGGACATATGAACTGAATATCGTGCAAACATCTCAAAGAAGTTAATCGATTATGTAAATAAATATAACATGGAAATAAATAAAATAAAAGGAATAATAAACATTAAAAATGTTCTTAATAAATTAAATAATTAACATAGTTTTATTTTTCAGGATGATAAATAATGTGTGTTATGAGTCGGACTTAAGGTAAGGGATTTCATCTCAATTTTCCTTCATTGAGGCATATTTTGTTGTTATGCACCTAATTTATTTTATATAGTGTATATAATACCACTTTACCATAAAAAATCATAATTCATTAATACATAATGTCATTTTATGTTTAAATTTTAATTATTTCATCCAAGGGTATTTGACTTGAATGTTACCAAGTGGGAAGGGGTTTAATAAATCATTTTTTTTCATTAGGTTATATTAATTCTTCTTTGTCTTTAGTATTCTAAGATTATGTGTGTAATTATTATTATTTTGTTTTATTATATATTTAAAAATATTTAATGTTCATTTATATTTGATACACATAATAAATTCATTGATTAATTATCACTTAAATTGTATGATCTTTATAAGAGATTTTATCTCAATTCCCACTCTATTGAGACATATTTCATATTATACACCTATTTATTTTTATGAGGTGTATAAAATTACCCTTTTATATTTTATAGGATGAATATATTTATATTTATAGTATTTAATGATTCATTTGATTTTATTTCTTTCAATCTCATCATTCTTAATGATGGTTTATTTTTAAGTATACAATGATAAAAATATTTGATCTTTATATCTTAAACCCTATATATTTTCTTGTCCTATGTATATTTTTTGGATAATATAATTTTTCCTTTGCTTTTACACTCTTAAAGTACTCAAGATACCGAGATCATGTTTTTAAGAAAAACTGACTTTGTTTTCTACTCGATCATGAATATTTTTCTTACATATCCATATTTTACTTAAAATTTTATAAAATATATTTTTAATATTTTACCATGATTTATTAATTTAATTTTTACCAATTTTAGAATTCAAAAAAATGGGTTAGAATAATCTTATTATCTTTTTTGAATGAGGTACTTTTTTGGATTTTCTTACAAAAGTGTGAAAGGGGTGTTTTTTAACTTACACAGAAAGAAATGAATTTAACACCATCATAAACACTCTATATTTTAAAGTTTAATATTGAATTTTATATGGTTATTTTTAAATAAATTTTTTTCCTATTACTTTGGAAAATTTTATTTTTAAAATTAGTTTTCAAAGTGAAAAAGGTGTTTACCTCAAGAATTTATTTTATTTTATTTTATGGTATTTTTATTAATAAAAAGAGGAATTATTTTTTTTATTTATTATAAACTATAGATATATTGTAATGGTGACATATTTATTCTTTTTCTAGATGGTTTATGATTAGTTTTATTAGGTAAATATTGAAATTTCATAAGCTAGTTTTTCAATTTGAATACTTATGTTGATTATGTATTTAATATTTATTCTACCATTTCAAATGATGAATGTATTAGACTTAATAAGTGAGGTGTAAGGACCATTATTGACCCCATTGCATCAGTATGTCTCATGAGACAAACTAGTGTGGGTATCTGGTTGAGAACATACCCATTTATGTAAGATGAATTGGCACAAAACCTTGATATTATGTTTATGATGTCTAAAATTATACATTACATTATTATGATGTTGGTTATTGATTTCTATGTGATTATTTAAATAGTTATGATATCAATGGATAATTTTCATGCTCATGTGATTAGTTTTATATAATTGTTTGGTCACCACTTATTCTTGACATATTATTCTTCGTGATCAAGTTATTGTTTAAATGGAATGTGTTTTCATTTATTTACCTTACCATATTGATTATGATTTATTTAATCATGATAGATTCTACTTTACATAACTCTTAATGATCATATGATCTCACCCTTATTTTATTTTCTTTACCCAGGACATAAGGAAGGATTATTTTAATAATTTCAAGGATGAAAAATATTTCCATTCAACATATTTTGTTTTTTTTCTTTTCAAATTTATGTGAGATTAAAGTATTATCTTTTTTATGGAGACTTATAAACCATTTCAATATTAGAGATGTGATTCCATGAATTTAGTGCTAATGTAATTAAGTAAGCACTGAATTTATGCTATTAGGGTCAGGGTATTTAAAATCAAGGATTGTTGAATTGTGGAAGGAACCTAGTAAATGAATCATCAAGAGGATATTTAACTGAAAAATCACCCATAGAGTCTAAAGGACACATTGGGAAGATGACAAAAAATTATAAATAATTTTCTATAAGTGGTATTGGTATGATAAGTCTTCATATTATAAGGAATTCAAATTAATATACATTATTAGATTTCAATATTAAGGAGTTAAATATTTTTTTAGATAGATAGACTTGAAATAATTTTGTTCACAACATTCAGTTGTGAAAGTATGTGGATTATGTTCATCTCCGAGTCATTTTATTGATCAGTGTAATGAGGTGTAGAGACCTAAGATTTGTGTAACCACAAACTTACCAAGGAAATTCTAGTAGCATTTTCAAGGTTGGAGAGATAATTTCAAAGTCCAATATGGATTTTAAAACTAAAAACACTAACCAATACCCCCTTACTAGAAGTAGTCCCAACAACCTCCACCTTTCGAAAAACAATTTCAACAACCATAATAATACCATTATATTTAAACATTCCACCAACCACCCCCTTTATAGAAAAATAATACTTATAAACAACCCTTAAATATTTTACAAATTTAAGGAAATCAATAATAAGTACTGAGGGTTGAAGAGGTTACGAATGAAGTGGAGCAGTTAAGGAACCAAATTGGAATTGTTGCTGTGATTTTATCCAAAAATACCAAAAAATTTATAGCTATTATAGTCTAAAATCTTAAAGTAAATTAGAATATAGTTACCACTAAAAAGTGGTAAAGAGATTCATCCCATGGAAACACATTAGTCCAAGAAAAACCCACCTCTCAATGAGGAATATGACTCTAAAATATTTGGATATAACTCTAAGGAGTATCCTTAAAAAAAACAAAAAATAAAGAAGAATAATATGAATAGATAAGAAGAGAAAAGATAAAACATTTCAAAAAACAAAGGGAAAAGAAGAATCTTCCCCTTTTATTCCCATTAAGAATTATCCAATATAGGAAGATACAGTTTGAGGATATTTAATAGAAAATTATAGAACCCTTATATAAAATGAAAATCTATATTCCCCTCTTTGATTCTCACAAAAAAATCCCAAAATATTCTAATTTCCTAAACAAAACTTTCACTAAAAAGTGGAGACTTAATGGTAATTAAATAATAAATATAAGAAGAAGTGTTTATCCTTTAATAACCCAATGGTTACCCGCAAAATTTCATGATCTAGGAACATTTCCTACAACTTGTACCATTGGATATAGACTTTTTAAAATGTTTTATGAGATTCTGGTGCATCTTCTAATGTTATTCTTCATTCATTCTTTACTTCTTTGTCGATGAGATAATTAAAACCCACAAGATTGGTATTTCAACTTGTAAATAGATCCCTGAATTTTTTAGTAGGATCCCTTGAATATGTCCTTGTAAAAGTGAAAAACATAGTCTTTCCAACTGACTTCTATGTACTCAATATGTAAGATTATAGAACCCCAACATATTTACCTATTATTCTGGGTATACCCTTCTTAAATATAACCATGTCCATCATAAATAGGAATGGGAAAACTCTCACTATAGAGTTTGGATAAATAATTATCCATTTCAACATCTTTGACTCAATGAAGTAACCTAGGGAGGATCACACACTCATTGTATTGTCACTCATTGAAGAGGATGTACCTTGTGAGACTACCAAAAAACTAGGTTTCCAATGTTCCTCTATGTATCAGCACCAAAAAAGAGCTGATAAACGGGGTGCCTTTTCATCATTTTTTTAGCGTTGTTAAAGGGGACCCCTTTATTAGCGCTTTTCTTAGTAATACTGATAAACGAGGGATTTATCAGTGCTATTTCCTAGTATTTATAAAGTATATATTTCAAATAAAAATCATGAAAAATAATATATTTATATATAAGTATATTTATATTGATATAAATATAATATGTATTTTTTAAATATGTTTTAGATAAGTATAAATAGACTATTACATTTAATCTATAATAAATTTAGTGAAAATAGATTTAAAATATTTTAAATTTTTTTAATAATTAATAATTTTCTAATTATCATCGACAAATAATAATTTAAATTTTTTTTAAGAAACAATAAATCAAGAAAATTTAATAGAAGATCTAAAATAAGTTGAAAATGTAACTCAAACTTCATACGACCATAACTTTTGATCTGAGTGTCCGTTTGAGTTCTACATCATATCAAATCAAAGACTATGATGAGCTCTACATGCTAGTGACCAAATAGAACCTTTTTACACATTTATCATGGCCAAAAATGGTCTATAAGGCCTCCAAAACTGAGTTTTCAATCGGGCTACTCTGGTTTTTTGACATTCAAGCAGCTATAACTTCTGATCTGGATGTCCAACAGGAATGTACCACATATAATATAGAGTATTATTTCTTTTTCTTAGATTTAAATGATTGTAGAGTTGATAAAAACTTTTGGATTATAATTTATGTTCATTTTAACATTATATGGATTTTCAAATACACATATATATGTATTTATTCGTAAATATATATGTGTGTGTGTGTGTCTGTGTGTGAGTGTATTGTATATATATATGTATTTATTTTTTTAATTTTTTATAAACACACATAAAAAACATATTTGCTAAATGTATTTAAAACTAATCTTATAAATATATATTAATATAAAAAATTAAATATATGGATAAAAATTTATAACTAAAAATATATATATAAATTGATATGAATATATATGAATATATATATATATATATATTAATATATGAATAAATATATATATATTAATATACCTAAATATATTTATATTCATACGAATCTATATTAATATAAAAATAAATATAACTATATAGATATATAGATATATTATTAAATGTAGAAAAAAAACTAAATGAATTAGTGGTAAAGGTGCATGCACGTAAGGGGGGATGACTCGGGTTTAGGTTCTGGTGAAATCAAGGGTGCGCGGGGGAAAGTGGGAGGGGGTTGCGTGAGCAAGGGCAGCATGTAGTGAGAGGGAGGGGACTCCTCTTAGCACAGATAAAGGGGGGTCAAGCACTGTCAAAAGCTCCCGCAACATTATAGATTCTTTTTAATTTTTTTTTGACTTTTATCAGCGCTTAAAAAAGGATGGTAAAAGACACCTTTTATCAGCTAATTTTTATAGTGCTGATAAAAGGGGCCTTTATCATCACTTTTTGGAGCAGTGAAAAAGGGACCCCCCTTATATTCACATTAATTAACAACGCTTTTATAGAACTGTTAATCCCCTTTTCTAGCACTGATAAATACCATATTTGCAGTATTGTGAATTCACATGTATTTTTCATGAATTTTGATCCATAGGAAAAAAATCAATTCTTGGAATTTCTATGAAAAATGGTTTTTAACTATATGGATAATCTATCTATTGTTTGGGGGAAGAGGAAACATTTGATTTATTTTATGGATATGATTATTTATTCAATGATTAAAAAGATGCTATATTATCTAGTGTGTACGAAGTTCATACTTTGCAGGTGAGGAACCCAAGCCTTATTTCATCGCTAAGGTGTCCCCCAAATCTATAATCAAAACCATTAACCACTGACATTAAGTATAAGTACATCATAGAAAATAAAAGAATTCAAGTAATCATTTCTAACTACCTATAATTAGATCAAGAACAAAAAAAATTATTCAAATCTTAAAGGATCATTTATAAGAAATATACTAGAGTTTATTAGATATACCTTAAATAAATCCCAAAATCCATATGTACAAAATTTTTCTTTATGAAAATTAAAAATATATTATGAAAATTTAGATAATTCTAAGCCTAATCATGATATATATTAAAAAAATAAATAGAGTGGTGGTTATAAGTTAGAAAAATTTAACCCATCTCTAAATCGTAATGGGATACTCCCATTACCATAGTTCTTAAAAAAACTAGGTTAACCATAGTGCGGAATAGAAAAAATGAATTTATCCCTATTTAAATTAAGAATAGATATATAATGTTTATAGATTATAGGATGTTAAATTAGGTCACTATGAAGGAATATTTACCAATTTATTTTATTTTCCATTTGTTATAAATACTACATGGAATGACTCATTACTACTTCTTAAATGGATTTTTAGGTTACTCTATGTTTCTCATTGTACATGAAGATCATGATAAAAAAAACCTTTATTTTTCCTTATGTTACCATTTCTTACCTAATTATTCCATTTGGATTGTGTAATTCCCCAGATCCATTCCATATATTCATGGTATTTATCTTTTATAATCACATTGATGTCTGTCTGGAAACTTTTTTTGGATGAATTAACTATTTTTCAAAACTATTTGGATCATTATTTAAAAAATATATAAATTTCTTTTAAAAACCAAAAATTAAAATACCCTTGTTCTGAATTTCTAAAAGTTCAATTTCATGTTATAATGAGGTATAATTTTTAGGAATGTTATTTCAAAAAAAATGAATTGAGTTAGATAAGTATAAAAATTGAAGCGACAAATTCATTTCCCTATCTAATCTGTTTCAAAAATGTTAAATATTTTTTAGGGAATAAATGTTTTTATATAATATTTAGGAAGTAATTTAGTAAAATTTCTCTAAATTTGTTGAGGATACTCCTAAAGGATTCATAATTTTTTATGATGATTGTAGGAATGATTTATATAAATTAAATAATAGGATGATCACACCATTAATAATGAATCATCCCAATTGGGACCATGCCTTTGAAACACATTTTAATTCTTCTAAACATGCTGTTAGAGGAGTTATATTCTAGATAATTGATGGAAAACATTAATACATTTCATATGATTCATGAAAATTGGATGATGCTCATACATATTACACAACCACTACATAAGAATTCTTAGCAGTTGTTTTTTTTGGATAAATTTAGATAATAATTTCTTAGAACTAAAATCACCATTTTTTCTGATCATATAACTCATAGGTACTTAAGGAAAAAGTAAAAAGAAAAAACTAGGCTTGTGAGAAAGATTCTTATTATTTAAGTGTTTAATATAGAGATCACTAGACATAAGGTAACTTGAAACTAGGTGGTTGATCATCTCAATAAGCTTCCAAACACAACATTAGTAGAAGTTACAGACAAATATCCTTTGAATTAATTAATTCCATGAGATTAGTTGTATTTAATTAAAGTATAGGTAGCATGGTATAATGATATGGTCAAATTTTTGGTAACCTATCATGTCCTTTCTAATATGAACCTCTAATAAGTTTTTAGGCTCAAATATGAATAAAAAATTTAAATTTTTGAAGATCCATACCTATAAAAAAATATATAATGATCAACTGATAAGAAGGTGTTTTACTAATAGTGAGATCCAATCCAACATTAAAATTTTATATTCATTAGATTGTACATTCCACATTGAACATCAAATTATTTCTAGTAATGTTTTAGAATCTAGAATCTATTATCATAATTTTTTAATAATTCCCATAAATTTTATAAAAGATATGAGCAATTCCACATTTACTAAGAAAATCAATAATGGGTAATAAATTTCTTAAAACCCCATAATGTTTTTTGAAATTGTTTAATTTTGGGGAATAGACATTATGGGACCTTTCTCCATGTCTTTTAAAAACTCTTATATTCTATTTTAATTTTATTTTGTTTCAAAATGGGTGGAATATAGAGCCATTAAAATGATAATGATGATTTTTTGTTCTTTTCTCTGGACTAATTTTTTTAGATTTGAAGTTATAATAGAACAGTGGACAATTGACTCATCTATATAATAGGATCATAAAATATATGATGAGGAAGTATGGAGTTAATGACAATACATCAACACCATACCACCCATAAAAAAAAGATCAAGATGAATTTTCAAATAAAGAAATCAATTGGATATTAGAGAATATTGTAAATCAACATCGAAGGTATTAGACCTAAATTCTAGAATAAATCTTATGAAATTTCAAGAGGGAATAAAAACCCCCATAATAATGATCCCATATAGATTGATTTATATAAATAGATCCCACTTAATTATGGATCTGTAGCATAAGGAATACTGGGTGGTCTGAGAGATGAACCTGAATCTGGACACAACTAGGAAATAAATAAAACTATAGTTATATAATATTTAATAAATCAAAAGAGTGGATTTTAAGTACCTAAAAATTTATAATGAAATAACTAGAGAAAGTCATGACAAACTAATTTAGACAAGAGACTTACATATGGGGGAACACGTGTTAATTTATAATTTGATACTCGAACTCATGCTTGGTAAACTTCATTCTATATGGTAAGGTTTATTTATTACTAATCATGTGTACCCTTTTAGTGTAGTGAATTTCATTAAAGAATAAGATAATATCCCATTTACTATTAATGGAAATAGGCTGAAATGTACTATAGAAGTATATCATCCTCTCTAGTAGAGGATATCACCCTCTTCCAACCTATCTACTAATGATTACCATTTAGTTATACCATTCTTTAACAATTGATTATTTATTGTTTTTAAAATAAAATCTATTCCAACTGTTGAATATATTAAAATTCATAGATGAAACTATATCATTTAGGTATTGGGAGAGAACATTTTTAGTTTAGTATTATTTAATTTTTTTCAAATTTTTTTCTATGTGTTTCCTTTTCATATTTGTGTTTTTCTAATATTGAACTCAATTTAAAGAAAAATAAATATTTTGAGCTTATTATAATGATAGAAACTGATTTGGACCATTTTCTTAACATATATAAATGTTGAAATTAACTTTCAATCAAACTCTAAATGAAGGAAATTAATGAAAATAACACTTATCTTTTAAGCTCATGCAATGAAATACTACCCTATATTTAAATGAATCACCCACGAGGACTCTAAAACCATTTTTAAATATTCTTTACTATACTCTAATTTATTGAGATAACCAAGTCATACTTAAATACATATATCTATAAAATTTATCTAATAAAAACATTGTAGCATTGAAAACCTTGTGTTTTAAATGATTGAGGTATTATTTTTTATTAAAAGTATATTTTACAACAAACCTTTGTCCAACATACATAGAAATTTAACCCTTTTCTCCTTTAACATCCATGAATGACATTAATAGATAACCAAAAAAGAAGAAAAAAATACATATCCACATTACTCTATATATTAATTCATGAATCATTATTTAACTCTAGTGTAGTGGAAGGATTTGGCTGACTTAAACTGAAACTGTTTGAACATTGAAATCTTTTATGAAAGTGTTATTTTGGAGGTTCTTTTGGAAATAATTTCTAAATATTTTTATAAAAAGTCCCAACAAAAAATCAAAATTTAAGGGAATGGAGGGAAAAAATATCTCATACTGGGGAAATGATGTTCACTCACCTACTCAAGAATATGAAGTACCCCACTGCCTTTAGGATCAAATATTATTAGAACAAAAAATATATACAGAAGGAAATAGAGATAAGATATGTTTTCTACTACCAAAGTTCTTAAGGTATGAAATTTACTTTCAAAACATCAAGATGGTGGAGTTAAATCAAGCCAGTGAGGAAGAATATAATTATGTCACCCTACCATTTTATTGTAAAACATTTTATTAAATTTTACAAACAGAGGTTATTTGAAATCTAGTGTCTCAGAAATAAGGTATATAATACATGAAAACATATAAAATTATTTTATTCCAATTTAATGTATTCTTTAAATGTTCATCCTAAGTATAATTACTGTATTTTATAAGCAGGGGAACATTCATCAAAGGAAAGGGTAAGATTAAGTCCTAGTAAGGGAAAACAGGGAAAACAATTTACAAGTGATCTTGAGTTAATAAAATAAGAACATGAGAAAATATCATAAAGGAATGAGAAAGAGGAATATAATGAAAACAATAATTTTAATAATATCATGAAAATTTGGACAAAATATTTAATTTAGACATTCATAATCATATCACTTAGGTCCACCCCTGAGGTTTCATACTAATTTCCAAGGTTACACACGAAGGTATTGTAAAACCTTTCATCTCTAGAGATTAATTTATTTACCCAATGCATTAGAGTTCTATCAGGGAACACACTTAATATTTATTTATTTTAATGTGATTCACCTTGATCATAATAAAACATTTCATAAATGACCTATAGAGAATAAAATAAATGGGTTTCATATCAAAACCATGGGGTTTTAAAAAGTGCATAAAAAAAGATCCCTTTGTCAATTTAATCCCATAGAAAATAAATGTGTTTTTCATGTATGTTAATCCCAAAATTAAAATATATCATTTGTAAATCCATTTTAATACTCCTGTATAAGACAGAGGTTTGGGTATTCATAAAATAAAATAAAATAATTTCTTGATAAAAAGAGAGAAATTTTGAGATGAAAATCCTGCTGCATAATGAGTATAAAAAAAAGATTTATAAAACATTAAAAAGATAGGGGAAAAGGGTCTAACATTCATAAAATACTCATAATACTATAAATTCATAGATTAAAATAGACACAAGAACATGACATTTAAATTTTAATGGCATAAAACATTAAAAGAAAACATAATAGGAAAAGCGAAGTTGATATTTCCCTTACCCTATAAGGAAACTTCTAAAACAATAAGGTCAAGACCTTTATGGACTGTGGAAACCATGGGAGGACTCCTTGGGAGGAATAATTGGTAGGTAAAAATATCATATATTTGAGGGAGATAATTTTTTAATGAACTGAAATGAAAGTATGGCTTGATATTCATAGTAAAAGAGAGGGATTTTTTTTATAAATTTTGTAGAACATTTCATCAATGGTATTTAAAAAAACATGGTCTTAACCAAGGTATTTTCCCATGGTTTTGGCCACTTAGGACTACTCGTATTTTATTTTAATCCAAATTAGTCAAAAAAATTAAATTATATATTATATCTTTATGATGACATAAAACACACTGAAAACTCAACAACTATATTTTTCCTAATCACTGAAAAACAAAACCTTTTACAAAAATCTCATAAAATCAACCAAACCTAATATCAATGTTATGAATTCAAAAATTAAATCCATTCTATGAAAATAATTTTTAAAATATGATAAATTTATTTTTAAGTAAAATCAATATTTACTTGAAAAATATTAATACTTAACTAATATTTTCTAAAACATTTATTTACTTATACTATTATATCGAATTACAATTCAAGTTTCCTATATTATATTTATACATAGGTGAGGTTACTATTCTATTGGTCATATTACTATTCATAACGATAATATTACAATATACAGGTTACTATTCACCAAAAAATTAAGTTGATCTTATCAGACTCTAAATTTCTTACTGATCACATCCATGTATGTCCATTTTTCGAAAAAAATTTAATAGTATCAATTTTTTAAAGTATTAAAAATATTTTAAAATACTATTTTCTTAATATTAATCAATAATTTGAAACATCTGGGAAAAATATTAAAAATTCACCCTAGATTAATTTTGACATTTAAAATTTAAAAATTATGTTTATTTTACCATAATAATAATTTTATTTATAAAAATGGATAACACAAAGTAAATAAGGCCTTGTTATATAACCCCTTATAACAAATTCATAGGACCTAAGAGTAATATGTGAAATGTTAATAGAGTCTTTGGTCGACTCAGACAATATTGCCTGAGCTGTGATTTCAATGAACTTGAACTTTTCCAATAGGAGATTTTGTTCAAGATTAACATGTTGAAGCATGTCTTGGGCTTGGTCTAGAGTAAAGCCCAATGATTCTACCTTCTACTTAAGATCCAAAAAACGAGCTTCGTACAGCCTGAGTCTGCTGGATGAGGTCATCGACTCTTCTTTTTTCATTAATTATCTATTATCATTTCTATTTATTAACAATAATTATAATATAAAAAATTATTATTATTTCCAATGATCATATTAACCAAAGATCATATTAACCTATGATCATATAATGGTCATAACCTGAGGGTCATATTTCATTTATAATTATATAACTTTATTTATTATGAAAAAATAAGACATACATTTTCAGGAAAAAATTATTATTCAAATGTTCGAGTCATTACATTCTTACACCCTTAATAAATTTCATACCAAAAATTTCAACTCGTACCCTCATCAGAGAAAATATGTCGGTAATTATGCCTCATAGTCTCTTCTAGTTCTCACATGGCTTCTTCATATTTGTGGTTCCTCCACAAACTTTAACAAGGTGGGTAGTATTTTTGTATAGAACCTTGTCTCTATGTTCCAAAATCTCCACCGACTAGTCCTCATAAGAGAGATTGTGTTCGAGTTGTACCACCTCCGGATTTAGTACATGTGAAGGGTTAGGTCATTACTTCCTCAAGAGTGATGCATGTAAAATATCATGAGCTTGTGATATATTTGGAAGCAGTGCAAGATGATACACCAATTCTCTTACAAGATCAATGATTTTATAAGGGCCAATGTACCTAGGGTTGATATTATTTTTCTTCCCAAACCTCATGACTCTCTTATAAGGTGAAATTTAAAGAACAACTTTATCACCAACCTCAAACTCCAACTCCATTCAAAGGTTGTCAGCATAACTCTTATATCAGCTCTCAATAGTTTTTATGTTTTGTTGGATAGCATGAACCTTTTCTGCCATCTCTTACACAAGATCAGGCCCAAGAAGCATTCTCTCACCAGCTTAATCACAAAAATTATGAGTTCTATATCATTTTCCATATAAACCATTATAGGGAACAATTTGAATTCATGAATAGAAGATGTTTTTGTAAGGGAACTCAAATAATGGGAGATGTTGATCCCATCCACCTTTAAATTTTATTGAGCATGTTCTCACCATGTCCTCAAGTGTATGAATAGTACTTTCATATTGGCCATTAGTTTGGGGATGATTGGTCATACTGAAATTCAATTCAGTACCCTGATCATGTTGAAGACTTATTTAGAATTTTGATGTGAACCTTGGGATAAAATCAGATATGATGTAGAGTGGTACCCATGCATCCTAAACACTTCCCTCTCATAAATATTGGAATTTTAGTCAAGAGATAACTCTTCTTGAATAGAGATAAAATGGAAAATCTTGGTGAGATGGTCTGCTATAACACATACCACATTATTTCCTTTGGATGTTTTTTGGAGACCTGTGACAAAGCCAATAGTGATATTGTCCCACTTCCATGATAGTATTGTAGTGGTTATAAAACCCCTTTAAATATTTGTCTCTCTTCTTTCACTTACTAACACAACAGGCACCTTGTACTATAGTTTGAAATCTCACTTTTCATTTTATCCCACCAATAATGATCATGAAGGTCCATATACATTTTGGTGATTCTAGTATGTATAGATAATGTTGAGCTATGAGCTTCATCCATCATCTCCTTCTTTATTTTTAGAATAGATGGAACACATATCCTTGTACAAAATTTCAGTACACCTTCTTGATTAATATTGAACTCTGGAAACTTCTCATCCTTCACAACCTCAAACTTCTTCTGTAACAAATGATCTTCTTTATGATATTTATTGATCTTATCTAGTAATTATGGTTGAGAAATAATTTGGGATAGGGTTGATGATGTCCCTTACCTTACAATTCCCATGTCCATATTTAAGAGGTATTTGACCAAGGGATATCCTTTAATCAACATCATTTTCAGAACAACAAGGTATTTTCTACTTAATGTATCAATGACACTGTCTTCTCTTCCCGGGTGATAATGAATTGAACAATCATAGTCATAGAGAAGTTCAAGCCATCTTCTTTTTCTCATGTCCAATTATTTTTGTGTGAAAATATACTTCAAACTTTGATGATCTGTGTATATATAACAAATCTCCCTATAAATATGGTGCCTCTATACCTTTAGAGAAAACAAATCGTAGATAACTCATGATCATGCATAGGATAGTTCTTCTCATGAGGATTCAACTTTCACTATCCATAAGAAATGACTATTTCATTTTTCACGAGGATGCTCCCAATCCCTTTTAGAGATGCATCACTAAAAACAATGAATCTTTCTTCGAATGAGAGTAGAGTTAAAATGGGTTCAGTAAACAATATCTTCTTCAGATCTTGTAAACTTTCTTCATGCACCTTTTTTCTGATGAACTTGGTTCGTTTAGAGTCAACTTGATTAGTGGATTGGAATGTCATGAAAAGTTTTCAAAAATCTACTATAATATCCTGATAAACCAAGGAAACTATGAATCTTGGTTACTATTATAGGATGAGGCCACACCTCTAAAACCTTTTTCTTTGTAGGGTCAACTAATATTCATTCATTGGTTACAATGTGTCCCAAGAAAGAAACTTTTTGTAAAAAAAAATTAATATTTTTTTAAATTTCCAAAAACCTTATCCTTTTATAAAGTTTAAAGATAAACTTTATATTACCCTCATGCTCCTCATGAATTTTGTAAAATATCACAATATAGTCAATAAAAACTACCACAATTTTATTATGTACTACATAAAGTATCTATTCATCCAATCCAAAAAACATTTAGGTAAATTTGTTAGGCCTAAGGTCATAACAACAAACTCATAACACCCACATCTTGATTAGAAGTTAGGTTTTGTGATATCTTCTTTCTTCACTCTCAATTGATGATAAAGAGATCGAAGATCAATCTTAGAGAAGAATTGAGCCCCATAAAGCTGGTCATATAAGTCTTCACTTCTTGGAAGAGGTTATATTTTCATCACTATGATGTTTTTCAGTTCTCTATATGTAATCCATATCTTCATTGATCAATCATTATTATTTTCAAAAAGAACAGGTTTTTCCTAAGGATACACACTCAGTCGGATAAACCCCTTCTTAAAAAGATCTTTTAGTTGTTTATTTAATTCTTACATATATATATTTTTCATTATATATATTGGGTTTTTCATATCAAATGAGATCGAGGTGTGTGTTCAATATAGAACTATACCCCTCTTTCTGGGGGAGCTCCAGAAAACAACTCAGTAAATACATCAATGTATTCTTGAATGATAGGAAAATTATCTATTTGTATGTTGTAATTTCCTTTGACATCTTAACTGATCAACTCCATAAAGAAGGCTACAGATGGTTCTTTAAGAAAATACTCAGGTTGAGATATCTCCCCTTTAAGGATAAATATAGGTTTTCCATTCAATACTACTGATATTTCCTTGATTTTTTATTTGATCTTAGCATTGTAAATTGAGAGATAGTTCATACCTAGTATAATTTAAAATTCTATCATGGGAATGACTACTAGATTTTTAATAATATTATTCTCACTAATGAAAATACTAGAGTTTCCAAACAATAATGATGCTTATATAATCCCACTAAGAGTCTTGAAAAATAACACTACTTTTATCAATTCAGGGTTTGATTCTAAATTATTTGCAAACTTTAAGGAAATAAAGGAATGCGTAGAACCATAATCAAACAATGTACTTTCTGTCATTGAGATAAAAACAAGATTACCTTCCACCATGTAGTTTGGAGATTTAAATTCAACCATCATGATAGAAAAATCATGACCTTGATCCCTTGGCCTATGTTGAGGCTAATGGTGATTCCCCTCCACTACCCTTTGATTTGGAAAGTTATTAGAAAAGTGCCCAAGTTTTCCTCACTAAAAGCATTAAAATTCAAGTAGAAAATTCACCATCCTTCCCTTGTTGTTAGTGTTGGGAATTTGAGGCTTCTCCTCACTAAAAAAAATGTGGTTGATATGGACATCTCTTCCATACTTGTAGCACTTCCCTGTAACACTCGAGAATTTTTTTGAGAAATATTTTGTTTTTATGTTATATAAATCATCAAAGGAATATTTCACTACACAAAACACTATCTTAGTTTGCTTTACATGCAACCTCGGCCTTCCTTGATAGCTTGCGTCGTACGCAATACCGAGTTTCACTAAACAACGATATGCTATTAAAATATTATTAAAACTAGCCGTTATGAATAGTAACAACCACTTTTTGAAATTTTTGTAAATTTTATTTTTCAAAATGGACTTCATTTTTGGATTCAGAATATCGAAATTAGCCTAGGGAGAAATTTTGGTATTTTTCTGGAAACTTTCAATTTATGGTGAATAGTGAAAACACTGGGTTACTATTTAAAAACCGAATTTTTATTTAAATAATTATTTATTTTATTTAAATTTATTTTAGGTCAAAATTGATACATAATACCTATATAATTTCAGTGTAATTCATTGGAGTAATTTTATAATCATTTTAGATATATAAAAATTTTATTGAACTTTTCACCGGCTTTTACCCACCTCCTAGGAGAATTTGCAAATTTACATAAAACGTAATTTTACCACTTCTGTGAGTGGAATTTCAAAAATATGAGAGAAAATTTTGATGTCAGTAAGTAAAATGTGGTTCAATGAGGTGAAAATAATTTTTGGTGAATAGTAACTTTTTACTTTTATTTACCACGGTTAAAAGTAAATATGGTAATTAAGGGTAAAAATGATATTATTATTACCCTAACACATGTCCTAATTCTATTGGATAAGTTTAATTCGACCAAAAACAACCTTAGAAATAAAATATGACCATTTAAGCCCACATGGATTAGATTAGGACATTTATTATTAATTTATTTAAAGAAGGGTTAAAATAGTTAAAATCAACGTTTAATAACTAAATCATTTTTAATATAGGTTTATACATAAGATAAATTCGACTATAAATACTCATTAGTAATCTAAAAATATTTCCTAAATAATGGTATTTTATTTGTATTTTTTAGAAATTAGATAATTTAATTTATTTATGACACAAAGATGATGAAGTAATTATCTTACTAATGAAATATCTACATAATTGATGTTATAAATACCCAAATAAATGTAATTTGAGACTTTTTATGAATTAAATTAATTTTATAGGTTAATATGACATGTTAGTATTGATTTAATTAACTTTTTACGAATTAATAATTCTGTTATGATTTTCACAAAAATCAATTACTAAATAGTGTCAAAATTGACATAAAATAGTTTTTTAAAAAATATTATATTATTGATTGTTATTTTATTCCTAAAAATCTATGGTTCGGCCAATATACTTATATCATGATAGGCGTATCATTAATGGACTACTTGGGGGTCGCTTGGATGTATATGGTAATTTTATTAACTATATAATATAAAAATACAAAGTGACATGGTAAATGTGAATCTAATTAACTAAGAGTTTAATCTAAAAGATAAGGTTAATATAATGACCTAAACTTGTCTAAATTATATTTGATGAGAGTATTTAGACCCATCCCCACCTTATCTTTGAAATATATCAATTTGGAGCTATTAAAAACCGAATTTGACTTTATAATAAAATAATATTTTTAGTTATTCCAAAGGTGCCCCTCTCCTCCCTTATAAAAGGGACCTCCTCCCTCTCCTCCTCACACCAATTTGAGACTTCATGCTTGGCCAAACCCTGCCAATTTCTCCTCTCCACTTCCCTAGAATCATCCTAGATGTCCTGGTCTTCCTCAAAGACCAATTGTAGTGCCCTAAGAGGAGGTCTCAAAGAGGCGCTTCAAAGAAGTGGTAATGCCCGTTACCGATTCTTTCATCTTTATTTTTCCTTCAACTTCTCCTTATTTAGTTGTTTCATTATGAAGTAATAACATCAGTATCACTCATATACTTATATGTTATTATAAGTATGAAACAACCCTATTTCACCATCTATCCATCATAAGGAAAATGAAATCACCGCGCGTGCGTGCATATGGAATATCGTCTCCAAGCCGTGATGTAATCTATTTTCCCCCACAACCTTACTTGGATGGGTATAATGGTGTAAATAATGAGAATATATGATTATTGTAAATTGATATTGATTCTGAAATAGTATACATACACTCCAATACAATTCCACAATCATGGGAATGATATCATCGCTCGTGCGTACGTACGGAATACCGTCTCCACGATGTGATGCGACTCGTTCTACATGATCTTCATTTCATAATGATTATATAAATGAATTGAATGAATGAATATGATATATATTACACTAATACCATTCTTTAAATGAGGTATCTATAACCTAAAGATAAGAATTAGAATTTATTCGACAAAACACGCATAAGAACAAAAAGTAATAAACACCCAAATAACAAGTAGTAATGAAATATTACTAATAAGAAGCTAAGAATATGACCATATATGATATCATAACAATATGTATGATTCTGGAATAATTCAATAACATTATTTAAATCATTATACATGAGGTTCGGACACTTACGAAGAAAATCGGACCTAAGGTAAGGGAAATATCACAATCTCATTTCTATCCGAGATTGTTTATACTTTGGAATTTACTGGGGTGTATTTTATCATCCACATCCATGTTTCCTCAATATGTAATATTATTTCCATCCACCTATAATTGTTTAAATCCAATTTTACCCTTCAGTGAGTTTTAGTAAAAGATATGAAAGGAATCTTTTGTCGTTTTTCATACGAGGTACTTTTTGACTTTTCTGACAAAAGTACGAGAAGAATGTTTTTTTAACTTATATGGAATGAATGGATTTTTAAAACATTATTTCCAAGAATCTTCCTTTACAAGTTTTCAAGTTTATTTTTAATCAACTTCTTTTAGTCTAAAATTGTATGACATGTTAAGAAAGGAAAAATGTTTTTGAAGTAGAAAGGATATTTTCCTCAAGAATGGAGTTCAAGTGTTCTATCAAAATTATTTTCCATCTAAGATAATATAGGATTCGTTTTCTATCCCTATTTTTACATTGATTTGATTATGTTATGATGGAATTATTTTTATGATGTCCTTTTATCTTATATGGATTATGTTATGATGGCATGATGTTTAAGATTCCCATTTTTATTACATGGCTTATGCAATGATGTATGATTTTGTGGAACACATAAGAATGGTATCATTATGAGATGGGTGTGACCTATATATCCCTCCAATTCATTGGGTAAAGATTTTATGTCTCATGAGATAGACATGGCTAGAATGGTAGGTTAAACCGGTTTAGTGAAACAAGACTGAAATGAGGAATGAACTCGGTTCAGAAATGGACTTTGTCCACTAAGATAGTCTTGGCAATGAGTCTTGACTAATAAAAATGATTATCTATGATTATGTGTGTATGCCACAAAGTTCCATGTTTTATGTTATGATTAGTCGGATTACATTTCACTTCTATTATTTATCCCATGGTATGAAATTATGATTTCTTTTGCAGGTTAAGATTTCCAAAATGTTATGTTCATGATGTGATTGATTTTTCTTTTGTTTACCCTTACTGAGCATTTGAGCTCACCCTTTTGTATGTTTTCTTTCCCCCAGGTCAATAAGAAGGTTATTAAGTAAGATATGCCAAAAGGAACTATAGATATGATGAAATAAATGGGAGACAGTGTAGACGCTTTATGAACCAGTTGTTTATGATTCCCAGTTTCTAAAGACACTATACCTATATGGTCCTTCCATGGTTTTGTTATATGTTGTAATAAGTATGCTTCAATTTTTAAGCTTTAATAATGTATGTAAAGTATGGGTCGTTATAGTTGGTAACAGAGGAAAGGTATAGCCAACCTTTGGAAACTAGGATGTGAAAGCCTTAGTAAGAATCCTAAGGATAAGTCTAAGCATAGAACACAATCTTAGTGTTTTAGAAATGGCCATGAATAACCTAGGATAATACCTAAAGTGTGAAATTTTATTCTTGATTATGTGGTATTCCTATTATAATTAGTGTTGCTCACACTATTATTCTTGGTTTTAGTCAATGGTTGGAACCCGAAGGAACCGTGTTAATGCGGAATGCGACGGGCAACGCAATGATTGTCCCCCTGAGCAACCAAACGTTATGGGAGCTAGAATGCAAAATCTTGTAGCCATGCTCACACAACTTTCTCAAGCTATGAATCATGCAGGACTTCCAAACAAGCAAAGGAAGGAGAAACATTCTGTTGAATCCTTCATGAGGTAGTGTCCACCTTCATTCAGCGGGTCTACTGATCCATTAGTTGCTGAACAATGGATTAATACTACTGAAAAGATATTTTCAGTTCTTCAATGTTCTGAACATGATAAAGTCATCCTAGCAGTGTATCATTTGGAAGGAGATGCTGATCAATGGTGGAATCTTATTAAGAATACGAGGAAAAGGGATGAAATTGAGTCCATGGAATGTGATGAGTTCAATAACTTATTTTTCAATAAGTACTTCCCTCGTATTCTCCGAACAAAGATGGAGAAAGAGCTTCTTGAACTGAAGCAAAAGGATGATGAATCTGTTGGTACCTATGAAGAAAATTTTACAAGACTTGCAAGGTATGCTTCTGGTATTATTATCCAAACTGAGAGTAAGATCGATCGATTCTTTAGTGGCATAAAACCAAGTCTTCGAAGGGCCTTAGCCATAAGGGACTTCAATAGCTACGAGGAAATCATTCGATGTGCTCTCAAAGTTAAGATAGAGATTGGAGTAACCCATCAGTCATATGGGTTTGATAAGAAGAGGAAAATGGAATTCAAAGGAAAATCAAAAGAGCATACTGAAAAGAAGATGAGCTTTCCCTTATGCTCAAAGTGTGGAAAGAAACATGGTGGGATTTGTCTTAAAGGGACAAGTAAATGTTTCAAATGTGGAAAGGAAGGTCATCGGGAATTTTAATGCCACAATGATGGGAAGAATATTCCTAATGATGCAAACAAAGGAAGGGATACACATAATAAACCTACTACACTTCAATGTTTCAAGTGCAAGGAGATGGGGAATTATGCCAATCAATTCCCAAATCCAAGGGTTGATGATGATGATCGACGTCAACCAACTCTTATGGCTAAAGACAAAGGAAAGTCACTTGCAATTTCTATCAGTGATGTGGTGTACGATAACGATATGGTGAAAGGTACACTTACCATCCACTCTAAAGTAGCAAATGTTTTATTTGATTTTGGATCCACTCACTCTTTTATTTCTGAATAATTTTCTAAGATTATCACCGTATTACCTCAACAATTAGATGTTGAGTTAGCTGTGACAACCCCTAATGGCACAACAGTCGCATCAAATGTTTATAATTCTTCCCCGATTGAAGTTTGTGGGAATGTGATTCCTACAAATCTTGTGATCCTTCCTATAGTGGAATTTGATGTGATTATTGGCATGGATTGGATTTCTTTATATGGATCTCATATCAATTTCCAAAGAAGGGAAGTCACATTTCATATTCCAGATCAATCTATGATCGTCTATCGATGCAAGGATGAACATAACCTTCCAGTGGAAATTTCTTCCATCTTATGGGTCTTGATTCCACTAAATGAAGGTTATTTATTTCAAATGGATGGAGAGAAACTCACAATTAATAATATGCCTGTTGTAAGGGAGTTTGATGATGTCTTTCCAGAGGAATTACCAGGTATTCCACCAAATCGTGAAGTTGAGTTTTCAATAGAACTCGTACAAGGTGCTTTGCCTATTTCAAAGACACCTTATAGAATGGCCCCAATTGAGTTGCAGGAATTGAAGAAGCAACTCCAAGAGAATCTTGATGAGGGATTCATACGCCCTAGTGCGTCACCATGGGGAGCACTTGTTCTGTTTGTTAAGAAGAAAGATGGATCAATGAGACTCTGCATTGATTATCAAGAACTTAACAAGATCACTATCAAGAACAAATATCCTCTCCCACACATTGATTATTTATTTGACAAACTACGAGGAGATCAATACTTTTCAAAGATTTATCTTCGTTCAGGGTATCATCAATTAAGAGTCTAAAGGTAGGATATACCAAAGAGAAGCTTTATGCCAAATTTACCAAGTGTGAATTTTGGCTTCAAAAAGTTTCATTTTTGGGTCACATAATCTCAAAAGAGGGGATATCTGTGGATCCAGCAAAAACAGAGGTTATCGAAAGATGGTCGAGACCAACAACAGTAACTGAGATCCGAAGTTTTCTTGGTTTGGCTAGATATTATCGACATTTTGTGAAAGATTTTTCACGATTATCTAATCCACTCACCAGGTTTACTTGGAAAGGAGTTAAGTTTGTTTGGATGGAGGAATGTGAAGAGAATTTCAAGGAGTTGAAAAGAAGTTTATCCAGTGCACCTGTGCTCACACTGCCTTGTAGTGGAGAAAGGTTTGTGATCTACAGTGATGCATCCAAGAAGGGATTGGGGTGTGTTCTTATGCAAAATGATATGGTGATAGCTTATGCCTCACGGCAATTGAAAATACATGAGAAAAATTACCCAACTCATGATTTGGAGTTATCTGCGGTAATATTTGCATTAAATATTTGGAGGCATTATCTTTATGGAGAAAGGTGTGATATTTATAATGATTATAAAAGTTTAAAGTATATTTTCACACAGAAGGAGCTGAATATGCACCAAAGTAGATGGTTGGAGCTGATTAAGGATTACGACTGCTCAATTCATTACCACCCTGGGAAAGCAAACAAGGTGGCAGATGCATTAAGTCGACAAGACCATGCCAGTTTATCCATGATGAGGGTCACAAAAGATCCAATATTTATGGGTTCACAAAGGATGTATCTTGGAATTATAATGGAAGGGGAAAAATCGTATCTTTCTCAAATGAATGATCAACCATCTATACATGTGAAGATTAAAGAGGCACAGAAAGAAGTTGTAGAGTTACAAAAGAAGGTGAGAAATGTTCCTGAATTAAACCTTGATTGTGAGGGGATAATAAAGTTCAGGAATCCAGTTTGTGTTCCTCCCATACCAAAATTAAAGAAGGAGCTGCTGGATGAGGCTCATAGTTCTTCATTCTCTATTCATCCTAGAAGCACGAAGATGTATAGGGACCTGAAAGAGTACTTCTGGTTGGATGGCATGAAAAGAGATGTTGCTGAATATGTCTCTCGATGCTTGGTTTTTCAGCAAGTTAAAGCTGAGAAACAGAAGTCTAAGGGGATATTACAACCATTACCCATACCTGAATGGAAATGGGGAATCATCACTATGGACTTTTTTATAGGACTTCCTAAAATATCCAAAGGAAATAGTGCTATCTGGGTCATAGTTGATCGTCTTACAAAGTCTGCACACTTTATTGCTATTAGAGAGGATTTCTCTCTAGATCAGCTTGCCAGGATATATGTAAAGGAAGTGGTAAGATTGCATGGAGTACTACTTTATATTATATCTGATCAGGATCTGAGGTTTACCTCAATGTTCTGGAGAAGTCTTCAGCATACTCTGGATATAGAGTTGAGTTTCAGCACTGCTTATCATCCTCAGACAGACGGTCAGTCTGAGAGGACAATTCAAACTCTAGAAGATATGTTGAGATCTTGCTCTATAGATTTCAAAGGTGGTTGGGATCAACACCTACCTTTGGTAGAATTTTCTTATAATAATAGCTTTCACTCTAGTATTCAGATGGATCCTTATGAAGCTCTCTATGGAAAGAAATGCAGGACTCCAACTTGCTGGGATGAAGTTGGGGAAAGAAAGCTATTAGGACCTGATCTTGTTGATGAGATTGCAGAAAAGGTACGATCTATTCAACAACACATAAGAGTAGCTCAGAGTCGACAGAAAAGTTATACCGACAATCGAAGAAAATACTTAGAGTTTGAAGTGGGTGATAAAGTGTTCTTACGAATATCTCCCTGGAAGAGGGTCATGAGATTTGGAAAGAAGGGGAAGTTGAGCCCTAGATATATCGGTCCTTTCGAAATACTGGATCATGTTGGAAAGGTAGCTTACCGATTGACGCTTCCACCGAATCTCTCTCAAGTTCACGATGTGTTCCATGTATCTCTCCTGAGAAAGTACATACCTGATCCTTCACATGTACTCAACTCAGAAGTTGTACCGCTGGAGCAAGATCTTTCTTATGAAGAACAACCGATAGAGATTTTGGATCGTAGCGAAAAAGTCCTACGACACAAGACCACTCGATTGGTGAAAGTTTTATGGAGGAACCACCAATTAGAAGAAGCTACATGGGAGCTTGAGGATATGATGAGGGAGAGGTATCCTCATCTTTTTGTTACAAAGTGACAAATTTCGAGGGCGAAATTCATTTTAAGGGGGGAAGAATGTAACACCCGAGACTTTTATGAGAAATATTTTGTTTTTATGTTATATAAATCATCAAAGGAATCTTTCACTACACACAACACTATCTTGGCTTGCATTACACGCAACCGCAGCCTTCCTCGATAGCTTGTGCCGTACGCAATACCGAGTTTCACTAAACAACGATATGCTATTAAAATATTATTAAAACTAGCAGTTATGAATAGTAATAACCAATTTTTGAAATTTTTTAAATTTTATTTTTCAAAATGGACTTCATTTTTGGATTCAGAATATCGAAATTAGCCTAGGGTGAAATTTTGATATTTTTCTGGAACCTTTCAATTTTTGATGAATAGTGAAAACACTAGGTTACTATTTAAAAACCGAATTTTTATTTAAATAATTATTTATTTTATTTAAATTTATTTAAGGTCAAAATTGATACATAATACCTATATAAGTTCAATGTAATTCATTGGAGTAATTTTATAATAATTTTAGATATATAAAAATTTTATTGAACTTTTCACCGTCTTTTACCCACCTCCTAGGAGAATTTGCAAATTTAAATAAAACATAATTTTTCCGCTTCTGTGAGTGGAATTTCAAAATTCCAAGACACATGGTTGATTTCAATAAGTAAAATGTGGTTCAATGAGATGAAAATAATTTATGGTGAATAATAACTTTTTACTTTTATTTACCACTGTTAAAAGTAAATAAGTTAATTAAGGGTAAAAATGATATTATTATTACCATAACACATGTCCTAATTCTATTGTATAAGTTTAATTCGACCAAAACAACCTTAGAAATAAAATATGACCATTTAGGCCCACTTGTATTAGATTAGGACATTTATTATTAATTTATTTAAAGAAGGGTTAAAATAGTTAAAATCAAAGTTTAATAACTAAATCATTTTTAATATAGGTTTATACATAAGATAAATTAGACTATAAATATTCATTATAAATATAAAAAGATTTCCTAAATAATGGTAGTTTATTTGTAAATTTTAGACATTCAATAATTTAATTTATTTATCACACAAAGATGATGCAGTAATTATCTTATTAATGAAATATTGACATAATTGATGTCATAAATACTCAAATAAATGTAATTTGAGACTTTTTATGAATTAAATTAATTTTCTAGGTTAATATGACATATTATTATTGATTTAATTAACTTTGTTCGAATTAATAATTCTATGATGATTTTCACAAAAATAAATTACTAAATAGTGTCAAAATTGACATAAAATAGTTTTTAAAACAAATATTATATTATTGATTGTTATTTTATTCCGAAAAATCTCAGGTTATACCAAGATACTTATATAATGATAGGTGTATCATTAATGGACCAATTGGGGGTCTCTTGGATGTTTATGGTATGTTTATTAACTATATAATATAAAAATACAAAGTGACATGGTAAATGTCAATCTAATTAACTAAGAGTTAAAACTAAACAATAAGGTTAATATAATGACATAAACTTGTCTAAATTCTATTATATGAGAGGATTTAGACCCATGCCCACCTTATCTTTGAAATATATCAATTTGGAGCTCTTAAAAACCGAATTTGACTTTATAATAAAATAATATTTTTAGTTATTCCAAAGGTGCCCCACTCCTCCTTTATAAAAGGGCACCTCCTCCCTCTCCTCCTCACTCCAATTTGAGCCTTAAATCACGGGAAAACCCTACCAATTTCTCCTCTACACTTCCCTAGAAGCATTCTAGAGGTCTTTTTCTTCTTCAAAGACCAATTTTAGTACCCTAAGAGGAGGTCTCAAAGAGGCGCTTCAAAGAAGAGGTAATGCCCGTTACCAATTCTTTCATCTTTATTTCTTCTTACACTTCTTCTTATTTAGTTGTTTCATTATGAAGTAATAACATCAGTATCAATCATATACTGATATGTTATTATAAGCATGAAACAACCCTATTTCACCATCTATCCATCCTACAGAAAATGAAATCATCGCGCGTGTGTACGTATGGAATATCGTCTCCACGCCATGGTGTAATCTATTTTCCCCCACAACCTTACTTGGATGGGTATAATGGTGTAAATAATAACTATATATGATTACTGTAAAGTGATATTGATTCTGAAATAGTATACATACACTCCAATACAATCCCATGATCATGGGAATGATATCATCGCTCGTGCGTACGTACGGAATACCGTCTCCACGATGTGATGCGACTCGTTCTACATGATCTTCATTGCATAATGATTATATAAATGAATTTAATGAATTAATATGATATATATTACACTAATACCATTCTGTAAATGAGGTGTCTATAACCTAAAGAGAAGAATAATAATTTATTCGACAAAACATGCATAAGAACAAAAAGTAATAAACACCCGAATAACAAGTAGTAATGAAATATTACTAATAAGAAGCTAAGAATATGACCATATATGATATCATAACAATAATTATTATTCTGGAATAAGTAAATAACATTATTTAAATCATTATACAGGAGGTTCGGACACTTATGAAGCAAATCAGACCTAAGGTAAGGGAAATATCACAATCTCATTTCTATCTGAGATTATTTTTAATTTGGAATTTTCTGGGGTGTATTTTATCATCCAATCCATGTTTCCTCAATATGTAATATTATTTCCATCCACCTAAAATTTTTTAAATCCAATTTTACCCTTCGGTGAGTTTTAGTAAAATATATGAAAGGAATCTTTTGTCATTTTTCATACGAGGTACTTTTTGACTTTTCTGACAAAAGAACAAGAAGAATGTTTTTTTAACATATAGGGCATGAATGGATTTTTAAAACATTATTTCCAAGAATCTTACATTACAAGTTTTCAAGTTTATTTTTAATCAACTTTTTTTAGTCTAAAATTTTATGACAAGTTAACAAAAGGAAAAATGTTTTTGAAGTAGAAAGGATATTTTCCTCAAGAATGGAGTTCAAGTGTTTTATCAAAATTATTTTCCATATAAGGTAATATAGGGTTCGGTTTCTATCCCTATTTTTACATTGATTTGATTATGTTTTTATGGAATTATTTTTATGATGTCCTTTTATCTTATATGGATTATGTTATGACGGCATGATGTTTAATATGCCCATTTTTATTACATGGGTTATGCAATGATGTAAGATTTTTTGGAACACATAAGAATGTTATCATTATGAGAAGGGTGGGACATATATCTCCCTCCAATGAATTGGGTAAAGATTTTATATCTCATGAGATAGACATGGCTGGAATGGAAGGTTAAACCAGTTTAGTGAAACAGGACTGAAATGAGGAATGAACTTGGTTCATAAATGGTCTTTGTCCACTAAGATAGTCTTGGCAATGAGTCTTGACTAATAAGAAATGATTATCTATGATTATGTGTGTATTCCAAAAAGTTCCATGTTTTATGTTATGATTATTGGGATTACATTTCACTTCTATGATTTATCCCATGGTTTGAAATTATGATTTCTTTTTCAGGTTAAGATTTCCAAAATGTTATGTTCATGATTTGATTGATTTTTCTTTTGTTTACCCTTACTGAGCATTTGAGCTCACCCTTTTGTATGTTTTCTTTCCCCCAGGTTAGAAAGAAGGTTATTAAGTAAGATATGCCAAAACGGACTATAGATATGATGAAATAAATGGGATACAGTGTAGACGCTTTATAAACCAGTTGTATATGTTTCCCAGTTTCTAAAGACACTATACCTATACGGTCCTTCCTTGGTTTTGTTATATGTTGTAATAAGTATGCTTCAATTTTGAAGCTTTAACAATGTATGTAAAGTATGGGTCGTTATACTTCCCACTCCGGAGAAGGTAGTTCCTTGAATTCTTTTTCCAGCATTTATTACATGTGTGAAGTTGCTCTTTCCTTCCGTATCTTCCTTGATCAAATCAACTCCCCATTCTTGAATATATTTATAACTTCTTTTCATTGGATTTATAGGACCATTTCATCTCATTTACCTCTAGTTCTACTTTTATAGAACTCCACACGATCTCCTCATAGCCACCATAGTCTTGGTTGGCTAGATTATTCTGTATATGATGTATTGGTACACTAAATAATCTATCAACCTTCTCATTATGATACATGACAAATCTTGATGTGTAATGGGAATATCTCGTGAATTTCATCTCATAGCTTCCCACATATTTATTCTCCTTATCATTCAGCTCGATAAATTCCTTCTCTATTTTTATTATCATCAAATGATGGAAATACTTATTAAAGAAGACTCCCCTAAACTATTCCCATTACAAATATTCAATATCCCCTCTTGGCCCCATGTTTTTAATAAGTTCCAACCACTGATCAGATTCTCCCTCTAAATGGTAAACCACCAAGGTGACTTTCTCTTATTCAAAACAATAGAGTGCAGAAAATATCTTTTCCAATGAGCTTATCCATTTTTCCACAATCAATGGTATGATCGATCCATTGAACATTGTTTGTCATTGAATTATAAAAGACTAAATATAATTTTATTCCCTTCATAGGGAAATCGATCTCTCATCTTGTTTCAAGTTACTTCTCATAACTTGAGTCAGTTGATTCATCATTCTCATGAAAGCTTTCATTCTGGCTTCTATCGGAGGACTATCATCACATGGTCCGTTGCGGTCACCATTTTCATTGTTACTCATATTTCCCACTATTTTATAAAAGAATAAAACCTTAGTGAGAAACTTATTTCACTTAAAAATCTTATAATTATAAATTGAATTTATGTCTTAAAACTTCATGCTTAAATATGTTATTCTTTAACATAAATTATGATTTTCTATAAATCCTTCATAATGATTTATAGAAATCTTGTGATTAACTAAACATATCATGAGGGAGTGTCAAACAAGGAGTACATAAATTCCCTTTATCATGCACTATTTCCCATTTGAGTCTAGCTCAAAGAGGTGATTTTAGGTTTTACCCCTAGTTACATCTGTTTCAGAGCCACATCCACTTGTTCATATCTTTACAGGGATTTCTTTGTTCATAAAACACTTACTTAATATTTCACCAAATTACTAAGAATATTTTTTATATTTATACTTATCTATAGGTTTATTCCTAAATTTTATATATCCTAACTTCCAAAAATAACTAAACTATCCTTTAATATAAACTATGTAATCCCACATTTTTATTACAAAACTTTTCCTTACATTTTATAAATAGAGGATCTTTAAAGTCTGTTGTCTTATAAATAAGGTATATAATACATGAAAACTTATAAAATTATTTTAATCCACTTGAAATTTCATCCTAATACATATTATTTTATCTCATAACATAGGTAACATACATCAAATTAAAGTGTGAGTTAAGGCCCAGTAAGGTAAAATAGGGAAAATAGTTTACAAGTGAGCTTGAGTGAATACAATAGGAACAAGAGAAAATATAATAAAGGCATGTGAAAGAGGAATATCATGAAAATAATAACTTGAATATTATCATGATAATTTTGATAAAAAATTTAATTTATACATTCATAATTATATCACCAAGTTACATCCCCATGGCGTCATAAAAATTACTAAGGTTATTAACCAAGGTATCGTAAAAATTATCATCTCTAGATATAAATTTGTTTACCCAATGCATTGGAGTGAAATAAGGAAGTACCCTTAATATGTATTTATTTTAATGTGATCCACATAGATCATAATAAAACATTTCATAAATAACCCATGGATAATAAAAGAAATGTTTTTCATATCAAAATCATGGAGTTTTAAAGAGTTCTTAAAAACAAATTCATTTTGTCAATTCAATCACACAGAAAATGGGAGTGGGTTTCATGTATGTTAATACCATAATTAAAATATATCATTTGGAAATAAATTTAAATAACCCTGAATAATATATATTTTTGGGTATTCACAAAAGAAAATAAAATAATTTCCTGATAAGAAGTGATAATTTTTTAGACGAAAATCTGGCAGCATAACGGGTATGAAAAACGAATTTATAAAACATTAAAAATAGAGGGGAAAAGGGTATCCCATTCATAAAATAATAATAATATAGTAAAGTTATAAAACAAAGTTTACAAAATAACATGATATGGAAATTTGAAATACAAAAAACATAAAAAGAGAACCTGATAGGAAATGCAATGTTGATATTTCCCTTACTTTGAAGAGTAACTTCTAAAACACCTTGATCGGGACCTTGAGGTATTGAGGACATATTGGGATGAATAATTTGAAGGTATTACTATCATTACTTTTAGTTTTATTAGTTTATAATGAATATAACTGAAGGAATGACTTTGTATTTATAGTAAAAGAGAGGGAGGTTTTTTTATTAATTTCTGAGGACACCTCATCGGTGGTATTTGGAAAACAATGGGCTTTCCCATTGTATTTGGCCATGGTTTTTGCCACATGGGACACCTAATATCATATTTTAACCCACATGTGTGGAATGTAATTTTAAATTACATATAACATTATTATAATGTCATAAAACACAAAAACAAACTCAAAAACTGTATTTTTACTATTCACCAAGAAACAAAACATTTTATAAAAATATAATAAATTCACTCTACACTGATATCAATGTTCTGGATTTAAAAATGAAATCCATTTTATGAAAATAATTTTATAAATATGAAAATTTTAATTTTTAATTAAAATCACTAATTACTCAAAAAATATTAATATATAACTAATAATTACAAAAATAATTATTTACTAATAAAATTATATCACATTACAATTCAAGATACCTAAATTATATTTTTAAATACATAGGTGAAGTTACTATTCCATTGTACATATTACTATTCATAAGGGTATTATTACTATTCATAATTTACAATTCACTAAAAATTATGTTGATCTTATCATACTCTAAATTTATTATATATCACAACTGTGTATGTCCGTTTTTTGAAAATAATTTCAAAGTATCAATTATTTAAAGTATAAAAAATATATTAAAATACAATTTTTTTAATATTCATCAAAAAAATGAAACTTCTTAGAAAAATACTAAAAATTCATCCTAGATTAATATTGACATTTGAAATTCAAAAATGATGTTTATTTTACCATAATTACAATTTTATTTATACAAATGGATTGCACAAAGTAAGTAAGGTCTCATTACATAACCCCTTATAACACTCGTATATGACCTAAGAGTAAGGTGTAAATGGTGATATAATCTTGGGGCGGCTCAGACAACATTGCCCGAGTGGTGATTTTTATCAACTTGAACTTCTCACGTAAGTAATTTCCTTCTAGCTTAACATGTTGAAGCATGTCTTGGGATTAGTCCATATCAAAGACCAATGATTCTACCTCCTTCCCAATCTATGAGAAATGGTCTTCATATGGCTCGAGTCTACTAGAAGAGGCCATCCACTCTTCTTTATGAATTAATTATCCATTATCAATTCTATCTATAAACAAAAATTATAATGTTAAAAATTATTATTATTTCCAACAGTCATATTAACCATCACTCATATAAACCAATGTTCATATAATGTTCAAAATCCAATGGTCCAATTTCATTTATACCTATATATTTTTATTTATTATGATATAATAATACATAAATTTTCTGAAAACAAAATATTATTCAAAATTTTGGGTCATTACAATAATATGTAACAAGATATTTTCATCAATTTACTAATGTTGTGATATATTACTTCTATTATAAGGTAAGTAAGATAAATTTGTGATGTTGTGAGGAAATAAAAAATATTTTTCAAAAATAGTAATTAGGTTTCAACACTAATTAAACACCAAGAGATACATATCTTTACCTATAAAATGTAATTCTACAAAAAAACTAGATTTGAAATAACTGAAAAATATTACTATAAAAGGAAGTAATAGGGAAGAAAATATATTATTTGTTTACATAATTAAGTGTGGACAGACCATGAAAATAAATGATAGTTTAGAGATCAAGTTATTCAATGGGTAGTGGTTGATAACTCCATTCTTAAAGTAATATTTAAATAATGAATTTTACTTAGAAATAGATTTAAACCTCCTATTTTATTTCATAATTTTCTTACAATAGAACGCATAAAACCTTAAGCCACATAAAAACCCTGAAAATTAAATTTTATATGAATAAATACTTGACTAATTGGGTGGATTGAAAAAAATTATCAAGCCTAAGGTGACCCTCTTTTGATATTTGAATTAGAAAAACTTTTATTTATAATTTATATGTGACTGATGAGTGAAATATTTCCCTAAATTTAGGTATAAATGAGGTTTCTAGGTTAAGTGAAGTGGAAATAAATGTGAAACAATTAATGAAGAAAATTTTACTAATAACATTAAGAATATATGATAATATTGAGAAATACAGTGTTAAAAGGGGGACTCCCATTGGCTAGTAATTTGAATTTTTACTTGTGTAATATATTTTATGTTCACTTTTTTGAGAGTACAATGATTAAGTGTGGGGGAATTAACATAGATAATAAAGTTGTTACATTTTTTAATACTAAATTCATTTTATTCCCTTATATCTATAAATTTAATGTGTTTTAAGGATTTTTTCAATTAATTTATCAATTTATTAGAATTTTTGAATATTTCTTAAAATGTAAAATTTATGAATTTGACAAATTTATTTAATTTCTATAATAATTTGATGGATAGATTTTTATTTTCTACTAGTTTAAATAAGCTTGGATGGGAAGAGGAGTAAAAATTTAGGTAATTTTTACAATTATAGAATTAGTCCCTAATTTCAAAAGATTAAACTATTAGTTTCTAATGTTCATTTAAAACCGTTCATGATGAATAAAGAAAGGTACTAAGACTTTGAAAGAGTCATAAGGGACTTTGAACGAGTAAATATTGACATCAAAATATTCCTTGGTGGCTTAATAAGAATAAAACAATAGCTTATACGAGTAGTATATAACTACTAAAGAGTCTTGGTTGATTCCAAAAGAGTAAATACAAGTTAGGAAGAGTAAACAATAACTTAAAAAAAATTAAATTCAGTTTCAAAAGAGTATTTTCCTTTGAAAACATTGGTTATCAAGAGGAATCGTCGAAAACTGTGGAAGATTAAAACTATAACGTTGTAAGAATCAGCTGAATATAAACCTAAGAATTGAGGAACCTCATCATCATTCATGTAAAACAATAATAGGAGGCTACATAGATCCTAATGATTAATATCAATTATAATATAAAATTGTTAATACAAAAAAAAATAAGGAAAGTGGTTTATTTTGGGGATATTTGATCGTGATTCTTAATGGTAACTCTGGGGAAGAAGGAAGCATTAATAATTTAAAGTATAAAGGATCCAAGAATAATTTTACTGACCGAAGAAGAATAGAGGTAATATCCTTTAAGAAGAAGAGAATGCCAAATGAGGATGACTGTTTTACACGTGCTACTATTGTTACTTTCAATATTTCATTGTATTATTTTCTACATTCTTGAGTTTTGTGATTATTTGTATTTTCTCTTCCACTACTATTATCCCTCACATGATGAGGTAAATCCTTGAGTGAGTGGGTAATGGAAGGGAGAACAATTATAATTCTTTGGTTTCCATACATAGATGAAAAAAATTATTTCTTTTATTAATTGTTTACAATATTCAATTGTAGCATCAATTTTAAAATGTGATTATGTTTGTTTTATTTTTTACTCATTGTTTATTGATTTGTTTAATGATCAATTTTCTACCTCCACCTAGTGTAGTCTATATAGTTTGGATTATGATAGCAAAATTGGATAATTTTTTGGTGATTTCTAACATGTGGATGAAGGTAGTTTAGTTCCCTTGAGGTACTTAGGAACTCCAAAACCCAATTGGGAATTTCTTGAGTAATTTAAGAGTGGTTAATTTTTTGGTGTCAGTGACACCTCTTCAGTTAAAGAGGAATGAGTAAAGAATAAGAAATTTTTTCTATTATGTTAATCCTTACTAAATATATTAAACCAAGGGTGGGAGGAGAAAAAATTATAGAAACCTCTCATATATCATCCAGTAAGATGAATATCCTACTAATATAAGAATTATGATACTATTACAAGTGGATAACCAACCCCGAACCATCAATTTTCATTCACTTGATCTCAAAATTATAGTTCCAATTTCTTTTTAGTTCTTTTCGAAGATCAAACAAATTAAACACCTATTTTTCTAACAATTAAGTGACAATTGATTTTGAACACCCATTCACATATAATATATGATTTTATTTAAAAGTTGAATTTGTGAATTTTATAAATTTAATTTTATAATATAGAATTATTTTTCTATTTTCATCATTTTGAAATTTTATTAGGGTTATTGTTTTGTATTTTTCTGAGCAACTATATTTTTTGGTGAATTATAAAAATACAATTTTTATGGATACCATATCTTTTATGACACCATCATGATATAAATAATAAATAAAAATTTATAAATATTATGTAATGATTATTACATTATTATATAATAAAAACATAATTAAAATACTATTCAATAAATATAATTTATTTTTTAGGTAAAGAGAAATATGAAAATATTTATTACTGTTGGTGTGGTGCATTCACAACATTGGAAATGTCAAATTTATTTCCGTAAGACACCTTATAGGAATTTTAAAGTGTTTATAGATCATATAAGATATATTTTATGAATAATAAATTATTTGTACATATATTCATAAATTTTAATATTATATAATAATTTAATTATCTAAATGCTATCCCAACTCTTGTATAAGGTAAAAAAATAAAAATTCTTATCTTAAAAATATTATCATAATATAAATGAGAATAATTAATTTAATGATTTATTTTATATTTTTAAATTTATTAATAATAAAAATTATTAATTTTATTATTTATTTTTAAATTTAAATAATAGGATAATTATCCAAACTCTTATGCAGTGTTTATGGAGCATTTGTGCAAGGAGGAGAAAAGTCAAGTAAATGTTTTAAAAATAATTCAAATGATAAGATTTGGATAAATTAAGTGTCTCATTATTATTATTGAAAACATTGATATGAAATATATTATTTAAATGTTTAAATTTTAATTCCTTAATTATCAATGTATTTTAAAAGTCAAATCATGTGAATAACCCTGAAAATGACTTTAAAGGGTATTTAATGTTAAAAAACAATATATAAATTGATTAAAAAAATTAAATATTATAATGATTAAATTATGATTATTAATAGTTCATTATATCATATATTTCCTATTTTTATCCAATTTTCATTTTAAAATTACATTATTGACCATTAAATATTATGTATTTGCAAAAATGCCATTGATTTTATCTTATAAAAGGGGACTCGTTATAACCTTTCCAAAAAAATCTAAGGTTAGATTTTATCTTTATATTAAATCTAATTACCTCTATAAACATGAATTTTTATGCTCATAAGGCCAAATAATTTACAAAACCCATTACCCTAAAGGCTTTGAACTCAATTGAAAAAAATGGCCTGATGTGCAAGATAAGAGTTTTTAATCCTCTTTCTCTTTTATTATTTATGATTAATTATATTGAAACTATTTAGAATATTCTGTTATTTTTATAAAAATATTTAATTATATGGGTATTTTAATATTTTTTATCCATCAATGTTGATATATCATCAATTACCTCTCATCGAAAAATTTTTTATAAGCCGTTATAACATCAAAATACTGGTTTTTAAAAATAGATATTTTTCGATTCAATTATTTTATTTATTTTTTAAATGATATAAGTAATATTTAAAAATAAATATAATAGAATATATTGATTATAATATTTTTTTATAAAACTCAAATATTTATCTAGTTTACCCTTATTTTAAACTCTTTTGAAAAAATTCTCTCACTGCTACAGTTTTTTGCTACCTAAGTGAACGATAATGTTTTTTTAAGATTATATCTTCTATGACTATTATTAAAAATTGATTTTATAATTGAATATATAATTATTATTTAATTAATTTCATGATTATGAAAATTTAATGCTAAAAAATACATCATTATAATGAAATTAAATGTAAATAATCATAGTTATTTTTAATCGTTAAGAATGAGATTTTCAATGAAGATTATCTAAATGGAGACTATTTAATATTATATTAAACTAACTTAATTCTATAATAACTTAAAAATAATACCTTGAAATTTATATATCTTTTCTAATCCATGTACAATGATTGGGGACTGTTGTCTTTACACCACATCAGTTTTTTTTATGAACCAAACAATTAAAAAAACTAACAATATAAATAATACCAATTTTTCAAATGAATGAATCATGAAGATAAATGAAATAAAAGAAATAATAATAAGGAAATGAACATGAAAAAGTTTCTTAATAACTAAAATAATTAATATAATTTTATTATTCATGTGGGTAGAGGACGTACGAGGTGAGTTAGAACTTGTGGTAAGGGGGCTTTTCTTTTAAACCTTTACTTGAAATGTTTTGAATGTTTACCCTCAATTTGTTATCCTCAATGTTCATATTATTAATTTTTTATTACAAATATATTTACCCATACTTTACGATTTATTAAGTTCATTTTCTATTTTCCTTGACTTTCATTATAAAATTATGGATGAAATATATTTCCATATTTTCTACAGGGGTCATTCTTTAGAAAATTTTGAAAAGTGTATCTTTTTATATACATTTTGAATGATCTCATTTTCTTATAATCTTATTTAAATTTATTTACATGATTACTCTCTTTTTCATGGTTTTAAAAAGTAATTTATATTCTCATCATTCTATAAAAATATGTCTTTTGAAATAAAAGTTATTAAAAGTGTAATGAGTATTTTTTTCTTATTTTTGTGGGTTTGATTTAATATTTGTGTTTATGGATTAAAAATTGATTTATTATGATGTTTTATCCACTATATGATGAAATTAAATCTTCTATGTGTTTCATTATATTTATAGTATTGGGGTATTGTATATGATGACACAAGATTCTAGGATATAACTCTCAAATGCATTGGGTAATGATTTATTCTTCAAAGATGATATTTTAGAAGTAACTGACTTTTTTTCCCATTAAACGGGTAATTTAAAAGGGTAATAATGAATATGATGTCCCAAGATGAATTCATGGATTATTTATGCTCACTATGATATTATTTTATATATTTATTCAAGTGTTTAATTTCATGAGGGATTATGGGTTTTTATGAGCTTAAATCTTATCATTTAAAGTACAAACTTTTTCATGGGTTTTGACATATTTCAAGGGAATAATCAATTTAATTACTTTTTTATACTAAAATGTTTTATATTATCATAAAATACTTTAAAATTATTTTATGTATTAAATTGATGAGTAAGTTAAATAACAAAGTTAAAATTCCAATTTTTAGGATTTATCTTAAGTGAAGAATTTATATCATTTTAAGAACTTTTTTGGGTAAAAAATATACATTGAGTGTAAAATTTGATTTTATAATTTAATGGGTTTCCTATATCTATAAAAAATATAAACCTAAAATATCATGAGAATGTATGTAATTAAATATTTTATATAAATCTGGTAATTTAGGTTTAATTATTCTTATGGTGTTCTATCTGGTATTAGAGTAAGGATTAGATTCAAACGAGCCTATACCCAAGTGGTATAGGCTCCTGCTTGGCATCCAAAAGACCCAGGATCAAATCCAGGTAGGGAAAAATTTTCGAGTACTGTATAAGGTGTTGTAGCGGTGGGTGATACTCTAGAAGGTAATGTAGCAACATGGGTACTGTAGCATTAATGTTCACTGAGGGGTCCTTTGGGAGAAAAATGGGCTTTCAAGCCTTATATTCAGACCACTTGGCCTTGGGGCTTCGGGCTATGTAATAGGTCTCCCTCTACCCAGTCTTAATGAGTTCTTTTCTTTAAATAATAAATTGAGGCTTTAGCCCCAACCTTTTAAAAAATGTGTAAGGATTAGATAACATAAGGGACTACTATGTTGGTAAAGAAACAAAGAAAATAAAATTTAGGTTTTCTAAAGAAGTTTTTATAGCAAAAAAATTAATTTATGGTTATATTATCATGAGATATATTTTTATGATTCTAAGGGTTTCCAAGTTTCTATATCTAAGATCTGTCTATTTTAAAACAATTTTCCACAAAGGTAACAAGGTGAGTGATGTAGGAATAAAATCAGAGGACGACACTGTTAAAAATACACTACTTAAAACTAATATTGTTAACACTGATTAATTTTTTGTGGTTTAAATTCAATTAAAATAGGTCTAAATGTTGTCACCCATGCAAGGGAGAGACTAAATTACCCATAAATTAATATAAAAATATTTTAGAGTTTCATTAGATAATATCCTCTAGAATTTGGTGCGACATATGACATAGTTATAGTTAAATTATGGATAAATTATTTGGATAATATATTTTAATTCTTAGGTTATTCAAATCATCAAAAGGTAAATCTAGAATTTTATTATATTGAAAGAGAAACTAATCAATTCCAGACTTTGGTTGAGAATCCCAAGGAGGAGAATTCTATTGATACCATGGAGTTGAAGTTATTTAAAAATAATTTTATTGAAAAATATTTTTTCTAAAGTGATTCAAATTAGAATGGAAAGTAAATTTATGGATTTGAAGTAAAAGGAAGAGGACCCAGTTTCTTCTTATGAATAAAATCATAATAGAATGTAAAGATATATACCAAATTTTTTTCTTGACAATTAAATTAAGATTTATATATTTTAATCAGGTTTGAAACCAACACTAGGGAAAAACATATTTTAATTTTTGTTGCATTAAATTTTCAACATCGGTTTAATAACAGCGTTGATGCTAGTGATGTAAAAAATAAAGGTTTCGATGTCATTTTTTAAAAGTGTTTTGGAAGCCACAAATTATAATAGAATTTATATGATATTTTAGTGTTGTTTTTTTTTTCAAGAACCAATTTCGACCATGTCGGTTTAATGATATAAACGATGTGGAAATCATTAGAAAAAATATTTGTGTTTATACATCATTTGTTAAAAAAAACCAACATCAAAATACTCAAAAAAAAAATATTTGGTCTTTTAATGTTGGTTTTAAAACAAAATCGATGTATAAAACCATGGAAAAATACTTATACCTCAGTTTTATAATAAAACGAACATATAATGAGTCCTTTGATGTCGATTTTTACATAAAACCAATGCTAAAAGCTTTATAAAATTATTATACATTCAACATTGGTTCTAATTGAAAACTGACATCGAAATTTATCCCTATAAGATCCCATGTTGGGTTTTCAGAAGCCAATGTGGAATTATGTAATTAAAAAAGTATGATTTCCTTGAACTTTTGAAAAACAAAATCAGTACATAAAAATAGAAAAAACCAACATAAACTACAACAAATTATCTAAATATTCATTTTTTTAGTTTAATTAAAATAGAAATACTTGAAAATTAGTCTAAAAATTAACCATAACTAAAAAATAGTTTGAAAAAAAATAGAATATGGGTAATGTTTTCATCTATATACAACACGACATCATTGAAAATCTATAATAGAAATTAATTTTATAAGATTAAAAAAAAAGAATATTTTGATATAATACACTAAATATTTAATATAACTAATATTATTAAATTCAATCACCATCCAGATTGTGAATATCTAGAACATGAATCTTAAATCATAAAAATCACATTCCAAATTTACTTTTCCACGACAAAACTACAGTAATGAAACATTAACTTCGAATTAAAAACCAACACACACACACACACAAACGTATATATATATATATACATATAATAATATCTAACAAAATATTTATTTACCATTTAATTCATGTGTTTAATTTTATTTGGCTTCTCTATTAACAAGTGATCATTGTTAAACTGTATCCATGACTTTTATCTTCATATATAAACTAAAAAATCATGTATAACAAGGAGAATTGATATTAAAGATCTTATAAATAAATAAAACTTACATATTTAAAAAATTTCTCAAACTTTTATGAACTCCTCCTAATAAAGAGAAAAACCAATATAATGTGTATTCATTTGGGAAGAATATGCCTACCCTCCAATGACGATAATAATATAAAATGTTCATAATTAATAATAGTATAATTAATATTAGTTCATAATTATCTTAGTCTTTTTACCCATTAAGTAATGAAAAAAACAACACCTAATATTCATATTTTCTAATCTGTTACATATATTTTTAAATATAACATCATCGTTTATATATATCAAAAAAATTGAAATGTATTCTTGATCCATAAAGATAAAAAGTAAATTGACCACATTTTCAATTAAAAGTGTGTATACATATCTATTTAAATAAATATTAAATTAAGTCAACTGAGGTCATATTTATTTATATAAACAAAAACTTGAATATTAATTTACTTATATGGAAGACAACTACAACCCAAGTATGATGAGCTCATAAAAAATACCCATGATATCTTTTTTAATATTATTAAAACATAGTATATTATACAGATATAAGATACCATTAAAAACTAAAAATATTCTATAAAAAAGAAAAAATTCGGGATAATATTTTTAGCCTATCAGAAATATCATATATATACAAAGTTGTTGGTTTCTAATCCTTTTTCTTTTTTTGTACTAATTTTTTTAAATACTCCTATATAAATTAAATATAAGAAAAAAATTATAATCATATTATAATCAAATTTAAATTATATTTAACAAAACATTGCATACTTTATATATTAAGTGATGAAGAAGGATATCCATCCAGATTTAAAAATGACAAACATAATATCTAACTATAGTAACCTTATCTATAATAAAAGGCACAATAGTATTTTTATTAATAATATCATGTATCAATACTCTTACCTGACCCAACTACATATGTAGTTGATGTAAAAAATCCCCCAAAATATGTATGATTCTATACACTATAATATGCACATAGTGATATCTATCGTACAACTCATAGTATAAGGTTGGGTCCTAATGAGAAGTTTGAGGATCTGAGTAGGCAAGTTTTTCATATTGTGATTATATCATCATTTTTTGAAACATAGTATGCATAAAAATTTTAAATTGATCACCCATAAACTATTTTATGTCCTCTATCTTAACTTTTTAAGGAATCTATTTTTATCCATAAATTTTTTACTTTGATGACCAAAAATTTTATTAATAATGGAAATCACCTCAAACCCTCTTATACGACTGAGGTGTTTTAGATTTCCTAAACTAGAATATAGAATTTATATCCTATCCTTAGAGATAAACGTCCCTTGTGTATCTTTCTATTGAAGGTCATCCTAAAATTATATATTAAAATGTTATATTAGTGTTATGAATTTAAAGAATACAAATATTCATGAAAAATAAAAATTAATATCTCAAAATTTTGTCAGTTATTTATTTAGATTTATCTATAAGAAATTTTTTTTCATTCTCACTCTTTTCCATTTTTCATGGTGATTGGGGGGAGACATGGGACCAAACTGGATTTACTATGTACAACCACTAGATTTTTCTCTTAATGCATCAAACGTTTTTTAAATAATTGTATAATATAGTAAAAGATATCCACCATATGATAATGTGTGAGAGTATACATTATGAAACTAGATCTCTTGGTGAGATCTCCCATATTATTATTACATAAAAATATAAAATAGGTAATCGGGAAATATATAAGAAATTTTAAAATATACAATAATTATCATACCATAAATTATTCATTATTTTCATTGGTGAAAACTTTAATCCATGTCTCTCAATATAAATACCTATACTTGAGGCTTGTGTTTTCATTTTAAAAACATATATATTTTTATTTTGTTTTAAAACATTTCCAATGAATCACCTCTAAAGATAGAAACCATTTTCTTAATTTGTTTTGTTTCTCAGAAGATGATTGTAATCTATGATTTAAATAATAAAATATTAGAAATATAAATTATATAATATTTGAATAATGTGATAAAAATAAATCAATTGATATTTTTTTCCACTATTGACTCCCACAAATTATTTTTCAACATCTTATTGATGGAATTCCATTCAGGATATAAAATGTTAATCCTACAAAGGATTTATTTAGGGATACAACTCTTAAAATACATTGCATTTGGTATAATTGTATTATTATCATCATCAAAATTAATATAGATCCTCTATTCATCATGAGCAAGTGAAAGTTTTGGTAAATGTGTAATCCCACATCTACCAACTCTAGAAATCATGCTCTCGGAAGAAGAAGAATAAAAATCTACCGTAGGAGGCACACCAGCAGTCATATAAATTTTTTTAACAAATTAAAAGTTCTATTACATTAAATGATTTAAATATTGAATATTTAAAAACATGAAAAAATATACACTTACCTCGCTAAATGTTCCTCTTACTCTCTATATATCATATAAATTGATGAATATATTGATATTCCATATACTTGCATATTATTAGAAAAGTGAATATCTAAAAACAAGGAATAGAAAACTATGCAAGTAAAAAATAGCGTTACACATGTGTATATTTCAAAATATATATATATCATGATTTTTAACCCAAAAGTATCTAACTTAAACTAATAAATATAAAAATTAATTCAAATATGATAGAAATGATCAAAATTTATAAATTTAAATATCATAGTTATAAAAAGTGTTTTTAAATACATAATTTTAATGAAAACATAATGATATATATAGGGATTTTCAATCAAATTTTTTTTAACAAGAATGTTGGAATATGAAATTTAACACAAATTTCATATAAATAATATCTATATATATATATATTTATTTATTTAAACATCTAAATTTTTTAAAAAATATTATTTTAACATGTAAATTTCAAAAAAGAAATAAAATTTAAATATTTACCTAAATTATCTAAAGAGTAACTTAGTGTTTTATCATATCCCTTCTACAGAATCATTTCTTAAAATGTGTATTGTGTCTATATTATAGGAATTTTTATCATTTGTAAATAACATAATAGATGGATAAACCTCACATAAATCTATAACATTATTATCATCCTCATCACACAAATGAATTATCTTCCCCTAAAAAATGATGAATCATTAATCATTTGATGGTCCAATGACAAATATATTTACATTACATAAATCTGTATGATAAATGATTCAGCTTTGTAACAAAATATTTTCAATTCAACAAGTTTAAATCCAAAATCATCATGTTTTACACCACTGTTACTATCGACCAAGTTACACTTAAACAATATTATTTGAAATTTAGTATAATTCAATTTCTTATATATCCTCAACAAATATAAAATATGTCATTGATTCATCAATTGGTTTTTATCTTTTACACTCAAAAAATGAAATTCTTTAGTAAAGATAGATACCATACTATTGTGATTAGTACTCTTGTTATCTTGATTTTTTATGTAAAATGAGTAACCATTAATATCAAAACCAAACAATGTTATCACATTAAGAGATGCCCCCCTTCCAACCATTTCAATGTTTCATATGTATATAAATATATGTTGAATCTCTCTTTAAACCATGAAAAAAATGTATTTTTATTCTCAATCATCAATGAATCTTTATTTCCTTTCAGATATCATACCTTCCATCTAACAATATGTGATGATATATATGGTTTGACCTCATCTGTGTTGTTTAAAATGTATAAATATTCTTGTATCACATAATCACATGGAATGTACTTTACTTTTAATTCATGAACCCCTATACATTCACTATCAACTATCATATATAGAGATATATGAGTACAAATATACTATACTTCAGACAAATAATTAGTACAAAACATAATCACCTCTTCTGATATATATTTTCGAACAATATAGTCCTACTATTGATGATAATTTTTAACACATTCCTTAAAAATTGTCATATATATTTCAAAAGGATTCATCCAATATAAACAAATAGGCCCAAATATTATTATCTCTCACACAAAAGTAATCACCAGATGAACCATTATATCAACAAAATGTTGGTGGGGGAAACATTTCTAGCTTACAAAGTATGAGGTAAGCTTTATTCTACAACACATCTAACAAATTTGGATCAGTGTATAATCAATATATGAATTTGAAAAAAATAACATAACCTAATGATAGTGTTTCTAACAAGTATCAGTAATATAAAAAATAGAGAGACTAGTATCAGTTATTATAAAAATACATGATAATTAGGATATTTCACACCTATTAATTAAAAATCCTCTAATAACACCAAATTAGTTAAATTTGAATAATATCCACCAAGTAATTTAATAAAATGAATAAATTGAAAAGAATTATACTTATCACTCTTGTTAATGTGTTACAAGACATAGGTTAATTGTTTTTTTACTTTTATAGTGATAGTTAAGTCTAAACATATCCCCATAGATATCAATTTCAATTTAGCATGAAATCTATCTTTTTTATTTTTTTATAAAAAAAAGTTCCAATAAAACTATCACATGTGTTTTTCTTAACATGCCTAACATTAATTTTATTTTTTATCTATAAAGTTATCCAATATGGGAGTTTGAATAAGATATATTTTTTCATTCACAGATTTTTTTAATGACCAAAACTTTATTTCATTCCAAATGCAAAATCAATATTTCTCACCTTGCCAAAATATTATTCAAATAAAAAATTTATGGGGGAGAATATATTCTTATAAACCATTAAATAATTTTTTAAATATATTATAGGGATAATCCATTCAAAAAAAATATTCAATATATCATTGATAAAATATTTCTTATATTTAGAAACTGATAATATGAATTCTCTTCTTCATAAACTGGACATGATTTATATCCCTTAACACTATATCCAAAAAAGTTCCATATGATGTAAATTCATTTATAGTTAACATTATCATGGTGTGAAAAATAAAATACTCTTTATTTTATGCGTTAAAAATTGTAAAAACATGTCTCCTATAGAAGTTTCAAATCATCAATCAATGGTGAAAGATACACATAAATATCATTTCAAAGCTTTTTTGGTCTAGAAATCATTGATATCAGCATAATATTTTTTCATTCACACATATCTAGGGGGTTAAGTTGTAAACTACCAAAAAAACAAACCATTAACTTAGTTGGATATTGAGGTTCCAAGATGGATTCATTTTATCTGTGCGTAGTCCCATTATGATATTTCTAGATTCACTTACAAAATAAGTAAATTTCTTATCAAATCTCTTTCACTATGGTGAATCAGAAGGGTGATGTAAGTTTCTATCAGAGATGCGCTCATATATATGATATCTTAACCTTTTTTCATCATTTTAATATGAAAATAAACACATAAAATTAGGAATTATTATAAGTTACTAAATTTATTTAGTATGAGGTTTGATGTTGGTACCTAAGAATGAATCAGAGTTAAAATTTACTTCTATATTATATTATGATATTCTACATTTAGGAAATTTTGATAAACATTCTTATTCTTTCCTATACAAAACATATTTATTAGGGAAAACATGTATCTTTTTATACACAAATCCCAATGGGAGTAATATTTTGTTTGCATCATAATTGGAATCTAAAAGCTCATTGACTTCTAGAAGTAACTATTTTAAAATTTCAATCAATCCAGAGAAATTTTTATCACTCCACCCATTTATTTCTTTCATGTTAACTAATCTCATAATTTCTGAAAACACTATAAATTTAGTGTAACCTGAGAATAGTGGTTTCTCATAATCTTCATACAATCATTTATTTGCCACTATTTTTTCAGTGGTTTCAATGCCTACACCATGGATTAATTATTAAATACAATCCTTTATCTCATGTTAAATATTTTCATCAACATTAGATGTTTAATTTCTTGTTATTTTACTATAAAAACCCTTACTTGTATAATTATGGATAAAACCATAGTAAATTAGATGATTCTGGATTCATTTAGAATTTATCTTTATGATATTCAAACACTTCACACATGGATAGTAAATAATATCTTTGTTTTGAATATGTCATTTAGAAAATTTAAAGAAATTACCAACTCATTTTTTATATTCAACAGTGGTTCTCCGTAAACTTATCCAATTTCAATATATGAATTACCTAAGAATGCAATATAAAAGATAAATATATTAAAACATATAACTATGAAAAAATATATATTAACAGATAAATTTGAAACATAAAAACATATAATCCAAACAATTAATTAAACATTTACTGATAATTAAAAAAATTATTCATAAAAATAAAATAAAATCATTGAAAATTTTAAATATAATTTATTAAATGGAGATGAACTAACAAAGCTCAAATATTGGACTAAATGACATAACACAAGGAAAAACAATAACCATAATGTAATCATTTTTGTTTTAATTTATTTATTCTGAATATGTGTGTGTGTGTGTGTGAGTGAGTGTGTGTGTGTGTGTGTGTGATATAATATAATATAATTATTAATATTATGAAATCAATAATTATTTTGTATTTTTTGATTTTATGGAAAAAAATAAATTTTAAATTATTATGTTAAATAAAAATTAAGAAATATAACAAAATAGTATACTCAAATAATATTCTTTTGGTGTAAAATTGAGAAAATAAATTGGAGCTTATTTATTATTCATGCACCATTTTTTGAGTAACGCTACTCTAAAATGGTTTATTACATCATATATACTCTAATATTAAAACATTCAACTCAATATTAAAATATATATCATTCATCTTATAATTCTAAGTATGGTTAACTATAAAAAATTAAGAATAGATAATTTATAAATATATAAAATTATAAACACTAAAAATTCCAATGAAAAAGAAATTATACCACAGTAACAAACAATTTATAATCACAAAGACATTACAATTATGAAACTATTTATTACCCTCATATATTATAATTGATAAAGATATATATATATAAACAAATTAATGAATATAATATAAAACTAAAAATTACAAAATAAACATTATAAAAAAAATATTCCACAAAACAAATATAGAGGTGTTTCAAATTTATAATGGATATATCCAAAATGGATAATGATGAACCTTTGATTAAAAATAATTAAAAAATATGACTCTAAAATGGTGGGGTGAAAAATATAACCCCAAAATAGTGATTTATGGGTGAAATAGAGAACATTATAGGCTAAGAGGGTGTAATAGAGAAGAAAAATGATTAAAAAATATAAACAATAGATTAATTGATGAATATTGATTCAAATGCATCGAGGTGTAGATTCTTGTGTATTATGGTTTCTAGAAAAAAGTGTAATGGATGAATGAGGGGAAAATGTTCATGGGTAGTTTTTAAAAGACCTTTGGTGTCAAATTTTATTAAAACCAACATAAAAATTTAAAAATATCTAACATTTTGGTTTTAAAAAATTTGATGCCAAATGTAAAAAAAATTAGACATCGGTTATAATAAAAACTGACATCAATTGTTATTATTATTTTGCATTATTTTTTAATAAAAACCGAATCCAAATATAAATCCTAAATATATTTAACATAGTTTTATTTAAAACAGATGTTAAAATTTTATCTATGTCTATTATGATGTCAGTTTTTCCAAAACCGATGTTATAATTGTGACATGGAATTTTGTTTTTACACTTGTGCAAGTTTACGGAGGGCTTTGAATACTGATGAATTTATGATTTATGAGGATGGTGTTTCATGTGATAAAAGTTTTGATATAGAGTTTTTGAACTCTTATGTTTCTCATAACATAAAGGATAATAAGCGGTAAATCTCGAAAGCAATGGGGAAACAACCAACAGTGAAAACTAAAGGTAAGTCTCTCACATGTCCAATATGTTATGAAAACATTTTTGGGAGTGTCTTATAAGATAGATAAAGTTCTATTGATGTTGTAAATGTTTACAAACGGATTGTGATTACAAATAAATGGTTAATAGAGAAACCAATGGTAAGAAAACAGGTGTTTAGTTGGTAGTAAAATGATTTAATTTGGAATGAGATGGGTTATTATGAAAATATGTGTCTAAATTTAATTACTCTATGTGGAAATCCTCAAGATCATAATAAGAAAGGTTTGAAAAAATCATTTTTAACCACTATGGAAGATGTTCATACATCAAATGAAGTGGTGACATGTACTTTATTTATTTCTTCAAATTATAATAATGTCATGATTGACTTTTTATTTACACATTATTATACTTTTTAAAATTTTTATAATAATTTGGAAATATCATCTTAATAAATAGAAACTAAACTTTTGTTAAATATTCTTAGTGGAGGCATTAAAGAAAAATATATTTAAAGTTACCTTTATATTATTATCAATGGTATTTTTTTCTTATAAATATTATTGTCTTACCTATATTAGAGTTTTATATTATTTTGTGTATGGATTGGATTTAAAGTTATCATTCTTTAATAGATTGTAGTGAAAATAAAGTTATAATTTATTTTTAGAATGAGTTTTATTTTTTCTTTAAGAATGAGTTATTAATAATGATAACATATCAAGAAGTTAATAAATTTATAAAATATAGAGTTGAAATTTATCTTGATCATATCATTGAAAAAATAAAATTGTCTAACTTAATGATGTTCTAGAGGTAAATGAATATTTGGATAGATTTCTAAATGATTTCATTAATGTTATTCTTGAAAGAGAGGTGAAATTTACTATTGAATTAATTATTGATTCTAATACATTTTTAAAATACACTTATTTAATATATCATGTAAAACTAATGTAATTTAAAAGGAAATTATATGAATTGATTGATAAGGCTTTCATTCATCTTATCACTTCACCTAGGGGAGCTCATTTTTTTTAAAAAAAGATGTTTTTATAGAGATATACATTGATTATAGAGCACTAAATAATATTATTATTAATAAAAATTATCTTTTAAATTATATTCAGTACTTTTTTATCAGCTCCAAGGAGTGTTGTACTCTTCGATGATTGACCTCATATATGGATATCATCGAAGTAAATGAAGAATATATTCCTAAGATCAATTTTCAAATGAGGCATGCCCATTATGAGTTTTCAGTTAGGCCCTCTGGGTAAATGAATGCACTAACTATTTTTATAGATTTGATAAATAGAGTATTTGGATGATATTTGTGAAAATTTTTAGTAGTATTTAATGATGATATTCTGTTATATTCTAAAAATTTATATAGATCTTGAGAAACATTTGAAGATTTTTTTCTAGACTTTAATAGAAAATAAGTTATATAAAAAAATTAGTAAATATGAATTTTGGTTAGAAGAAATTTTATAACACCCAAAAATTATAATATATGATTACCTTTAAATAAGTAAATGTGTTAAATAACTTTCTCCACACACAAAACAATACTAAAACAAAACATCAATATGTTTTGACTGTTAAAAACCAAGTGCTTGAATTAGCGGTAATGAATAGGATTGTCTATTTTATAAATTATATATATATATATAATTAATACTTTTAATATGAATGAAATTCAATTAGTTTATATAAAATAACTAATAAGATCATTTATTATTTACCAAATTATATTTATAAAAAAATCTTTTTATGAAATACACATTTATATTTCAATAAAAAATTATTAATAATAAGTTGGGTTTGATATTAATAGTTGGATAACACCGATTTAGTTTATAAATGATATGAAATAAGAGTAATAACATTTAATATTTGAAAATGTTATTTCCCATATTTTTTTCATTAGGCTTTATGAAGTTATTCAAAAACTGGATCAATAAATTTTTAAATTTAAATTTATAAAAATTAACCTCATATTTGAATTCCTCATATAAAAATTTATTTAGTATGAATTTTTTTAGTTTTTTTGAAAAGGTTTTTTTAGTTGAAAATGATAGTTTCATGAAGCTTGTAATATTTATGACTTTATCATTATTTAATAATGATCTATAAGATCAAGAAAGGTTTTAGGTGATAAAATATTAATCTATGTAAAAAATATACTTTTAGTATTTTCTTTGAATAAAATATTTTTAAAAGAGATTTAGTTTTGAATTTCTTTTAAATAATCAATTTATCCATTTTTATATAATAAATCAATTTATTTAAAAAAATATGTATTTAAATAATTTTATATTGCATGTAAATTTAAATCATAAAAATAGTATTGCTCTAAAAATTGATTTTATGTGATCAAGTTTATATATTTTAAGATAAGAGATAATATTTTATTAATATTAATATTAATTTTGTGGATTAAAATTAATACTATTATGATAATATTTGAAATAATTTTATTAAGGTATGGAAGAGAAATATGATTTTTCATTTATAAAATAACTAATATTTATTCTAAATAAATTTTTTTACATACTATATGGTCTTATATAAAACTTAAATTTAAAATTTTTATAAATTGAATTTGATAAAATCGTATTAATTTTGGTTTCGTCAATTTGAAATATTCTTAGGGTTATATTTCAGTATTTTTCTAAGAAATTTTATTTTTTGGTGAATAGTTAAAAAATACAATTTTTATGAACACCATATATTTTATGTCATCATCCTGATATAATTACAACATAAAAATTTATAAAACTTATGTAAATTATCTTAAATTATGATATACCCAAAATATAATCTAAATATTATTAAATTAATATAAATTAATTATTATTTCAAGATAAATAAAAATAATTATTATTGGTGCTCATACAGTGCTTTCATAGTATTGGAAAAGAGAAATTGATTTCTTTATGGTAGTGTCTGGAAAGGAATAAGTCTTTTATATACAATAATATATAAAAATCAGGACTCATAAATTATTTTTACATATATTCATAAATTTAAAAATTATATAACATGTTAATTTTCCAAATGCTTACCCAATGCTTACGCAAGGTAAGAGAAGTCAATATTATTATCTTATATTTTTTTTCATGATATAAATGAGAATAAATTATTTAATGAACAATTATATTTTATTATATTTATTAATAATAAAAATATATTTATGTTAGTGATTTATTTTTATTATTAAATAATATTATAATTATCTAAACTCTTACGCAACGTTGATGTAATGCTTATGCTAGGAAGAGAAAAGTCAAATAAATGGTTTAAAAAAACTAAAATGATAAGGTTGGGATAAATTAAGTAAATTATTTATTTTTAGGGATAAAAATTAAATTAATTTATTATGAAACCTTTTATATTTTAATTCCATAGTTATATAGATATTTTCAAAGTCTAATTATGTGAATAACCCTAAAACTGTATTTAAAGTGTTTTTAATGTTAAAAATAATTATAAATTGATAAAAATAAGAATTAAATATTGTATTAGGTAATTATTTATGAGAAATGGTCGATCATGTCATCTATTTTCCATTTTTTAACCACATTACATTTTAAACGTATATTCTTTATCCTTAAATATTGAATATTTATGAAAATATCATTGAATTCTTCTTATAAATTTGGACTCACTATACCCTTTGCAAAACACACCTAAGGCTTCGTTTAATAATTATAATATACCCAAATCACTCTATAAACTTCACTTTATATGATCATTATGATATTTACATTCTATAGTCCCTTTGAACGCATTGGACTCAATCCAAAGGATGTGGTTCGAGGATAAAGGTAAGAGTTTCCAAGTCTCTTTCTCCTTTCTTATTTATGATTATTTGTCTTAAAACTTAATAATTATTTTATTTCCTGACATGATTCAATTATCATGGTAAAATGTTATTTCTTATCCATTAATTATTATATATCATCTATAAAATCTCATGCCACTTTTTTTCCTATGTTCTTGTTACATGAAAATATTAGTTTTTAAAAATGATATCTTTACATATCAATTATTTTATTACTCCATTATATAAAATTATTAATCTTTAAAAGTAACATTAACATATTATACTAGTTATAAGATAATTTTTTTATAAAACTTAAATATTTATTGGGTTTACCATTATTTTAAACTATTCTGAAAAACATCACTCATTATGGTAGTTTTACACAACCTAAGTGAACAATGATGTTTTCATAAACTTATGTCTTCGATGGATATTCTTAAAAATGGATTGTATTATTAAATATAAAATTAGTATTAAATTATTTTAATGAGTATTATTTTTTATTATAAATAATAAATCATATAAATGAAATTAAAGGGAAAAAATCATATTAATTATTAACCAGAAAAACAAGATTTTATTGGAACATTATTAGAATGATGACTATTTAATAATCTATTGGACTTTTTTGATTATATAATAATGTTTACACAATATAATGAAATTAATAGATCTTATAGAACCCATGTAAAATTATCTTTTATTGTTCTCATTACATCATAACAGTTTTAGAGCATATGAATCAAATAATCACAAAACAAATAACATAAATTTTTCCAATTTGTAAAATGAGTAAAATATAAAAAAATGAAATATAAGAGATAATAATAGGGAAATGAATATATAAATTTTTTTAATAAAATAAATAATTAATATAATTTTATTATCTAGGGGTATAGGATGTAGGAGGTGATTCAGGACTCCATAAAGGGGGACTTTTCTTTTATTCCTTTACTTGAAATGTTTTAAATGTTTCCTCTCAAAAAAATTTCCTCTATGTTTATATTATTTATTTTTTGTTATCAATATTATTATTTATACTTATATTATTTATTACAGTAATTTTTTATTAAAATTTAATTTTATTATAAAGGGATGGATGAAATCTCTTTTCAAGTTTTCTACATGGTACATTATTTTAAAAAATTGTCAAAATAGTATATATTTATATGCTTTCCAAATGATCTCATTTTCCCACTATATTCAATGGGTTTGTTTATTAATATTCCTCTCCTTGTTTCCATGGATTTCCAAATTAAAATTTACTCACATTTTTCTATAAAATCATTTCATTTGAAAAAAAATATTAAAATTGTAAAGGGTATTTCTTATTATTCTTATTGATTAACTTTAAAGTTTGTGTTTATGGATTTTAAGGATATTTTTTATGAGTTTTATCCAATATATGATTAAATTAAATATATAATGTGTTTTATTCATGTTATGGTACTTGGTAATTATATATCATGGTGGGTGAGCCTAGGATATAGCTCTCTAATCTACTAGGTAATGATTTTTCTACGAATATGATATTTTGAAATTAACTGAAGAGGTTATTCCATTGAAATGGTTAATTGAAAGGATGATACTGAAAATGATGCCCCAAGATGAATTCATTGATTACTTATGATTTCTGTGTTATTATTTTATATATATTTTTAATAAATCATTTTCATGGGTTATTATAGTTTTTTATGAGCTCAAATATTGTCATTTAAAGGAGAAAACTTTTCATGGGTTTTCACATATTTTAATGGAATAGTGGGTATAATTTATCTTTTATGCCATGTAGTGAAATTTATATGATCATCCCATGTTTTCAAATGAATTTACAGGGTTAAAATATGAGTAGGTACAATGATGGAGTTAAAATTATAATTCTGATGATTTTTCTTGAACTAGACATATATATTATTTTAAGAACGTGTTTTTATAGAAAAAAATATACATTGAGTGGAAGTGTGGATTTTTCAATTTTATGGTTTCTTTACATATTTAAAAATTTAAACCTAAAAGGTCATGGAAATATATGTAATGAAATATTTTATATAAATATTGTAATTGTATAGTGATTATGCTCGAGTTTTTACACATACAATATAATTTATATCATATAAAATTATATACACAAATATGTATGCAAATCATAAATTTCATTCTAGTCATATTCTATAACTAGTTGTATCATACCATATGATATACCACACACACACACAAATCTATATATATGTGTGTGTGTGTGTGTGTAAAAAGAATATGGCATATCTTCATTAACTACAATTAGAAAGGATACAACTATGAGTTTCATAAGAAGTTAAGCCAAAATGAATAGATAAAACTAGAGTGAATTCAATGAAAATCTATTCTGTAAAGGAATATATTTCATCAGATGGCTATACAAGATAACCATGATATAAAAAAATTTAATATTATTTTCAAATATATTATTGTAAAATGGGTTTTTGTAAACATAAGAATAAGATTCATAAAATTGGAAGGACTCCAAAAGGTGCACATGTAATAAAAAGTATCAAAAAACATAGTATGAGTTGTGAAAGCTTATAATTCATGTAAAGATAAATAATGTATTAATAATTCTAGGATAAAAAAAATATAATTAGTGATGTTTCACGATATCATTGTCAATAAAAGTACCCATGTAATAATATCGTGTGATTTAGGTCATGAAGAAAATATTAACCCCAAGTAATATGAAGAGAAGTTGGATTCTTTCAAAATAATATTAGGACTCAAGCTAGATTCTAAATTTAAGGATATGAAAAATGAAGGTATATTAAGACTCACCATATCCCTTGAATTGAGAAAAGATAATTTACCATATCCCTATATTCTTAAATGATATAAATATTGTTTAGGTTTTATATGTTTTGAGGGAGATATGACCGATGGTGAGATTGCATCAAATGATGTAAGTGGTATCAAGACATGTTATGAAGTATAAATTAATTTTTAGAGAAGTGAAAGGGATATATTTTTAAATTAGTAACTAAACATATATGATTAGAACAAGAATAATCTAAACAATAACAGGTGGTGTCACAATTGGTCTCAAGGTTCATTTGAAGTGCTAGTATCAAGAGTAACAGATTATTAATTAGCATCAAACTATTAAGATGGAAGAGGATAATGGATAAAAATCAAAAAAATGAGTTTTAATTTTTTATTTTTCTTTCTGATTTTACATGTGATTTCATCTATTTGTTCTTTGGATATGAAAGGCTACTATAAACGAATAACTCTAATGTTGAGTATCAATGAATATATATTTGGTGATGGATTTGAGATATTTATAGATGTTTTTTTATATTAATTTCTAAAGGATGGTATCCTAAATAAATAATAAAATACATATATTTGATTAGATAATAAATTTGTTCTAATAAATGGAATTAGTTTTAATTTTTTTTATCAATTTGGTGTCTAAAGTTGATATTTAAAGAACAAATATGGTATAAATCACACACTTAGTGATTAATTTTTTATTCACTAATGGTTTTATGAATTTGTTACCATGTACATATAGAATGTTCCTTGATATAATTTTAATTTTTATAGTATTATGATATGTAGGTAAGTGAGAGAGTGAAATGGAAAAAATGGTGTCATTGACTTTATCTCTAGTTTCCTGCATCGAGATTCAAATCGCTAGGATTGAAGGTTTTGTCAATGGATCCTTGCTAAGTGGTTTCTCCAACCATTGAAAATAATGGATAATGAAACTATAGTTAAATGATATTTATGATCTTGAGATATTGATCAATATTTTAGTTAGATAGGGATAAATGGTTTTGATGGAGAAGAAAAGTTATGGGCCTAACAAGTGGAATATATGTATGAATTTATTATTATAGGGGGAGTTTAGTCTCTATTAATTTAATGTAGGGAAAAAGTCACCTTGGGGGGAGAAAATATTTTGAAAATACACATATGAACATATTGATAAAGGAGACAAAAATTATTGAAAAACACATGGTCTTAGTTGTTTAGAAGTCTTAAAGGAATGGAGATGTTTGATATCACTTGAAAGGGGGTGTTGAGATTAGAAATAAACAATTTGGTAAATAATTACAAATATTTTATGTTAGTTTCATTTGGTAAATGATAAGCTTTAAATTTTATATTAAAGGGGATAACAGAGTTTAATAAATCTAATAAGAAATAATGTAGAATCTTGATGTGTGTTGGGAATTCAATTAATAACGATGTAGTGTTTCTAACAAATTCAATGGGGGGGGGGTATTGTTATCATCTAATGAGAATTGGTGTTACCACATGTTGTTATCAACCATGTAATAATGTGTTTATGTATATTGGATTTATTTTTCACCATGTCAAGAATTACATTGAAGGCATTCTTTTCTTGATGGAGGGAATTATAGTATCCAATATAAAGAATCGATGTTACTTTATTGATAGAATAACAATGGAATAATACATAATAAATGATTTGATCAGAGAATGTATATAATAGATAATTCTATATGGAATATTTCTATAATTGTCTGGAAAATCTTGGTGGAGTACCCAATAGATAGTATTGGGTTGTGCCATGATATAATAATTATCTATATCATAGATCCAATCACAAATATCACATTAAGACATAACCAAGATAGAAGAGCATCAAGACAATTTTTCATTTTCATACAAAGGTACATAGAGACTCATGAAAGTGTGGAGTTATGGGAGTGTATGTCATTTGTGAAAAAGAAGGCACCACACAAAGTTGGAGTTATGCACTATAAGTAAAAAAACGAAGCTCCATGCAAATGGGAGTAGCATGAAACCAAGTTTCACAAATAAAAAAGGTATCATCACTTGTGTGAAGTATTTTTCTGTGAATAAAAGGTTTCTTGATGCATAATGAGTTGAGATTTTTTCAATAAATAACCAATTCACATAGAATAAAATAGTTAATTAGTGGATGAATATTCTTGAGAGTAAAAAATGATCTGTTTTCTCTAAAGGGAATTTTTGTGAAAGGGTTGCACGAATCACTATGTTCTATGCGTAACTCTTGCAAACCCTAGAATTCAATGAACAAATTTTTTTGAAGATTTTATTTTTGTTTGGAGAATATTCTTGTGCAAATTAACCAAATTGAATGTCTTCTTCTATAGGGAAAAAAATATCATAAATATGTAAATATAAAGTTACACAAAAGTGAGTATTGAGAATTAATAATATGCGAAAAATTAAAAATATATCCGAAATTCATTGTAGACCTTACTAAATTAATAATTTTTCACTTAATGAATAAGTAAAATCATCATGGAAATAAAGCTACTACTATGAATAATTTCACTTCTACTCCCTCAAGGAGAAGTATAAATATCAATGGGAACCTACCCATGCATGGTGAAACCACAATGATAGTGAATTATTTCCTTGGATTTTGTTTTAAAAATTTATCCTCTCTAGAGTAGTGTTCAAGTGACCCTTAAAGTGAAGGAGTGATCTTGGGTGGGGAGTAGATGAACCAAAAAATGTTTTCAAGGGAGTGATCCTTGGGGGGTAGTGATCCATCCCTAAATATTACAAGGGGAGTGACCCTATGAATTAGAGTGAATTAACATAAACCCACCAATAAAGTGATTTAATGGGCCATTTACTTCAAAAAATTAACATTTTATAATGTTTCGATTTTCCTTGTGTGGGTGAACCAAGTAAAACTCATGTGTTGTTGTTACTCTCTACAGAATTTCAATTGATGTATGTGGGTTAAACGATCATTTCTCTAATTTGATTAATTCTATGATAAGAAAATCATTAATCTGATTATTATTGAAGGAAGAATATAATAGTCACCACACTAATAGTGAGGTCAAGATTATTCTAGGAAGTGAGAGTTTGCATATTAAGTGGCGAAATTGGGATGATTTTTATACCTTGATTCACCCCTCCCTCTCAATGATTTTCATACTAAAGACCCTTGTGAGGACAACATTTTGGGTAAAAATACAAATTTTTGGGACACTTTTTAAATATTTCAGGTTCTATTTAACTATAAATGAGAATACCCATTTACCCCATCTAGAAAACCCAAATATGCACCATCGAAATGATCAATCATCCAGACCATGTGTCTGAACACAAATTTCTTCCTAGATTCCTAATTTTCCCTCCAAACACCACCTGACTCTTCAAAATGATTATTAAAACCTCTCATTATCCTTAATTAAACCCCTCTAAACTACCAATGTACTTCCTCAAAAATATAACCCAATCCAATATGGATATTTCTATTTTATCCAAAAAATGTTTATTACTCTTTTTCCAAGTATGTAATGCAGAAAACCAATAATATGGGTGGGAAGATTGAATTGTAGTTTTTAAAATTTTAATTCTCAATCTTCCAACCTCGAATTTTGATTTGAATGGTTTTATGAAATTCCAATCAATTCAAATATCAGATTAAATCCATTGAATGCAATGGAAATATAAATTGTAAAAAATAAAATAATCACAACATAAATTATTTTATAATAATATTATGAAAATCCAAAAAATAATTATAAAATAATTTTTTTATATAATACAATTTTTAAAAAACTAAAATGAATACTTGGAAACAGTACATAGAGTATTGTTTAACAATCCAAATACACCTTTAAAAGGATATAACAAATCACACTTTTAGACCAAAGTGAAATGTTGATCTTAAGACTGAATCCAAGGTATCCACAACCTAAAACACGTTGAAAGATACCCTACATTCCTATCTACATAAATTATCAACTTAACCTTTTAGTAGGTATATTTTTTTATCTCTAGACACTCTATAGTTCTATCCTTAGAATCCTTTAATCACATAGTATCGATAAATCCTTGATCTTACTATCTACAAAATTTCTCGATCATGCAATATTTTTTGTTGAAAAATGATAATAAAAATAAAGAGATCTTTATAATAAATCAACATAAGATGTAGAACTTATTAATTACTCATATATTAAAATAATCATAAGAAAACTGAGTTAATAAAATGTTTAATACTTTAAGAGATTACCAGATTCCTCATGTTTTGAATACTATTCCATCCTTTTGAAACTTAAGGTTGTATCTCTATTTGTAGGCAATGTTGTAACAAATTTCAATGGTTAAATTATAAAAATCTTAGATTCATTTTTATTAGAATCAAAAGTAACTTTTCTTCTTCTGATTATCATTGGATTTGTATTTATCCACAGATGTGTTTATTCTAGCACCACTGTAGTGATATTGAATTTTGTTGGGTGTAATCTCTTTCTAAGGTTTATATTACCGGATTTTTATAAATGGTATTAATCACTTTGGTATTTTAGTTATCAAAAATTCATTCTATATAATCAAAACAACTAAAACAAATATTAATTTAAATAAATTTCATGTGTATTGTATTTTAATTTTCACAAAAAATAAAACAAGTGAATATTTGACAAAACTCTTACAAAAACATTAATTCAACCACCCCATCATAGTTTTTATTTCAAAATATCATGGGAACCACACTAATTATTGAAAAATATACTTCTTACCTGATCCATATTGGTTAGATCTAATGATGATTTTATTATTCTCTATATCTTATTGCTGATCTCTTTTAAAATAATTATTAATTTAAATTTAGTCAATAATAGAAGAAATTATGCCTTTAATGGAAATGATCACCATGTGTAGAAGAATCCAATGCCAAACTACATATTTTATTTTGGTATAAAACTTCTTAATACTACAAAAAATTTAATTTATAGATCTGAAAAATGATATCTTATGACCAGAAAAAATATGAATAGTGGGAATGGTGGAGTTAGGTTTTCAATGGGAAGACCTAACACTGGGGGTGAATCAGTGTTGGTATAATTTTATTCAGTGTTTTACTTTTACTCCCTTATCAAATATTCACTTGTTTAGTGAATGGATCAATATCTTATTTTATATCTTTTTTGGTTAGTTTATATGCAGATATAAATTGAAAAACATCAAAATAAGAGAACCAAAATTTGATAACGGGGTTTAATTTCATTTGGATTACTACGTCCCTAATGTATGGTGGTTTTTATCCCACTTAAATAAAAATATCTTTTTATCATCAAAGGAATCATGAGAAAGGGTATGACCTTTTACTCATTATCCAACCCCAATTAGTTATAAAGAAAATAGAGACAACAAAGGAAGTATTCCATTGAAGAAACCGCTCCTCCACTTCTATGATCCTCACGATGATTACCTAACCCACTGAAGGAAACCCCAACCCTCCCCCACACCCCACTGGAGGGGGTAATGTTTTCCTACATCTTCTTCTGAGGCTCAGACATCCTCTTTTACCCAGTTCACAAACCCTGAATTTCTACCGCCTTTTCCATCCATCTTGGTTTTTCCCAAAGGTCCTAGATCTTATCAAGGTAATGCCTAAAATTTGTATTTCACCTTAAGAATTTAAAAAATCTATAGGACATCTAGATCTGATTATAGTTGCTATATTTAGGCCTAACCATCCTCTGTTTGATACTTTTGACAAGTTTACCTTTGGATCATGGGGTTTCCAGGAATTCACAATTGTTGGTCTCTATGATAAGAGTCATATGATGATTCATTTTTCTTTGATGGAGGACTCGATTATAGAATAGTCTAAAGCTCCTCGTAGTTTCAATGGATTTTTTTTACCTTTTTCAATGGTCTTATGAATTTTATATGATGAGGTATTCTCCTACCATAGCTGTATGGGTACGTCTCCATGAACTCCTGTTGTCATTTCAAAATCCTTCAATTATCTGTTTCTTGGGAAACCTAGTTAGTCAGTTTCTCTGTTTGGATAAAAGAATGATATTGGTATGCCGCCTGATTCGCCCCCCCCCCCCCCACCACCACCACATTTTCATTAAAGTGGATGTATCCAAGTCACCAGTGGAATGGGTTTGGATCACGATTGGGGAGGAGCTCTAATGCAAACAAGATGTTTTTTCAATCTTGGATGTACTATAGTATGTTGTGCAAGAATTTGGGACACCACACTTCATATTTTCATAGAGGGAATCAATATAAATATGGTGATCATAATTTGAAGTTCCAATATTCGAATGGAGTTGGAAAATCCACTAATATGATTTTAAATCACGTGGATATTTGTGGGACAATTCCAATAAACTTAATTCTGGAAGAGTCAAGGCCCATGAATTATAATATGAAGATTACATATATCATCAACCTCTTGAGAAACTATTTTGTTGACTCCAACCAAGTACACAATTCTTCAGGGCTAGTGAAAAGCATTAGAGTGGGTGTGGTCTTATAATCTATCCTAAATTATCTGACCTCTTCATTGTATACATGGGTCTTTCTCTTTTTTAGTGCCAATAATCATTAAAAAAAGCTGAAGTTGTCCAACATTAAAGGTTCTATCAGAGGTGTGGGTCATAAGAGAACATTTCAAGACATAGAGGGATATGTGGAAGTAGTGGAAGGGTCTATTACTAGAAGAACATTACCAATTATAAAGCTTGGTAACTGGTTTGATGCCTTAGGAACCGAGGAGTTGGCCCTATATAACAATGTTTTTGGTTAGAAAGGGATCTGAAAGGAGGGTCAAGGTTTTCCTGGGGATGGTTCAAGGGATGACGGTAGTGTTGTTTCTATTGATAGTTTAGAGGAAGAACATATCATAAGTATTAACATCCCAATGTGAAAAAAGAGATAAAGGGTTCCCACGATTTGGGAAGCTGCATTCTTGTCAAAGAGAATATTGTTAAAGGGAGTAAGGATTACTCCTTCTTTCCTAAAATAATGGAGACTAGATAGGCCTTGATGTTAATATCTAAGAAGATGATAACTAAATTATCTTTTACTGATCAGGGAACCGATGGATAGTATTCAAAAGTAAATTAGAAGACAATTGAGACAAAGGAGATGGTTTGTGTGACTTCTAGTAATGAGTAATTGTAAGATATCCCCAAAGTAGTGGATCCTGAGAATGAAGAGGCCACATATAAAAAGTTCCCCCCCACTAAAGGGACCCTTGACTGGTCAGAATTGGGGGACATGTGCGGAGGATGCTACAAATGGTAAAACACTATATTTTATTATCCATTCAGAGGAAGAAATAGTGTAGGTGGCTCTTAATATCAATTACACACAAGAGGATGTCGATAAGATGATGGAAAGGTTTATACGCATTGATAACAATGGTGAGCAGTGTACTTGGATCAACATGAATGATATTATATTGATAAGGGGATTCAATGGAGGGAATATCAACAATGCAGCATACATCAAAACTTGGGATAAGTTGTCTTATCAATTTGAAGACATTATAAAGGATGATCTAGAAACACAGGTAACCACGCTCACCTAGAAATTGTTTATAGAGAATAATTCATATAGTCTTAAGATATTTTTAAATTAATTTTTGATATATTATGATGTTTTTCAATGTGGGTGAACAGATTTGGTTTATCACTTTTTTTCTATAAAAGTATTTAGTTAAAAAAGTTAATTTTTAGTTAGGTATAAAGAAAATGATGGTTTACCATCCCTTTATACCAAAGAATGGTCTTATATTTTTTGAATTAATCTCTCTAGTGTTGGTTAGAGTCCCTCCTATAATGTATCAATGATACTTTTTCCACTCTTAAAACAGTCAGATAGGATGCCTCAATTTATTCAAACTGTTACAAAAAAATGTTATAGAATTGATCTATTAGTATCTCTACTTGGAATATCATCTGTAGTATTGCATATAATATCTATCTAAATTAATAATACTACTGATACTACTAATACTACTATAACTAATACTATTTATTCTTATTCTCCTTATTCTTCAGTGCATAAGGAAACATCTATTTATACAACACTAGTTTTTTTTCTCCAATACATCGATCATGTATTCTAGAATCATATTATTAAGATCCCATAATTATCACACTAATTCTTACTTAATAACTTCAATATTTATACTTGTATAATAATATCATGAATATTATCTTCTATAATTGAAATATAGAATCCCCATGATCTTTTAATGTAGGTAAGATTTTCTCATTTAAATTAGTTATGGATATTTCTTATTTATTATATTATTTAAATATAAGCCAAATATGTACATACCCTAAACATATTAGTTCATATATGGTGGTTAGTTTATTACATTGGTACTATATTAAATTTATTTCAACCCAAAAGACCAAATAGTTAAGTAGTCTTGGAAAACAAGATACATACTTGAGTTTTAGATTACATTGGAAAACATACAATATAAAATAGTATTTTATTTGATAACTCTATTATTAAATTTAATATATCCTTAAATATAAATCATAATAAACTTCCTAAAATCCCTAGTAATGGAAACATAATAATAGGGTGAGCTTAGATTCTCAGAAATGGTATGTGTACAATGGAAGATAAAAAAATGAATATTATGTAATGAATAAATGATATTCAAATAGTTCCTTATAAATAATCACATTATATTGAAATATATTCATGGATATCATAACTAATAAGATAATCACATGGAAATCAATATCCAATTTCATAATGATGGAATATATAATGTTGGACATCTGAAAATTAATGTTGTGGCCTTATTCCAAGACATATTACAAAAATGGTTAAGGCCTCATCCAAATATCCAATCTAATTTGTCTCATGAGACCTAAAGATGCATCAAAATTATATTTAATTTTGGTCCCCACCCATCACATAATAATTCAAATGCATTTATAATATGAATAAACAACTAAAATTAATTAACCTACCTTAAAAATAAATAACTGTCTATATTGGATGAAATAACACACAAAATATCAATACTTTCCACAATAAAGATAATAATATACCATAAAAATGAATATAGTGGTGGTATCATATGATTATAACCTCATTAAATTATAATATTCAATAAGTATATTAACATAGATGAAAATATTTTTAAAAGCTCACGGGAAAAGTTCTTGAAAAAAATACCCTTTTTAAAATTGAAATCATTTATTTAAAATCTAAAAAATTGCAAATATTAAGGAAAAAAATTTTATTTAAAAATAATTATATATACTTGTAAATTAATCTTCAATTTAATGAGTGGTGATGACGGTAATAAATTCCATTCATGCTACATAATTTAAAAGAAACATTTCTTTCACGCTTTTGTAACAAAGTAAAAAAGTACCAAGTTTAGAATATAAAAATAAGATTCCTTATAAAAATATCTTAAAATTTAAAAAATGTGTAGAAATTACTTTAATAAAAAATTATATATTTTTTAAATACCCTTTTTGACATTTCAAGGAAAATATAGACATGGAATAGAAATATTCCTCACCGAGTTGAAAAATAAGGGCAATTTTCCTTAAAAAAATTATTTAGGTATCTTGAGTACATAAAGAAAGTAAAATGAAATAAAACCATGTAATTTCTATAAATTACAAGAGGATAAAAAAAATAATATATAAATATCAAATATTTCCCCTAGTATGGTCTTAAACACAAACATTCCTGATTAATGATGAGATTGTAAAATAAACTCTTACCTCATGTTTGACTTCCTTTATTTGTGTCTGAACCTCTTATATAATAATTATATATTTATTATAAATATATTATAGAACCATAATGATATATATAATACCATATATTACTTACTTATAATCTTTTATAATTCATTTAATAACAACTCTTTGTTAAAATTATAGTTTTGATTAATAACTACTTCATTTTTCATGTATGATTTGGTTCGGTAGTTTTGGTCCATGTAATTTGATCATGGATCCATAATATAAATAATTTTAATTATTATATAAATATCATATATATTTATTATATATTTAATTTATTCATCCATAAAATTTATATATAGAAAAATTAATTACACCATTCATTGTGATGGTAGACTGTACTTACACATGAATGTTATTTTTATATTTCGACGGATGGAACAAAAGAAAGGTAAATAATAATTAAACTTTATAGAATAGTTATTATATTATATATATCATATATATTTATTAAATAATTAATTAGTACCATCTATTTAAAGATTAAGTGAAAAATTAATGACATCACTTCGTGGAGGTGGTAGTCCACACATACACACGAGTGACATTATCATTTTTCATTTGATTGAAAAGAGGGAGGATAATTTTAGTTTCATAACAATAATAAAATTTTTGTTTAGTAATGATACTAAATTTTTTATTTTATGATAATTAACACATGTTTAAAGGAGTTAGAAGAATAATTAAAAATGAAGTGATTAGTTAAGGCTATTACCTCTTCTTTGAAATCACTACTTTAGATCTTCTATTAAGGACCATAGGGTTGGTATTTTACAAATAAAATGGGATATATAACATGTATAGTGATGTTTATAAGATAAATAGATTGTTATTTTTTTATCTATGTTTCTAAAAGTTGTGTAAATAATATATGGAAGGGGTGTCCTTTTACAATGGATGGAAAAGAAACACTTTAAATTACTAAAAATATTAAAACCAAACTAAATAATTCTCAATAAAAATGATTATAAATGGATATAGAATATAATATATGGTAGGATATTGTATAAATAACTTAAACTAATAAAACATGGATATATTTAACTCATATTATAAACCTTATCTTTTTATTTAACCCCTTAGCTAACCTATATTAACTATAACCGCGATAACACTTTTTTTAATCATAAAGGATTCTAATTTTACCTCTATGGTAACAAATGGATAATAAATAAAAAATGATGAAATTTTAGACCATATACTACCCTCATTTTCTTATTTCAATAACTTTATGATTTTTAATTAATTTAATAATATATTGATTTTATAAAATATAATTATTGTTGTTTTTGAAGCTATTCATTTAATTTGACATTAAAGACATCAAGACAAATATTAAATTAGAATATATTCCTCTAAAACATCAATAATATGTTATATTAATCTATAGAATATTTTTAACAATATAAATTACTCAAATTATAATAATTTTAATATTTTTATAATCATTTATTTTATTTTTATATTAATTTAAGAAATATTGTGCTGGTGTTGTGTAATAATATAAGTTAATTATATAACCAAAAACAATGAGAAATAAATTACAACCATAATAATATTTTAATTATGAACTAAATAAAATTCAATATTCATTCAAAAAATTGTTTAAACTTATGTGATCATAAAATATAAGTTTAAAGACAAGAGAGTGACATTTTTTAATTTCCTTTAATTAAAATAATATATGGGTTAATATCAAAGAAAAATGGAACCAAGTGGAAATATTTTCAAGACAAGGATATAAATGGAAAAAATCCACTCATAAAAATGTAAAAGTTATAAAAATTTTAAATCCTTATCATGTTTGTTTTTAGCCATAATAATCCTATTTACCCTTTATTGAGATGATAAATTTTGTCACTATTACTATTCATAATGAAAAAAATAAAAGGGACTTATTTACCAAATTTTAACCAATTTATTCCAAATATGAAATAATTTTTTAAATATTAAATATCTATAATTATCAAAAACTAATTTAAAAATATGTGTGCAAAATGTGACAAAACCCGTTTTTTAAAAAAATAAGGTTTTTAAGCATAAAATTAAATTTACTCTTATCCCATAACTAGAAAAAATATTAGATGAATGGTAAAATATTTAATTTAATATAATATATATATATATATTTAAAATCCATCACCAAACTGTTTGAGTTTAATTTATTTAGATAAAAACACATTGTGCGCATAAAGTAGTTTTTCTAAAAAACATAATTTAATTTTCAAATTACCTTAATTTTAATTTAAAATAATTTGAAAAATAATATACTCATTTTATAAATGTGTGAACCATAAATTTTTCATAATTTAGTTAGTACTTTTTATACCCTCTAATTTTAATGTCTAGGTTATAACAGTAACATTTAAATAATATTTTACTAGTAGATCGTGGTTCATTTAAACTCAGTATTGCATGCAACGCAATATATTAAAAAATATATCATAAAATATTAGGTTATTACATTTAAACCACTTATGATAATTCTTACCTTGAAATTTATTTACCCTAATAAAAACTGAGGAATGTTTTTCCTCATCACATCCTTAAGTTCCCATGCAGCTTCCTTAAATTTATTGTTTCACTAAAAAAACATTGACGAGGTGAGTGGTCTAGTTTCATAGAAATTTATCCCTTTTATGTACAATATCTATAGGTTATTACTCATAATATAGATATTATTCCAATGATATGAATTTTGGTTTCAGTACATGTTAATGATTAAGTATGTACTTCCTCTAAGGTGATATATGAAACACATCATGAACCTGAGAGAGATTGGGTGGAAGCACTAAATGATACTCCATAATCCTAATAAAATCATGAATATTTAAGGAAAAAATATACCTATTTTTCATATTTCCATTCTTTTAGGATCTCATTACCATATTCTATTAATAAATTCACATAGATACCTTCTCACTAACTTCAAACTCTTATTCTCGTCGATTATTATCAAAATAACTTTTTTGTTGACTCTAAACTTCACTTTGTGTGATGTTGATTGGATCTAACCTTATAAGATAATTTATTAAATAGATTAAGTACCAATAGATTTATTTATCTTCCCTATCATAAAAAGATTTATTTATGCACTTCCTACCATATAGAGACTCATAAGGATCCATCTGATACTAGAGTGAAAGCTATTGTTTTAAGAAAATTCCACCAAAGGAAGATGTTGATCCCAACCACCATAGAAATACATAAATAATTTTCTTAACATTTATTATAGTTTTATAATATACCTATCTGACCAAATAACTATCTATGGATGATAAGAATTACTAAAACTCAACTCTGTATTTAGATCTCACTGAATACTTTTCTAGAACATTGATAAAAACCGTGGATCTCGATCAAATACACTATAATATGGTACTCCATGTAACCTTACCACTTATTTAATTAATATTATATAATGTTGATCAAGTGATAAATCTTATTTGATTAAAATCAGGTTTTTTTACATTAAAATGTGATCTACTACAACCAAAATAAAATTATGGCCTTTTAATGTTTTAGAGAATATAATGATAAAATCCATGATGATGTTTTCCAATTTATATTCTAGTATGGGTAATGGTTCTAACAACCCATTAGATTTTAGTATCTTGACCTAAACTTTTTGACACACTAGGAACCATTATACAGAATCTATAATACCTCTCTTCATGTTTCCCCACCATAAATACTCTTTAGAATTACTATACATATTTCTACTTCTAAGATGAATGAAGAATTATGAACTGTGAGATGTATCCAAAAGATCCTTCTTCAATTATGTTAATTGTAAGAAACATACCTATTTCATGAACCTTATCATTCTAGTATGGTCTGGGTAAACTCAATAACATTCCTCACCTTCTTCTATAATTTCACATCTACCTTATGCTTCATATTAGTTCTTCCATAGATGGATGGTTGAAAATTTATCTAAGAAAGATAAGAACTATCCCCTTTCCTTATGATTTCATGATCCATATTATGAAAATACATAAATATTTTATCTAGTTGAATCCTTATAATAGACAAACTATCATGTTACTTCTGATTCATAACACTGGATAACTCGTTTTTCTTCTTAAGGTGGTAATTTATTGAGAAATCATAATCTTTTATAAACTCCCACTATCTTCTTTGGCACGTATTCAACTACTTCTATGTATGTATATACCTAAAGATTGTTTTATTAGTATATATATTACACCTTTAATCATAAGGATAATGTATACATATATTCAATAAAAAATTACTAATTCTAACTCCAAATCATGAGTCAAGTAATTCTTATCATGAATTTTTAATTGGAAAGAGGCATATTATATCATCATGTAATTCTACATGAGGATGAATCATAGTACCTTCTTTAATACATTACTAAATATCACAAACCCTACTCCACTATAGGGTATTGTAAGAATACGCATGCTAACCAATTATCTCTTTAGTTCACTGAAACTCTCCCTACGTTCATTTGTCCATAAGAACATAACCCCCTTTTGAGTCAACTTAGTGAATGTTTTATATTGTCATGATAAATCTCTCATAAAGAATCACCAATACCCATACAATCCAAGAAAACTATATATTTTGAATACCATGGTTAGTCTAAGATATTTCTCAATAACTTCTGCCTTTGAAGGATCCATCGATATACCCTAACATGAGATCATACGGCCCAATAATGAGGCTTTCTAAATCCAAAATTTACACATGGTAAATTTATCATTCAAATTATCCTTTCACAGGGTCCCTAGAACAATTGTTAAATAGTATTTATATTTTTCCTTTATTATTGAATATATAATAATATCATGTATAAATATTACCAAAAACCGATCAAAGTAATATCTAAATACTTTATTCATTAAATCTATGAAGATAAAAGGATAATTGGTAATTCAAAATGGTTTTACTATAAATTCATAAAGACTATACTTTTTATGGAAGGTTATCTTGGGTATATTCTCATTATTAATCCTTATATGATGTTATATAGATTAAGGATCAATATTGAAAAAATATATATCTCCTCATAATTGAATAAAAAAATCATCAATATAGGTTATAGGATACTTTTTCTTAATATTGATCTTGTTAAGTTCCTGATAATCAAGGTTAATATGCACTAACCCATAATTCTTTTTAATAAAAGAGAAGCTGCACTCCATAGAGAAAAACTAGTATGAATGAATCCATTATCTAGATTCTCCTAGAGTCTCTTCTTTAATTACTATAACTCAATCAGGGATATTCTATAAAGAGTATTTAAAATAGGCATATAACCTTCTATAATATCTTTAAAAAACTCAAATTCACTATTTGGGGGAAGTTGATACCCGTATTCTGGAAATATATCATAATATTCTTGAAAAATAGGATCATCTTAAATTTTTAGTTTCTCCCCAACCATTTGATATAAATATCAATCATAAATTGGTAGAAAAACCCATATGATGGAATTAACATCCATTGGATGTTCAGGTTCATCCTCAAACTAATATAATATTGATTGTTGATTCAAAATATAAAATGAAACTTCCCTTCCTCAATAATAAGTATGGTTTATATACCAATTGATCCAATCCATACCCAAAATTCCATCAAATTCAACTAGAGAATGAATAATAAGATTCGTATGAAGAACAATCCCACAAACTCATATTAGAGAGGTGTTTTAAACATTAGATACCTTTAACCTACCCTTATGAGTTTTTACCACCAACTCAATATATAATCAATGAGGCGATGATGTGATTCCATTATAAAATTTTTCAGATAAAAAATAGTGGATATAATCAAAATCAAATAAAAATTTGTAATCCTAGGGTGGTTGATAAGTGCACCATTCACCACATCACTAGGAACTTCCTTGTTAGCTATAGTAATTTTATATGATTGACCTTCTCCTCTTGGATTATTTTTTGGTAAGTTCCCTTGATGTTTTGGTACTTGTTTGGAATAATTCCCCATATCCTTACAATTAAATAACTATACATTTATGGATTTTCCTTTACCCTTGAATTCAAGAGCCCGATAGACTTTTTATCCACACTTGATGAAAAAACATCTTCCTTTTAAGCATGTACGAAGGTGTTTATTTCCATAAGTATCATATGTTAGAAAATTACCCTTTCACTTCTTATACTTATCCACCTTATTCTATACCATCCTATTCTTCTTATTTTTTCATCAAAGAAATAAGACTTGAATAATTCTTTCTCTTACTTGATAACACATGATACTAAATCCTCATATAATAAGAATGTTTTGGATACATGTTCCATCAAAAGTATTTGATTAATCCTATCAAAAAATGGTTAATAATTCTCTTTGGTTTAAATACATCATTCATAAAATTCCATGCTAACTTTGTAATATTTTCTTCATACTTAGTTAAATTTTATTCTTCCTTTTGTCTCAGACACCATAATTTCCTCTCCATATCCACTAATTGTTTTCATGTAAAATATTTTTCCAAGAAAAGTTCCTTAAAATACTTATATTCTATACTATCTATTTCCTCCTCAACCTTTTTGTTTTGAATAAATGAACCTTATTGATCTGCATCATCAAAGATATGATGAACTTCCATGACAACCTTCTCCCTTTCATTAGCTCCCAATGTTAGAAATATATTCCCTAAGGAACTTATCCATTACTCAACTATAAATGGATTTTTAGTCTCATTTAATGATGGAAGTTTCTAATTCCTAAATCAATCTAACATTGTTACAACGTATTATGGGTCATTAGGAATCTCCATATAGGAAAGGTTATTTGTTATAACCTTATCTAGCTACCCCAATATAGTGATAATTTCTTCATCTCTAGCTAGAGATCCAACCCTAACTTCATTATCTTTCCTAGGAGGTAAATCTCAACATAGATTTTGTGGATTGAAATGTTTTTCATTCCTTCTTCTAGATGTAATTTCTAAATAATTTCATACACTAGATTATATCATAAAATTATAAATAATAATTTATAATTTTGAAACTAGGGATACTATTATCATAAATTGAGAAATTTATGCATATCTAATCTTATAGTCAATAACATGGTTTCTTTGAGAATATTATCAAATCATAATAATATTTAAAAATATTCCTAAATGGGTTGTAATTGAAATTTTAATTAACCCAAGCATATCCCCCAGGAGTGTCAAACCAAGTGCGTAATAAGGGCACACTCACGTTGCACCATAATGATGAATGTGATATACTCAACCAACTATTTTCATAGTTATTACCCACAGATTCATCTATTCCAAAATCAAGTCCAATTCTAGAATCTAAATAAAGATATATTTATAGGAAAACAGCATAATCTCTACCTTACAAAAACATTAGGATGTTATCTTATACATAGACTTATCCTCAAGTCAGACATAAGATTATGTTCTCTAATATATTTTCTCCTAAAAATAGTTCCTTAGGATTTTACTAAAAATACCTTTTATAACAAGTATAAATACTATGACCATAGTATCCCAAATCTAGTGTTTAAATTATTATATTAGGACAAGATCCAAGAAATCACATCCCAAAGGAACAAATAGTTTAGTAGTCTTGGAAAACTAGATACATATTTTAGTTTCACATTACATCTGGAAAGATAAAATAAAAAGTATTATTTTTGTTAATAACACCATTATTATCTTTATCATGTCCCTTCGTATCAATAAAAATATGCTTATTGGAATCCTAGTGAAAATAAACAAAATAATGGGGTGAACTCAGATTCTTAATAAGGGTATGTGTACAATAGAAGCTAATAAGGAATAAATAATATGGGATGAATAAATCATAGTCAAATAGTGCCATATAAATAATCATATGATCTTAAAATTTATCAATTTATATCATTGATAATAAAATAATTACATAGAAATCAACAACTGATTTCATAATGATGGAATGCATAATTTTATACATCCAAAACTTTCTATTGAGGCCTTGTGCCAATATATCTTACAAAAATGGGTAAGGTCTCCACTAAATACACAATATAGTTTATCTAATTATACATACAAATTCTTCAAGGGAGTATGTAATTCTAGTCCCTAACCTTTACTTAATATGTCTAAAGAATTCATCATATGAATAAACATCACAACATAATCAACACACCTTAAAAATAAATAACCGGCCATATTAAAAGAACTGGAAAATAAAATATAAACAATTCCCCCAGTCAAACTCATCATAAATAGACCATAGAAATTTGGTGGATGGTCTCATATGATAATAAACTCATTAAAGCATAAAATTAAAAAAAGGATATTAATATAGATGAAAATACTTTAAAAATATCATTGGAAAATTTATTGAGGAAAATACCCTTTTTACTTTGAAATCATTTATTTAAAATATAAAAATTTCCCAAATATTAAGGAAAACATTTTATTTTAAAATTAACTTGTAAAATTTTAAACTAAAATTCTTAAAATAAATTAGTACCTATGATAGAGGAAAATTCTATTCATTTTATATAAGTTAAAAATTTTCTTTCACACTTTTGTAAAAAGGTCACCAAATACCTTGTTCAAAAAATGACAAGAAGATTATTTTTTAAACATTTCTCAAAGAGTAAAACATCAGTAAAAATTTCTTTAATAAATCATTTTAAAATTTGAAAAACATATTTTTAGTCATTTTAAAGAAAATATGGACATGGATGAGAAAGATTCCTATCTAAATAGGAAAATAAGGCTAATTTTCCTTAAATAAATTATTTTGGTATCTTGAGTAATTAAAGAGAGGAATATGAAATTAGAACATTTTTTCAGAGTAAGATACTCAAGAGGGAGCTGAATTTAGTTCCTATAAAAATTTTGTTTAAAAGTTTATTTAAAATATTCCACCAATTAAAAATAAAAATGGTTAGTCAACCAAGGTAGTAAAATTATAATATCTTGACTGTTCAAATAGTTTCTCAAAATATTGATTATTTCTCAATTATAACAATACGAGATATTGGTACAACTTTTGAAACTAATATAACAAGTAAAGGTAGTTAAAACTATTATCTAATACTAACTATCAAATTAAAATTTAGTTGTTAGAAAAATTCATTAAGAAATAAAGACTAAATTGAGAGACACGGTAGATAAAATAAGGGGTTCAGTCTCAAGAAAAGACCTAATCCACTCCACTTGGTGATCACTTTCCACCAAGAAAAAATATATATATATATAAATATTTGATATGTACCTTCGATTGGGGTTAACAATAGTGCAAAAGACTGTCCATATCACAAGACCTCTACCACTATTATTCATGGGAAAACTATCAGCCAGGTCATACATGACATATTACACAGTTATATATGGGTGAAACAAGGTGTAAAAGATATTTGAGTGGGGATATATTTTATCATATAGTTTGGTGCAGAAGATAGTTTGTGTTTTTAATACAGATACACACACTACTCAAAAAGTAAAAAAGAAATACACAATAGAGAAAAGTGTAATGAGGAAGAATTTAGAAGGCTATGTGTGTCATGAAATGCAGCTTTGGACTCCTTAGATGCAGCAAATTCAATATTCTAGTCTTATTCTAAAAATATGTTATCATGGGATGAGTGTTATGGTTTTTCAGTATAGTGAGATGTTCTTATTATTCTTTGCTGAGTTTCTATAAGGATTCTTTCAAGATGGTTCACAGTGGGTTCTTCTTTGTTTACAACCAGTAGGAATTTAAATTTCCTCATTTGGTGCATTCTTTAATGTGTGGGTGTTTATAACTTTTCACATTCACTCCACTACTATATGTATATATTTTTTGTTCCAATTCCATGATTTAATTTTTAGTTAGGGTACTTGAGCTTGAGCTAAAAAAATGCACGATCTCCACACCTCATACCTCATACTGTCTACTAAAAGGACTATAAAATATCAGTATTTATATCAGTATCATTCAATGACTGAAATATGACTGTTATAAAAAACTTTTAAATTTAATTGAAATAGAGAGAAAAATGGTTATGTAATTAATGGTGTCATAGTTACGGTGAGACAGTCACGGTGAGATAGTCACCATGAGACAATCACGGTGAGATAGCCACTATGAGATAGTTGTGGTGAGATATAGAACCGATATCAAAGTTATGGTGTATGGTCCTTTGAAAATTTTGTAACCTGTAGAATGGTTACTATGTCTGGGAAACAGTGTCTTAGGTAATGGTGTCTCTCCTTTTTCAAAAATTTGAATGGTGTCCTATTACGGAGTCTTGGAAATGGCAGCACAACAATAGTGTCAGGTCCTTTGTGAAAATCTGGAACCGATAACAAGCTTACAGTGTCACAGACTTTGTGAATATATGGAAATGGTAGCAAGTTTGATGATTCATAGACTTAGCCACACATCTATAATCTTTCTTAATAAGAAATATACACAAAATGGATTAAGATTAAACATAATCATACTAAAACATAATAGAACAAGATTAAGCATAGTTTGCAATATTCAAACATGATTTGTAAGCATTAAAACATGAGGAGTCCAACAATCTCCAAAAATTATTTGTGAGCACTAAAACATGAGGATTCAAATAATATTCCCATTTTAAATGATTAAAATCATGGAATTTACAATCCAAATATTTAAGGAAAAAAATAAATAGAATACTTAACATATTTAGATATTAAATAAAATACGTAGTAAATAGCATAAAGGGTATGTTTTTTCCTATATGAATCTTCTTTATTATTTCTCCCCTTTAGAATATTAGTGATAATATTTTCTCCTACATAAATTTCTTTTTATTATTTCTCCCCCTTTTGGGATTATCAAGTAAAATAGAAAGAAAAAGAAAATAAAAAGTGAAGAAATAATAGCAGACCACATTCTATTGAATAAAAAGATAAAATCTATTACAATAAAGAAAGAAAAAGAAACAAATCCCTATCAAAATCAGAATTCACTTCTTAAGGGAGTCAGCATACTTGGATTTTCCTTTATCAAATAGAGAATCAAGAGTGGAAGAAGTGTAATTAGAAGAATTAGTGGCCAGGGAAGGTAGTGTCACTCCTTTAATGATAGAAGGTGCAAGGGTATTTTTGTTGGAAGACTAAGAAAAAAGGATTTTTAATAATGATAGGTCTAGTCTAACTTATAGCCAAATAAATAGATATAGTCATTAGAACAAAAAGGGTGGAGGAAGAAGGATAGGTAGAAGAAGGTCGTCCATGCCTCAATGGAGCAGCTGCATGATCCACAATAGTAGTACACTGAATATTGAGATAAGGCTTTAATAACAAGATAAACTATGAGATGATCTCGCCACCATACTGCATATATTTCTCAAAGTCATCCTTTTTTTCTAGATACTTCTATAGAGTGGGTGTGAATTCCTTTATCTTCTTCACTTGATTCTTGAAGGCTTGAGTGACTGTAGGTATCTTCACATTTTCCATGAGATACATGAAGCGATTATTCAGCTCATGCTTAGAATAAATTCTCTTAAATTAAAATTTAACTTTCTTAGAGATTTATTCTTGAGCATCAGTGTAAATCATAGAATGGACCATCACCAAATCAATAACATGGTCACTATTCTTGATTACATCAAAGAGACATTTCATATCAACACCACTCAAAACTGACTGAATCTATTCTTTGAAAAATGATTCGAGAATGTCATTATCCATAGGATGAGATGGCTGTCCAGAGTTAAATGAATTTGAAACAACTAATTTGAGAGACTGAAGGTGATTTAAATCCTTTTTTAAACAACCTTTATATTCATCAGTCATTCTATTGAGTCCAGAAAAAAGCTCATGCATCTCATTGGATATCTTGGAGTTGTTCTCAACCACCTTTTTATATACACTAATCAGGTTGGGTTGAATTTTGGAAACAACCTTCTATGGAATATTATCACCAACATCCTCACTAAGATGAGAAACATGATCTTAACTAGTTTTCAAGCCTTTATTCATATCTCCAACCTTTGATTTTAGATACATCACCTCATCACTCAACTTTTTTTTCTCAACACTAACTTCCTGAATTTCATGAAGCATATTCAGTTGAATCTACCATGTAATTTTCTGTTATATAAGTGCAGCATCCCTTTCATTGATATTTTTTATAGGGTCAGGTTGAGATTGTAGTATCTTCTCAAAACCATAAAATAGGTTGTCTCCAAAAAATTTCAAATCACTATGACTTACAAACTTAGAATATTCTTGTCCAGATTCAGAAATAGGAACTAAAACAGGTTTATATTCCTTATCAGGGGATACTTCTTTGGCCGAAATTGGTTTCAACTAAAACACAATTGAATAATATATCCCTTTTACTAATTCTTCATGACCATTATCTACATCAAAATAATAGGGAAACCTATACCATGTATCTACATACCTTTGGCCAATAGGATTTTTAAATTTTATTCTTTTTAAACTGGGGTAATGCTCCCCCTCAATAGGTGTATCTTTTTTAGGACTAAAATACTAGATCTATTAACCTATTCCAAAATTTTCAGTACTATCAGGCTCACCCATATATTCTTTAGCAAGATAAAAGGAATGTTCCATTCTTTCCTTAGCAGATAAGATTAATTCAGTTTCAACCTATTTCTCAAACTATTCCATAGTTGTGGGTGATTACTCAATAGCAGGATCTTCCTATATATTATCACTTTCTTTAGCAACAATATCATTCTTTCGACTTGCATCAACATCGTCTTTGGAGGGAGGTTTTAGTTCAAGAGACATTGTTACAAAACTTTTAGTAATATCATCAACTATCTCTTCATCTGGATATTCCACAATCTTATCAGCTTCTAATCTAGGATTAGCTATATTTTTAGGTCTAGTGGGATTTTCAATAGGATTAAATTCCTCATAGAACCTTTCATTTTCATGAACCCATGATCTCTTCCATGGATTCTAGCTTATTTTCATTCTCTAGGAAATATCCTTAGAGATAAAAAAATCATACGCCTCAATTACTTCTTCATTCTATCCAACCACACCTTTTTCTAGAAGAATAGAAAAAATTAAAATAGAATAGAAAAGGGAGGTGAACTTTTAAGTAGTTTTGAGCATATCACACATGTAAAGTAAAATATACATACACAAGTTGATTCTGTATCCATTCTTCATAAGATGAATAAAAAATACATCCCGATACACAATAGTGTAAAAATACCCTTTCCATGGGTATATGATATGTTGAATGAACTTAAACAGCAACCTTGACTCACCATCAATCTCAGCAGTAATATGCCTTCTCTTCATCTTATTTCCATTCAAACTTCCCAGAGCCTCTTCTAGGATAAACACATCACTAAGTAGAGGAGGACCTCTTTGGTAGTCCTAAAAAATCCCTTCATGAGGTATTCCTAGGTAGTCAGCCCATAATCTAGATGAAAAAGTGAATATTTTACCATTTAACCAGCTTATAACCACAAAACCATCCTTGTAATTGAAGGAAAACTGAACATACTGATAGAACTCAAAAACAAGCCTTGGGTAGATGGGTCTTTTCTCCATGGTAAACCTATCCAACCACCTCTATTATTTCATAAATCTTAGAACCATAGACTTAATGGAAAATATCCACTTTATATGGATTTCCTTTTCTGGTATGACTTTTTGATCCTCAAGACTTGGGTTCAGAGGTTTCTTGGGCATTACAACAGGAGCCTTCTTCTATTTCTTTTGAGACTGGCATTTCTCAGGATTTTATGAGGATGGATTCTTCATCCCGAGCATTCAATGTGGGCTCAAGAAGGATGATAATTAGGGAAAGTAGTTTGAGAGAGAATAGGGTTTCAGTTTTGGGAGAAGCAAACTCGAGAAAAGTAAAGTGATAGGTATTTATCATTTAGGGAGTTCAAGTATCACAAAAACAAAAATGAGGTAAAAAAAACTCAATAAAAAAATAAATAATAATTTTTTTTAATATATTGATACAATTACAGGAATGCAAGGTGTTAATATTTTTGTTTGACTTAACATGATTCGAATGTAACCAATGAGACAGTGAACTTAAGATAGAATGTTGTGAGATAGTAATCCTAAGAGTGTAATCTTGAGAAAATAAACCTGAGATAGTATTCATGGGATATTAATTATATTACTATAATCTTGAGATAGTAATATGTTCACTTGAGGTTAATAATTCCTAATTCATGTATGATGAAATTTATCCTTTCAGAATTTAATGTCATATTCAAAATGTCTGCATGATGATGTTCCATGCCAATGAATTCTAAAGTAATATCACCTTTTTGAAAATAATCTGTCAAAAAGTGATGTCTTACATCAATATGATTTCTTATATAATGAGAAACTAGATTATTTTATATGTTAATTGAACTTTTCTTATCACAATTTATAGGGGCATGCCTGAATTGATATCTATAGTCTAGAAAAGTGTGTTTCATTCACAAAATTTGAACACAAAAACAACTAGCAACTATGTATTTAGCTTCAGCAGTAGATAATTCAACATAATTTTTCTTTTTTACAACACTGTGAAACTAGTGAATTTTATCAAAAAGTGACATGCTCCATAGGAGCTTTTTCTATCTAACTTACAACCACAAAAAGAGGCATCATAATAGCTAACTAAATCAAATGATTGTCCTCCAGGAAAGAACAATCATATTTTTTTAGTATGTTTGAGGTATTTGAAAATCTTTGTGACAACAAGAATATGTGACTCTTTAATATTGTCTTGAAAAGGAGCACACATACACACACTAAACATAATATCAGGTCTACTAGTAGTCAAGTAGAGTAAACTCTCAATTATTCCTCTATAAGTGGTTTGTTCAATAGATTTACCATTATAATCAAGATCCAACTTACATGTGGTACTCATTAGAGTATCACTACTTTTAGTACTATCTAAAAAAAATTTAGAAGGTATTCAGTAAATTTACTTTGATTCAAAATAATACCTTCCTTATTTTGAATGATTTGAAATCCAAGAAAGAATTTTAGTTCACCCATCAAACTTATTTCAAATTCATTTTGCGTCATCTTTGAAAAATCAATACAAAAAAAATTTGAAGATCCAAAAATAATATCATAAACATAAATTTTAACTACTAAAACATATTTAGAATTTCTTTTCATGAATGGAGTATGATTAGATATTCCTTTTCTAAAACATTTGGAGAAAATAAAACTACTTAACCTGTCATACCAAGATCATGGATATTTCTTTAAACCATATAAATATTTTTTTAATTTAAAAATATTATTTTTAAAATAATGGTTTTTAAAACTAGGGGTTGTTATAAAAAAACATCCTCAACTATATACCCATTTAGGAATGCACTCATGACATCCATTTGATACAGTTTAAAATTTAGATGTACTGCAAATGATAATTGTATTCTGATGGCTTGAAGTATATAAACTGATGCTGAAGTTTATTTATAATCTATCACTTCTTTTTTACTATAATCTTGAGTAAAAAATATAGCCACATTTCATATTATGGTACCTGATTCATCTACTTTATTTCTAAACACCCATTTAGTTCCTATGGTAAATATTTCTTTAGGTCTATCTAAAAACTTTTAGTAATTATTTCTTTAAAATTTATTTAATTCTTCTTGCATATGCCTCACCCAAAATTCTTCATTGATTACCCCATTGATGTTTTTAGGTTCAAGATGTGATAAGAAATATTGATGTTCAACCTGATTTCTTAGAGAATCTCTAGTCTACGTTCCTTTATCTAAATCTCCAACAACAACATCTAAAGGATGGTTTTTAAGGGTTTTAATAGATCGAGAAAAAGAATGACTAGTAATTTCAGGTTCGTCAACAGGTTTGGGTTCATCATTGCTCGAATATGGAGAATTTCTAGAACTAGTTGTTTTAATAGAATCCTTCATTAGAATATAAGAAGATTTATAATTGATGTTGAGATTTGACATATCATCCTCAAGATTTTCTAGAGTGTTTTTAGGTTCATGTGGGTCTGTTTAATCAGATTTGACTTGAACATATTCTTCCACACATTTGGTTCTCTTATTGAAGACTCTATAGGATTTACTATAAATTGAATAACCTTGGAAAATTCCTTCATCACACTTGGTTTCAAATTTTTCCAGACTATCCTTAGTGTTCCTTATATAGACTTTATAACCAAAAAATTTGAAGTAATTAACCTTGGGGTTTCTATTGTTACATAATTCATATAAAGTTCTTTTAAGGATTGGTTTAACAAATAAACTATTGATTATATAGCATGTTGTATTGAAATAATCTTCCCAAAATTAGATAGGTAGGTAATATTTATTGTAATTATTCTAGATATTTCTTGTAAGGTTCTATTTCTTCTTTCAATGACACCATTTTGTTGAGGTGTCCTAGGGGAAAAGAATTTCTAACTATATCCATTTTGTGAGAAAAATATTCAAACTCTTGGTTTTCAAACTCATAACCATGGTACCTTCTTAGGGTTTTGATTCTAGTACCACTAAGATATCTTATAGTCCTATAATACTTGGTATAATGAAATAAAACTTCACTTTTGTGAGCTAAGAGAAAGTTCCAAGTATATCTAGAATAGTCATCTACAAGAACAAAGACATAGTGCTTCCCACTTAGACATGAAACACTGAAAGGTAAAATTAAGTCCACGTGAACCAATATGATAGGTTAAGAAGATGAAATTTTGCTCTTTGTTTTGAAATATATTTTGTGTTATTTACCCTTTTGACAAGGATTACTAACTTTTTTATTTGGAAACTCAGGATTGGGTAGATCCTTCACTAATACTTTTCAAGTAAGATTTATAAAGGAGTGTATATTGAAGTTTCCTAGTCTTTTATGTCAAATCCACAAATCTTTGTGAAATGTACTCAAGCAAGAAGCATTTTGAGAAAATCAAAGAATCAAAGTTAACAGCATAAACATATTCATTTCTAAAAGCAGATAATGCTAACTTATTTTTAGAATTAAAAACATTCAAAACATCATTTTCAAATTTAACATTATAACCATCATCACATAACTGTGAGATATAAATATATTGTATTTTAATCAACCAACAAAAAGTACATTAGAAATTAAAACTGAGTTAGAGTTACCAATTTGGCTAATGCCAAATATTTTTTCTTTTGTATTTTCAAAAAAGGTGACATGTTCACCATCAATATTTATTAGGTTCTTAAAACATGAGTAATCTCATATCATTTGTCTTTAACATCAACTTTCCAAGTACCATAGAATTTTACATGATCTCTTTAAAGATATTTCCTACAAAATAATTAAATAAAAGAAAATTTTGGTACCCAAATTTTTTTGGTTATAGTAACATTAGTAATAAGTGCTTTGGGAACTCATGCTTTCTTTATGGGTTTCTTATAAGTAAATTGTAATGCATTTGAAAAATAAATGTTATCTGGTTATAAGAAACTAGAAGCAGTAGAATATACCTCATAGTAGGAACATGTAGAAAATTTTCCTAAATTGGGTATAAAACAAGATTTTCTAGATTTTGACACAAAATGAGTTTTTGTCATATTTCTCTTTCCTAATTAATAACTTATTTGAGTAGTATACTTAGAAGCTAAATTTTTACGATTAATTTTAACTAATATTTATTTTCCATTTGTAAATATTTCTATATACTTTTTAAATTTCTCATTTAAAAATTTATGGTCATTGTTCCCTTTAAGTAATTGAACATTATTCTTCTTTTCAATTGTATACTCAATCTTAACCATATAAGTAAGAGCATGATGTTTCTTCAAAGCTTTATATTTATCCTTTAATTCATTACATTTATCTTCAAGCATTTGACAATATTAAAACATTTCATCATTGGTTATGTTATCATAATTACTTTCATCTCCAAAATAATAAGCATTATGTTCAGGAGACTCAAGGGTTACCTCAGATGTGTTTGTCATGAAACACATGTTAGCTTTGTTAGCCTTTTCATAATGTGAATACTCTGAGTCACTTGATTTGTCCTCAGAACCACCCCATGTTTCCTTCATTTCATTTTTATACTTTCTATATTTGTCCTCATATATCTTCTTATATATTAGCTTGGTAGAATCATCCTTCACATGTCCTTCTCTCTTACATTCATTATAGACTATTTCACTAGAAGTATCACCTTTCTTTCAATCCTTTTTTCTAGTTTCCCTTATTGTCATATTTACCATTGTAGTTAGGATTCTGAAAAAATTTCTTCCTCCTATAAAACATATTAAAACTTCTTTCTAATTTATCCATTTCCACATCACTATTAGAAGGTGAATCTTTATTACTTGTATTCTAATAATCAGTCTAGATCTTTTCCTTTTTCGTTTATTTTGGAAGTATTGGTTTTGAAAGGCATTATCATTCTTTTTGGTTCATCTTCCTCTTCCTTGTAAACTTTTAATTCTTCATCATACATCACCAACATACCTATCAGCTAATTTACTAGAAACTTGCTAATGTCATAGGACTATCTAATTAATATATAATCCCCTCTCCATCTATCTGGTAAGAATCTGAGTATTCTCATGATTTTCTCCGGGTCTGTAACATCCCTTCCCAGAGAGATCATAGAATTAACAATTTCATTAAACCTAAGATACATTTTAGAAATAGGATTATCGTGATTGATTTTAAAGTTATCATATTTAATAGAATATGTGTTAAGTCTCATTTCTGTAACACTAGATGTCCCTTCATGTGAAATATATAAAGTGTGCCAAATTTCATGGGTTGTTTTATGTGAACATTTTCTATTAAAATATTCATATCCTAAAGAATAGTATAGGGAATTCATTGGTTTGAAATTATTGTTATAAGAATCCTTCTATAGGTCATCTCAAGTATTCCTATCACTAACATGAATCTTATATTCATCTATAATTGATGACCAAATCTCAAAACCCATACTTTCTAGGTGCCTTTTCATTTTAATTTTCCATTGTGCATAATTTGTTCCATTAAATAATGCAGGTATGATAGTAGCAGCACCTTCCAATATATTATCCATGATAAAAAAATAATATTTTAAAGAACTATAAATTTATAACTATATTAAATTTAAATATATTTAAAACACAACTAAATCACAATTGAAAAAATTAAAACAGATTAAGAATTTAAAAAAATCAACTTCAAAAACAACCTTTGATATAAAATGTTGGTTAGAGTATGACACTCAATAGGGGGGTGAATTGAGTTCATATAAAAATTCCAAAAAAAAATTATTTAAATGATTCCCCCACTTAAAAATAAAATTGGACAATTTACCAAGGTAGTAAAACTTTAATAGCTTGTATTTTTAAATAGTTTCTCAGAAGAATGATTAATTATTAGTTATAAAAATATGAGATATTGATATAACTTTTGAAACTACTCTAATAAGTTATGAAATTTAAAACTACTATCCAAGACTAACTATCAGAGTAAAATTTAGTTTTCTGAAAAATGAGTTAAAAGTAGAGAAATACTAAATTGAAAGACACATCAGATAAAACAAGTGGTTCAGTCTAAATATGAGACCTAATCTACTCTACATGGTGATCACCTTCCACAAATAAAAATATATATATAAATCATTGATCCACACTCTAGATTAGGGTTAACAACAATGAACAAGAATATCCATGTCACAAGAACTCTGCAACTATTATTCATGGGAAAACTATCATCCAGGTTATACAAGACCTCTTACATAGTTATACATGGGTGAAACAAGGTTTAAAATATATTTGAATGAAGATATATTGTATCCTTTAGTTTTTTGCAAGTGATAGTGTGTGTTTTTAATAAAGAAGAAAACACTACTCGAAAAGTAATAAAGTAGTACACAGTGGATAAAAGTGTAATGAGATGGAGTTTAGAAGGATATGTGTGTCATGAAATGAATCTCTAGACACTTTGAATGTAGCAGATTCAACATTACATTACTCTTCTGAAAACAGAGTATGGTGAGTTGAGTGTTCTAGTTTTCAATGTAGTGATTTCATCTTCTTTATTGAGTTGATGAAAGGATTATTTCAAGATGGTTCATAGCAGGTTCTTCTTTGTTTACAACTAGTATGGATTGAAAGATCCCCCTTCAATGTATTCTTGAATGTGCGAGTGTTCTTCACTTTTCTCATGCATTCCACTACTGTATGTATATATTTTTTGTTCCAATTCCATGATTTTATTTTTAATTTGGGTGCTTGAGTTAGAGCTGACAAAATGCATGATCCCCACTCCTCATACCTCATATTGTCTACTGAAAGGACTATAAAAGGTCATTAATTATATCAATTTCATAAAATAAATCAAATATAACTTGTAGAAACAACTTTTAAATTTATTTGAATAATAAAAAAAATGGTTAAGTGTGGAATGGTGTCACAGTTCTGGTGAGATAGTCACGGTGAGACAGTCACAGTGAGATATTCATAGTGAGATAGTCACGGTGAGACAGTCATGTTGAGACAATTACGGTGAGATCTAGAACCTGTATCAAAGTTACGGTGTTTGGTCCTTTACAAATTCTGGAACTGGTAGCATGTTTACATTGTCAAGGAAATAGTGTCTCTAGTAATTGTTTCTATTCCTTTGTCAAAATTCTGAACGGTTCCTTGGAAATGATATCACAAAAATGGTGTAAGGCCCTTTGTGAAAATCTGGAACTGATTGTAATCTTACGTTGTCATAGACTTTTGTAAAAATCTAGAACTAGTATCAAGTTTACGGTTTAACTGACTTAGCCAAATATATATAAGCTTTCTTATGAATAAATATTCACCGAATTTATTATAGTTAAACATAATAATACTAAAACATAATATAACAAGATTAAACATAGTTTATAAGTTTCAAACATGATTTGTAAGCATTAAAAAATAAGGAGTCCAACAATCTACAAACATGATTTATGAGCATTCAAACATGAGGAGTTCAAAAACGTTATAATTTAAATAAATATATACATTATAATAAAATAAATTGGTTTTAATATAAAAATATCAAATATTTCCCCAGTGGGGACTTAAACATAAACAATCTTGAATAATGATGAGATTGTGAAATAAACCCTTACATTATGTTCCACTTCTTTTGTATGTGTCTGAACCTCCTATATAAAAAAATATATATTTATTATACATATATTCCATAACTATAATCATATATATCATACCATATATTATTTACTTATAATATTTTTATAACCTGTTTATTAATAATTCTTTGTTAAAATTATAGTTATGAATAATAACTACTTCGTTTTTCATTTTTGTTTTTGCTAAGTAGTTTTGGTCCTTATAATTTTATCATGGATACATCATAAAAAAATTAAATTATGACATAAATATCATATATATTCACTATATTTGTATTTAGTGTAATTCATAATTGATATAGAAAAAAATAATTACACCATTCATGGAGATAGTTGGATTTACGTACACATAAACGATGTTTTCACTTTTTTACAGATGAGATGACTAAAATCTAAATAATAATTAAAATTTAAATAATTATTATTATATCATATATAAAATATATATTTATTAAATCTACCATTATAACCATCCATGTACATCAGAAACAAAAAACAAATCACATCACTTCGTTGAGGTGGTAGTCCACACCTATCCACGAGCGATGTTATCATTTTTAATTTGATGGAAAAGAGGGTGGTAAATGATGGTTTCATAATAATAAAAAAATTAAAAATATATGTTATACTTAATTTATTATTTTATGATAAATACATAATATTTATTTTAGGTGAAATAAGAAGTAAAAAAAGTGATCGATTAAGGAGATTAATTCTTCTTAGAAAGAACCCCTTTAGATTGCCTCTTAAGAACAATAGGGTTGGTATTTTGGGATGTAAATAAACACTAGAACATATATAATAACTTTTATAAGATAAATAGCCAAGTATTGGTCAATCTAGGTATCTCAAAGTGTTCTAAAGAAGAAAGAGAAGGAGTATCCTTTTATAAGGGAGATAAATGAAACACTTGGAATTCCCAAAAATATTACAATATAACTAATCTATTCTCAATTAAAATGATTAAAAATGAAAATATATTTGAATATAAGGTATTATACGGTTCAGATATCATTAGTAAATAAATTTAGATAGTTTTAAATGTTATTTCAAACCTTATCTATTGGTTTGACACCTTTGTTAACCTATTTGAACTATAACCACAGTAACAACCTTTTCAATCATAAAGGTTTATAATTTAACTTACAAGAAAAAAATTGGATCACAAGTGGATAATGGATAAAATTTTAGACTATATAAAATACCATTTTCCTATTTCAATATTTTATGATTTTTATTTTATTTAATAAAATATCATTTTGATAAAATATCATTATCTTCATTTTTGAAACTATTCATTTAATCGGACTTTAAAGACATCAATACAAAGATTAAATTATAATAACATCCTTTAACACATCACTAATATGTTATATTCATCTATAAAATCTATTTAACACTATAAGTTACTCAAAACTATATTAATTTTAATATTTTTAAAATCATTTATATTATTCTTCTATTAATTGAAGAAATATTATGTTGGCATTGTGTAAGAATTTAAGTTACTTATATAATCACTAAAAATTATAAAAAAATCACTATAATAAAACTAATTTTTTTGCACAAAATAATATTTAATATCTTCTCAAAAATTATTATTAACCCTATGTGAACCTAAAAGAGACGTTAAAAATCAAGAGAGTGACATTTTTTAATTTTCTTTAATTAAAATAATATAACGGTCAATAATAAATAAAAATGGCATCAATTGGCCATATCTTGGAGACTTAAATGTAAATAGACTGTATACACTACAAGAAAAGGGGTGAGTAGTGGTAGTTTTTTTTTATTTGGCAGCATTTTGAACCACCGCTACATGGTTCTATAATGGTTTAAAAAAACTGCCGCTAAATCATGTGACGGTATACAATATGCGACAGTTTCTTCCATTTAGCATTGGTTTCTAGTAAGCATTATAGAAAGTGAATTTAATAGTGGTAATTTCTAATTTCGTGGTGATTTCCTAGGAGTGAAAAAACAAGGATTAAGGGGTAGTTAAAACAGCCACTAAATTCAGAAAAAAAAATCTCCCAAAAAAACGCCACTAAACTAATTAAAATTGCCACTAAATAATAGTGTATCATATTTAGAGATGGTTTTAACCACCATAAACAAAATTGTACATCTTATAGTGGTGTTTATAACCACCACTAATAAAAATATTATATATATAGTGTTGGTTTAAACCACTATTAAATGTTGATTGACAAAAAAAATATCGATTATAGATTTTGCAGCCCCAGACTGTCCCTAAAAAATTGCAATCCAATTATATCACATATAAGTAGTACAAAAAATCTCTATTAGAAGCAAAAAAAATCACAGATATATGAAAAATATGATATGAATAAACAAATATATTAGTTCACATCCAACCATAAATTTTTTTAGGTTTGTTTCACAAATAATACATCAACCCTATCATTCCATATTAGTACAAAACATAAAAAAGACCATTAATCAATGCCGGCCAAGCTCTACTCATCACCCTATCCATATCCAATCTTCATCTCCATCCCTATACCAACTTCCTGTAATTGGAACCTATAATCTAATTATATTGAAAATTAACATTTTTGTGTATTTTTATTTAAACTTTAAACTAATAAAATTTTGTGAACTAAATGATTTTGAAGTTGTGTGATTTACCTTATCACCACTAATCATCGATAAAATATCGTCGGGGACAGATTCAATCATCTTCTGATATAAATCAACCGACTCTTTTAATGTCCACTTTCATGTTATAACATTAGTAATAGTAATGTGGAAAAACATCTGTATAAATAGATTCACTTTAAAATATAAGAATTTAATAACATAATGACATTCAATTACAACATAATGTATTAAAATTTTCTTTTATCTATGAATAAAAAACTTCTTTTTTCCAAGATGAAGGAATATATATACAATAATCATACATAATCAAAAGGGTAACCAGTTATGCTACCAAATAGAATATAATCTAAAAAAATAATCCTATGACATCATCTATAGTGACCCCATAGTAGTCAAGTGAGACAACTATCTTTAGTATGTTCAAATTATAGACTTCTAAACTTTTCATGTTTTTCTCCAATATAGAATTATTTCCATATTTTATGAAAAAATAGTTAGTAGTATAAAAAATGAAATAAATTTATTCATATTAAATATTTTACCGATAAAAGTCACCCTCTAATATCCTCATGAAGAACCAGGAGTGGCTTGATGCATCACTAATGAGGGTAGACTGGTACCATTATAATGCTTCCTCTATGGAATCCCTATCATTTAACGAAATAAAAGTAACTTCAAAACATATATTTCAAAAAAACATGTAGAAAAAAATTATTAATGATAATAGATACATAGTAGTAACAAATAAAATATACATAACTATGATAATGAATGACTTCACAAATGGCATAAGTGGTTGATAAATGAATGGATGACTGCACATGAAATCATTTTATTCTTCAATCATATTATTTTACTACCACATAATTACTTTATTTATATAAACCACCCTTGAAAGACTATTATTTTCAAAATCATGATAGAAAAATAAGTTCTCTTCTTTTTGTTAATACAATTTTATATTAGAGGTTAAATCTTCCACTCCATCACCCATATCATACAAGTCTCTTTGTTTTACATGAGAAAATACACTCCACCATTCATCCATGAAATATTCCATATAATATATCATTTTCTCTTGAAATTATAAGATATATGGGTCATGTAATTCATGATCACAAAAATCCATCTAGCGATAAAAGTTCACAGAAGTAAATTGTAAGAAACATCTTTTAACACTTGTGATAAAATAAACCCAATTTCATTTGAATAAAAATAATTGAAAAAATATAGTGGTAGTTTAATTTGATAATATCATTCAACTTTCTATTGTATCCCACTTTCAAAAATGTAAATATACCACTATTCTATTTCTTTAAACCCTTTTTTGATCGACTGTATGAAATTTAAATCCATTTTCATTTTAAGCGTTGAAATTTCTAGCCTATTTTAGAGGACCTCGAGCAAGAAACATCAAATATTTTTACAATTCATCTCAAGTTCCAGTATTCATGATCTATAAAAATAAATATACATTATTATAATTAAAAAATATATCAGTCAACCTAATATTAGTATTGATTGCAATATTTATAAAGTTACTTGTTAGGAAAACCATTCTACAGGATCATTATTAACAGCTTTTGTTATATCTTTCTCATTTCATTTTTGGCCTCTCATTAGTCCCCTTTTTTATAACCTTAACTCTTTAATAAATGGATATTTAAACTCATTATTCATAAGAACAAATCTATGTGCCTGTGATAATTCCATTTCTTTCAGTGTAATATTTGAGCTCCTCCCAACTGATCGACCAATAGCAAGAATGATTTTTGATTTCCCATGTAGTAGATATTGATTCAATGTGTCTAACAATTCCAACTAGATTTAATCTTGTCTTGATATTATCATAGTATCTAGAACAAAAGTTAATACGCTCCTCTATAAAATATACTTCAGAAATAGAGCCTTTAGGTTGAGCTTTATTTATCATGTATGATTTGAAATGCCTAAGATATTTGTCAAATAAAAGAAAAAAACATTATTGTGTATTTAATAAAGTTGTAAAAATTGGTCACTTAAATGAAAAATTTATAAATAAAGTAATTATCAGTTGGATAAATCCATAAATAATGTACAGGGCCTTCTAATTTATCTTCCTCAACTAAATGTATAGTTAAATGCATCATGACAGTAAAAAACTATGGAGGAAATATCATCTCTATTGCACAAAGTGTAAATAAAAATCTATCGCAAAGGTTTTCATGCTCAAATGGCTGTATATTTTTCTCACATATTTTTCTAAATAATGTTCAGAATTAGATTACAACAGTGATAACATTTTTAGGTAATAATTAATGCAATGGAAATGGTAGCAACTACTATAACAAAATATATGAATTGTGACTTTTAAATCCATGTAACCTACAATGCTTTAAGTAAACACACATTGATCTGTTACTTGAATACCCATCAGATACATTTACATATTTTAAAATTTGTAGGAATGTGTTTTTATCCCTATTTATTAATCCAAAAATTGTCGGAGCATAATTTTCATTCTCATATGGCCCGAGATTATGCTTAATGTTCATTGCTTATAAGTCTTTCTGAGAATTGAGAGGATATTTCTATTTTCCATGCTCATTAAGAAAATTAAAGATAAATTTTTCATAAAAATTCTTCTAAATATGAATCATATTAATATTATACTGTAACATATTAAATTCCTAATATCGATGTTTGAAGAATATAATTTTTTCTTCCATTGTTGTGTTCAGATTCCACTTAACGATGCACTTTAAACTCATTTCCCAATATAATTCAAATGATACACCTTCAAAAATTCTATTTCTACTTTTCCAACTAGTTCCAATATTTCAGAACCTATCAAAAACTTCATAGGTGGTCTATGATCAATAGAACCATTGAATTTTGACTTGTTCAACTGAAATCTATGAGATGCATTGAGAAATTTTTGATGACACAAGAAGCACAATTTTCTACTATGAGGTAGTTGCTCGGGATCAAAATAAAAGTTACTAACATGATAATACAAACCGATGTACGTGTTCCAAAAAACAAAATTCTCAAGTCCAGGGAAGTCACTAATGGTCCACATTAGAGTAGCATGCATTTTGAACATTGTTCAAGAATATACATCATATTTCTGAAAACCGTTTCTCTATAAATCCTGTAAATCTTCAATTAAAGCCTATAAGTATACATAAATATCATATACAAGCATCGTTTTCACAAAAATAATCATTGAAATGATAAAATATGTTTCTTTCATAAACATCCACTGAGTCAGATTAAAAGGGATCAAAACAACCATCCAAATGCTATAAATGGTGCTCAAAGTCCCAAATAGGTTGAACCCATCGATATCCATTATCAATCAAACATTCCTAGGATTAGATGAAAAATATGGATCTAATAAATCAAATGTATTAGATTGTTGTGAATCTATTTGATGTCACATTATCCCATCATTGTTATTATCTATAGAATTATAGTTCATGTATTTGGTGCTTTTTGGTGACATGAATAATCTTTGCAATTAAGGATTTAAAGGAATGTAATGCAAAACCATTGCAGGTGTAATCTTATTCTTCTCTTTCATAGTATCATTTTGATTCATACTTATAAAATCACTCGTTAACATCCATCTAGAAGAATAATGATTTTTTCAATCATGACTTCTTGAATAATTTTCTCAAAAAAGTATACAATCATTAGGACATGCGTGTATTTTTTATCATTTATATTATGCTTGTTAACATCAATATTTATATCATAGAAGGACTCTGAAATATTTTCTTCAGAAAATTTATCATGCAACAATACCAATATTATGGACATCGCCTTATTTGTAATTCCACATAGGCATTTGATATGGTGAAAATTCAAAAGAAAATAAAGTTTTGAATATTTCAAACATCTAATATACAACTCTTGATTTTAATTGTCAACTAAACCATGAAACACATATGTTTGATCATTAATTTTTTCTCTTACATTAGTATCCCCAGAATCAAGAGGAGAATCCAATGATATGTTATAATCTTGATCTATTTGTCCTATAGCCTCAAAAACATCATCCATAACATTTCTTTTTATAGGAACATCAACTAGTTTTTTTTGTTCGGTTGGTATAGAGTATGATATTTTCTAATGATACCAATTGTAGGATCTAAATGATAATTTAGATTCTCAATATACAAGATGGGGTGAATTTTATACTTTAAAAATTCTTTTGAAACATTTAAAGTTGGTTAGAAACCTTTCTATGGTTTAATAGAATTAAACAAGGTAAATTCAAAAAACCTCTAAGTTCTACAACTTGCTTGATTTTGGAAATATGATTCTGTGAATTCAGGTTCTGGAAGTATGATTCTGGAAATGAAACTTAAGAAAAGTTTACAAAGATAAATATTATAATTTAAAGCGTATAGAATCTCACTATATCAGATTACAAGTATTATGAAGTATAAGATAGTTATACTTTCCTCAAAAATCAAAATGCAGCAGATTACTTGAAACAATACAAGTAACAAGTAGTAAATATTTTTACCCAGAGAGAAGGGTATCCAAAAACCTTGGATAAAGGTCCCTTGATTTATACTTTCAAGAAATTATGTCTTACCCACACCAGGGTAAGCCCTCGATACAAAGATCAGAGTCTGTCTTGTTATCCCTACAAGCCCTCAACTTCAAGGTAGTTGGCACCTCTGTCTTCCTATCTCTGGAAGCTCTAACCTTCAAGGTAGTCGACACCTCTATCTTCTTATCCTCGAAAGTCGTCGAATGTACTCGGCAACATTCGGAGTCGCACAAAGAAATTGTAAACAGGGTGTTCAGTATGCACAAAGTAATAAAGTCTCTCTCTCTAGAAATCTCTTCAGCAGTATGTAATCTCTAGATTGATCAACTCGTTCATCAATGTTATGAGCTCTTTCAAATGAGAGCCAATTTATAGCCACATCTTCAATGGTCGGCTCCCTCCTCTAATGGTCATATTTTTCATTAAATTTTGGAGGGACCTGTACACATGTCACTCAAATAACGGTTAGTTAGAAACAAAATTTATGACATCATTTCATAACTATATCAAGGATAGACAAAATAAGGTTGCTTAACCAAAACCAATTTTTCATATTGTAACAAAAATAAAGGTTTAGAGCCTAAGAAAAAGAAAAATTGGATTCTTTACTATAGGATATTCATATTATATTTATTTGGGAATTCAGAGTACAGAATTCGGAGTCTAAATTCATAAGAATTCGTAACCAGAATTCAGAGTATGAATTCATAAGAATTCGTAACCAGAATTCGGAGTATGAATTCAAAATAATTCATAACCATAATTTGGAGTATGAATTCATTATAATTCATCACCAAAATTCAGAGTATGAATTCATAATAATTCATACCCAGAATTCAAAGTCAGAACTCAGAAAAGTTCGAAGTTTGAATTTAGAGAACTCAGAGTCAGAACTCAGAAGAGTTCAGAGTCTGAACTCAGAGAGTTCGCAGTCTAAATTCATATCTTGAAAATATAATGATTTATATCTAAGTATATATATTATTCTGAGGTTTTGGATATGAAATTGAATTATATACTTATAAAAAATGAACAAGTAAAAACATGGTAAGGAAAAATTTCCTTGGGGAAGGAAAATTCTCCTTATGAAATTAAAATAATGGGTAAATAAAATTTGTTTTAAGATAAGGTGTTTGTGATTTTAAAAAAATGATGAAATGTTAAGGTCGTAAGGAATCCTTATTTACTCAACAATCTCCCCAAACATGAAGGAATGCAAAATTCATATGGAAACCTTATTGGATCAACAATATCCCCATTTTTGGAAAGCACAAACATCCTTTCTAAAAAGAATATAAGGACTTAGAAAATATTTTCCTAGACGTTGAATACAAAACTCATCTCCCTTATCACATGGGCAATGATGAATATGACTAGATCCCCCTTATGCTTTGGAACACTAAGGATCATATTCTAGATTTTCGGAAAGAGATTTTTCATTACCTTGAATACGGAGATATTTTTAATGAAACCCCCCCCCCCCCTTAGATGAACTCCCCATTACTTAGAGACATTTCATCTTTACTTAGTATTCTTTTTCCTTTCTCCCCCTTTGTGATTTTCAAAAAGAAATATGGGGAATGGAAAAGAAATTATAGTACCTGAAAAATTAGTACAACACATCCAAAAGACAAGCAACCAAACATTTCATTATGATAGGAAAAATTAATACGAGGAAGAGAAATACAACAAAATATTAGATTTAAGAAAAATTATCCTTTCTTTTCCTTGGATATCAGCTTCTTCACTATTGTATTTATCTTCTTGATCTCTTTTTGGTCTTCCTCTGCTCACTTAAGAATCTGATCTTGATCCTCTACTTTCTTTTCTAATGCTTTGATCTTTTCTTCCTAAGCCTTAAGAATTTCAGCCTGAGCCTTCAAGGCTTATTCCTAATTTATTAGCTTCTCTTCAATATCAATACTGAGATCTATTTCTCGCTTCCATATTTGAGAAACTGAATACATTTTCACATTCAAGCCCTTCACTTCTTGAATCCGAGAATTCTGTTCAAGAGTCATCTTTTCTTCAAGAATACTTGTGAGATCCTTGATCTTACTATCTTCAATGTCAAATGCCTCCTTAACACTATCATGGACCTCATCAAGATTTCTCATGTCCTCTATGGTCTTCCTTGAAAAATTGTCATCTTCCTACAAGATCTTTTTTGGGATTCATAATTAATGAAAAATTATTTGAAGTCTGCCTCCAGCTTGACACACTTATCCATCACCATGGATAATGAATCTGATTTCTGATTTATGGTGTGTTGGATCATCTGTAATCTCGAGTAAATACTTGGAAATATCAAAATAGTCCCAAAAATCTTCTTCAAATATTGAACTACAAAATCATGTCCAAGGTAGGATGACTCCAAATCTAAAACTTTTCTTGGTGAGGCTTCTTTCTCTAGTTCATCTGCATTCATCTTTGATGAAGCACCTACATACTTATTCTTCACAACAACTTTACTAGGTGTATCAACAACCACATGTTTTCCCTTATCAGCCTTTGGAATAGCTTCCTCATCAGAGGATTCATGTTCACTATCAGATATTTGAACAAACCTATCTTCATCAACCTTTTCCTTCTCAACTCCTGCCTTAGCATCTTCTGGATGAATGATATCATGATTAGAACTTTTTTCATCAGAAAACTTATTCACTTCATCTCCACCCTACCCATCCACTGCTTTCTCATCTTTACTAGGAGTAACGAGCTTTGAACACTCAGCTTCAGAAGTTCAGATTGATAGTATCTCGGATGGACTTTCCTTCTCATGGAAATCTTTAACTTGTTCAATCAAATCTTCGGTGTCACCACTGCTTTCTTATTCTTCAACTTCTTTTACAACTTCTTTTTCTTCAACATGTTTTTCTTGGACTTTTTACCAAGTGAATAATTTCTTACCCATAGCCTGAGGTAAGGCTTCTACCAAGAAATATTTTGGTACTGGGATACACTCGGATGCTTTCTCAACAACCTGCAAAAGTGATTGCACTATCTCAGCTTCAGTCATCTTTTTATTTTGTTTCTTTTCTTTAGCTTGCTTCTCAAGATCATCAGCAGTCTTCTCTTTTAAAGCTTTAGCTTCAGCAGGATCCAAACCAGAACATGGCTCCCCTTCTTTCTTATTCTTCTTATCTTCCCTCCATTTTTCTACTACCTTATCCGAATATTCCTTTTTCGTCTTGGGATTTGGAGGTGCAAATTGGATTTTTTTAGGCTCTGGGATTTTTGCTTCCTCTTCTACTTCCTTCAACTTCCTCTTCCTTATAGCCTTTTTTGATGGTTCAGCCACCTCTTGTTTCTCCGGAACAGCTTCAGATTCTTCTTCAGGTAAGTCATAAAATTATCCAGATTCTTTGGAAAATAAAACATTCATTCTTATCAAGGTATCATCACAAACCAACATTACTTTTCAATTCCTTGGTTTTGAACTATAAGGAATTTTGAAATACTCCAAGCACCAAACAATCAGTTTCGAAAGAATGCCTTGATACATAATGATTTGAGCCTTATCATTTCAATTATTTATATTCTTGATCGTAATCAGAATATTCTTAACCAAGTTGATCTTTCTAAGGTTCACCAGAAAATCCAAAATATACATATCACTCTTATTCAATGTATCCTTGTCACCTTTTCTTGGTATAATGAATCCCTGAACCCACAACTCCAAAATCCAAAAGTTAGTAGACAAGTGGGTGATCTTTGGAGTCTTTACATCTGAGAGTCCAAGACAAGCCATAGCCTTCAATTTATTGAAACTTCCTTTATCATCAGGCAACTTATGAGAGCAAAACCCGGATTCTCCTTCATAAGAAATACCAACCGAGCTAGCAGCCTTGGTGTATAAAAGAGAATAAGTATTTCCATAGCTCTTGAATGAAAAGTTATCTCTTCCTTATTCATTGAAAAAACTTAATGTTTCATAAAATTAGACTAGAAAATCCAGATAAACTAAATCATGAGCTCCTGGATTCGATACACAAACACTCTCCCATCCATTCAGCTTGATGTTCTTTGAGATTATGGAATCATACTTAGCGAAGAATTTTGGATGCACCAACCTTTTCCTATAAAGATGCCACTCCAAGATTTTCTTGACAGTTGACATATATTTCTGAGAAGATTCCTTGACAGGCATTTGGATTTGAGTAAGATCTGAGAAGTTCGGAATGGGATTAAGTAGGAAGGTTGGGATTCAGCATTCGAAAGCTTTGGAATCTATGTGGGACAACCATCAGGGGTCCTTTATATAGGTGTTAGACATGACGGTTATGCTTCCATACATAATACAATGGTTGAAAAACTTCTTGATAAGATTTGATGGTTGAGATGATAGCCGGAAGGTAATTTTTATATAATGTAATATTTTTAGGTTTTTAATAAAAACATTCAGATTTAAGAAAGAGTGAATAGGAAAATTTAAAACAAACAGATGAAAATACCAACAAGAGATGATTACAAAAATTTTAGAAAGGAAACATACCTTTTAGATTGATACGGAGATTATTCGTATTGAGGAAAATTGTTCTTGAAGAACTTTAGATTCCAGAAAATTTTGATTACGAAAGAATTTTTTTTTGAAAAACGAACTATGAAAATTTTAGAAAATATTCATTATGAAAAACATAGAAAATATTAATTAAAAAAATTTAGAAAATATTCATTATTAAAATTTAGAAAATATTCATTACGAAAATTTATAAAATCTTCATTAGGAAAATTTTTAGTACGAAAATTTTCATTATGAATATTATAAGTAAAAAAATCTTCATTACGAAAATTTTTATGTACAAAAATGTTCATTACGAAAATTTTAAGTGTGAAAATCTTCATTACAAAAATTTTAAATATAAAAATCTTCATTATGAAAATTTTAAGTATAAAAATCTTCCTTAAAAAAAATTAAGTACAAAAATCTTCATTACGAAAATTTTAAGTACAATGTCACGACCCGCCCTCGGGGTCCGTGTCGTGACTACCCCAAGCCCGCCTTCCATAGGCCAGGGGCTGGCGACTAGCACCAAGGCGTAAATCCCGGTAAAAAGGGAAGGCACTGCCTTTGTAAAGTAAACAAACACCACAGAGCAAGCAAGCGAAAAGTAAACACTAAGCAAAAGCAGAGTACAACTGAAAGTGCGGAAAAGTAAATGGGCCAGTAAACAAACCCAAACTGAAAGTAAAGTACAACTCGAAAGGGGAAAACAGCAACTGAAAGGTAAAAGCCGCTACACCGAGCTGTCCACTGGAAATTCCACCTGAAGGGTGGGTACAGATAGCTCCTCTACTCCACGGGTCCCGCCGTCCGCTCCGAGCATGTCCCGCCCAGTGGTCCACCTCCGGGTACCATCCCGCTCTGCAAGCCTCAGCTAAGGTCAACGCTGTCCGTCGTCTGCAACCAACACAACGTAGTGCGGGCAAAGCCCGTGCAGGGGTGAGTATAAGCTACTCAGTAGGGACCCCGAGACCCCTGAAGGTCTCTCAAATCCACAAAGGATAAACCACGAAGAAAGGAACAATCATGAAGTAATAACCGACACTGCTTAGGTATATGCCCATACATATACCTAAGTCATCAATTCAAATATGCTCTAACCTCCGAGCCCAAGTACAACTCAGTCCACACAGGAAAGTATACGTATTCCACACAGGAAAGCAAAACGTAATCCACACAGGATTGCACAACACAATCCACACAGGAAAGCAACAGGATTCAGCTCACACAGGTATACTTCTTCAAAGGACGATAAAGATGATCACTGTTCCATCTAAGTCGTCGGACCCACGAAGGATCGATAGGTAACTAACCCCCGCAAAAGACCCACACAGGATCGGGCCCACGTAGGACCTGTAGATAAGCACCGCAAAGACCCACACAGTATCGGGCCCACACAGGACCTGTAGATATTCACCGCAAGACCCACACAGGATCGGGCCCACACAGGACCTGTAGATAGTCACCACAAGACCCACACAGGATCGGGCCCACACAGGACCTGTAGATAGTCACCGCAAGACCCACACAGGATCGGGCCCACATAGGACCTGTAGCACTGATCCACGTAGGATCGCTGAGTGCTGTAGTCGTCGTCGTCGAATCCACACAGGATCTCTGTACTGTCGTCGTCGCAGTCACAGTAGTAGTAGCAGCAGTAGTAGTCACAGTAACAATCGCAGCCAGCACTAGGGTTCCCGCACACAGCAAGCTCGTTCGGAGGGTCCGCTCCACGAGCCGAGAGGCTGATACATCAACTGTCACAAAGTCCAGAGTTGATGTATCCAAAAGTTCCGTATCGTCAACGGGAACACAACGCAACAGACGTCGCGTCGATCGGACGCCCGGTCTGAGAGTTATTGGTATTTTCGTTCCCGGGGCCCAGTTGGTTTTTAAGGCAAAACCAACCCGACCGTACTCCACCTGCGTCCAAACCTCGGGCGGAGTATGCCAAATGATCCGTCTCACTAATAGGAACACAACACGGCTGACGACACGTCAATCGGACGTCCGTAGCTCAAGATATGAGCGTTTCCGCTCCGAAGGCCCGGTTGGTTTCGTGAACGAACCAACCCGGCCAAACTCAAAGTAATCCGAAACCTTGAGTGCGATATACCGAAACGACCGTCTCGATCCAAGGATCGTGTTGCCGCAGACGGTTCGTCAATCGGAGGTCTGTGGCTCAAGTTATGGCCAAAAGACCGAATCTGATCCGAAACGGGGGGGGTCCGGGTCCGGGCCGACCCGGCCCGACCCCCCCTGGGTCGGCCCGAACCGGGTCGACCCGACCCGGGTCCGACCCGGCCGGCCGGCGACGCGGCGGCGCGGCGGCCGCGGCGGCCGCGGCGGCCTGGCGCCGCACAGAGGCAGCGCGGGGGGAATCAATTCCCCCGCTGATTGGAAGGGGCGGCGCGGCATATAGCTGCGCCCTTTGCAAAAATAACGGCCCCCACGTGGGGGCCGGCTTGAGGAAAAACCGGGGGGCTGCTGCCCCCCCCCCCCCTCCCTTCATGGAAACCGCCCCCCTCTTTATGAGGGGGGTTTTTAGAGCTGGCCGGGGGATTAATTTCCCCCGGTTTATTACCATCCGGCCGGCCAGCTGGCCGGCCGGTTTTCTCCAACGGGACCGGAAAATCCGGTCCCCTCTTTGGCTTCCGACGCCGGCGGCCCGGCCACCGGTCTTCTCAATCCGCCGCGGCCCGGAACCGACCGCTGTGTTCGTCGTCCGGCGCGGTGCGACGGCACCGCGCCCCTCCGCCGCGCCTTCGATTCCCCTTGATGCGGCGCAGCGGCGTCACGTTCTTGAAGATTCTTCCATGGCGCGCGCGCGCGACAGCGTCGTGCAAGATAACCATATAATTATCCGCGTGGTGCGACGACACCACGCCACCTTGCTTCCACCCGCAAGATAAAACAACATGAACGATGGAGGGGGTTCGGCCGTGTTCATGCGGTCCGGCCCCCCTCACGTTAAATAATAACACAACTTAAAATATTCAATTGCCTCACGTTAGACATGCTAGATCCACGATCAAGAATGAAATAATTAAACAATAAATCAACAACCCCTACCTCGGGTATAGGTTCGAAGATTTGACAACGTCCCGCGGAAGACAACGTCGCGGAGGTCGGGCGTCGCGGTCGTCGTTCATCAAATCCGATGACGAAGAGGTGCGTCCGATGTGATATGCCGTTGGCGAATCTTCGTATGCCGACGAAGGGAATCCGAGGAGGAAGCGGCGTTCCCTTTTGTTGACACGGAAGACGAAGAAGAGCGGAGCGGCGTTCTTCGTCGGAACTTGAGCGTTCTTCGTCAAGTTGAGCGTTCTTCGTCAAAGCTTGAAGATGAAGGAGAAGCTCTCAAAATCCTCTCAAGAACAAGGAAACCAACCCAACAAAATTAAATAAGCTTAAGTTTATTTTATTACACAACCCTCCTCTTAGAATTTCAAAGGTTTGAAATTTAAATTAACCCTCTTCAATTAATTAAGCCAAGTTGTCAACATTAATTGAAATGGTTTAAAGGGGAGGTTTTGAGAGAATTTGAGGAGTTGGGGTTCGTGTGGGCCCCACCACACTTAATCCTCCCAAGGGAGGTTAAGTGGATGTGGGTCCCACTCCCAACTCCCTTTGGTAGGATTTAACAAGTTAAAATAAAATTTGTTCTTCACAAATTTTATTTAACTTAAACTAAAAACCCAAAAACTAACTTTCGTCCCGCAACAAACGCAACTTCCGAAAAGGTCTCTTTAAGCGAATATCGGCGCTGCGAGTTCATCGGTGCCCTCGGATTTCAATTCCGAGCACCGGATCAAAAGTTAGGAATTCCCGCTCGTTCGTTCACTGAACGTACTCGAGCCAAACTTCGGAAATTGATTCCGGGCACTCCGGGCCTCGGAATCAGGTGCCGTCTGAAACCGCGCTCTTGTAAAATTCTAAAGAAAATTAAGAAAAAAATTTCCCTTGAATTTTACGGGTCTTTACATACAAAAAATCATCATTATGAAAATTTTAAGTACAAAAATCTTCATTACGAAAATTTTTAGACTACAAAAAATTTAATAAATCTAACAAACAAATGTACTCCACCTATGAAAAGGAGTTTATTACTATAAGGAGATTGATTTAAAAAAGAAGTTAAAAAGAAATATTACCTTACTATTATCATTCCTAACTCTTGTTTAATGTATTCAAACCTATTAGAGGGTAAAGATTTTGTGAAAATATCAGCAAGTTGATCTTTTGTTCCGATAAATTGAAGAATAATATCTTCTTTTTGTGTGTGATACCTAAGAAAGTGATGTCTAATATATATGTGTTTTGCGCGAGAGTGATGTGCATGGTTTTTACTTAAGCCAATGGCACTGGTATTATCACATAGAATTTGTGTTTTGGTAAAACTCATACCATAGTCTGTGAGTGTGTATACATTCTCTTACCTATGGGCAGAAAGAATAAACTCTTTCATGGAATTGTGTACTAAGAATTTTTCATTCCTAAATCTCACAAGGTAACCTTCATCACATAATTGACTTATGCTAATGAGATTTTTCTTAAGACCCATAACAAATAAAACATTTGAAATCAAAGTTTTTCCTAGAAGAACGACGTTACCTATACCAATAATTTCTCCCTTAGGATTATCTCTGAAAGTTACTTTTCCTCATTTAATATTGATAATAGTTTCAGAGAAGTTTTTGTTACCAGTCATATATTGGGAACATCCACTATCCACATACCATGTATTGCTACTGGTACTTTCTTTATTTTCCTTAAAATAAGAATGTTAAACTTTCAGAACCCAAACATTCTTGGATCCAGAAATTTCAGAAAGCAAAATTTTAGGCACCCGCATTTTCTTTGAAAAATAAGATTTATGAAATCCTAAAGACTGGATTTTTTTTAAGGAACAATTTTTTCCCAGTGTCTACCACACTGACACTTAGTGAAGAATAGAGTACTTTGAGGAACAAAATAATTGTTGCTAAAAATTGGTTTTGAACTTGTATAACCAAAACCAGAATTATTCCTAAGAGGTAGAATTTGATAATACATCTTATCAAAATTTTCCTTACCTAAGCTAAAGTTTGAAAAAAAATTCCTCAAGGAAAATATTTCTGACTTCAGTCTAATAACTAATTTCCTATCTTCCAAAAGATTAGTTTATAGAACTAGAGTTCGGCTCAAAAACATTTTTCTTAGAAATTATATTTTCTAGATCCCTTGAAAATTTATCCTTCTCAGAATTTACTTTCTCTAGATTTTTTGATATACTGTCAAAATCAAGGGTTCTCTTATCAATATATTTAGAAATATCTAATATTTCCTTAGTAAGAATAGTATTCCTAGAATTTTCTTTATCAAATTATTTCTTGAGTTTTGAATTCTCATTATCAAGAAGCTTAGCAATCCTATAAACTTATTCATAGGTAGGTAAAGTATTATCTTCATCAGAAGAAGATTATTCATCAGAAGAGTTATAATATTTATCATTACTATAATTATCATTCAAAGATACATTGTTCATGGATTCAACATTCTTTACCATAGCCATTAGACAATGATTCTCAATAGGTAGTCTGGCTATTAAACCAAGATTCTTCTGTCTAGAAGATTTGTAATATGATGATTCATCTGAGGAGTCACCACCACTGGAACTCCAGGTGTCATTAGATTTCAAGACATTATTAGCTTTATCCTTATAGTACTTCTTCCTATTTCTCTCATAATTATTTTCCTTTCTTTCCTTTTTCTTAAGCATAGGACTATATGAACATATATGTCCAGCTCTTTTACATTCATAGCATGTGACTTATGAATCTTTCTTTTCTTCCATTTCTTTATTCTTGTATCTGGATTGAAAGTTCTTCTATCCAACAATATTTTTCATCCTTCGAGCAAGATTGGATAACTCATTTTCTGAAGACTCACTTCTACTAGATTTGATTCAATAATAACCTTCTTATATTTAGATCTTGTAACTCTCTCACGTGTCTTGGATTTCATATGACTTGAAGTTTTTGTAAAAGAAACCCTACCATTCCCATTCTTTTTATAATATTATCAGCATCTCTATTCATTCTAGTCTCATGTTGAAGAAGAGTTCCAAAAATTTCATTAAGAGAAATCTGAGTGACTTTTCTATTCTCATCAATAGCAGTTCTCTTGGATTCCCACTCATTGAGCATGATGTCTATGATTTTTTCCACAAGAGATTCATCATCTAATCCTTTCTCACCCATGGATTGTAAACTATTAACAATATTTATAAATCTCTATTGTTCCTTACATATGGGTTCTCCATAAGGAAATTAGAAACCATGATATTCAGCTCTAAGAATGGCTCTTCTAGTTTCAATAACTTTGGAAGTTCCAAAGTGTGTAACATCAAGTTTCTTCCAAATACAATTTGATGCTTCACAAGATGAAATTTGGCTATATATATTTCTAGTCATAGAACAAAGCAATGTATTGTGTACCTTACAATTCAGTTGATATTCATGCTTTTCCTGGTTAGTGAAGGCACTGAACTCCTTATCAGGGATTTTATATCCTCCAGTAATCATAACAAAGTTATCCACTACAGTTTTCATAATGAATGTCTTCATTTGATCTCTCCAATATTCTTAATTATTACTATCCAAAATAGGTGGTCTTGTAGGATTTATATTGTCGATAAAACCAATATTTATTCCTGTCATCTTAAAGAAAATCTCTCTACACAAACTTGTTTGTAATAAAAGTTTGTAAACATGCATAAGAATATCTTAAGCAAGGAAAATATAGAACAATGAAAAACTTGAGAAAGAAATCTTATATATGAATATAGGTATTTCAGAGACCTCCTCTGATACCAATTGTTCGATTGGTTCAGAGTATGAGGTATCTAACCTCTGATACAAATTGTTAGATTGGTTTAGAGTATGAGGTAGCCAACCTCGGATACCAATTGTTTGATTAGTTTAGAGTATGAGGTAGCCATCCTCTGATACCAATTGTTATGTTGGTATGGAGTATGATATTATCCAATGATACCAACTATAGGATCGAAATGATAATGTAGATTCACAATATACAATAAGGTGGTGAATTGTATACTTTAAAAATTCTTTAGGAACTTTTAAAGTTGGTTAGAAACCTTTTTGTTGTTTAACAGAGTTAAACATGTTAAATTCACAAAACCTCTAAGTTCTAAAACTTTCTTGATTCCAGAAATATGATTCTGAGAATTCAGGTTCTAGATGTATGGTTCCAAAAATGAAACTTAAGAAAATTTTACAAAGATAAATAATCTACCTTAAAGCATATAGAATCTCACTATATCAGAGTAAAATTATAAGGAAGTATAAGATAGTTATACTTTCTTCAACAATAAAAATGCAGTGGAAAACTTGAAACAATACTAGTAAAAAGTATTAAATATTTTTAACCCAAAGAGAAGGGTATCCAACAACCTTGGATAAAGGACCCTTGATTTATACTTTCAAGAAAGTCTCTCTTACCCACACCAGGGTAATCCCTCGATACGAAGATAGAAGTATGTCTTACTATCCCCTCAAGCCCTCAACTTCAAGGTAGTCAGCACCTCTATCTTCATATCCCCATAAGCCCTCAACTTCAAGGTATTCCACACCTTTGTCTTCCTATCTCTGGAAGCCCTCGAATGTACTCAACAACATTTGGAGTCACACAACGAAATTCTGAACAAGGTGTTCAGTACGCACAAAGCAATAAAGTCTCTCTCTCTAGAAATCACTTCAATAGCATGTAATCTCTAGATTGATTGACTTGTTCATCAAAGTTATGAGCTCTTTCATATGATCTCCTATTTATAAGAACATTTTAATGGTCGGCTTCCTCCTCCAATGGTCATATTTTTCCTTGAATTTTGGATGGACATGTACACGTTTCACTCAAACAATGGTTAGTTAGAAATAGAATGTCAGACAACATATCATAACTATATCAAGGATAGACAAAATAAGGTTGCTTAACCAAAACCAATTTTTTGAAGTCTAAGCAAGATAATGGTTTAGATCCTAAAAAAATGAACAATCAGAGTTTGTACTATAGGATATTCGGATTCTATTTATCAAGGAATTCAGAGTCTAAGTTCATAAGAATTCGTAACCTGAATTCGAAGTCTGAATTCATAAGAATTTTTAACATGAATTAAAAGTCTGAATTCATAAAAATTCATAACCAGAATTCAGAGTATGAATTCATAAGAATTTGTAACCAGAATTTGGAGTATGAATTCATAAGAATTATTAACCAGAATTCGTTGTATGAATTCATAAGAATTCGTAACCAGAATTTGGAGTATAAATTCATAAAAATTTGTGACCAGAATTCAGATTCAAAACTCAAAAAATTTCAGAGTCTGAATTCAGAGAACTCAGAGTCAGAACTAAGAAGAGTTGGGAGTCTAAATTCAGAGAGTTCTGAGTCTGAATATGTATCCTAAAAATATAATTCTTTATATCCAAGTATATATACTATTCCGAGGTTTTGGATACGAAACCGAATTTTATACTTAGACAAAATGAACAATGAAAAACATGGTAAGGATAAATTTTCTTTGGGGAAGGAAAATTTTCCTTATAAAAGTAAAACAAAGGGTAAATGAAATTTTCTTTAAGATAAGGTGTTTTTTATTTTCAAAACATGAAGAAATGCTAAAGTCATAAGGAAAACTTATTGACTAGAAAATCTCCCCAAACATGAAGGAATGGAAAAGTCATAAGGAAACCTTATTGGCTCAATAATTTTGATATGTTTTGGTGTTGATATTGTTGTTTTAAAACAGAAAATGAATTGTTAATAAGGTTTTTCATTTCATTATGAATTGTTGATGAAGTTGGGTGATCATTTTGTTGATTGATGTCAATTCTCAATGTTTCTATAATGTTTGATTCTTTGTGCTAAATCCAACAGAAATAGTGATAAGTGAATTAATTCAATATAAAGTGTTCATAAACTTCATCTCTCTTCAATCATCTTCTAAATTTACATTTAAGACTTTGATATCTTATTCTCCTATCAGTGGATCGATTGGAAATTGAAAAGTACAAAAAGTCCTTCGAACCCTTAGCATACTAAGGTTTGTTCCTCAGTAATTTGATCCAATTTTTATCCATATATATCCTAATGTGCCAACACATTATTTATTAAAATTAAAACACATAAATATTACTAAATAAGAAAAAAGATAATGGTAAAATCTAGTCAAGAGAGGAATGATAATGAAGTGAATAAATATCCAAGTTTGAGAATAGAGGAAACCTGACATAAATAGAGTGTTAATTCTAAGATGGCCTTAGTAGTTCCATCCTTAAAAACAACATAGGGAATACCTTCCATGATTTAATGTATATATCACCTCATAGAAGTGTCCTAACATAATGGTAGATTCTAAATCATTAGATTAGAGGTGATATATTAGAATCAAACTGAATCCCATTGTTATGGGAATCAATACACACATTGTTCTTGATATAGAATCCCCCAATATAGATCTTATCTATATAGAGGTGTAAAAGAGAGAAATGTATGGATTCTATGGTGAGATATATGAATGAAACCATCATGGAATTAGAAAATTACTCATCTCTATAGTATAACTAGTTATGGACATGAAAGCATTTTTCAAATATGACTTGATGAATTTGAACATATCAATGAGAAAAGGTGGCACATGTCGAATGAAATTGAAATAAATTAAAATATATTACAATTATAATTTTATAAGAAGGATCTCCTCTACTCATTTTTTCAAGGGGAACTAGTATGATCATTGATAACTCCCATGATACCTTAGAAGATACCTATGTTGATGGTGAAAAAATAAAAATACCTTGGTCTTTAAATTTGGTCTATATAAATGAATCATGTTCCTTAATTATAATTCTTACATAGTATGTCATTCTTATCACTAATGTATTGTTTCCTATAAAATACATATCTTAAAAAAATCATCCAAAGCACAACTTAATATTTCCTAACAAATAATGTGGTAGCTATATAATTGAAGATTATAAAAATCATTTATTATCATTGATTAAACCATATGTAAATATACATAAATTGAGAGTTTTTGACTATAGCATAGAGTATGGATGAGTAGCATAGGCAAGGGCTCAGGGGGCTTGGGATTTGAGGGATCGGGCTGGGACTCAGCCAGAGAGGGATCAGCCGGTAAGGGATCAGCTGGTTAGACCTTGGAGGGATCCAACTCAGGAGACACTAGTGAGGGATTTTAGGGATCATGATATGAGGGAAAGATCTTTGCTGATGTGTTATTTTAGAGCTTAGGATTAGGAGACACCGGCGAGGGCTTAGAGGGCTCAGGCTCGGGAGTCGCTGGTGATGGCTTGGATGGATCGATCTTGGGTGATGCCAGTGGAGGAGGGGGGTTATCTAGGTTTTAGGATCGGGGAGTCATGAGAGGATGTTTGTAGGGGTATAAGGAGATGGGGTCATGGTAAAAGTCATTTTTTATTAAAAACTGAATGTTTAGCGGTAGTTTTTAAAAGACCACCATGGAATCTTAGATATTTTAATTAGTGGTTCACTAAACAGCTGCTACAAAAACACAACAAAATAAATATTTTTAGGTAGTTATGCACTCATATAATATGATAAAGGAAAGTTTTATGTAAATTTTAAACCCTTGTCACATTAGTTTTTAACGATAGTTAACTCGTTTTACCCTTTATCGAGGTGATAATTTTTACAACTATTCATATTCATAATGAAAATAATAAAATGGTCATATCTACCAAATACAAGAATCATGATTCCAAATATTGAATCCTTTTTTAAAGATTAAATTTCTATAAGTTTCTAAAATTAATTTTAAAATGTGCACACAAAATGCAATGAAAACCTCATTTTCGAAAAATGCAGTTTTAAGCATAAAACGGGATTTATTCTTATCCCATACCTAGAAAAAATATTCATTGAATGATAAAATATTTTATTGAATATAATATATATATATATTTCATTAAAATAATTCACCAATAGTGGACAACTGAATTTATTAAGATGAAAACACATTGCGTACATAAATTATTTTTTATAAAAAAACATTATTTTTATCTTTAAATGATTTTAATTTTAATTTATAAAAAAATTATGAATAATGAATTAATTTTATACATGTGTAAAACATAAATATTTTATAATTTATTTAGTTATATTTTTACACACAGATTTTAATGGCTATGTTGTAATATTCACATTCAAATAATATTTTTGTCATAGATCATGGTTTATTTAAAATTGGTGTTGCATTAAATGAAATATATAAAATAAATATTTTATAAAATCTCATAGTGTTACAAAATATTTCCTTAAAAATTATCCTTAAGACTATGGATTTGACATCATTAAATTATATATAATTTCCTGTAAATTCTCTATAATACTTGGAATTAAAATGCTTCTACCATATTGGATTATCGCATGCTCATTCATACACATGAAAGGATCAGGCCATCTTTCCTATTCAAATTATAAATAAATAACCAAGACAAAATTATTCTTGATATAACTCTTATATTTTATATATTTATTCCTCCAAAAAATTACATTGTATATTATTTAAACTCTAACTTATCCTCTTTATTAAATAATATCTATGTATTCATGAAGTTTCATACACATGTAATAGACACGGTTTGATCCTCCTTACTTCACAATGAAAATATTTCTTCATTGATATTATTCATATTTTATCTTTTTCAAGACACTCATCGAACCAGAATTTTCATTTTGGAATGGTATCTCCCTTTCATTACATATTTATAGTGTAGAAAACTTTTATCTTCCTCATTCATCTACGTGAATCATGGTATTTGACATCGTGATATATTAATCATGAAGGATCGACTAATGAATCATCCTACTCTATTTGAAGAAGATATTTCATGCATGAAATTGAAGTTGCAGGCATTACATATTTTCTTTTTAAGTAATCACCCTCTTCCATTATTGCAGCATGAAACTCTTTCAAATTTATCTTACTTCTAAATTCAAAAATTATGGTTTTTCATTTTCAAACATCCCATTATGATCCTTAAATGAAACATTGTTTTCTAAACACAACCTTCTCATGCATGCTATAAATCACACTCATCTTCAAGATCATATTGTATATATGATCAATTCATATGTGGTACGTTTGTAATAATTCTTGTGGTTGACCCATCCATGCCTTAAATAGGTCGAGATATCATAAAGGTTCATCTCATAATCATAAAGACAATCTATGTTTAAAAAAATGGTTGATAATTTTTGTTCTTTTGGTAGATTTTTCAAACATCATGGGGTGTATTACTTGTGGTCAATATAAATACTACATTAGATTCTTTATGCAGTAGCTTTTGGTTCTTCCTTGGGTTTATTTAATCTTTTCACATTGGGCCATCACATATTCATGTGGTAAGTAAAGTTATCTCATGAGGTCACTCACAAAACTAATGGTAGGTCACATTTATTCATGTATTAAGTCTGCATGGTCATTTTTGGTTATTTATATGTTCGATATTCTTGTGTTCTTATAGTTGGCTTCACTTCATTTCATATGGTTGGTCTATGGTCATTCATGAAGACTTTCACATTTATTATGATTGATTGAATGCAAAGACCATAGTTGGTCTTCTTAAATGCACACAGTCGATCCACCTTATAGATAATGAGAAACCCCTTTGAATGTCGAAGAAGATGACACATTTAAATCCTTCACAATCAATACTGTGTTATGTGCATATCATTTAACATAGATGAACAGTGATACACTTTCAATCTTGTCCCACATAGGTTCTTCACTCATCATTTATTTTCTTAAAAAAATTTGTTTCCCCAATATCCTCCTAAATAACCAAAACTATGAGAAATTTATCTTAAATATACCACATACACATGGCTCCACACCTCCACACCCCCACACCACACACTTTCACAGTGGATGCAAAACCCATGTGGGCCTTGTGTATGATACCTACTTCCACACTAAATGAATTATTCCCTTGATCAATTCATCTATAGTTGGTCCTAGGTAGGGCTAACCTTAATCTTGGAATATATTAGAATTGGGATTCCTAGGTATCCTTGCTAGGGTATGGCCCATATTTTTCATAAATACCGACATAAAAAACTTATAAATATTCTAGTATGAAATGTATATTCCTTACAAGAATTTCAACTTTTGTGTTCATAAATGTACTTCTTCTTTTAATCATCATCCTAGGAGTGATTCTTCTTTATCCTTTATCTTCAAATTCCTTCAAATATTTATCTATAATCATCCTTGAATGTATTATTAAGTGATTAAAACAATATAACACTTAAAACTTTATTAGGACGTGTTCTTAAGAATTAAATACTAGTTCTTCAATCATCAAAATTGGTACCAACTTTATCCAAGTATATATATTCAATTGATCTTTGTACTTCACAAGGATAAAAATTCTTCATTTTCCTCATTTATAAAGATATAATAATCTTCATTATCAAGATTTAACACAAAAGCATCATATAAATTTTACCTTAAATAATGAATATAACTCAAAAATCATTAAATATAAGAACTTATTCTACATATTCCTCTTTTCATATAATGTATGCTAACAAACATCAATCTCTAAAAACTATCCTACAATATTTAAAGACAACTTCAACATCAATGATACTTCTAAGAACTTATTCTCTTCTTTATGTCAACACACATTGACAAAAAAATACAACACAAAATATAGTGGTTTCAAAAATAGTAACCTTTTCATTTTTTTCAATACCTACTAGAAAATTTCATTTCAAGATGTTCTCCATATTTGCACATACAATTTTTCTTATTTTCCCCTTGAAATATTACGATTCACATTTTATTCTCTATCACACTTATTGAAAACAAATTCAAAATATAAGAGAGAGTTTGGCATTAATCCATTCTTAAAAAATTCACTATCATTCACCCTACTCTAAGTATACTTTATCCAGGTTTGATGTAGAAAACATAAGGATTTTAATTAGACAAAAAATCTATCCATAATACCAAGAGTTTGATACCAAATAATATTTTTTCCCTCACCTCATTCAAGGATTTTTCATGTACCACTAGTTTGAATTTATTCAATCTTAATTAATTACTTTGTTCTTATGGAATAAAAACATGATATTCTACACTCATCTCAACACATAGGTTAAAAAAATTGAAGCACATTTAGTAGGTTTTTAGAAATTATCCTTGAGAACACTTCAATATTTTTTAATTCATTTATACAAATTATTTATTCCCCTTAGTACCAGAATCATTTATTGAGATCTATGGATTATATAGTAAGTATTAACACCTTTTCAATGATATAATGTTAAACACCTTCTATAATTCAGATTTTTGTTAAGTATAATGTTATGGAATCTTCCCAAGTAAATCCCCCGTAAGGGATTCCCTTCTTCTTCACATCATCAAGGAAGATATTTTCTTTATATGTTATTTGAAATTACAATTGATAAATAATTCCATGATGATAAATTGTTTGATATTGAATGATTATTCTATCTTACTTTTAATCTGTAGTTACCCTTTAGAGAAAAAACTTCACCTTTAATTCCCCGCATGATTAGAACACAAATACAACACAAATAAAAAGAAAATGAGGTTGAACTACTTTAACATTTAAAATAGAGTAACAAGGATAAGAATGTTTTCTGAAACATGACACTATTTTCTTTTCTTCTCCTACCTTGATAGTTCTCTTCATACATTATCTTTAATTTTTAAAATCATAATTCACTTCAGACATCATGGATTCTATTCTTCTATCTTTGAGTGGGGTATTTATATATTCCATCAAGGCACATGCATCGCCTGGTTATTCAATTATATTATTTAAAATTTCATCATTAGATGGTGTAATGTTTATAAAGTCTTTGGAATTGTGGACATATTTCTTTCACCTCCCATATAGATCCTTGTGATATGTATAACTATTATCTCTTGAAAACCTCTCTTAAAATTTGACTTCTCTTTCATGTGGAATACTTTTTCATTGGTTCTTTCCTTGTATTCTTCTTATTACACCTTTCTTTCTTATAATATTCTATTAATCCAAATAACAAAACATTATTTGGGAATATGAACAACCTATTTTAAAGTTCCACATGGAATCTCAGGAATATCCTAAATTATCCCAGTTATTTTGTTTCATTTATGAACTTTTTTTTCCTTTGTTTCTTTATCTTGACTTATTAAATTTTATATTCTATAGAATGATTGTAGTAATACATGGTGTGCCAAATCTTTACATAAAATAGGTAGATACTTTTTTTAGGATTCGAATTATTTTTGATCATCTTGGATTTTCTTTGAATAAATTTTTATTTTTTACTTACTATCAAAGGATAAATCATTATACATCTCTAATAACTTATTCAAAATGTTCTATTTATTAATATTTTAATGAATCTATCTCAATGAATTATTTTATTATCTCTTCAGATTATGTGTTCTTTTCTTTTCACTTATTCTTATTTCATGCTTGAATTATTTATATTTTCATGCCTCTTCACTATGGGAACTACCATTGAAAATACCACATAATTTTTTCAAACATTAAATCCTATTTATAAAATTTAGAATCTTATTTTACTTTTGTGGTATATATATCTCCATCACTATTATTATCCCCCTTGATCTTGGATTCATTTAAAGTTATGATGTTGATATATTATACCAACAATTAAATTCCCTATGCTCAAATCTGTCCCAACACCAACAGTAGCCATCAAACCTTGTCATGTCATTTACCATACAGTCTAGAAATTTTTTTGTTATTGCTATTTTTATTACTTTCCAACCATTAAATGAGATTATTTTTGGGTATATGAGATTATACTTATGCTTTCATCCACATTATATGTAGTGTTGGGATTCTCATAATTTGCTTCATCCACTTTTGTACTGATTTTGGGTTTGAACCTTTTGTAGATGATATTAATTGATCATAGGATGATATAAATGCCTTCTTGTCACAAGATAATGGTATTTCTAGATAAGACTCCTCTTTAGTAGTTATTGTGGAAATGAATTAATTTTCAACTTATTTGAAAATATATTTCTTTAATTAATTTCATATTTTTCAATTTAATAGAAAGCACCAATTATTTTATATTGGGAATGTTTTTCTCATAATATTTTATTTTTATTTTTTTCATAATTATTTCTTATCTATTCAACTTTTTCTTCATGAAATTTGTTATTTTATTGCAGAAGATGATAACGATTTTTAATAGTTTTTTCCTTGACCTCAGGTTAAGCACTTTTAACTTTTATTACTTCTTTAGATGTATGGATTCTTTCCTAAATATTTTTATAGGCTTGTTATCTATTATGAATTATAATGATCCATTAATTCTCAATTCTTGAGCACATATCTTCAATATCCTTATTCATGGTACTTAAGGATCCTATCCATTTAGAAATTTTAATACATGTTTTCATTATTTCTTCCAATTCCTACTCCATTATTTCGTTCTCATCTTCTATGTGGGTGATATCCTCCTACATATTTTTAAAAATTAAACCAAAATATGATAAGATTTATTTAGAGAATCTATACATGATTTCCTTAAAAATATTAACTCATTTATCTTCCTGAAAGACTAAAGGCCTTACATTTTATTATTATTTTGGCTAATCAAATTTTTAACTGGATTGAGGGGGAACCTTAAATGACCTATATGTAAAATATATGTAAGCCCAATACATGGCCTTGAAGGCCCCAAATACCTAATACCACTATAATATACCCTTCTCGACATATATTTTTATATAATTAACCTGGATCCCTACATTACATAGCCGCACAGCTAGTATTTCCGTGAACAGATATGCACAATGCCAGATATTGATGGAAGATGTTACACTCTATCATTCATCTTATATGATAGCTTAACAAGTAGGGTGATACTACTCTAAATATATATCTAGATATACACTATATGTATACCGAGTCCTGATATATTTTTTCGTTATTGATTGCATTTCTACGTAGCCCACCAGTGTTCTAACAGTTGAAGACGTCTGCTGACCTACTACCATCATCAGTGTTTCCACCATCACTGAGGATACTCCCTCTCATTGTCATCATCCCACAATTATGGCCTGATACCAGACCTTATCATCATCACTTCACTCCAGATGATCATCCAATAGCTAACCACCATACATATCATCAGAGATAACACTGATCCAACCCACACCTCAGGTTTTTCCTTACCTGATCCTTCCAAATCCCTTTTAAACCCTTCGGTTTCCAAATACTGGATGTGATTATAGAACTATCTAAGAAGTCAAAAGGTAAGGAAAACATGTTTTAAAAAATTTTCTTTTATGTTTATAAAAACCTTATTATAAAGGAATAAAATTATTTTATTAGATTTATATTTCTTTTGAAACCCATTTTCATGTATGAAAAAATAATTTGTAAGAAAATTTTATTTTATGATTCACAAAACCCTAAGTGAGGAATTACAGTTTATTTATTTTTAACCAAAACCATTATAGAAATATAAAAATATTTTAGTCAAATCCTCTTAAGAGAAGATAATGTTATTAAGTATTTAAATTCAATTCTTTCTTAAAAAATCTCATTTTAAAATGAGGATTTTGTATTAATTCAATGTTGATTTTAAAGTGATAAATCTAGTCATTTTATGTATAAAATATTATTTTATATAAATGATATTTATTATTATAGGTATGATCATGAACTATAGTCATCATCACCATTACATATGCATTATGAAAATATATTTTTTAATTTAAAAGAATTAAGTTATAACTCTTTCTTAATAATGTTCAGATTGTCTCAAATATTTATGAAAATATGGATTTTATCTTTTAAAGGAAACATTAGTAAAGCATATTAGTTATGTAGTTAGTTTCCTTTTTGAAAATAAATTACATATATATGAATTTTTTAATGGTTATTTTTAATGGATTATTAATTAGAAAGAAAATATTTATTAAAAAAATCTTTTAAAAAAAATCATTTGGTATTAATCATAATTATGAGGAATGGGGAGTGAACCCATGAACTCAAGGTAACTTTATCCTCAAAGTGATGTTTATTGCTTAAATATTACTTATTTACACATGGATTTTATATTTTTTTCAATGATCATTATATTCCATGATGAGTTATTATTTTTTAAAGGAAGGTTTTTAAATTTTCAATGGAGAAGTAAAAATTTATTTTTGGGATTTTATATTCTCAATGAATATTATGTTTTAAAAATATGTGTTTTAAAAGTTTTGAAAAAAATATCCTATTTTTTTATTTTTAAAAACCTAAATTAATGTTTAGGGAAATTTTTATGGATTTTACCTTGGGTTTTAAAACACATCACAAGAAAAAAATCTCACCCTATGTTTTTTTCAGAGGTTAAAGATGAGTAGATGATCATTGGTGTTTGGTTTTGATTAAGGATCTAGCTCTAATGAAGCTGACTAATTATAGCGACCCATACTTTACATACATTGTTATTACTTCAGAATTGAAGCACACTTATTACAACATATAACAAAACCAAGAAAGGACCGTATAGGTATAGTGTCTTTAGAAACTGGGAAACATAAACAACTGGTTCATAAAGCATCTACTTTGCCTCCCATTTATTTCATCATATCTAGAGTCCCTTTTTGGCATATCCTACTTAATAACCTTCTTCCGGACCTGGGGAAATAAAATATACAAAAGGGTGAGCTCAAATGCTCAGTAAGGGTAAACAAAAGAAATATCAATCACACCATATACATAACAACATAACTTTTGGAAATCTTAACCTGCAAAAGAGATCATAATATCATAACATGGGATAAATCATAGAATTGAAATTTAATCCCAATAATCATAACTGAAAACATGAAACTTTGTGGCATACACACATAATCCTAGAGAATCATTTCTTATTATTCAAGACTCATTGCCAAGACTATCTTAGTGGACAAAGTCCATTTCTGAACCGAGTTACCCTCGTTTCAGTCCTGCTTCCCTGAACCGGTATAACCTACCGTTCCAGCCATGTCTATCTCATGAGATATAAAATCTTTACCCAATTAATTGGAGGGAGATATAGGTCCCACCCATCTCATAATGATACCATTCTTATGTGTGCCACAAAATCATAAACCATACATCATAGCATAACCCATGTAATAAAAATGGGATTCTTAAACAATATGACATCATAAAACAATTCATTTAAGATAAAGGAATTCATAAAAATATTTCCATCACAACATAATCAAATCCATGTAATACTAGGGATATAAACAGAACCCAATATTATCTTATATGGAAAATAATTTTGATAAAACACTCGAACTCCATTCTTGAGGAAAATATCCTTTCTACTTCAAAAAGACTTTTCATTTATTAACATGTCATAAAATTATAACTAAAAGAAGTTGAGTAAAAATAAACCTGAAAACTTGTAAAGGAAGATTCTTGGAAATAATGTTTTAAAAATCCATTCATGCCGTATAAGTTAAAAAAACATTCTTCTCGTACTTTTGTCGGAAAAGTCAAAAAGTACCTCGTACGAAAAACGACAAAAGATTCCTTTCATATCTTTTACTAAAAACTCACCGAAGGGTAAAATTGGATATAAACTATTGTAGAAGGATATAAATATTACATATTGAGGAAACATGGATGTGGATGATAAAATACACACCAGTAAATGCCAAAGTATAAACAATCTCGGATAAAAATGAGATTGTGATATTTCCCTTACCTTAGGTCCGACTTGCTTTGTAAGTGTCCGAACCTCCTGTATAATGATTTAAATAATGTTATTGTCTTATTCCAGAATCATATTTATTTTTATGATATCATATATGGTTATATTCTTAGCTTCTTAGTAGTAATATTTCATTGCTACTTGTTATTCGGGTGTTTATAATTTTTTGTTCTTATGCGTGTTTTGTCGAATAAATTCTTATTCTTCTCTTTAGGTTATAGATACCTCATTTACAGAATGGTATTAGTGTAATATATATCATATTCATTCATTCAATTCATTTATATAATCATTATGAAATGAAGATCATGTAGAACGAGTCGCATCACATTGTGGAGACGGTATTTCGTACGTACGCACGAGTGATTATATCATTCCTATGATCGTGGAATTGTATTGGAGTGTATGTATACTATTTCAGAATAAATATCAATTTATAATAGTCATATATAGTCATTATTTACACCATTATACCCATCCAAGTAAGGTGGTGGTGGAAAATAGATTACACCATGGCGTGGAGACGGTATTCCTTACGTACGCACGCGCTATGATTTCATTTTCCGTAGGATGGATAGATGGTTAAATAGGGTTGTTTCATACTTATAATAACATATTAGTATATGAGTGATACTGATGTTATTACTTCATAATGAAACAACTAAATAAGAAGAAGTTGAAGAAGAAAGAAATTGGAAAGGATCGGTAATGGATATTACCTCTTCTTTGAAGTGCTTATTTGAGACCTCCTTTTAGGGCACTAAAATTGGTCTTTGAAGAAGACCAGGACCTCTAGGATATCTCTAGGGAAGTGTAGAGGAGAAAATGGTAGGGTTTGGCCGAGCTTGAAGGCTCAAAGTGGTGTGAGGAAGAGAGGGAGGAGGTGCCCTTTTATAAGGGATGAGAGGGGCACCTTTGGAATAACTAAAAATATTATTTTATTATAAAGTCTAGTTCGATTTTAAATAGATCCAAATTGAGTTATTTAGACGCTAAGGTGGGGATGGGTCGAAATCCTCTCATCCAATATAATTTAGACAAGTTTAGGTCATTATATTAACCTTATCTTGTAATTTTAACTCTTAATTAATTTGATTGACGTTTACCATGTCACTTTGTATTTTTATATTATATAGTTAATAAACTTACCATATACATCCAAGAGACCCCCAAGTTGTGTTTTATTAATATATATAACCTTGTCTAAGTCATTTGGCAGAACCTTAGATTTTTAGGAATAAAATAACAATTAATAATATAATATTTGTTTTAAAAACTATTTTATGTCAATTTTGAAACTATTCAATAGTTGATTTTTTGGAAACTCATAACAGAATGATTACTTCGACAAAAGTTAATTAAATCAATCCTAACATGTCATATTAACGTAGAAAATTAGTTTAATTCATAAAAAGTCTCAAATTATACTTATTTAGGTATTTATAATATCAATTATTCTATTTTCTCACTATTATGGTAATTACTACATCATCATTGTGTCATAAATAAATTAAACTATTTAAAGTCTAAAAATTACAAATAAAATATAATTATGTAGGAAATCTTTTTATATTTCTAATGAATATTTATAGTCGAATTTATATTATGTATAACTTTATATTAAAAATGATTTAGTTATTAAACTTTGATTTTAACTATTTTAACCCTTCTTTAAATAAATTAATAATAAATGTCCTAATCTAATCCAAGTGGGCCTAAATGGTCATATTTTATTCCTAAGGTTGTTTTTGGTCGAATTACACTTGTCCAATAGAATTAGGACATGTGTTAGGGTAATAATAATATCATTTTTACCCTTAATTACCCTATTTACTTTTAACCGTGGTAAAAAAAAGTAAAAAGTTACTATTCACCAAAAAATTATTTTCATCTCATTGAACCACATTTTACTTACGGACATCAACTGTGTCTCTCGGATTTTCGAAATTCCACTCACAGAAGCGATAAAATTAAGTTTTATGAAAAATTCAGTTTTTTTTAACAGCCACTTAGTAGTTTCACTATTCATCAAAAATTGAAAGTTTTCAGAAAAATACCAAAATTTCACCCTAGGCTAATTTCGATATTACGAATCCAAAAATGAAGTCCATTTTGAAAAATAAAATTTTTAAAATTTCAAAAACTGGTTATTACTATTCATAACGGCTAGTTTTATTAATATTTTAATAGTATATTGTTGTTTAGTGAAACTCGGTATTGCGTACGACGCAAGCTATCGAGGAAGCTTGCGATTTCGTGTAAAGCAAGCCAAGCAAGTGTTGTGTGTAGAAAAAGATTCCTTTGATGATTTATATAACATAAAAGTCTCGGGTGTTACATTCTACCCCCCTTAAAATGAATTCCGCCCCCGAAATTCGTCACTTTTTAACAAACAGATGAGGATACCTCTCCCTCATCATATCCTCAAGCTCCCATGTAGCTTCTTCTAATTGGTGGTTCCTCCATAAAACTTTCACCAATTAAGTGGTCTTGTTTTGTAGGACTTTTTCGCTACGATCCAGAATCTCTACCGTCTGTTCTTCATAAGAAAGATCCTGCTCCAGTGGTACAACTTCTGAGCTGAGTACATGTGAAGGATCAGGTATGTACTTTCTTAGGAGAGATACATGGAACACATCGTGAACTTGAGAGAGATTCGGTGGGAGTGCCAATCGGTAAGCTACCTTCCCAACACGATCCAGTATTTCAAAAGGACCGATATATCTAGGTCTCAACTTCCCCTTCTTTCCAAATCTCATAACCCTCTTCCGGGGAGATATTCGTAAGAACACTTTATCACCCACTTCAAACTCTAGGTCTTTTATTCGGTTGTCGGCATAACTTTTCTGTCGACTCTGAGCTACTCTTATGTGTTGTTGAATAGATCTGACCTTTTCTGCCATTTCATCAACGAGATCAGGTCCTAATAGCTTTCTTTCCCCAACTTCATCCCAGCAAGTTGGAGTCCTTCATTTCTTTCCATAGAGAGCTTTATAAGGAGCCATCTGAATACTGGAGTAAAAGCTATTATTATAAGAAAATTCCACCAGAGGTAGGTGTTGATCCCAACCACCTTTGAAATCCATAGAGAAAGCTCTCAACATATCTTCGAGAGTTTGAATTGTTCTCTCAGACTGACCGTCTGTCTGAGGATGATAAGCAGTGCTGAAACTTAACTCTGTCTCTAGAGTATGCTGAAGACTTCACCAGAACTTCAAGGTAAATCTCGGATCCCGATCAGATATAATAGAAAATGGTACACCATGCAATCTTACCACTTCCTTTACATATATCCTGGCAAACTGATCTAGAGAGAAATCCTCTCTAATAGCAATGAAGTGTGCAGACTTTGTAAGACGATCAACTATGACCCAGATAGCATTATTGCCTTTGGATTTTTTAGGAAGTCCTGTGACAAAGTCCATAGTGATGTTTTCCCATTTCCATTCGGGTATGGGTAATGGTTGTAACATAACCTTAGACTTCTGTCTCTCAGCTTTAACTTGCTGACAAACCAAGCATCGAGAGACATATTCAGCAACATCTCTTTTCATGCCATCCCACTAGAAGTACTCTTTCAGGTCCCTATACATCTTCATGCTTCCAGGATGAATAGAGAATGAAGAACTATGAGCCTCATCCAGCAGCTCCTTCTTTAATTCGGGGATGGGAGGAACACAAACCCGATTCCTGAACTTTATTATCCCATCACAATCAAGGTTGAATTCAGGAACATTTATCACCTTCTTTTGTAACTTTAAATCTTCTTTATGTGCCTCTTTAATCTTCACATGTATAGATAGTTGAACATTCAATTGAGAAAGATAAGATTTTTCCCCTTCCATTATAATTACAAGATCCATCCTTTGTAAATCCATAAATATTGGATCTTTTGTGATCCTCATCATGGACAAACTAGCATGGTCTTGTCAACTTAATACATCTGCCACCTTTTTTTCTTTCCCAGGGTGGTAATGGATTGAGCAGTCATAATCCTTAATCAGCTCCAACCATCTTCTTTGGTGCATATTCAGCTCCTTTTGTGTGAAAATATACTTTAAACTTTTATGATCATTATAAATATCACACCTTTCACCATAAAGGTAATGCCTCCAAATATTTAATGCAAAGAATACCGCAGCTAACTCCAAATCATGAGTTGGGTAATTTTGCTCATGTATTTTCAACTGTCGTGAGGCATAAGCTATCACCATATCATTTAGCATAAGAACACACCCCAATCCCTTCTTGGATGCATCACTATAGATCACAAACCTTTCTCCACTACAAGGCAGTGTGAGCACAGGTTCACTGGAAAAACTTCTTTTCAACTCCTTGAAATTCTCTTCACATTCCTCCTTCCAAACAAACTTAACTCCTTTCCGAGTCAACTTGGTGAGTGGATTAGATAATCGTGAAAAATCTTTCACAAAACGTCGATAATATCCAGTCAAACCAAGAAAACTTCGGATCTCAGTCACTGTTGTTGGTCTCGACCATCTTTTGATAACCTCTGTTTTTGATGGATCCACAGATATCCCCTCTTTCAAGATTATTTGACCCAAAAATGCAACTTTTTGAAGCCAAAATTTACACTTGGTAAATTTTGCATAAAGCTTCTCCTTTCTTAGGGTCTTCAATATAATTCTCAAGTGATCTTCATGTTCTTCCTTGATCTTTGAATATACAAGAATATCGTCTATAAAGACTACCACAAACCGATCAAGATAGTCTCTAAAGACTCTATTCATCAGATCCATGAAGATAGCAGGGGCATTAGGAAGACCAAATGGCATCACTATAAATTCATAGTGTCCATACCTTGTACAGAAAGCCGTCTTTGGTATATCCTCACTTTTGACCCTTAATTGATGATACCCTGAACGAAGATCAATCTTGGAAAAGTATTGAGATCCGCGTAGTTGGTCAAATAGGTCATCAATGCGCGGGAGAGGATATTTGTTCTTGATAGTGATCTTGTTAAGTTCTCGATAATCAATGCAGAGTCTCATTGATCCATATTTCTTCTTAACAAACAGAACATGTGCTCCCCAAGGTGACGCACTAGGGCGTATGAACCCCTTATCAAGATTCTCTTGGAGTTGCTTCTTCAATTCCTACAACTCAATTGGGGCCATTCTATAAGGTGTCTTTGAAATAGGCAAAGCACCCGGTACGAGTTCTATTGAAAACTCAACTTCACGATTCGGTGGAAGACCTGGTAATTCCTCAGGAAAGACATCATCAAACTCCCGTACAACGGGCATATTCTTAATCACGAGTTTCTCACCAACCATTTGAGATAAATAACCTTTATTTAGTGGAATCAATACCCATAAAATGGAAGAAATTTCCACTGGAAGGTTATGTTTATCCTTGCATCGATAGACAATCATAGATTGATCTAGAATATGAAATGTGACATCCCTTCTTTGGAAATTGATATGAGCTCCATGTAGAGAAAGCCAATCCATGCCAAGAATCACATCAAATTCCACTATAGGAAGGATCACAACATTTGCAGGAAGCACTTTCCCACAAACTTCAATCGGAGAAGAATTATAAACTTTTGATGCGACTGTTGTGCCATTAGGTGTTGTCACAGCTAACTCAACATCTAATTGTTGAGGTAATACGGTGATACCCTTAGAAAATTCTTCAGAAATAAAGGAGTGGGTGGATCCAGAATCAAATAAAACATTTGATACTTTAGAGTGGATAGTAAGTGAACCTTTCACCACATAGTTATCGTACTCCACATCGCTGATAGAAATTGTCTGTGACTTTCCTTTGTCTTTAGCCTTAAGAGTTTGTTGACGCCGAACATCATCATCAACCCTTGGATTTGGGCATTGATTGGCATAATTCCCCATCTCCTTGCACTTGAAACATTGAAGTGTAGTAGGTTCATTTTGTGCATCCCTTCATTTGTTTGCATGATTAGACATCTTCTTCCCATCATCGCGGCATTCAAATGCCTGATGACCTTCCTTTCCACATTTGAAACATTTACTTGTCCCTTTAATACAACTCCCTCCATGTTTCTTTCCACACTTAGTCCATAAGGGAAAGCTCATCCTCTTTTCAGTGTGATCTTTAGATTTTCCTTTGAATTCCATTTTCCTCTTCTTATCAAACCCATATGAGTGATGGGTTACTTCAATCTCCATCTCAACTTTGAGAGCACATCGAACGATTTCCTCATAGCTATTGAATTCCCTTATGGCTAAAGCCCTTCGAAGGCTTGGTTTTAAGCCACTAAAGAATCGATTGATCTTACTCTCAGGTTGGATAATAATACCAGAAGCGTACCTTGCAAGTCTTGTAAAATTTGCTTGATAGGTACCAACATATTCATCATCCTTTTTCTTCAGTTCAAGAAACTCTTTCTCCATCTTTGTTCGGAGAATACGAGGGAAGTAATTATTGAAAAATAAGTTCTTGAACTCGTCCCATTCCATGGACTCAATTTCATCCCTTTTCCTTATATTCTTAATAAGATTCCACCATTGATCAACATCACCCTCCAAATGATACACTGCTAGGATGACTTTATCATGCTCAGAACATTGAAGAACTGAAAATATCTTTTCAGAAGTATTAATCCATTGTTCAGCAACTAATGGATCAGTAGACCCGCTGAATGAAGGTGGACGTTGTCTCATGAAGGATTCAATAGAATGTTGCTCCTTCCTTTGCTCGTTTGGAAGTCCTACATGATTCATATCTTGAGAAAGTTGTGTGAGCATGGCTACAAGATTTTTCATTCCAGCTCCCATAACGTTTGGTTGCTCAGGGGGACAATCATTGCATTGCCCGTTGCATTCTGCATTAACACAGTTCCTTCGGGTTCCATCCATTGACTAAAACCAAGAAAAATAGTGTGAGCAACACTAATTATACTAGGAAACCCACATAATCAAGAATAAAATTTCACACTTAAGGTCTTATCCTAGGTTATTCATGGCCATTTCTAAAACACTAAGATTGTGCTCTATGCTTAGACTTATCCTTAGGGTTCTTACTAAGGCTTTTACATCCTAGTTTCCAAAGGTTGACTATACCTTTCCTCTGACACCAAATATAGCGACCCATACTTTACATACATTTTTATTACTTCAGAATTGAAGCACACTTATTACAACATATAACAAAACCAAGAAAGGACCGTATAGGTATAGTGTCTTTAGAAACTGGGAAACATAAACAAATGGTTCATAAAGCATCTACTTTGCCTCCCATTTATTTAATCATATCTAGAGTCCCTTTTTGGAATATCCTACTTAATAACCTTCTTCCTGACCTGGGTAAATAAAACATACCAAAGGGTGAGCTCAAATGCTCAGTAAGGGTAAACAAAATAAATATCAATCACACCATATACATAAGAACATAACTTTTGGAAATCTTAACCTGCAAAAGAGATCATAATATCATAACATGGGATAAATCATAGAAGTGAAATGTAATCCCAATAATCATAACTTAAAACATGAAACTTTTTGGAATACACACATAATCATAGAGAATCATTTCTTATTAGTCAAGACTCATTGACAATACTATCTTAGTGGAAAAAGTCCATTTCTGAACCGAGTTACCCTCGTTTCAGTCCTGCTTCACTGAACTGCTATAACCTACCGTTCCAGCCATGTCTATCTCATGAGATATAAAATCTTTACCCAATGAATTGGAGGGAGATATAGGTCCCACCCATCTCATAATGATACCATTCTTATGTGTGCCACAAAATCATAAACCATACATCATAGCATAACCCATGTAATAAAAATGGGATTCTTAAACAATATGACATCATAAAACAATTCATATAAGATAAAGGAATTCATAAAAATATTTCCATCACAACATAATCAAATCCATGTAATAATATGGATAGAAACAGAACCCAATATTATCTTAGATGGAAAATAATTTTGATAAAACACTCGAACTCCATTCTTGAGGAAAATATCCTTTGTACTTCAAAAACACTTTTCATTTCTTAACATGTCATAAAATTATAACTAAAAGAAGTTGATTAAAAATAAACTTGAAAACTTGTAAAGGAATCTTCTTGGAAATAATGTTTTAAAAATCCATTCATGTCGTATAAGTTAAAAAAACATTCTTCTCGTACTTTTGTCGGAAAAAGTACCTCATACGGAAAACGACAAAAGATTCCTTTCATATATTTTACTAAAAACTCACCGAAGGGTAAAATTGGATATAAAATATTGTTGAAGGATATAAATATTACATATTGAGGAAACATGGATGTGGATGATAAAATACACCCCAGTAAATGCCAAAGTATAAACAATCTCGGATAAAAATGCGATTGTGATATTTCCCTTACCTTAGGTCCGACTTGCTTTGTAAGTGTTCGAACCTCCTGTATAATGATTTAAATAATGTTCTTGACTTATTCCAGCATCATAATTATTTTTATTATATCATATATGGTTATATTCTTATCTTCTTAGTAGTAATATTTCATTGCTACTTGTTATTCGGGTGTTTATAATTTTTTGTTCTTATGCGTGTTTTGTCGAATAAATTCTTATTCTTCTCTTTAGGTTATAGATACCTCATTTCCAGAATGGTATTAGTGTAATATATATCATATTCATTCATTCAATTCATTTATATAATCATTATGAAATGAAGATCATGTAGAACGAGTCGCATCACATCGTGGAGACGGTATTCCGTACGTATGCACGAGTGATGATATCGTTCCTATGATCGTGGAATTGTATTGGAGTGTATGTATACTATCTCAGAATCAATATAACTTTATAATAGTCATATATAGTCATTATTTACACCGTTATACCCATCCAAGTAAGGTGGTGGTGGTAAATAGATTACACCATGGCGTGGAGACTTTATTCCGTACGTATGCACGCGTGGTGATTTAATTTTACGTAGGATGGATAGATGGTTCAATAGGGTTGTTTCATACTTATAATAACATATCAGTATATGAGTGATAATTATGTTATTACTTAATAAAGAAAAAACTAAAGAAGAAGAAGTTGAAGAAGAAAGAAATTGGAAAGGATCGGTAATGGATATTACCTCTTCTTTGAAGTGCTTCTTTGAGACCTCCTTTTAGGGCAATAAAATTGGTCTTTGAAGAAGACCAGGACCTCTAGGATGTCTATAGGGAAGTGGAGAGGAGAACATGGCAGGGGTTGGCCGAGCTTGAAGGCTCAAAGTGGTGTGAGGAAGAGAGGGAGGAGGTGCCCTTTTATAAGGGAGGAGAGGGGCACCTTTGGAATAACAAAAAATATTTTTTTATTATAAAGTCAAGTTCGGCTTTAAATAGATCCAAATTGAGTTATTTTGAAGCTAAGCTGGGGATGGGTCTAAATCCTCTCATCCAATATAATTTAGACAAGTTTAGGTCATTATATTAACCTTATCTTTTAGTTTTAATTCTTAGTTAATTAGATTGACATTTACCATGTCACTTTGTATTTTCATATTATATAGTTAATAAACTTACAATATACATCCAAGAGACCCCCAAGTTGTGTTTTATTAATATATATAACCTTATCTAAGTCATTTGACCGAACCTTATATTTGTAAGAATAAAATAACAATTAATAATATAATATTTTATTTAAAAACTATTTTATGTCAATTTTGACACTATTCAATAGTTGATTTTTTTGAAACTCATAATAGAATGATTACTTCGACCAAAGTTAATTAAATAAATCCTAACATGTCATATTAACCTATAAAATTAGTTTAATTCATAAAAAGTCTCAAATTATACTTATTTAGGTATTTATAATATCAATTATTCTAATTTTTCACTATTATGGTAATTTCTACATCATCATTGTGTCATAAATAAATTAAATTATTTAAAGTCTAAAAATTACAAATAAAGTATAATTATGTAGGAAATCTTTTTAGATTTATAATGAATATTTATAGTCGAATTTATCTTATGTATAACCTTATATTAAAAGTGATTTAGTTATTAAACTTTGATTTTAACTATTTTAACCCTTCTTTAAATAAATTAATAATAAATGTCCTAATCTAATCCAAGTGGGCCTAAATGGTCATATTTTATTACTAAGGTTGTTTTTGGTCGAATTACACTTGTCCAATAAAATTAGGACATGTGTTAGGGTAATAATAATATCATTTTTACCCTTAATTACCCTATTTACTTTTAACCATGGTAAAAAAAGTAAAAAGTTACTATTCACCAAAAAATTATTTTCATCTCATTGAACCACATTTTACTTACTGACATCAACCTTGTCTCTCAGATATTTGAAATTCCACTCACAGAAGCGGTAAAATTAAGTTTTATGAAAAATTCAGTTTTTTTAACAGCCACTTAGTAGTTTCACTATTCATCAGAAATTTAAAGTTTTCAGAAAAATACCAAAATTTCACCCTAGGCTAATTTCGATATTAAGAATCCAAAAATGAAGTCCATTTTGAAAAATAAAATTTATAAAATTTCAAAAAGTGGTTATTACTATTCATAATGGATAGTTTTAATAATATTTTAATAGTATATCGTTGTTTAGTGAAACTCGGTATTGTGTACGACGCAAGCTATCGAGGAAGCTCGCAATTTCGTGTAAACAAGACAAGAAAGTGTTGTGTGTACAAAAATATTCCTTTGATGATTTATATAACATAAAAGTCTCGGGTGTTACACTAATTGTTTGAATTATTTTATTTAAAATATAATATGTATTGTATTTTCCTAATCCTCTAACGCAATATAATTCAATTATCCTTGAGCGGTATATATTTTCGTTAAATATTTTATAAAAATAAATAAATTATACATCATGTTATAGCATTGGATTTAATATTGCACATTCAAAATTTTATTTTTGGTAAAAAAATGATAGGTTTAGACAACCTTTGAGATTAGGATTATATCATTTTAGAATAATTTATAAGTTATAAACATTTTTTTGATGACTAATAGATTATATTTGTAGGTAATTAATGATATATTATGTGAATGTTATTTTAAAAAAAACCTTGATTTTAGGAAAAAGAATCATTATGTTTTTTTAAGTACTAAATAAGAATTGGAAAGATTAGATTCTTTTAAGATGGTATAATGTAACATTCCATGTTTTAATATAATGAAATTTTATTTTAATTCTATCATGAGTTTTTTTAATTGTGAATAACTAAATATTAATAATATTTAAATAATTAATAAATTAAATTAAATAAATAAACTATAATGAAACACTTTATTAATTTACTCATAATAAAATTATAAATACTTAATATTATAGTATATTTTTATTAGTTAATATTAACAAGTAATATTAATGTTTTTTGTTTGTAAAAATATATTTAATATTATTTTTGTAACAAAATTTTTACTAATTTTAAGATAAATGTTATAATTGTAAAATTATGATATATTATATTTAATATCTATTTTTAGGAAAACAATATGCATTTAATAATAAGTTAAATTATAAAAAGTCTATGTTTAGTAAAATAGTAATGAAATTAAATTAAAATTTTAATATAGTATATCATATATTAAGAGAATTTGACATTATGAGAAATAAAATGATATGTAAAATTATTATAAGTAAATTTATATATAAATTTGGAATGAGAATGTTTAATATCTACATAATTGTATAAAATATTTATATAAATATTACTTTAATTGAAAATAGTTTTTATTTTAGAAATATTTAGTATCTTTCCAAATGTTTTAAATAAAATAACTTGCTATAAAAAATTTATCCAACCATAAAATTCATAAGGGATATCTTTATTAACTTTAATGTGGGAAAATTCTCAATAACATAAGGAGGTTCCATCCTGAGTGGCTCGCATGGAGAAATGTTGATGATCACTTTTATAGGCAGGTTGGTGTTCACATAGAGGCCCATAAGCATGTACAAACAAGCACATGGAGGGTGTCGGTGCCACCATGTGGGTAGGTACAATGACTTGCGGTGGTGGGTGAAGTGTGTTTCTAGGATAAGACATTGAGATGTTTTTATCAAGCTATTTTGGAACAAAAAAACATATAATGGATAGCTTGAATGAAAAAATATCTTATGTGGGATCTCGGTTTGCAGGAATTATAGTTGTGCTTAAAAATATATATGTTTAAATCATCATTGTTTGATTTGTTTAATTCAATCCATTTGATCTTACTGAATTTCTTCCCCTACCTCAGATGTTAAACCTAGAGACCTCAACACATTATTCATATTCTAGAGACACACTACCACCATCAACCCTTCATCTCTATCTATAAACACTTTCTCAAAACTGATCCTCCACCATCGACCACTGTGTGACCTCTACTATACAACCTTGTGATGGCAATCCCCATCTACAGAAATGTTGTCTTCAACCTTCTTCTGGAAGTGCTACTGGTTTTTTAAATATATATATATATATATATATCTGTGTATGTGTGTGTGTTTGTGTGTGTGTTTGTGTGTGTTTGTGTTTGTGTGTGTGTTCTATCAAGGTAGTGGTCTTGCATAATGCATGATAGAATTATTCTCAAGGAACCATAAAAATGGATTGATGAGTGTCTACTTCTCCCTCCCATTCTCTATGTCAGATTTTCATTCTAACTTAATATATGTATGTATAAATTGATGTATATGTGTATATAGTTATGAATCTTTGATGCTTTTTGGCCTTCACAAATAATGTGAGATTTAAGGATGAATGAGATATAATTAAGTGTTTATATATAAAAGCATATAAAATAGTTCTTCGTCTTTAGATACATTAACATAGTATTTATATTATGTATATTTTGTGATTTCAAAATAAATAGCAATTGGTTTCTTTATTTATTTCAATCATTTTTAAAAAGACTTTAATGAATGAATCCAAATATTATAAAGTTTTTAAGATTCTTATGGTCATCATGTAGTATCTACCATTTTAGACTTACAATAAAATAAGAAAAATAAAATCCTTCACCTAAGATGTGGGATAATATTCTAAAAATATTTCTGGAAACATTTCAAGACTGCAGTACTAACTAAAATTAATGATAAGAACTACTTAATTTAAAATTTTAATGAAATTTTAAAATATTAAAATAGGTTATCTACTCTATTTTAATCTATATAAAGGCAAAAATTTTACTCAATGGAACCCCCCACACCCCATGCATTTTCTTACTTTATCCTTCTTATTCCTTATTGAACCCTTTAGTTTCCAAAAACTGGAAGTGATGCTAGCATTATCTAAGAAATCATAAGCTAAGGAAAACATGTTGATAAAACTCTTATTTTATGTTCATAAAACCCTTATTACAAGAGAATAAAATGATTTTATTACATTTATATTTCTTTTGAAACCCATTTTCATGAAAGATAAAAAGAATTTAATTTTTTTTTTAAATTTTCGAAACCCTAAGGAAATATGTTTTATTTATTTTTAACCAAAACCCCTATAGAAAACAAAATTTTTTTTTTATTAATAACTCTTATAAGTGGATAATATTATTAATTATTTTAATTCAACTATTTCTTAAATATTTTCCTTTTAAAATGGTATTTTTTTTAATTCATGGTTGATTTTAATGTGATAATGTTTATCAATTTTATGTGTAAAATACTCTTTTATATATGTGTAATTCATTATTATAGGTATCATCATGCACTATATTTATCATTGACATTACACATGTGTAATGAAAATTAATTATTTAATTTAAAAGAATTATTTTATAGTTATTTCCTAATAATGTTTATATTATTTCTAAAATTTATTAATGTGTGGATTTTCTACTTTAAAGGAAACATTGGTAAATTCTATTATCTATGTGATTAATTTACTTTTTGAAAATAAAATACATATATATAAAGTTTCAAAAGGTTATTTTTAATGGATTATTAATGATGAAGGAAATTTTTATAAAAATATATTCTTTTAAAATTGTGGCACTAGGGTATTGGCCATAATGATGAGTAATGAGGAGTGAAATCACAACCTCAAGGGGAATTCATCCTCAAAGTGATATTTATACCTTAAATATTATAATTTCTTATATGAATTTCTTAAGTTATTTCAAGTATAATTCTAGTCCATGGAGATTTATTGTTTTTTAAAGTAATATTTTAATGTTTTAGAAGGAGAAATAAAAAATTTATTATATTTATTTTATATTCTCCAAGGATATTATATTTTCAAAATACGCCTTTCAATTTTTTTAAAAATGATCTCTAATACATTACTTTGAAACCCCCTAAATTAATGTTTAGGGAAAATTTAAATAATTTTACCTTAGGTTTTAAAACCCAACACTAGGAAATTTTATGCTCTCCTTATATTTTAAAATGTTTTTCATAAGTTAATAATGAGTATATGATCATTGATGTTTGGTTTTGATTATGGATCTAGATCAAGTGAAACTAGTTAAGTGCTAATAATATTTTTTTTAAATCTAATATGTATAATATTTTCCTAAACCTAAAAATATCTAGACCAAAAATATCATCAAGTTGTATATATTTTAGTTAAATATTTTTATATAAAAATTTAAATTATACAACATGTTTCAGTATTGGATCCGGGAGTTCAGGTTCAGGCTATTACAGACCACACCATGGATTGTGTTACAACATGGTTTCATATGTTACATCATAGTTTTTATTATAAATAATATGAGATATTATTTGATCAATTATTCAATATTAATTATCACATATATGTATTGTGGTACATTATGTGATGATGTGTATATGGTTAAGTTAACATTAAAGTAGTATAACTATGACATCCTTGATTTTAAGGTATGATTTTTTTGTTGTTTAAGAGTGCTTATTAAGGTTCAAATGACATACAAATATTTTTTAGATTTTTCTACAGGGGTCTATGTTTGGTACCACCAACAGGAGGCATTTACGTCATAAAGTTTTGGCTTATAACATAAATGTATCATCATGGAAATTTTTTTGGCACTAGACCTTTTAGGCGATAAAATAGTTTTATGACATTAATCCCATTCTTATGATGTAAAATCATTACTCAGGATAAAATAACCCAAGGTGACATGTTTTTTAGAAGATATGAATTATGAGGGATTTACGCCCTACAATAGGGGTTAAAAACACAAAACATTCATTACCAATAGGTTTTATCTTCCTTTCACGTAACTCCTTATGTCTTTCATTATGCATTCATTCTTCTCTAACCCTATCTTTGATACATGTGATTTTGGGTGTTTCTTCTCATTCCATGTTCCATTGTTCAGCACACAATCTCCATAGTGGTTGTGGTGTATCTCTCAGGGTGAGTGACCATTATAATTATTTATTTACATTGGTTTTGGCATAATTGTTGGGCTATATTTTTCGGATCTTTTAATCATGTGGTGATTATAGTTTATTTATTTTAGATCCACTGGGTGATCTTCTTCTGGAGGCCAAATGTCATGTTGGTTATGGTGTGGTGTGCGATGTTCTCAAGGTATATGTGACCAAACCTATTCATCTTCTCATATCATTATTTTACTAATTCTCATGAGTGAAAATCATTTTTAGGGACTCTATTTTTTTCTTCAGGTTCATTTTGGTGTTGGTGAAACCCATTGTGGGTGGTTTACGACTAAATTATGAGGATGGTGGTTCCGTTTTTATCTTGTGTTATGTGAACCATTGATTTCTATAATTTAGTTCAATGGTTCTATAAGTGAAATTGGATGGTTTATTTATTTGTGTGAAAGTAATGGTTTTTTGATAAAAATATGAATTTCCCTCATTTTGGAAAATGAAATAATATTTTTAAAGAATTGTGAAATGGATTGTGAAATGGGTTTTCAAATAAGTTTTTTTATGGAAAAATGGTGTATGAAATTTTATTGTGAAATGTGTAATCCCTTATAAATTATTTGATATACCACACTTGAGATACTTGGGTACTTAGGTGGGAGGTTCACTATTGGAGCTTTTAATTTGATATTGTTAGAATGGTTTATTTTTAGGGTGTTATTCCATTCCTAGACCAAGATATATTTTGATCTAGGAATTTACATAACTTTGCAGGAGGGTTCAATTTTTTAGGGAGTTCCTATATTCCCTTGACCTTGATTCATGGGTTCTAAGGATTTATTTTAATACACCAAAATTCTAAAGTAATAACCTTGTATTTAATAGCATGTTCGATATGCGACACCAAGTGCGTAAGGTAATATAATGTCTGGATACATTATAATATATATAATATTTAAAATAGATTTTATATATTCATGAAACACTGAGTTATATTATATTACACATAAGAGATACCTTAGTCTCTAACTTGTGTTACATGTAATAGCGACCTTCATCGATATCTTGTGTTACATGCAAGACCGAGTTTCACCAAATAACTATGTATTATTAAAATGTTATTATTTAATATAATATGATATAACCTAGTAGTTATGTTAGAGGTTATGAATATTATTAACTATCTTATGGAGATTTTTGAGTTATATAAGTATAAAATTAATTTATGTGTTATCAATTAATGAGAAATTAAAATAATAACCAATTGGATATATAAAGAAATATTATTATTTATATGCTTCCATAAGATTTTTTTCTTAATAAACCTAATTAAATACAATTAGTTAATGATTTTAATGAAAACATTATTTTAAAAATTCTATAATATATTTTTTATATTAATCTAATTGATTTTTTAAGCATAAGATATGAATAAACCAAATTTTACACATAAAAACCTATATTTTTATTAAGGTATTTTTATCGCCTTTTAATAGTGAACTTATTTTCAATATGAATGTTGACACATTTATGAATTTAATTTGATAAAATAAAATCCATTTTTAAATTCATAATGTAAAAATTTTCTTATGGTTATTGCTTTGTATTTTTATGAGAAACTTCATTTTTTGATGAATAGTGAAAAAATACTTCATTTTAGTTAAAAATTTCCTTTTTGTTTAATTAATTATTAAAGTTAAAATATATATTTAATTTTATTTATGGTCACATTAGAAAAATTATAAATATATTAATGAAATTTAGTTTTTTATAATAAATTTCACTTTGAAATTGAATATAAAAATATAACAATTTTTTCAATATTTTCTACTAAAGTTAGTTAATTTGTCCATATGTGAGATTAACATTAATGTTAAATTTCTTGACACTATGAATTTAATTTATAAAAATGGGTATAAAATATTGTAATCAATATGATATTTATATTGTAATAAGATAAATTTAATTTTTTACCAAAATGATTAGTGGAAGTGATTAATATTAATTATAGTGACTAAGGAAAATTGAATTTTAATAAAGGACTAAACCTTTAACTTAATGGACCAAATGACCTAGAAACTTGTTCAAAACCCATTTTATGGACATATATCAGCCATAAACCTTTAATTATTAAATTTTAATGGTTTTTTATGACTTTTTATTAGGTAAGAACATGTTTATACCTAACTTGTTTTCAAAAATTCCAAGTGTGTTATTTTCCTTCCCTATAAAAGGCCACCACCTCTCCCACTTCTTCATACCTCTAGAAACTATTGAGTTCAGAAAATATCTGACCAAATATATTCCCAATATCCCTCCCCTAGAACTATAATCCTTGCTTTTGGTATAAATTTTTCCAAGGATGTCTTTTGGTATAAACCAAAAGAACTTACATGATTAACAAATTACATCTACTCCCAAGATTTTTTAGTTTCATTTTTATTATCCAATCCATATTGGCTTTTTATTATATAATTATATAAAAAACAGTATCCTAATTATAATAGGATATTTTTTGGTTAATATTTTGACCTATACTAACTCACACCTCCCCTTAATGGGTAACGAACATATAGTTTCTGTGTACGGTAAACTACTCCCTCACAAAATGATGATTGTTCAATTTTTCATTACCACATATCATGGTGGACATTATGATGGAAACTATTTTTATATATGTTATATATGATATTTATAAAGTCTTTATTATTCGGTAATTTTTATTTGGAACATATCTTATTCTTTAAATCTTGTGTAAATATTATAATTTCGTTTGAGGATGTGTGGAATACCACCCCCTCAAAGTGATATGAATCATTTATTCCATACATGGAACATATAAATAATGCTTATAATAAAACTATATTTCATATATAACATATATATGATAATTTAATTACTATAAACATATAAATCATTTATCTTTCATTCTTTTAATACAATAAATTAATGAAAGTAGTGTTCATGCGTACATATGGCTTACCATCTCCATGAACAGTGCATTTCATTTCTAATCTCCAAATATTATGAACTAATTTAAATACATATGTACTAAATATATAAGATAATTTAGTCATGGTTTAAATTTTGGAGATGATTCAATTATTATCTAATAAATATAAGTAACAAATAACAAGTTAAATCTTACTCGAGAAAATTGGGAAATTAACACCCAAAATAGTAAAATTAATGAAAGTTCTTAACAAAAAGGTAATAAAATATTATAAAGAATTAATATATGATATTATAAAAATTATTATGGTTATAATATAAGTTAGTGTCATATTTTAAAACACTATACATGAGGATAAATACCACGCACCAAAAGAAAGGTTAAGGTAAGGGATTCTTGTCTTACTTTTATTTTTATAAGGCATACACTATATACACCATGCACTTCTTTTATATAGTGTATCTTGTGAACATTTATAACATGAATCGTTTCTCTTCATGGTATGAAAAAATTTCCTTCATGGGTTTTATGAATTAAATTTTTCAAGTCGTATGGAACACTTTGGGATGTTTAATGTTTAATTTACTAAAACTTATTCTTAAATATTATCTTTGAAATCTCACTTCCTTTTTTGGTTGTTAACTTCATTGGGGAAATAATCACTTTATTGTGATCATTTTTCATTGGAAATTAACATGAATATTCATATTATCACATAATTAATATTATTATTTCTTAAACTGTATAACATTTTACATACAGTGTTCATGTTGATAGTTATTTGATTAATTGGGGAATTATATATAAATTTGTATCTTCTATTAAATATGGATACATTTTGATAAGTCACATTGGTCATGAATATGATAAATTATTTGGACTAGTATGACATGGGTGGGTCCCGGTTATAGATAACCCCTCGATCTATCAGTAGTCTCATGAGATGAATCATTTGGCCAATCAGACGAGTTTTTACCCTACATGCTATAAATTGTCTTGTAAAAGGTCTTGATGGTAAAGTTACCATGTACCTATGAAACATGGCATCCAATAATCAAGAATTTTCCTTATTTATATTTATTCATTATTCATCCATGATATTTTGTGTCTACATATCTATGAACACATTTTACAAATATTTAACTTGTTATTCATCTATGATATTTTTCATCGACATACTTATGGATACATTTCATTCTCAGTTTATTGATTTAGATGACATGAGTTTCAGTTTCTTACCTTTACATATTTATATATACTTATCTATTTATTTTAATGGCATATTTTATCAGCTATTTACCTTTCCATGTTAATTTATTTTTATTTATTCACTAATTCATCCACTTTACTTACCCTTACTAAGCATTTGAACTCACCCTTATTATGTTTCCTTTCCCCTGTTCTTGAAGAAGAAGTCTTTGAATAAGCTTTGAAAGATGCATTTTATTTTATTTTTTTTTATGTATCAAGATTATAATTAATATTTACCAATGCAATATGGGTATCATGTAATTAATATTGCTTTCTAAGACTGCTAAACTGAATGGTCCTTCGGGATTTGATTCATTGTAACAATTCCAATGTAATAAAACAATGCATCTTCTCTAGGATTTTGGGGTTAGGGCATTACATTTAGTATCAAAGTAATTTTAGAAGCAACCTTGGAAACTAGATTTAGAAAACATAAATTAGGGAGCACATACCTAAGTTAAACATTAAGGATAAGTATACCTGAACATACTAGAATTTCTATAATGTATTGATTATGTAGGTATTCCTAGAAATACATCACTATATAGATATAATAAGTGGATCTGGTTCTGGAATAGATGTACCTAGGAGTAATAAATATAACAAGGTGTTCCGAGCCTGACTCAAGGTAACCTGGTACATGACAACAAACCTTACTGCATGCCTAGTTTGACACTCCACTGGGATATGCTTTGGATAGTTCACATTTTCATTACCTGCCATTCTGAAAGTCTTAAAAGTAATTTTTTCCCTAAAGTAACTAAAGTTTTTTATTATAGGATTCATGATGCATAAATTTGTGTTATGTGTTGTACCATATTTAGAGTTATACAAATTTCATAATTTTAAGTGCTAATCCAGTATATTCCATTGTTTAAAAATGGGGCCTAGTAAAAGGAATGATAACTCCACCAATGCATGTGATCTAAATAAGGATAATATATTTTATGGTATTAATCAAACATTTCACAGGCAGATAGTCTCCTAAATATTCTCATCATATGAGGAAATAGTATCATGTGTTAACAATGTATGTAATAATTTCTCGATGTCCTATAGATTTAAAGGGAAGAAAGAGAAGAATAGGTTGGTAGAGAAAAAGATGGATAAAGGGAATGTGGGAAATAAGGATTTTCCCGTATGTGATAACTATGGGAAAAACACATTGGTACTTGATTAAAATGAACTTAAGTTTTCTACAAGTGTGGATATAAAGGCCAAAATGATTTTGATTACAAGGTTAAGAAAAAAATTCCAACGTACAATGCTTCAACTGCAAGGAAATGGAACACTCTAAAAATGAATGATTCAAGCGTCAAAGGAATATACCCCAAATGGTGTTATTGGACAATGATCAAGTTATGCTACCACCACATATAAAGAGTAATGATTAATGTTCGTATTCAATAATTATATCATTTGAATACTTTATCAACAATAAAATTGTTATAAGAATTATTGAATATATAATGATTGTACTACAGTACTTTTTTGTTAAGGATTTCAGATCATATGTTTAATGGAACCAAGAAAAGTTTTTTAGTTGAAAGTTTAAAATTTTAGAAAACACATGATTTATGGAAATACAACCCTTAATATGTTCCTGATGTTAAGATAACGATGAAGAAATAATTTATTTGGATAAGTGTTGACTACCTTAGAAACGATTAACGACTTGTCAACAAGTGGTCTATTCTATCAATGATATAGTTTACAACACTTTTTGATTAAAGTAATATATCCAATAATATTTTTATTACTTAAGGACTAAGGAAGAATGCAACTTTCCTATGAGGTTTCGAGTTATTACCAAATTTCAAGAGGTTACATGATTTTGTTATTCACATGTTTGGAATGTAAATATTTAGAGCCACTTCATGTTGGTTAAAGGATAATGATATGTTAATTTTTGAAATTTAATGGCTCTCCTTCAAAAATTATTGGATCATAATATTTTATAAATTTTAACCATTTATGAAATGGGTAACCATTGGATGATATTTTAGAGTTTAATATATTACATCACTATATGATGCATCATGTACTAAGAGATGAAGTAGAAATAGTTTAAGGCGTAATAAAAGGAAAATATTATGTTTATAGAAACATATATATACTTGTATTCTTATAGGGTAAAATAATTCCTTAACTATAGAAAATAGGTTTTTGAAACAAAAAACGTTGTCCTATTATCATCATTTTTTATGATATCAATTGCCTTTATTCATACCTCTGGATTATGGTATTGTGTTCTATGACTTTTACCTAAACATGTTCTCCATCAATCTCTATCTGAACATGATTGTTTAGTTTTTCTTCCATATCCATGTATCCATTTCCCACCTATGCTCTCCCACCAGGTAACCTAGGTACGTAACCATTGTACTTTCCTTTCTCTCTTATAAATAATATGGGTTATTAAACCTATTTATGTTGTGGTTTTTCATTAATAGTTTATTTTAAATCCCTAGATTACTAAGATCAAGTTTAAATTGTGAGGAAATAATTTTATTAATTTGTGTATATTGTAACACCCTGAAATTTTAAAGCAAGAACCTAGTATTTGATAGCATGTATGACATGCGACACCAAGTGCGTAAAGAAATATAATATCTGGATACATTAAAATATATTTAATATTTAAACTATATTTTATATATGCATGAAAAACTGATTTATCTTATGTTATACACAAGAGATACCTTCCTCCATAGCTTGTGTTACATGCAAGAGAAACCTTACTCGATAACTTGCATTACACGCAAGACAGAGTTTCACCAAATAACAATCAATTATTAAAATATTATTATTTAATATAATATGATATAACCTAGAACTTATGTTAATGGTTATGAATAGTATTAACTAACTTATGAATATTTATGGTTTATATAAAAATAAAATGAATTCATGGTTTATCAATTAATGAGAATTGAAAATAAGAACCAATTGCATATAAAAAGAAATTTTATTATTTTTATTATTTCAAAGGATTTTTGTATTAATAAATATAATTAAATACAATTATTTAATTATTTTAATGAAATATATATGTTAAATATTAAATAATATATTTTTTTATTCATCCAATTGATTTTATAATCATATGATAAGAAAAAATCCAATTTTACACATAAAACTCTATATTTTTATTAAGGCGTTTACCACCTTTTAATGGCGCACCTATTTTAAAAATGAATTTTGATAAATTTATGAATTTAATTTGATAAAATAAATTTTATTTTTAAATTCATAATTTTGAAATTATCTTTTGGTTATTTTTTGGTATTTTTATGAGAAATTTCATTTCTTGATGAATAGTGAAAATATATTGCATTTTAGTTAAAAACTGCCATTTTGTTTAAATAATTATTAATGTTAAATTATATATTAAATTTGTTTTAAGTCACATTTGATAAATTATACATATTTTAATAAAATTTATTTAATTATATCAATTTCACTTTGAAATTGATTATAAAAACATAACAAACTTTTGATCATTTTTCAACTAAAATCAATATATTCATCCTCCTGTGAGATTAGCATTAATCTTAATTTTCCCACTTCTATGAATTAAATTTTGAAAAATGGTCATAAAACATTGTAATAAATATAAAATTTATATTATAATAATATAAACATAATTTTTTACCAAAATTATTAGTGAAGGTGACTAATATTAATTATAGTGATTAAGGAAAAATTAAGCTTAATAAAGGACTAAACCTTTAACTTCAGGGCCCAAATGACCAATACACATGCCCAAAACCCCTTATTATGGAAATATATCAGACATAAACCTTAAATTATTGAGTTTTTATGGGTTTTTATGACTTTTTATTAATTAATAACATGTGTATATCGAACTTGTGTTCAAAAATTCCAAGTGAGTCCTTTACCTTCTCTATAAATTCCACCACCTCTCCAACTTCTTTACACCTCTAAACCCTCTTAATCTTGGACATTATCTATCCAAATAGATTACCAACATAATTATACTTGACCTATAATCATACGTTTGGGAATAAATATTTCAAAGGATGTCTTTTGGTATAAACCAAAAGAAGTTACCTGATTAAGAGGTAACCTCTTCTCTCAAGTTTTTTAGTTTATTTTCCATTATCCACTCTTCGCACTCTTATTATTATATTATTACATAAAAACAGTATTTTAAATATAATATGATGTTTTTATGTAAATATTTTCACTTAAACATACACAAACCTCCATTTAATGGGTAACTAATATATTGTTTTTGTGTACGGTAAACTATTGCCTCACGAAATGATGATTGTTCATTTTTCCCTTACCACCTATTGTGGTGCCCATTATGATGGAAAATCTATTTATATATGTTATAAATTATATTTATAATATCTTGATTCTTATTTAATTTTTATTCAGAACACACTTTTATGCTTTCCATCTTTTTTAAATATGATAATTTCATTTGAGGAAGTATGGACTACTACCCCCTAAAAGAGAGATGACTCATTCATTCCATACATAGAACATATAAATGATTGTTATAATAAACCTATGTAACATATATAACATATATTTGATACTATAATGAAAATATACATATGTATCATTTATCTTTCATTCTTTTAATACAATAATGAAATGAAAGTAGTGTTCATGTGTACGTACGGCCTACCATCTCCATGAACAGTTCACTTAATTTCTAATCTCCAAATATTATTAACTACTATAAAAACATATGTAATTATTATGTAACATAATTTAATCATGGTTTAAATTCTAGAGATGATGAAATCATGGTCTAAGAAATAAGAAAAATAATAATAATTTGAAACATGCTCGAGAAAACTGGGCAATTAACACCAAAAATAGTAAAATTAATGAAATTTGTTGACAAACAAGTAATTAAATATTATAAAGAATTAATATATGATATTATAAACATTATTATGGTTATTTTATAATTTATTAACATATTTTAAACCACTACACTAGAGGATAAATACCACACCCTAAAATAAAGGTTAAGGTATGGGATTATTGTCTTACTTTTCTCTTTGTAAGGCATACACCATATACACCACACACTTATTTTGTATAGTGTATCTACTAACCCTTTTATGAATTATATCATGAATCTTTTTTCTTCATGGTATGAAAAAAATTTTGTTATGGGTATTATTAATTAACTATTTTGAGTGGTATGGGACATTTTGGGATGTTTAATTGTTATTTTCTTAAAACATGTTCTTAATGATTATATTTGAAATCTCACTTCCTTTTGTGATTGTTAAATTTATATGAGAAAAAACACTTTATTTTAATAATTTTTCATTGGAAATAATCTTGAAAATCCATATTCTCACATAATTTCTATTATTATTTCTTAAACCACATATCATTTTTCAATTGGTGTTCACTTTGATAGTTATTTGATTAACTGGGGAATTATTGATAAATATGTTTCTTTTATTCAATATGGATGCATTTTCATAAGGTATATTTATAATGAATATAGTAAATTATTTGAACTGGTACAATATGGGTGGGTCCCAGTTATAGATATCCCCTTGATGCATCGGTAGTCTCATTAAATCAATCATTTGGCCAATGAGATGGATTTTTACTCTACATATTGTAAACTGTCTTGTGAAAGGTCTTGACAGTAAAAGTACCATGTACCTAGGAAACATGGTGTCCAATAATTAATAATTTCATTCATTTAAATCCAGTTATTATTCATCCTTGGTATTTTTTTCTACATATCTAGGTATATATTTTACCTTAGTTTTAGTAATTATTCGTCCATGAGATTTTTCATAGACATATGTTTGGATACATTTAATTCTCAGTTTATTTATTTAGATGGCATGAGTTTTAGTTTCTTACCTTTCCATATTGGTATTTCCTTATCTAGATATTTTAATGGTATGTGTTATGAGTTATTTACCTTTCCATTTTAATTTATTAATATTTATTCATTAATGCTTCCACTTTACTTACCCTTACTGAGAATTTCAGCATTCCCTTAGTATGTTTCCTTTCCTTAGGTAATGAAGATGAATACTTTGAATAAGTCTTTAAGGGTTAATTTTTTTATGTACCATGCTTGTAATTCATATTTCCCAATGCATTATGGGTATCATTTATGTAATATGGCTTTTTAAGACCACTAAACTAAAGGTTACTTCAGGATTTCATTCCTTATAATGCCTATGTGATAAAATAATGCACCAGCTTCGGGCTTCTGGGGTCAGGGAATTACATTTATAGTGTGCACTAGTCATGAATGATGTAAGAGTGACCTAGCTAGACTAATTGTGAGATATAGATGGAATTTTTATCTTGTATGTGTTGTCTTTATACTAATTTTTTTGGTATATTTTTTGATGAAATGTAAATGGTTTTCTTGATTTATAATTTGAAACTATTTTACCAATATTTGTTTTAGAACTATTGAAAAAGGGGAGTTGCTTACTATGTTTTTTATATAAAACTACTTTACTTGTTATCATTCCATATTTTAAAAATTGAGTTTATGGGACTTTTTTAAAATTATTTAAAATGGAACACCATGGTAGGATCCCACTAAGCATGATTATATCATGCCCTACACAACCCATCAGTGGTGTTTAGAGTTGGTATTGTATTCTGTTATAGGAAAGGCAAGGCACCGCAATGTGGAAATGAATGTTTTTTTAGCTGGGTATGGGTATCTCATGGTGAAATGGTGGGTTGTTACCCACATTATTACCTTGAGTAGTTGGATATTGTTTTTATTTTTCCCTTATAGTTGGAATTGTACTTTGGTTTTGATCTGGATTTTGAGTTGTATCACTAATTCTATTTTCTTATACTATAGCATATATCTCAATTTGATTTCTTCTACTATTTATTTTTGTTGTGTATATATGCCTTGTATTTTGTTTCAAATTGGGATAAATCATTATCTTTGGTTTCTCTTGATGCCTAAGTGTTAGTCTCCAATCTATGGGGGCCAGGAAAGCCCATTGGGTTTGTAGAAAAAAATTTTGGATACTAGTTTCTTAGGGTAACCTTGGTTGATACATTACAAATTAGTATCAAAGTTTTTCTATCATCAATATTACTTATATTAGGATGTTTTTTATATGGGAGTTAGTATTTTTAGGACTTTACATATAGCTTACAGTGAGTTCTTATATAGCTCTTTTCATAAAGAGCCTCAAGTAACCAAGGGATATTGGGATGTGTGTCTCCTGTATTGAGTTCTTAATCTCAGCGACAACTTTTTGTTATTTTTTTCTAGTTTAAACTGTGATTATCCTATTTTTGACTATTTATTCCATTTATGGAATATATAAATATCCTCCAAGATGGCTTCTATAGGTTCCTTGGGAGGGTGCAATGAGAGATTCCCCTCAAGGGAATATACCTTTGGATCCGAATCTTATAGAGAATATATTGTGAGCAGTTCGTGCTATAGACTAGAATTTATTTTTAGTTTAGAACCCATTTTTTGATGAAAAAATAGGATATGGAGGAGGTAGGGATCGATCTTGATAATTAATACATGAGAATCCTCCATCCTTTAAGGGTATGAAATAACCTCAAGAGGGGGAGGACTGGATGGATAAGATAGATTAGGTATTTGACTGCATAGATACACATGAGGACATTAAGGTGATGTTAAATACATTCAGGCTTGAATGTCCTAGAAAGTAGTGGTGGGATTCTATGGTATAGGAAAACCAACTTGTGGGATTTGTTTGGAAGGGTTTCAAGACCCTATTCCTTCAGCAGTTCTTTCTAGAGTCTCAAATTATAGTGAAGAATCCGGAGTTCCTTTATTTTCATTAGGGAGAGAATTCTATTTCAACATACACAAAATCAGTTTTCTAAGATGGTTCATTTTTCTATAGAGGTGGTGATAAATGAACCGTTGAAAGATCGGAAATATCTTCCGAGTTTGTGATTAAACATTCAATCATAAGTATATATTCTAAATCATTCCACCTATATAGATATGGTATATAGGTCTATTATGGTAGAGATAAATATAATAGGTATGATTGGTTATTCATCTCCTTCCATTCCACCTACTAGTAGTTTTAGTAGAACGTAAGGAAAAAAGAGAAAGTGACATCATCATCGTATGAGTGGTGGTGGTAGTTCATAGTCGCAGGCCTCCTCTGCACTATCATAATTAGTTAATAGTGTGCCTCTGAATTCTTATTAGTGTGGAAAGGTAGGAAAAATTGATTCACTTTTCCTGTAACCACCAATATTTCTTGTGCTTGTGGATGCCAAGACCATTTATAGAGGTTCTTCCAAACTATGTTTATGCCTCATTATGGTCATGGGTATTTAGTTCCAATGGAAACTATAGTGTAGTTAGGTTCTTCAAAGTCTACAAGGCCCAAACCATAGGCCTCAGGAGTGAATAACCTTTATGTAGTGGATGAGTTTCTAAAAAATTCTTACATGTGCCCAATGACAATTATAGGTGTCATTTTTGTTACATATTCTAAAGAAACTACTTTATTTAATACTTATGCCTCACACACAATTATATCTGATGTTTTAAAACATTTAATATAGATCATTTTTTGGAGCTAGAGACAACTCTTGGATGGAGGAAAAAATAGGGGTTTTATTTTCCATCTGGTACTCTATTGAGGGATGACACAACGTTAATTTGGGATTTCCTCATTCTCGATCTAGATCTATTTCATTTCATCATTAGGATATATTTTCTTGTTTCTCATTAATATGATACTGATTTTTATCATTGTAAAGTTTCAATATTAGTATTAAATGAGATATCTTAAGTGTTCTAGGTGGACTGGGATCTGAGGTATGGTCATGCAAGACTTTCCCTCCCAGATCTTAGGAGTTTTTTATCTTCCATTATAGTTGATTCTCATGATGTTTCCTCTTTTTTGAGATCTTTTTTTTATGTAATTTACTAATATATTCCCATATTACTTTTATAATATTCTTCCAAATAGGTAGTTGTATTTTATAATTGATTTGGTGTTGGGTACACAACCAAATCGATACCCTCTTATCATATGGTGCTAGTGGATTTGAAAGCAAAACATTGAGTTTGATGATATGATAGAGAAAGATTTAATTCTCCCTAGTGTTTTTATATGGGAAGACCTCATTTTCTTTTACAAGAAAGATTATGGTTCATTTCATTTGTGTATGGATTATTATAAGTTGAACCATGTATTGGTTAATAATAAGTACCATTTTCCCCAAGTGGATGATTTGTTTGATTAGTTAAGGTGGGGAGTGGTTTTAAAAAATTGATCTTTTGTCAGGTTATCATCAGCCTAGGGTACATGAGCCTAATATTTTGAAGACGTTATTTAGAATAGGGTATGACCATTATTAATATCTTGTGATTCCTTTTGTTATGAATAATTCTCTTGAAGTTTTTATAGATTTGATGAAATAGATATTCTATCAGTATCTCAACACATTTTTCATTGTGGTTGTGGATTATATCTTAGTTTATTTGAGATCCGAGAATGATCTTTCAAACCACTTGAATTTTATTTTGGAAATTCTAAGGATACACCAACTTTATAGAAGGATTTAGAGGTAAAATTTATGGATTTATGAAATGATGTTTTTTTGGGCATGTGATTTTTGAATATGGATTATCATTTGATCTTGAGAAGGTAGATGATATATTTTCATGGGAGTATCCACATAATGTTTTTGAGATTCATATATTCTTAGGTCTCATTAGATACTATCAGAGATTTGTCAAAGATTTCTTGAATTTGAATCACGCATGACCACTCTTATAAGGAAAGTAGTGAAATTAATATGGGATTAAATGTTTTAGACTTCTTTTGACGAGTTTAAAATAATTATAACATTTGCACCTATTTTGATCTTTCTTTATCCCGATAAGAGGTATATGGTATATTTTTATTCTTATAGTGCTAGTTTGGGTTGCATTATTACACAAGATGATCATGTGGTGGCCTATGACTCTTGAAATCATCAGTTATATGAGAATAATTAACCTACTCATCATGATTTGGATATTATCGTAGTTATGCATGCACTTAAGTGTTGGTAGTGTTATCTTTTTGGGGATAGATTCACAATATTTTCTAACTATGATATTTTGAGTTATATATTTTCTCATAAGGAATTGAATATTAGATAGAAGCAATGGGTGGAATACCTTTAGACATTTGATTTTGACATCTCCTACACCTTGGGAAAGGGGAATGTCATCGTAGATGCTATTAGTAAGAAATTTTCATCACAAGTTGTTTTGGAATCGATGGAAGAGTGGAACCTTATGGGTCCCTTTGATAAGTTGTATGTGGATTATAAAGAGAATTATTTGGGAATGGATCATACTAGAGTTCAGTTTTCATCATATCTTCTTAAGTCTATTTTGCAAGGTCATTAATAGGATGAGGATTTTAGAGGAATCAGATGAACCCTTTATGGTGGGGAGACCATTTCTCGTGGGTCTCTCCCTTTTAATGGAATTATATACTTCAAATATCAGTTTTCATTCTAGTACCTTGGCGGATTTGTTTTTCATGAATTTTATAGTTATTTTAGGGACATTCATCTCATCACTAAAAATATGTATCATGAAATGAGATAATGTTTTTTGTATCTATGTATGAAGTGCAACATCACTAATTTTATATTCCACTATTAAACCTACCAATAGAGATAGTCATTGAACCTGAAGACTTATAGTCTGCTACAGCCTCTTTTAATGCTATTTTGGGAAAGGGATGAGGTGTCCATAAACTTTTTTTTTGTATTACCAGAGACTCCATGAGGAAATAAATCAATCTGGGTGATGATTGATCAGTTGATGAAATACTCTCATTTAATTCTTACTAGGGAAAAAACTAAATTTAATGATATGGGTAATCTATATGTATATGATATTATGAAATTACATAGGTTTTACTCTTCTATTGTGTCAAAAAATTACCCTAGGTTCACCATTAGATTCTGGAAGAGTCTCTTGGAGGTGATGGAGACTTAGGTTTGGTTGAGTACAACATATCAACCACAGATGGATGGTTATACAAATCATTCTATTCAGATCCTAGATGATATTCTCTTTCCCTACATCTTAGCTTTTTTTAGATTATGGGATAACAATCTATAACTAATTTAGTTTTATTATAAGAATAGTTATTAGTCTTAATTAGAATGGCATCCTTCAAGGATTTGTATGGTCACCTCTGAAAGTTGCATCTTTATTGGGTAGAGGTGGGAAAAGCTTCTTTTATGGGATTAATACTCATTTAGGACACATATAAAAGGATTAAAAATATATATAGATATTTCGTTTTAGCATATATTTGGAAAAAATCATATGAAGATCTTTTCATAAAGGTTTCTCCTCGTTTGGGTCACCGTCATCTTAGAAATAGTGGAGGATCACTCCAAGATATGTTGGACCATTCAAGATCACTAAGAATCTTCGGAAGGTTTTTTTATCAGATGTAACTTCTTCCTCATTTAATATCTATACAGGATTTGTTTCACATATCACAGATCAAAATGTAATATCATGATACCTCTCATGTTTTGAGTTGGAAGGAAATCGAGTTAGAGAAAAAAAAATTCATGATGTAGAAAATAGTAGAGATTATTAATTCTCTGGTGAATTTATTATGTTTAATGTATATTATGTTGGTTATAATGGTATGGTGACACAGATCAGGTTCTCACGAGACTTGGGAGCATGAATCATCAGTGAGGGAGTAGTGGTCTTGCCTCTTTCTGGAGTATGCTTCATCTGCAAAACATCCTAGGAAGAGAATTTCTTATAATGGGGTGATTATAACAACTGGAATTTTAAGGTATATTATATTTGAGGTTTAAGAGTGTTTTCAGTTTTATAGGGTATAAAATTCTTGTTTGGATATTTCTATAGGATTTTATGTTTGGTATATCATGCAGGAGGCATTTGCAATATAAATGTTTGTCTTGTAATGTAAATGTGTCATCATGGAAATTATTGAGGCTGTAAAATAGTTTTACATCATACAACCCATGATTATGATGTAAAATCATCACTTTGGGTATATTAACTCAAGGCGATGTGCTTTTTAATCGATATACATTACGGGGGATTTATTCCACAAAATAGTGGTTTGTGATATAAACCTATTATTCCTAGTATGTTTTATCTACCATTCATGTAACTCCATTTGTATTTCATTGTGCATAAATTATCCTTTGATTCTAGCTCTCATCCATGTGATTTTGAGTGTTTTCAGTCATTTTGGGTACCTTTTTTTGGTGCTCAAAATCCATGATGGTTGTGATGCATCTCTCTTGGTGAGATACCTTTCTTCTTCTTCATTTATATTGGTTACGAAAGTGGTGTTGGGTTGCATTTATAGGATTCATTAATCATGTAGTGAATATTTTTTTAGATCCTTTGAGTGATGTTCTTCTAGAGGTCAACCCTCATGTTGGTTTTGGTGTGATATGTGATGTTCTTGAGGTATGTGTGACCTAACCACTCCACTAAATATTATTGTTACAAGATAGATTTTAGGGTGTGAGAATCTTTGATAAGGCCCCCATAGTTGTCTACACATTCCTTTTGGTGTTGGTGTATACCATTGTGCATGGTTTGTGACCCTAGTTTTAGATTTTTGGTTTTGTCTCTAGCCTATATTTTGTGAACCATTGATTTATCTTGTTCTATTAAATGTTTATCTAAATGAAATGATTTTATTTTCTGTTTTTTGAGTGTGAAATTGGTTTTTTAGAAAAATATGTTTTTCCTTCATTTTGTAAAAAAGAAAGATGATTTTCAAAGCATTTTGAAATTTATTACGATATGGGGTTTCAAGGAAGGTTTTAATGGAAAATGGGTGTCTGAAATTGTATTTTGAAATTTGTAATACCATCAAAATGAATTGATATGCAACAAATGGGAACCTTGGGTACTTAGGTGGGAGGTCTAGTAATGGGGATTGTATTTTTATATTGTTAGGAAAGTTCAATTTCTGGGGTGTTATTATATTCATAGATCAAGATGCATTTAGATATTTGACTTAACTTGACATTGCAAGAGGGTTCCCTTTCTAGGGTGTTCCTATGATTTCTAGACATTGATTCATGGGTTCTAGGGATTCATAGTATGTACTATTAAGAACTGATGTGCATGTATCCTAGCTAAACTGAACATAAGTTATCCATGGAATTGTTATCCTATGTGTATTGTTATTTTAAAGCATTGGATTTGATATACCTATTTTTCATGAAATGGAAATTCTTTGATATATTTATGCTTTGAAACTATTATACCTGGATTTTCTTTAGAATTGTTGAAAAGGGGAACTATTTACTATGATTTTTATATAAAACTACATTACTACTTATCATCCCATGTTTTATAAATTGAGCATATGATATTTTTATACAAAGACTTGATTTAGAACACCTGTGTGGGATCCCATTGATCATGTTTTTCTCACACCCTACACACCCCTTCAGTAGTGTGTAGAATTGGTGTTGTCTTTTGATATAGGGAAAGGAAATACACCGCAGTGATGTAGTGATGATTTTTTCATCTAGGTACGGGTAGCTACTGGTGAGTTGGTGGGTTATTACCCACATTATTTCTTGGATTAGTTGGCTATTGTTTTTAGGTTTCCCTTATAGTTAGACATGTACTTTGGGGTTGATATAGATTTTGAGTTGTGTCACTACCACTATTTTCTTGGACTTTCAAATGTATCCATTTATGTTTTCTTTCATGGTTTCTTTATGGCATCTATATATTCCATGTATCTTATTTTATTCGGGAAAAATCATTGCCTATAGTTTGTACATGATGATCATGTGATTTATCTATCTCATGGGAATTAGGAATGCTTTTTTGGTATATAGTGAATCGGTTCAAATACCTATTTTTAAGGGTGACCTGAGTTTGTTCGTTACATTAACTACTGCTTAAATAAATGAGTATCTATTTTAATCATTACACATGAGGATCCAAAGAGTTTTTTATTAGATAATTTATTAAGGGAGTTCACATACCAAATTTTCAAATAATTGGGATTACTCTCTTACAATCCAAATTTCTCTCACACTATCATCTCTTCATTAACATTGGTGGTAGTCCTATCATGCTATTTGTAGGTGAGGTGGTCCTACCAGAGCATTTAATGATTCCATTTCATATGATGGACACATTTAGAAGTAAAATTAATATTATTACATCTAAGGAATCTATAGCAAGCTCATTTTTTTAAACTATTTGGTATAAATAATGAAACACACTTTGTTTATCATTTTTTCAATTCATTTTATTATTTCTCCTCAGAGTTAATCATATAAATGTTTTATGTGTTTTATTACATTTTAATTAGGCATATAGATGTCCTAAAACCCATTAAAGTTTATCATGGAATGTGTTAATGAATATTTTTATAAAATTAAGAGTAAAAAATGGAAACTAGTTTTGGGGTTTTCTAGAAATATAACCTTGGTCTATATAAAAATGTCATAGTTCAAGTAAATTTTCCAAAAATGATGTTGTTTTGGAAAATCATATTTTATATTCAATAAAATTATATTATAAAATTATATTATTCAATTGGGTTTTGACCAAATACAGTCATGGATTTTAGAAATTTGATTTCTGATTTTAAAAAACAAAATATAGAAAATAATAACAAGTCATGTTTCATGGTATAATCTTCAAAAAATGATTTATATTTGGAAACCAGGACATTGTAAAAGGTGTACCCTTCAAGCAATTATTTTTTTGAAATGAATTGTACAGAGAAACCATGTCGTGGTTATTAACCACAATTTAATTGAATATTAGAAAATAAGTATTCATAAAACTGTAACCAACATAAGATCAAAGGGTCCATACTAGATTCAAGTGAATGTATACTATACAGAAAATTTTTTTGATAGAATTTATCATTGTCTAATATTTTTATGTATCATAATAAATTTTTAAATTTTAATTTATTTAAATCCCTATATAATATTTATATATGTAAATTATTTACATTATGAATATCCGTGTTATTTTTTTGAATTATCAAAACAACTTCTGATAATTGTTATACATTCATATAAGGTGTTACGCACAAATTAAAACACAATATTTAGCTCCATTCAACAAAGACTAGGATTTTTTATAAATTGGGAAATTTAGTTTGATTATTATAGATATATGTAAGGTTTTATACTTGTATTGGGATTGATTAATCTCTTGAATTTTGATCTATGGATAGTAGGACTTTAAGTCAAAATTATAACTAATTATGAAAATTAAGGTTTGTATAGAAAAGTGGGTATTGGATACTTGTCCCATAAAACATGTTCTTGTGGGTAATTTTGGTTTTTATGATTATAAAAATTAACATTAAAGGGTTTCATATATCTCATATATGAAATGAATTTGGATATGTGTAGATATAATTAGTATTTATTTTTTGATTGTTAACACAAATCAGGAGTTTTATAGGGTGTTATATGTCAATACATTAGAAGAATATTAATTTGGTTAAAGTAATGATATTCAAGATGAAATCACTAGAAACATACTTACATTTTGGGATTTAATCAGATAAAATGATATAAAAATGATACATATGTAAATGGTGTAACTAATAAATCCCCTTAAAATGAAAAATGTGATATTTCTTTCAAAGTAAACACATTACAATAACTCAATAATTCAGTATGGATGACCGTAATTATTAGGTACCCATGAATTATCCTGTGTAAGTCATGAAAATTATAGGTGACCCTATAGGATTATATTTTAGGTATTCAAAGTTAGTATTTTTTGTATATAGAATTTGAAGACTTTTTGGGAAAATAATATGTTCCCCGAATCTGAATTTCATATAATGTGTTGAGGATCTATCATTGTTAACAAAGGGCATACCATAAGGGTATGATATAAGATGACATGCATAGTGCCTATGCATGTCAAATTTTATGAATAGTTATATCATAATTCCTTCCTTAAAGTATTCTATAATTCATTTAGGAAACCAGATGTTATGTGTTAAAAATCATATACATATTTTACACAAGATATTATTGAATAAAGGGAAATTCAATGTTGTATTTATAAGATAAATGTATGTACATATTTTTTCGATGTGTTAAAATATGTTGTAATCACATGATATTTACTCTTTCATTATATAATGAATTAGTAAATTCATGGGCCTCAAAGAATATTTCCGAGAGATTATGTTATAAGGCCCGAGCCTTATACACTACACAATATTGAGTTAAGTAAATAATTTACATTGAGGATATTTTTAGGTTTAGAGTTTTAGAGAAATAGGACATAACTATTATATAACAACTCAAATTTATACATAGTGGATTCAACTAAAACAATATCCATTTATTCCATAATATAAAAATTTTAAAAGTAAATATGATTCATTTTTATTGATAAAAATATACATAACATTCATTGTGACTTTATTTTATCATACCATCCTTATAACCTATGGAAAACATTTCAAAAAACCTGGGATGAGCACAAAAAAGATTAGTAATGGATATAAAATATATAATGAAATTTTTATTCCATGAATATTTTAAACTCATGAAAATTTTTTCATAGAAATCATACTTTTCATCTATAAAACATAAACCCTTTAGATTACCTCCTAAAATCATAAGATTTGTAAAAAACTCATAGAAATAATAAATCATAAAGGTAAGTTATGGCATCTATATCATACTTAAATTATAACTTTCATTTCTACATAGGGAGTAACCATCATGGTTACATTTGGAATACCCATCGCAATATATTCCCTAAATATCTTAGGAGAAACCCAATAGTTTAACTCTGTCTCATTACCCAATGTACTGGAGAGTTATCACGGTCACACCATCCATCTATTTATCACAGAACCACCCATATACATAAGAAATTCCCAATAACATTAACATAATCATAACACATAAAACAATAATAATGGAAAAATAACTTTTCCCCAAGATATATTTCTAGATATTGATATAATCAATCCATTCCCAAACCACAATTAAAAAATTTAAAAAGAATATTTTTAATTCAATGTGTCCCATACCACCTTGAAACTTTTGAAAGGAATTATTATTTTAATACGTTCATATCCATATAAATAAATCCTTAAAACCATTTTTGAAAACATGGTCATTAATGAGAAATATTTAGAGGAATAAATATTTCAAACATTTAAAACAATTTTTTATTTAAAGAGTCCCTTACAAAGATCATTTTGTTAATCACATAGATATATTACATGTATTCACTATAAATATACATAAAGCAAGTATAAATACAAGATAAGATATCAAAAAGACATCTCTCACATAATAATAGCGTGAAATAGTCAAGAATTATAATTTATCCTGAAGAATGGAAATTGTGTTAAGAAGTTACCTTACCTTGAGTCCAACTCATCACATACAATCTATATATTCCTCTTGCATATTCCCTCCTTGAAAGACCCTTTAGGACCTTGGATTTAGTCTTTTTGTGGGACCAGAAGTTCTTTGACGTTGGTAGAGTGAGGAGGAGAGGTTTTTCTAGAGATTTGAGGGGATAAAAGGCTTTGTGGGTCAAATGGGGAGGTGAAGGTTGTTATTTCTACTTTAGGAGAGGTGGGTTCAAGTGATTAATTTATTAATTATTTTATATTAAAATCTAATAGATGTGGAATTAAATTTCATGAATTTGGATTGTAATTAATGTTTTATATGATGTTTTGGGTATATTCACACCTCAAACACCATTTAAATATCGTAGTTTTTTGGTATTTTAACCTTTTAACTTTTAACATTAACCCTTATCAAAATTATAATTTTACTACGGTAAATATTTTTATTACCATGGTAAATTTCTTATAACTAAAAATAAAATTGTCCTTAAAATATAATTTTGAATTTATAATTCCAAATATATAATCCTTTTACCTAATTCTATTTACAAATTTGGGAAAATTATATTTAAAATTAATTCTATAGAAAAAACTAAAAAGTGGGTTTTTAAAGTGAAACATTTAAAAGTTTAAAATGTTTTTATATCTAATGTCAATTTGAAATTGATTCCAATGACTAAAGATATATTAAATTATAAATAAATTCTATAAATATACTTTAAAACCTATAAAAGGATCTTTTAACAATAGAAATAAATTAGACAAAAAATCAGTTTTGAATTAAAACACAATATTTTTCACTATTCATTAAAATATGAATTTTATCGCAAAATGCCAAAACATTATCCAAACTAAATATTGATGTCCATCTTCCAAATAAAAAGTTTATTTTGTAAAATATAACTTATTAATGTTAAAATATAAATTTAAAATGGTTTTGACATCAAAATGTGGTAAAACTGCATTTTTAGTAAAATAACCATTTTATATGTATAATTATATTAATTCCTATAAAAAGTATAGAAAACACATAATATGAATTTTAAACATTATATTAAATTTATATTTGATTAATATAATAAAATAATAGATATTTTATTATTTTATATACACAATTATTACCGTTTAAATATTTTTTCATAAAAATGCATCCTTTATATTCAATTGGTTTTTATTTAATTTTATAACTAATTTGGTAACCAATGAATCATTATATAAACATTTTTAAACAATATTTTCCTAATTCACATGATAATTTTCATTCCAACCATTCTAATTTCTATATAGTAACTATCGTATTATATAATAATATTAAGTTGTTCATTTAAGCTAAATGTGGTGTATCATACATGTTATCGAAAATAGTGTTTCCTTTTAAAAAAACTCATGATGTTATATTATCCCCCCCCCCTTAAAATTTCATCCTCACAATTTCAATTTGGGGTTGGTAACTAAGGAATGATTTTTTCAAAATACCTTTATTGTAATCCCACATGGAAGAAGGATTAATAAAACTTCTATTTTAAAAGAATGAAAGAAAGAATGAAGGTTACCTAAGATAACACATACTAGGGTTCCATGTAGGAAAACAAGGATGTGTAATAGAAAAGAACTATCAAGTTCTAATAGATAATAATATTAAACATGTTTAGGAAAAAACTAATATTTAAAAAGCTATATATTTGTGATGGTTTAAACTATATTTGACTTTATAGTATGAAAAGTAAATAGAAAAAGTTTTTGTTTTAAGATTCTTTTCATAAAGTTATGGAATTCATTTATAACATTGACTAAGAACATAAGGAAACATACATACACATCAAGTAGGGCTTCATCCCTTAATCAATTTCCACCACAAACTCATCTTTTTTTTACAAATGAAGTGTATTCAATATGAATTATATTTCACACATGAAACACTACAATCAACTTTTAGAGAATCAAAAAATCTATAAAATATTAATTATAAATTAATCTTGTCTTGAAACATTATCCCAAACAACAAAATTTAGGATAATATTAGATAATTATCCCTAAATAATATACCATTTTATGATGAAAATTACTTTTAATATCCAAAATTCAAAAGTAATACTCAATGTTAAACATAGACCATTTGATAAATAATTTTCCTTAAAATTCCTCAAAATACTCCAAACATATATTGAAACCCAAACATTAAAATGATTTGATAATATAGTCTCATAATATAAATTTTAACATTTATCTTCAAATAACATCAATCACTCTTAATGTCTTATATAAAAAAATGTAATTTCCAAAATCACATATTATCCAAGATAAGATAATCATTTCCATAAATAAACTTAATCACTATATGTCCACAATCAAAACATAGATTCATCCAAAATAAAATTTAACCATTACTCCTCAAATAAAATCACATGGTATAATATTTTCATTTGGTATATAGGGTTCTAAAAATAGTGGGTGTTTTCCAAAATAATATTTATCACTTAATTCCCAAATCATTTTCAAATTCCAAGTATATTCATTTAATAAAGCATAAGTTCCCAAAATCAACTTCTTCTTATTCCATCAACTCATTTAACTAAAATTAAAATTTCATATTAACTAGGGACTTCACATAGGCCAATGGTAGGCGATACACCCTTGTCTCCCTTCAGATGTGGGTTTGATTCCTACAGAATTTCTTGAAACGATGGGTTATCACACAGTATGCATGCTGTCTTTTTCCGAAAACTTTATAATTCTTATATCATTCCCAAAATGAGATAAAATCCTCAAAATAACCATAACAATTTTTAATCTCAGGGTTTATCTCATGCCTTTCATTTTATATCTCAAAATGTAATATCTCATAATTACCTTAAAATCAAATATTGTATAAACCCTAAAGGTTATTCATACCTTAATAATTATGTCCATATAGGAAAAGATAACTCTTACTTGAATAGGATTATGACATAACAAACTTCAGTGTTAAACATACTAGAAAAATTCTTCCAATGTAGTCACATCATCAAAAGAGCATTAATACTTTTAAAATTTTCATCATCCATAGATTTAAGATAAATATCTAATCTATTATATGTAGACATCTTAATCATTCTTCATTCTTCATGTTCCCTTGACCACAATTTTTATCTTATTATTTAATACTTCTTTCCATTCATATGTCATTTTTAGAATCCTCATATTCAATTGGAATGGAATTAAGTGTTAATAAAAGTATATTTTTATTTTCTTGCTGATCCTATTTCTAAAACTTCTTCATAGGATATCTTTGTTAAAAATTACCATCCTATAGACATTTAAAACATTCAATTTATAAATTGGAAAAAACTTATTTCCACTTCATGGAGTCAACTTAACGCATCATTTTTTCTTGATTGCAATATAACCTTCATTACCATATTTATAACACCTTCCCAACCCTTTAAAACATTTTCCTATGTGTTTATTTCTAAATCCTTGACACATATGTTTATGAATATGCTTACTTTTATGATCATTATTACATAAACTTTAACAATGATTTTTTTTTCATATATGATGCATCATAAAAATCAACAAGTTTCATGTGGTTAATCATTACTCATGATAATTGGTTTTGAATGACCAAGAGAGTTCTCATTGTATCTCCAATTGCATTTAGTTTCTTTTTCAGAGAACCAACACATTTTCCTTCAGATCCATTATTACATTGGTGGATTTTGGATCCATCTATTTTTTAGAACAAAAACATTCAGTGTGATTATATCAGTAAAATCATCATATATTATCTTATAAGGAAGATATACACTAAGATATACTTATTCATGTTATATAAAACTCATTAAATTTATCTAAAATAACTATGAATATCTCTATTATGATAACCATTGTGGTTATATTTAACATGTATCTTATGATTAAATAACACCATAACCTCTAAAGTTATCTAAAATATCCTATGATACCAACTATAAGGCCCTAGCCTTAAACATTACATAATATTGAGTTAAGTCAAGAATTCACATTAAAGATCTATTTAGGTTTGGTGTTTTAGATAATTAGGCCATAAATATTATATAATAACTCTTATTTATAAAAAGTGGATTCAACTAAAATAATATCCATTTCTTCCACAATATAAAATTTTAAAATTTAATATGATTTATTTTTATTGATAAAAATCTTCATAAAATTCATCTTGACTTCTTATTTTCTCTTACCATCCTTATATCTTATTAAAAACATTTCAAAAAACTTGCTATGAGCACAAAAAGATCATTAAGTGATATAAAATAAAGAATGAAACTGTTAGTCATGAATATTTTAAACTCATGAATGTTTTTTCACATAATCATACTTTTCACCCATAAAACACAAACCCTTTATCTTACCTCCTGAAATCATAAGATTCATGTAAAACTCTTAGAAATCATAAATCAAAAAGATAACTTATGGAATCTATATCATACTTATATTTTATCATTCACAGATACATATGGACTAACCTTTATGGTTACATTTGGAATACCCATCACAATATATTCCCTAAATCTCTTAGGAGAAACCCAACTGTTCAACTTTGTCTCTTTACCCAATGCATTGGAGAGCTATCACGGGCTCACCTGCCCTCTGTTTATCATGAAACCACCCATATACATAAGATATTTCCATAAAAATTAACATAATCATAACACATAAAACAACTATAAATGAAAAATAACATTTCCATAAGATATCATTCAAGATATTGATCTAATTAATCCATTCGCAAAACACAAATAAAACATTTAAAAATACTTTTTTTAATAAAAGTGGCTCATACCACATTGAAACTTTTGAAAGAAATTTTCATTTTAAAACCTTCATGTTCATATAAATAAATCCTTAAAACCATTTTGAAAACATGGACATTAATGAAAAATATTTAGAATAATAAATCTTTAAAATATTTAAAATGTTTTTTAGTTAAAGATTCCCTTACAAAGATCATTTTGTTAATCACATAGATTGATTATGTGAATTCACTATAAATCCACATAAGGCAAGTATAAATACAAGATAAGATATCCAAAATTCATTCCTCATGTAATCATAGCATGACATAATCAAGAAGTTTATGTTTAACCAAAAGAATGAAATTTTTTTAAGAAGTTACCTTTCCTCGAGTCTGACTCATCATGTACAATCTTTATATACTTCTTAAATATCCCCTCCTTGACAAACCCTTAAGGACCTTTGATTTGGTCATTTGATGAGACTAGTGGCACTTGGACGTGGGGAGAGTGAGTAGGAGAGTTCTGGAAAGAGATTTTATGATCAAAAAGGCTTTGTGGTTCTAAATTGGTAAGGTAGGGTTGTTCTTTATACTTTAGGAGAGGTGAGTTCATGTAATTAATTTATTGATTATTTTATATTAAAATATAACCATATAGTGGTGGAATTAAATTCCAAAACTATAGATTGTAATTAATGTTATATGTGGTAGTTATGTTTGATCCACACCTCAAAAGGCCTTTAAATTTTTTAGATTTTAGGTATGTTAATCTTTTAACTTTTAACTTTAACCCTTGTCAAAATTTTACCTTTACTAGGGTATATAATTTTTTAACCATGGTAACTTTTTGTACCTAAAGATGAAATTGAACATACAACCTAATTTGGACCTTATAATTCCAAATATGGAATCAATTTTACATAATTAAATTCACATAATTAATAAAATTAGACTTAAAATTAATTTTGCAGACAATACTAAAAAGGGGGTCATTAAAGTGAAACATTCAAAATTTTGAGATGTTTTTATATCTAATATCAATTTGAAATTGATTCAAATGAACAAAATTGAATTAAATTACAAAAATATTATATAAATATACTTTAAAACCTATTAAAATTATTTTATAAGAATATAAATAAATTAGATGAAAAATCAGTTTTGAATTAAAACACGATATTTTTTACTATTCATTAAAATTTGAATTTTATCAAAAAAATAAAAAAACATTTTCCAAACTAAATTTTGATGCCCCATTTCCAAATAAGATGTTTATTTTTTTCATTTAAAACTTATTAATGTGTCACAAAATAGATTTAAAATGGGTTCTCTAGCAAAAGGAGGTAAAATTGTATTTTTAGAGAAACAATCATTTATCCGTAAAATTGTATTTATTCTTATACAAAGTCTATAAAACACATAAGGTGAATTTTAAACATTTAATTGAATTTATATTTTATTAATATAATCCAACAATAGTTATTTGATTATTTTATATACACAATTATTCACATTTAAATAGTTTTTCATAAAAAACATCCTTTATATTCAATTGGTTTTTATTCAATTTTCTAATTAGTTTGGTAACCAATGAATCATTATATAAACATTTTTATAACATAATTTCCTAATTCAGTTAATCATTTTTATTCCCACTATTCTAATGGATATATGATAACTATCATGTTAAATAATAATATTAAGTTTTTCATTTAAGAAAAATTTGGTGTATCATGTATGCTATCGAACATAATGTCTCATTTTAAAAAACTCAGTATGTTACATATATAAAGGATGAAGGACATATAAACCATGTGTGTGATTTTTATGCAAGATCTTGGATGAATATCTACCATACCCAGGTGATCTCTTTCATGTACCATCCTTAACCTCTAAAGATACTGGCATATATTTGATGGAAGGGGAGTCCCACCAGAATGTTACGTGATTTGGTTTAGTCTATGGGTACACCATGGAGAGGGGAGTGTAATTTCTTCCCTTGAGTGATTATTATCGGTCTCGGGCAAGGTAAATACCCTTATGGGGGTGAATAAGGGTATTCCAATATTTTAAGAATATCTTAACCAATGTTCTTGTTCCATAATTATTAGGAACACTCCTCTCCCTCAGAATTGATATGTAGTGATAAATCTATAAAAGTGGGATATAAATAATTTAATTGGTTCACCCAAATGAGCCTAATCCAAGTAGTGTGAAATGATATTGTATTGTGAACATGTACCACTAAGTATGTTGTTTTTATTATATTTTGGAGAAGTCACACTAACACTCTAGGTTTATAACCATCACAATACAAAGAAATCAATACTCTCAACCACTCAGATAGATCACTTCCTCCATGAGTTCTGTTTCCTTGATCTTCATGTATAAAGAGTTAATTTTCACTAAAGTATTATATCTATTCTTCTCTATGAACCTCCAGCATGATAACCACCTAGATCTAATTCTCCTCTAACTTTCTAGAAAAATTATATAACTCCTCTATTCTCTCTATGTGTCTTTTAACCATTATACTTCTTTCCCTAATAAATAAAAGATTATATATTTTCTACCTCTATAGAATCAATAATTTTTAACTTAATTAATCATCAATTCGCCTTTGTTAAGTGGTGGAAATTTTTTCATATACCTTCTATAATTTTGAGTCAAGATCTCTCATTTAATTTCCTTAATTTACTCATGAATCAGAGAAAATATGAGTCTATAAGTCTACTGAATCAAATCTACCACAGTGTAAACACCACCACTACAACATGACACATGCCTACATGGTTTCCTCAAAAAGGTGACAAGTTTCACATCAGTGTGTAAATATTAATCTAAAAATTACACGTATCACATCCATAAAATATTTCATGTAAATAAATATGGTATCCATTATAAATACCTTGACCCTAGTACCATATAGTTTGAGGTTACATTATTACATTGGAATAAAATAAAATGAATCACAACCCAAAGGATTATATAGTTTATTAGTACTGGTAAACTAGATATATACTTGAATCTCACATTATAATTGAAAACCTAAAATGAAAAATATTATTTTCTTCTAGTGCATCATTATTCTCCATAGCATATCCCTTCATATTAAACATAATACACATCTTGCATCTAGGGTAAAGAAACATAATAAAGGGGTGATCTCAAATTATAAGTACGGGTATGAGTATAATATAATCTATGAATAAATAAATAACAATCAATATGAAAATTTAAATAACTAAAAAACATTTCATATAATCAATAACTTGAGTATAATATGGAAGTAATAAATAATGACCAAATAATTCCATATACATAATCACACGAGCCTAAAATTTCTCCATAGATATTATAACTTTTCAAATATTTACATGGACATCAATAAAAAACCCATAATTAGTGAATACATAATTTTGGACACATAACTCATATCTTCAAAACCTTTCACAATATAGTATAAAATAATGGGTAAAAACTCATTTAATTTGGACAACTAATTTGTCACATAATACATATCATTGCAATGAGGGTATATGTGATTCTAAGTCCCAACCATCACTTAATTAGTCTAATAAATTCCTTATATGAAATGGGCAGAACATAATCAACATAAAGATTCATATTGAAAAACAAACATATGAAATTTTAATATATACCATAAACAATATACATAATCATAAACCATCCAGATTAATATGGTGAATAGTAATAAAATAGTAAATCTCTAGTGAAATAGATTATAAACCATCTAAATAAATAATAAATATGGTATCAATAAAACATAGTCCTAGTGAATCATAAGTATAATAAATTTTTTATATCATTGATGAATATAAATACTTTAAAAATTCCTTTGAAAACATTTTTGAGGAAAATATACTTTTCATTTGAAAAATCACCTTTTAAAACTAAAATTTCACAAAACATTAAAAAAATTACATTCATTGAAAATAACCTTGTGAACCTATAAAATAATCTTTAAAAATTTGTGTTTTCATGAAGTTGGAGGATGTTATTCATATTTTACATGTTGAAACAAATATTCCTTTCATATTTTTAGTGAAACCCATATAAGCTTTGTTTAGAAAAAATATGAAAATTCCTTTAATTTTTTTTAAACATAAAACATAGGTCAAAATTTATTTAATAAATTATTTTTATAATTTTAAAAACATTTTTAGAAACACTTTTAGGAAAAATGGCTTTAGAGTTAAAACGATTTTCAACAGAAGAGAGAAATAAAGTTGGATTTTCTTAAAAACATTTTCACAATGCTTCTATGTAAAAAAGAGATAAAAATGGTCCTATTAATTTAAAAGGTCGTGATTAACAATAGTATATAAAAAATCATGAGTTTTTAGTGATAAATCAAAATATTTTATCATTATAAATTTCATCATAAACAATCTTGATAACAAATGATATTGTCAAATAAACCATTACCACATTATTAAATATTGAATTGTATTCCCCATAAAATAAATAACATCAAATGAAACATTAAATAACATGAATAAAAAGATATTAATGATATAAAATATGAAATTGGTGGTATATATGATGCACAAAAGAGATAATTTTTGTATATGGAATTTGTCTCGTGTATGTAAAAGTGAGACAAGAAACCCTAACGTTAGGTCAGATTTCATTCATACATGTTCAAAAACCTTATATAATAAATATAGATTTATTATGAATATATTATTGAACCATAATTATATATTTAATACCATATATTACTTAATTATAGTCAATTATCACCCATTTATTAATATTTCTTTATTAAAATCACTATTTTGGTTGATAATTGCTTTCTTTTTCAGGTATGTTTTTGTTTGGTAATTTTAGTTATTTTACCTTGATACTAGTTAAAGCATATAAATAATGTTAAAAATAGTATAAATATAGTATATATTTATTATAAATATATATATATTTATATTCATCTATAAAAGTTAAAGATAGAAAATGGATTACATTGTTTTTTGAGACAGTGGGTCATGCGTACACATGAATGTTGTTCCCATTTTTTCAATGGATGTAATGAAAAGAAAATAAATTTTAATTAAATCTTATTTAATAGTAATTATTTTATATATATCATTTATATTAATAAAATCTGTCCTCATTATTATCCATTTAGAAATATAATGAAAAACATTTCACATCCCTGCGTAAAGGCGGTAGTCCACACTTATGCACGAGCGGCGTTATTCTTTTACAATGGATTGGAAGGTAAGAATATATGTGTTATATAATATTTACAAAAATATTTTTAATTCATAAATATCACATATATGTGATAACCATGTTTTTATAATTCAAAAATAAAAAAAATAAACCATTATCAATCTTTATATATTACAAGTTTAAATATATCCATTCAATGGGGTTTAGACAAGTTTTTTGTCACATATATTCTTAGTTTAACCCCCCCCCCCCCCCCCCCCTCAGATAAACCCATTTTTACCTTAATTATATTAATTAATTTTTACTGCTTTAACTATTAATTATGGTCAAAAACTAAGTTTAACTTATTAGGTAATATAAATTATTTTTATTCAAAATATACATTCCATTTCTTAAAATCTAATTAGCAAAAGTGCTAGTATCCAATTTAAAATTAAACCCACATACGTGTCAAAAAAATTGTTTTTCAAAAGAAAACCATTCAAAATTTAAAAATATTTTATATCAGAATTCAATATGAAAATTATTAAAATGAATTAAATTATTTAAATTGTAATAAAATTTATCAAATTTTTCTTTAAAAATAATTTAAAACATAATTTAACCTTGTAAATATTTTAAATGAAAATACAACTTTCAATAAAAAATAGTATTTTTAACTATTCATCAAAAAAATCTTTTCAAAAAAAATATAAAAAATCCATTGAAGGATTATTTTGAAATATAGATTTAAAAAATGAATTTTAAATTATGTGAAGAAAGATAAAATAAACTATATTTTAGAAAAATATAGTTTTTCAGAAAACTTTTCTTTTTCTTTCTAGTGGTTCTTATTTTGTTTCTAATAAATAAATAAACATTTAATTTATTTTATACATGTGTAAACTACATAATTTTAAAATTTTAGTTAGTCTTATTCATACCCGCTAACATAACAGCTTATTTATAATGGTCATGTTTAAATAAAAATATTTTAAAAGAGTATCATATTTCTTTTAACCTCGATGTTGTGTGCATCACAATATATCAAAGATATTTAATTCATTTAGATAGAAATATATCATAAAATCTCACAGTGTTACATCCTCTTCTAATGTTGATTTTGTGTGTCATATTTTCTATGAAATATTATGTTCCTATATTAAAATTTTAAGATGCTACATGATCCCCCTTAAATAATTTTCATCGTTATAGTTTAATATTGATCATAGAAATTAAGGCTTTGACATTTGAAAATATCTTTGTTGGAAAAACCCACATCATAAAAGGGTTAATAAAAATCCAACTTCATATGAGAGAAAGGTAAATATTAAGGATATTTGGAATAACTCGTAAATGGGTTTCTAAATCTGATAACATTAGAAGGAATTTTGGTATATGAACATGGAATAAATGAGTAAATAATTATTGATAGTGATAGAGATTATTGTTTATAAGAATGTTGGTGATCAAAAGAAGGTTATGGACTAAAATACCTAAATATATAAATGTTGAGAATACCATGAAGTCATTATAAATTAAATTACTAGGATAACATTTTTGTTTCAATATCCTTTTCATAAAGGTGATTAATTCCTTTACTATCTAAACTAAGAACATAATGAAATATAATACATTGAAAAGTATAATTTCAACCAAAATATCACATTTCTCTGCAAAAAATGATTATTCAAGTTGAAGTTTTCATGCTTGAATGACTAAAATTAACATTTATTAGGTCATAAGATTTATAAAATAATGTCAATTCCTTCCTCTAATATTTTAAAAAAAATGGTTATCGTGAGTTATCCAAAAACACAAAATTTTTAAATTCATCCATTCCATAAATAGTTAACCTTAATAATCATCCAAAATATGTCTGACCAATTTTGAAGTGAAAAATTTTAGAATGAAGGTTACTAAATTATCATTATATTCCCTAGACAATATAAAGTATCTCTTAATGTCACATTCACAATATGTGAATACCTTGATCACCCTAAAAAATAAATGAAAACATCCATACTTTCAAAAATAAAATCTTAGATTGTAAAATATATTACATAAATCCAAAATTGTAGTAAACTCCAACAAAGATAACATAAACCATTAAACCACTCATAAATTTTAAATTCACCAATATTATCCCATGGACATAAATTTATCATTATTATCTCAATATCAAGACCATATTAAGGGTTATCTTCTCTCAAACATGTGTTTTATAAAAATATGAACACTACCACTGAATCCATTTTCTTGGCCATGAGTACCATTTGATATATTCTTAAAAATCATTAAATAAATACTATTATAGTTCAATCCTCATATGTTTCATGATTCTTATAACTATAATATCATTTATAAAATACTCATGTAACATAATTATTGAATCTAAACACAAGAACTTGATTAATAAAACTTTTTATATAGTAATAACATAATATTTAACTTGATCCACTAGATTCTTCTAAGATATATTACCTTGAATATTGGGGAATTTGTTTTTATAGTTCCCTATATCCTTATATTTAAATCATTGAACACTGGTAGTTTCCTTCTTTCCCTTACAATAATGACCATGGTGTCCTTTCTCTCTATACTTTTAGGCAACTCTCATTCCCTTAAAGAGAGTACCAGGGTGATTCTTTCCATAATTATTTCATGTTGGAAAATCCTTCTTTCCCTTATTCCCCTTATTTTTATTTTTATTTGTTATAATTTTCTTATGTTTCTTCCCTTAAAATCCTTAATACTTAGAGAATTATTTCTATATCTTAATACCACATGATATTATGTCCTTATATAATGATAATGTTTGGGAGACTAGTTCCCTTTGAATAATTGGATTGATCTTATCAATGAAATAGTAAATATTTCTATTTAGATTATGTATGTAGTCCATAGAATGCCTTGATAACCTTGTACAGTTGGATTCATATATAGAAACATTTTTATCTTCCTTTTCTCTTAAATTTGGGTATTTTGTATCCATGTCTTCTTATTTCTTGTAAGAACAATACTTTTCCAACAAGATTACATTAAAATAATTCCATTCTATATTTTCTCTTTCTTTTTCATCCTTAGTGTTTTGAATCAATGACCACCATTGATCCGTATTCCTAAGAAATGAAAACATGTCATGAAAAATTTCCCCCATTAATTGATTCTCAAAGAGATAAATATCTTATCTAAGGAACTTATCCATTACTTAGCTATAAATAGATTTGTATTCCCATTTAATGATAGAGGTTGCTGATGCATAAGGCGATCTAAAATTGTTGAACCATGCGGTGGATTAGTAAGCTACGCCATATAGGTGAGGTTATTACTAATAACTAGAGTCAATTTCCCCAATATGGTTCTAATTTAACCAATTACAACTACAACTCTAAATTCATTATCTTTCTTAAGAGGTAAATACCTCCATGGAGTACATGTATTTATATGGTTTTCAATTATTCCACTAATAACCATTTATAAAAAATTCATACACTAGATTAGATCATAACATTATGAAACATAATATATAATCCAAAAACTTGTGAAATAATGAACATGAATTGAAAATTTTATGCGTAGTTAATATCATAATCATAAACATGGTTTATTTAGGAAAATTTTCAAATCATAAAAATATTTTCAAATCCTTCATAATAGTTTTTAAAGAAAATGTGAATTGTCCTAAAAATATACCCAGGTATTTTCAAACTAGGTGCACTATAAATCCCATTATAGTGTTCCAGATAACACTTGATTCAATCCTAAAGTTCCATTTTTTGATTTATTACCCCTAAGTAAAAAACATTTAGAACCATGTCCACTTGTATTATCCAGACAGGGATGCATTTCTAGGGAAACCCACAAAACATAAACCTTAACAAAACTCTAAGTTGTTGTTTTATACTTTTCATTAATGTTTATCATGGGGTCATGTTCCCTAATCTATGTTTTTATAAATCTAGTTCTCAAGGTTTCTACTAAACTTTCTTTGATACCAACTGTAAAGACCCTAACCCTAGTAGCCTAGACCTGGTGGTTAATTTATTAAATTAGAATATAATAAAAGGAATCATATATCGAATAACCATATAGTTTATTAGTCTTGGTAAACTAGATACATACTTAAATCTCACATAACAACTGAAAACATAAAATAAAACATACTTTTTTCTTCAAGTGAATCATTATTTTCTCTAGTATAGCCATATATATCAATCATAATACACATTTTTTATCCTGAGAAAGAAACAAAATAAATGGGTGAGATCAAATCCATAGTAAGGGTCCGAGTAAATCAGAATCTATGAATAAATAAATCATAATCAATATGGAATGGTAAATATCTGAAACACATTAAATTTATCAATTACTTTATCATAATATGATAGTAATAAATAATGATAAAATAATTCCATATACATAATCACATTAGATTGAAACTTTTCCATGGATATTCTAACTAATCGAATAATTACATGGAAATCAACGATTATTATAGTAATAAGGTAATTCATAATTATATAAATCTAAAATGTATTTTTAAGGCCTTTCACTATACAATTTAAATCTATGGGTAAAACCCCATTTAATTTCTCTAACTAATATGTCTCATAGGACCTCTTGATGCATTGAGGGGCTATGTGATTTCATGTCCCACCCATCACTTAATAATTCTAATGCATTACTCATATGAAATGGGTGAAACATAATCACCATTAATATTTTTATTGAAAAACTAACATATGAAATTTCAATACATCACCCAATAAATAAATGTAATCATAAACTATCTAGAGTAATATGGTGAATGATAATAAAATAGTATATAGCAATTCAAAATGATCATAAACCATCTATAGAAATAATAATGTTGGTATCAATATAATATATCCCCAATGGGACATAAGTATAATAAAGTGATGATGTTGTTGATGAATAGAGATATCATAAAATCCCATTAAAACCTTTTAGAGGAAAATATCCTTTTCATTTTTAAAAAAAAACATTTTAAAACTAAAAGTTCACAAAAAATTTTGAAAATAGTTTGCTTTTAAAACAATCTTTAAAAATTTTAAAATAATCCTTAAAACATTGAGTGGTCATTAAGGTGAAAAATTATATTCATGTTGTACACATTAAAACAAGATTTTTTTCATATATTTAATAAAATCAAAATGAGAATTGTTTTGGAAAATGACATGAATATTACTTTCAAAATTTTTAAATTAAAATAAAAAATGGGAAATATTTTATTTAATAAATAATTGTTATAACATTATAAAATAATTTTTAAAACCATATTTAGAAAACATTATTTTGAAAGAAAAATTATTTTTGATCAAAAATAGAAATAATGTAAAATTTTATTACAACAAATTCCACTATAATTTTAAGTATGAAAGAATTTAAAATGGTACTATTACTTAAAAGTTTCATGAATAAACAAAGGAGAATAAAATTCATTAATTTATTTAAGGATACATCATAATATTTCATCATCATAAATTTGATCAAAAATAATCACGATAACAATGGGATTGTAAAATAAACCATTACTACTTTGGTAACATTGAACCATAAGCCCCATAAAAGAAATAAAATAAATGAAAATTTAAATACTATGAAGATAAATAAATTCATTATATAAAATATAAAATTGATAGTATATATTCCACACAAAATAGATTAGTAGTGTATATGGAATATATCTCACAAGTGTAAAAGTGAGACGTGAAACCCTTACCTTAAGTTTGATTTCCTTCATAGATGTTCAACCCTAAGGTATAATAAATATAATATTATTATAAATATATTATAGAACCATAATAATATATTTAATACCATATATAATTTACTTATAGTCTTTTATCACATATTTATTAATATTTCTTTGTTAAAATCATTATTTAATAAGATAATTAATTCATTTTTCATGTATGTTTTGGTTTGGTAATTTTGGACCTTTTACTTTGATCATGATTACATAACCTCCATAATTTTAACCATAATATAAATATCATATATATTAATTATAAATTTTTTTATATTAATAAATACAAGTTTGAGATATAAAATGAATTACAATGTTCGCTGAGATGGTAGGGTCTATGTATGCATGAACGTTGTTTCAATTTTTTTAATAGATGGAATGAATGGAAAATAAATTTTAATTAACCATAAATCATTATAATTTTATATTTATCATTTATATAAATCAAATATATCTTTATTACTATCGATGTGAAAATAAAATTGAAAACATTTCACATTGTTATGTAGAGGTGTTAGTGCACACAAACGTGCGGTCAACATTATTGTTTTCCAATGGATTAGAAGTTAAGAATTTAGATATTATATTATGTTCCTAAAAATGTTTTTAGGAAATAAATATCACATATATTCATTAAATTTATCCTTAATACGTTACATGTAAATCATAAGTGAAGAACAAATCACATCGCTTCGTGAGGCGGTAGTACACCGTACATAGAAGCGATGTTATCGTATCCCCCCATAGAATGGTAAGTGAGAATTTATATGTGATATAATAATTATATATGTATAATAATTTAAAAATATTATATAAATTTGTTAAATTAATCATTATACCTGCCCTTAAAATCTGGTGATGGAAAATGAATTACATTGGTTCACAATGCGGTATTCTATCATACGCATGATCAAAGATCTCATTTTTGATTTAATAAAAGTGGAGATGGATTTGGGTTATGAAGATAAAATAATAAAATCTAATTATATATTTTATATTAGTTTTATTATATTATCATAGTTGAATATTATTTAAAGGAGGTGGAAGAATAAATAAAACAAATGTGCACATTCAAAAAATTTATGTCTTCTTTGGATCGCCTCTATAGGTCTATAACTAAATCCTTCATATGAGAGATTCATAATAAAAATAATTCCTCTAAGATATTATTATTGAATTAAGGAATATATTTTTTAGGGATTTTCGAAACTAAATTGTTTGGAAGTGTGAATAGGAGAGGAGAGCGGGTGAACTTTTATAAGTGGGGGAGAGGACACACATGGAAAGTTTAAAATTATAAAGCGATACCCACATTTTTCTCAGAAAAAAACAAAAAAATGTGTAATTATAAAAAAATTATAGGTTATAAGGTCTAAATATATCCATAAAATGAGTTTTGTACAAGATTTAGGTCATTTTAACACTTATCTTTTTAGTATAACCCCTCGTAATCCCATTTTTACCTTAACCGTGGTAATTAATTATTATATTTTTTACTATTCATTATAGTCAAAAATTAAGTTCAACATATTAGATGATATAAATTATGATGATTCCAAATATATAGTCCATTTTTTTTAAATTAAATTCATCTAATTGACATAATCCAATTTAATATTAAACCCACAGATGCTTTGAAAAAACGTTTTTTCCAAATAAAAACTTCTAAAAATTTAAAAGGTTTATATTTCATAATTTATTATTAATTTGATTAAAATTACTTAAATTATTTAAATTTTAATATAATTGAACTAATTTTACTTAAAAATCTATTTAAAATATAATTTAACCTTGTAAATAATTTAAACCAAAACAAAATTTTTAATAAATTCAGTATTTTTCATTATTCATCAAAAAAATTATCTTTCAAAAAAGATACTAAGAATAAACTCAATGGTAATTTTAAAATGTATATTTAAAAAAAAAATTATTTTTAAAAAAAATCTAAAATTTTTAATAATTAATTTTAAATTATGTGCACAAATTCTGACAAAACCATCTTTTAGAAAAATAAGGTAATTTAGGAAATAATTATTTTTCTTTAAAGTGGTTCTTATTTTTTTCTAATCAATAAATAACCCTTGATTATATTTTATACATGTATAAACCATATAATTTTCATAATTTTGTTAGTCTTATTAATACCCACAAACATAATAGCTAGGTTATAATGGCCATTTTTAAATAATAAAATTTTAATAGGTCATAAAGTTTCATTTAAACTTAGTGTTGTGTGCATCGTAAGCTATCAAAATGATTGAATTTATTTAAAAAGAAATATATCCAAATGTATCAGGGTCTAACATACTCTTCTAAGCTTTATGTTTCTTGTAATATATACTATAAAATATGATGTTCCTATTTTAAAATCTTAGGGAATCCTTTTTTGACTAGTACGTCATGATGTGGCCCTCAGTGTCATATGATGGACACAGGTACTCATAGAACTTTAACTCTTGTATCCCAAACATCCATGGTGTGTACTCAACTAAAAACTAATATTACGGTACTTTCTATTATGAATCAGGATCTTATAATCCCAAGTTTCATTCTACTATGGTGTGGACTTAATTATATCTTTGTTTCAGATTCTATAGGTATATCACAATATGTTGTATAAATTCTCAACAAGGTATGGCCCTTCCATCCAATTGGTAGAAACATTCTCATAAGGTAGTTCTATTAATCATATCCTATGATATATTTAATATAATAATTAATATTTATGGAATCATATTTTACAATTTATAATGACCTTTATATTATAGATCTGATCAAATTTTTGTTTCATAGATAAATTCACTACTTTTCTATTAAGATTCCTTAAAACACAACTCCTATTATTCTGGTGTATTTTCCCCCATTTTTCATAGGTATTCTTCTAACCTGAAACAACATGCATCATAACATGACATAAAACTTCATCCAATTTTGAAACCACCGTGAGTAGGATATTTAATCTATAACATGACCGACTCTTCTCTATTTTAATGAATTATTCAAATATTAAATTTATATTCCATCCTCAATAGATAAAATACTCTTATATATATAGAAAATTATTCACTTGTATTTTTTTCATTTTTTCATGAACCCTTCTTCACAGTGTGACCAATAACTCCATGTTGTGATACATGGCTTGATGGAATAACTTATTCAAGTGTCTTCTAACTTCCTCTAATGCTTATCTATACTTTCTTATAACCTTGTACACTCCTTTATAAGTTCTACAATGTTCTTGTCAATAAAAAACCCAAAAATACTTCAAGTTTTTTTGTAATATTCCCATTTTGGTTTATTTAGAACCCTTAAAAATAAATTTAACACAATCACTTTTAAAAACATTGGAATATAATTTCTCAAAATTTTAAAATTTTTAACTTTAAATAGTTCCTCAAAGATTCACTAATCATCGACTCTAACCACCTGATAAATGATTATCATGATAAACAAGAGTTAAATAAAAGTTCCTCATGGAAACACTTCTTCGATTTTAATGCTCTCTAAATCCTCTAAACCATACTACCACCCCTAGATAGAAATTGAAATTCCCCAATACATAACACTAGAACATGATTGATTCCCTTTCTCTATAGAAAATAACACTCCCAACCATCTTTATCGCCAATCATTGAGAAGTTCTCCCAATAAATTTATGGGAAACATCTCCCCATTTCTCAATAAACTTAAACATCACTTATCTAAAAATGTTCATAAGAGAGGGTTGTAAATAGAAACATTTAATTCAAGAGTGAGATTCCATACATTAATATAAATAAAAAATCTCATGGGTATTGGGGGTCTCTTTATTACACCATCTATAGTTAGATAGAGATGGTTGGACTCAAATAGCCAATCGATGACTCTCAAACTTTGGCTTGTCCAGTTCATTTGTTATGATATCCACAACGTGGATTTTTATTAACACACACTCCAATTTTACCCACCCTTACACAACCTTTTACTTGATGAAATGATACTTTATCTATATATGAATTTTCCATGAATTATGGACCTAATTTTTTAATGATTAATAGTAATCAAGTTATCACACCCGATTGCAATAAGTGATTTCAAATATATTCTGACATTTAATGAACTATCCTAGGTTAAACAAACCATAAACCAGAGATGAGAATCACATGGTTAGGTGAAACAAAATAATGAAAATAAGTCTTTAATATAACCCAAATAATTCATAAAATTAGAGTACAAAGTAGAAGAAAAATATAAAACAAAAAACATACAATGAAATACAAAATAGGTTAAACCAGAAAGTATTACAAGTCTCTATGTGACCAATAGTCTCCTTCAAACCACCCCACTATGAAGGAAATGATAAAATTAGAAGTTGGCATGCTAAAATAAGCCATCCCCTTTACTTGGATCCTGCAATAAAACATCTACAACAACTCAAAGATGAAACTAGGGTGTGTGAACAAAAACCAGTAGGATACCACCATAGATTCTATATAAGGTCTAATATCCGGAATGAAATAGTTCTATCCTTTAAAATGATAATAGTTTTACCAAAACAATCCTAAAATCCTAACCCATTAAAAATCAATTTCCCTTTTTTTCATAAAATATTTTAATTTTCACAAGTCTAGGAGTATAAAATGTAGAAGTGATAAAAAATAATATTCATGAATCATAAGGTAAGAAAATAATCACATATCCTTGAAATACCATAATGTGAATCCATATTACACAACCTCATATAAAACTAGTGGGAAAGTATCCATGAAAAAAACTACCATGTGATAAAAACCCATAAATTAAAATTCAAAATATCATTTGGGATCTATACTATGGGAAAATTCATACCATACATAAAAAAGATAACTAAACTATGACAAACATTGGATCCAACCGATATAGAGTATTTCCATAGCCTTTCGTTATCAGCAAAACAACCACTAGTGGTAATGCACACACAAAGGATTCATATGTCTATTTCCTGACATTACCAAGGATTGAAAAGTAATAATATTATAAAAATAAATTTCAAAAACATGCTCACCATTTATAAAAAAAAATCAAATCCATGATAAACTACTTCACTGTTTGAAAACCTCATTTCAGAATCCAAAAAAATGCATTTTTAAAGAAATCCCCTTCAAAAACATTTATCTTTACAAGAAATCCCTTAAAATCAAAAATAATTTTGATTCAATGGAAAAAACAAATAAATTTTTCATGAAAAACAATAAATTAATCAAATTAACCCATTGTATAGAAACACCAACCTCAAAATTGTATAAACATAACCGCCTTAAACAACAATGATGAAAACTAAGAGATCGACCTTCGAAAGACATGTCACATCAAAAATTGATAAAGATATATATAAAACACTATATTATTGTGAATATAAAACATAAATGTGTACAACCCTACTTCTGTGATCCATGTTAATGAAAGAAATATGGAATTCTTACCTGGAGAGGCATAATATAATAACCCTAATGATTAATCATCGAGCGAGGGATTCATAAGGCATAGAGATCTCAAAAATCACCCAAAATCACCTAGGTATATCTCTAGGTCTTTTTAAGGAAGGATTCATGAAGAATAAAATAATAAACACCCATAAAACACATTAAAAATGATAAATACCAATCATTACATGAAGTGTAATAGGCTCACTCCATGTAATTACCAAATAAAAATACCCATTGAAAAACATTTCATTTAGTTTAAAAACTCGAACATTGCAAAATACACAACTTGAACCTATTTCACTGTCTGTAAACCCTTAATTCCATGAACAAGTTCATGGAATCTTCCACATGACATTTTCACATTGTGTAACTAGTACATTATGTGTACTTGTATATCAGGTGGTGGTAACCCCAATTTCTTTAAAGAAACACCCCAAAACCCACTTCTTGTGTTCTCTAAACATAGGGATAACCCCAAAAATCCTTTAAAAAAATTTATACCATGAACCCATTAATCCAAAAAATCTTACATCACTAAACTTTAGGTCATTTTCCCTCAAAAATACTCTCCATACCTGAGAAGCCAACAAATGCCCCATATAAGGATGATGAAACCAAACATGAAAATGAGTATTTAAAATAAGTAACAAAATGTTACAATCTCCCTACCATACGAAATTTTATCCCAAGAAATTTTATCTATATCATAGATCAATAAAAATAGAATTCCACTACTATATCATCAATGATTACCACTCCCACATCTAATGGTTATCCCATCCCCACTACCATAGTACCCATACAAAAAGAATAATTTTACCATGTAGTACCTTATCTTGGTGATCCATAATTTGAAGTAGATACTCAACCATAGTGGTGTTAGGATCATGATAAACTTACTCCCATCTAATCACATTGGAATGATCTAGTATATACCTCCTCAATTGGGAAACACGAAAAACAATTGTGGATAAAAGTCAAATGAGATGGTAATTCCAACTGATAGGCTACCTTCCCTAGTCATCCAATGATCTCAAAGGGACCAATAAACCTTAGTGCCAACTTATTCTGTTTATCCAACTAATGATGTTCCATGTGAGGTGAAACCCTAAGAGAGTATTGATTACCAACCTCAAACGGTAATGGCTAGTGATAGTGGTCTACATAAGATTTATAAAGACTCTATACTGTCACCAACCTCTTTAAAATCAACTATACCATCTACATCATCTCCTAAACAAGAATAATACCCACCAAAAACCACTCTCCCAACTCTACCCATTATAAGGGATATCTACATGATCTCCCATACAAATCCCCAAAGGGATCCATATTAATCGAGGCATGATAAATACTTTTAAAGGAAAAATTAACCATTGGAAAATGATTTTCCCAAGATTTTACAAAATCAAACACACATGCTCTAAGCATATCCTCAAGAACCTACATATCCCTCTATATCTACCCATCAATATGTGGATGATATTCCATGCTCAATTACAACTGGGAACCTATATCCTACTTTAATCATTTCCAAAAAATAGATGTGAACCTCAGGTCCCAATTATATATAACCACATAGGGAACCCCATGAAGTCTCATAATCTCTCAAACATATAATCCCCAAGTTTTTTCACCTTTATAGTCTCCTTTATAGGAAGAAATGTACCAATTTATGATTCAATCAATGATCGTCCAAATTGAATCCCTCCCACTAGGTGTCCATGAATAACTAATGAAAAAATCCATGGAAATGTCATCCCATTTCTATACTAGATTGGGTAATGGATGAAACAAACTGGTAGGTGTCTAGTGTTCCTTCTTAATCCTCTAACAAGCTAGAAACGTCAATACAAAATCAACAATCGACTGCCTTATCCCCAGCCACCAATAATGATGTCTCTTGTTTTAATACATATTGGTATCCCTAGGGTTAACAAACCAACAAGAACGGTGCCAAAAATCCATTAACTCCAACCTCAGGGAAAACAAAACAACCAACCTATCTCAAAGCTCCACTGGGAGACTAATTCCACTCACTAGATGTCTCCTCACTATAAAAGGATTTTTCAATGTACTAGAACTCGGTGTTTGTTACTTGTTAGATCCAAACTCTCTCATAAAAATATGAGTCATATTTTATTAAAACAAATAACATATACCCACCAGCATGTTCCATTCCCAAGCTCATCCTAGAAAAAAAAACTCATCAGAGTCCACTCTTCCACTGATTCCTTCACTCCTTGTGTCAATAATTTTCATCTCAATACATAAAAACCACATTCCCTTTTTCAATAGGATTTGAAATATCAAAATCTAAATTATGAAGGTCAATTCAATATCACAAGTTCATATCCCCCTGAGTAAAAATATATTTCTGGATACTATGATCAAAACACACCATAAAATACTACCCAAATATATAGTGACTCTATGTTTTGATATCATACATAACCAGTTCCAAATCAAGATCATGGGTATGGTAGTTATTCTTAGGAGGGTGTAAATGACGGAAGCCATAGGCCACCACATGTTTCCCCTATATTAAGACACATCCTAAACTCTTATGAGAAACATCATAGAAAACATAATAACCCAAAACTAGTTCTAGAATGATCAATATTGGATTAGAAACAAATCTTACCTTTAGTTCCTCAAAATATTTATGGCCCTTTTCATTCCACTCAAAGCTTATAACCTTATGGGTTAAAGATGTCATTGATTATGAAATCCTGGAGAAGTTCGGAACAAACCGTCTATAAAAACCTGCCAACAATAAGAATATTTGAGTATCAAACAAATTATTAGGCCACTATAATATATTAACTACCTATACATTTTTAGGATCTTCTGAGATGCCCCTCTCAAATATAACATGCCACAAAAACTTTACTTATTTAGTACACATCTTGTATTTGTAAAGCATACCATACAGTAAATTTTCCATTAAGGTTATAATAATGATATAAAAATGTTCCTTTCGATCTCACTTTATTTTAGAGAAACCCAAAATATCATCCATAAACACTACAATAAAGGAGTACAAGAACCAATGAATGATCTTTTTCATCAGCATAATAAACACTACAAGAGCGTTAATGAGACTGAATAGCTTAACAAGAAAATCAAAATTCCCATACCATCTCTCAAAAATTGTGTAAGGTATATCCACATCTTAGAATATCAATTTTTGTAACCCTAACAACAATTTGATCATTGAAAACGAATGAGCAACTCTATTCTGAAAAAAAAGATAAAAATCATGGGAAAGAGATATTTTTTTCTTAATAGTCACTTAATTTCACTTATGATAGTCAATATAAGGAATGAGTCTCCCGTATGACATATTAGCAAAGAGGATAGGAAAGTGACATGGTGAAATTATTGGATGAATAAACACATTAGCCTCTAGGTCCTTAAGATGGACATTAAGTTCCACTAACTCAGTGGGTTCCATTCAGTAAGATGGAATAGAAATGGCCATTGTACCAGGGAGTAGGTCTATGGTAAATTCAACCTCTCTCTTAGTTGTAAACTAAAAATAATAATCTAGAAATACCTTAGGGTATGTACACACACCACTATATGCATATGAGTACCCAATAAAGGGTTAACGACGTCAAAAAATATCTCTGCCAACTAGAATAAGATTAGCCCTGCGTAAAGAACAACAGGCCCGACCTTCCTGATCTAGAGTCTCACTCACCCTGAAAAACATGAGTGAACCCAGTAGTAGATAAATAATACACCTAAAAGTGATAACATTCTATTTGGTCCTTAACACTAATATTATAATACATACCGATAATCAAATAGAAGATGTCAAGATACAGGACTAAGAAGACCCACTTTACCTCAAAGTCAGTTATCATTACTCGACAGACATGTCACTTAAAACCTTTCTAGTATCTCTTTCCCAATAGTGTATAAATATCGAAAAAGAATATATAGTCTCCAACCATAATTTAAACACATAAAATATAATTGAAGATATAAAATAATGATTATCACCTGTATAAAACAAATTTATCACCACATAAGTTGAAAAAAACATTGTACCTCTAATTGTAGTTGAACTGAATTTATATACCTCTGGTGTATACCACAATGTATAAATATTTCTGGTCTTAGATCCTTCCCATGATTTCCTAGCCACCTGAATACCTCCTTAGAATAAAGATAGGACCCACAACCCATGGAAGCATCTGTACGAACTTGTAATCCCTTAGTGAATGTGGATCATGCCTTACTACCTTGGGATATCCTGTCACAAAAAAAATCAGATGGATAGATCATACACAATGATGACAAGTCTTTAGAGACTCAACATAGTTAGTATTGGTATGTCCTCACCTTACACAATGATAGTAGACACCCTGTTGCTGCCCTGGTCAAGATCCTGGAATTTGTCTTGAAGAGAACTTACCAATATTTTGTTTCTTTTCTGGCCAGAATACACACCCTGGATAACAACAAACCCAATGAAAACTCCAGCCAAACTTTTCATCCTATATATGAATGACTCAAATAACTGGTTTTTTCAACCACTTTTAAAAAGTTCATAAGAAAATTGAGAATCAACATCAACCATATATCCATCCTCAATCCCAACTCAAACCTTTGAGCCTTTTGGTACTCATTAGTAACAAGATTTAGTATCAGATGCACCAACACAAAAAAATTTGTGGAATACTATAGAATGGTACACTTCCCCTACTTCAAGGTCAGAAACTCTTGGGTCTTCATAGTACATAACATCGTAGGTTAAAACTACTGATTAAATATTTTCTTGAAATATTCCAAGGTAATAACCTTTTGAAACATAGCCTACATAATAGAACCCCCCATATCCTTCCTAGACCATCAACCATGTATGTGGAAAACCCAACCTTAAATTCTTCAAGAGTCTTCAAGAAGTTAAAGATCCACTCAATTTTCTCAAGACACTCCTTAGATTCTTGGGGTCCCTTATCACCATGAAATACAAGTGGATTATTCTTAGTAAATTCATATCCATGATCCACCACATGCCATGGGTTCCCAACACCTGCTTGAACTAGATTATGAATAGTATAGAAAACTAATTCAACCAAGGAAGGGTCTAATGAAGTAGTCTTATTTAGAACCTATCATGAATATTCCTTACTTAGATATAGAAGAGATATTCTCAGAGTAATTTTCTAATAAACAAAATATAATAACCAATTATCTCGTGATCACATTCCAAAATCTTGAGAACACTCTTTGAATAAAAACTAATTCTTTAAAAAAACAAGAATTTCAATAAATTGTGAATTATAACAAAAAAATACATTAATTAAAAATGAATATTCCAATTTAAATAAACTTCCCATACAATTTATTCAAATGAACTGAAACTCCATGTTTAAAACCTAGTAAAAGTCCCTGACCACCCATGTTATCTCAATTTCAGTCACTAAAGTGAAATGGTTAGGCCCCTTTCCCACACTTACTCTCTGAATTTTGATGGTCCTAATTCCTATCTACCTAAGACATAGAACCAAACTTAGCTACTATTAACACACTTCAGGATGATCTTTCCCTATGATACCAAATTGTAAAAATCTAACTTAGGTTAACCAAACCATACATCTGAGCTGGTCGTCACATGGTGAGGTGAAATAATGATAATAGAAACAAGTCTTGAATATAACAAAAACAAGACATACAAATATATTAAAAATCATAAGAAAATAGTTTAAAAATACCATCCAATCCAAAATAGGCTTAAATAGAAAGTATAAAAAGTCTCCATGTGACCAACTATCACCTCTAAACTATCCCTCTATGAAGGCAATGATCAAAGGAGAATCCAAAATGCTACAATATTCTATTATATTTACATGGGTTGGGTAATACAACATCTAAAACCACCCAAAATAAAAATTATGGGGTGAGAAAAAAACCTTTTATGACACCACCACAAATTCTATATAAGGTCTAATATTAAGAATGAGAAATTTATAGCCTTTAGAATAAAAATAGTTTTACGAATCATTTTCATAAAATCCAAACCAATTTCCAAATCACTTTTCCTTTGTTTTTCATAAAAATCATAAAAAATACATGAATATGAAAATTATAACTGATAAAACTTGAAAGCATATCCATGCATCATAAGGTAATCAAGTAAACACATATCTATGAAATATCATCATACAAATCCATGTGTCACAACCTCATAAAAAACGCATAAACAACTATCCATGAAAAAAACCATCAAGCGATAAAAATTCATAAATGAAAAAAAAACACTATTATTTGGGATCTAGTATATGGGAAAATATGTACAAAAAATACAAACATACCTAAATTTGGCTAAATTATGGATCCAACTAATATTGGGTTTTTCCATAATCAGTCAATATCAACAAAACAACAAATAGTGGTGTTGCATGCACTAGGGTTTCCTATGTCTATTTCATGATACATCCAAGGTTCCCAAAGTGACAAGATTTTAAAAATACATTTCAAAACCATGCTCACCATTTATAAAACATTTTCAAAATCCAATAAAAAAATCCTTAGTGTTTGAAAAACTAAATTCTAAATAAAAAAAATCCATTTTAAAGCAAACTCTTCAAAAACATATATCTTTTCAAGAAATCCCTTGAAACCAAAAACCACATTAATTCAATTAATACCAAAAATTAATTTATTAAGAATGATAATAAATTAATTAAATTAAACCATTGTATAGAAACACCTACCTCAAAATGATATAAACATATCCACCTTTGACAATGGTGATTAAAAACATACATATCATCCTTTGAAAGAAAAGACACATCAATAAACTATAAAGGATTAATTGGAAACATAACTTCAGTCAACTAAATTATCAAAACTATTTTAAATTAAATAAATAAGGAACACTTACTTAGATAAGAATACTACAATAACCCTAATAATTGATCACTGATCAAGTGAATCCGAAGGAGAATAGATCTCCAAAATCGCACAAAATCACATAGGGATAGCTATAGGTCATGAGAGGGAAGGGTATAGGTTTAATAAAAATAAATTCTCATAAAACTCCCTAAAATGATAAATCTTTTATAGTACATGTTGTGTCACTAGTTTACACCATGTAATTCCCAAATTAAAAGGCCAGCTGAAAAACATGTCGCTCAGATTAAAAATCTAGAATTTGAAAAATACATGGCATGAACTTGTTTCACAACATATAAACCCTTGATGCCCAAAACCAATTCACGACATCTTCTCCACAACATATATTTTTCATATAACTAGTACACGATGTGTACTTTTCCAGTAGGCATTTGTAAACCCATTTTTCTATAGAAAAACCTAAGAACCTATTTTTGGCCTTCTCCAAACTTAGGGAGAACCCCATAATTCCTTTAACAAAATCTATACCCATAATACATTAATATAAAAAACCAAAAATCTCATAACTTTAAGTAATTTTCCTACTAAAGGCTCTCCATCCTTGAGAATCCCACAATTAAGTGGGGAGATAAAGACATTTCGCCCAACATAATTATGGAGTTCAAGAGGATTCATTCCACGGGTGGACCCCACCACCATAATATCCACAAGGGAGTTAGGCTCGGGTTGTCCCCACCACCGAGCATTCAATTTAGAGAATAATACTTCTATGGTCCCCACCACCATAATATCCACAAGTGGGTGGTTACAACAAATAAAATAAAATGTGTGTTTATTTTATTTTATTATTTCCACGAAAAACCCAAAAATTTATCTTTCACCCTCGACCTACTACCATAAAAGTGAAAGTCTTATTAAGCGAATACTAGCATTGTGAGTTCAACAGTGCCCTCAGATTTCAATTCTGAGCATCAGTTAAAAAGTTAGAAAAACCTGCTCGTATGTTTGCGGAACATACCCAAACAAAATTTCAGAAATTCATTCTGGGCACTCCGGGCCTCAGAATCATGCACCATCAATTTTTGCGAACTCGTAAAATTCCAGTTTATTTTTAAAAAAATTACATAGAAATTTTGTGTCTCTACATAGTATTGGTTACCATTTCAATGAATATTAATAAATTTATTTATGAGTTTAAAAATAATATTACATTCATTATTTAAACTATTTTGATTTAATTGATTCAATTTAAATTCCTTGATATTAATAATACCGTAATTTTATAATAATTGTTTCACCATTATCGTTGCAATTAACTTTAATCCTAATAGTCTGAATTTTATACCCAAAAAATAAAATACTACATACTAAAGAATATAAAAACAATCATATAAAATATAATAATCATTTTATCAAATTAACTTTCTATTTTTATGGAAATTAATCTTAACGTTACTTCATGTATGATCAAAAAACATGTCTTTTTAAATAGTTTCTTTTTAAGAAAAAATATTTATGATTAGGATAAAATTATAAATTCCATTTAATAAAATGAATTTGAAATAATTATTTAAATTATAAAAATATTTATTTTAAAATAAAATAAATTAAAAAATTCAATTCACCATGTTATAATAAAATATAATAAATTAGTAAAAAAATAGTTTTCATTGAATCACAACATAAATTTTCAAAATATTGAAAATGGGTTTATAAATTAAATATAAATTTTTAAAATTATTTATTATACCTTATAATATATATATTTATATTGAATAGGTTTCAAGAAATTCTATGTCGTATAAATTAAGAGCCTTAGAAAAACTCAATATTATTCACAATTTGCCTAAAATATGATTATTTTAGAGAAAGCTCAAAAATTAATTCTAAGATAATTTTATTATGAGGATTTAAAAATGAATTTTGCTTTTTCAAATTTTAGTTATAAATATTTTAAATTTATTGTTTTAAAATAATATATATAATATAAATAAAACATATTTTATTGAAAATAACTTTTTTAATATTAACTTATATTAATTATTTACATTATAAAGGTAAAAACTATTTATAGATTATCATATTAGTGTTTATTATAGAATTATTAATAATCTATTTTTAATATTTCATGGTTTTTTTATGTTGCTCATATTTTGTGACCCATGTTATAGAAGATAGAATGTATTTTAAAGGATTTAAAATCTTGGGTCGTTGCATTCTACCAACTTAAATAAATTGTATCCTTGTAATTTAATTATTTTTTACTAAAGGAATAAGCTAAAAGGGTCCATCAGAAAATAAAGATATATTTTCTAATAAGATATCCACCTCATTATACCTGATAATACTAGGAAACTATTGACCCTAAATATGATTCTTATGAGTTCTTAGAGACATACATGTCAGAGCTTCATTTCCTTGATCTTGATTAAACCGAATACTTAAACTAAAAAGGTTATGATAATATCAAAAATAATTTGAGTAATTGGTCTTATGAATATGAAATCTCAATCCTATGATTTTTTCTCCAATAATGCATTTATTTCAACCTTTGATACTTTCATTTCAACCTATTCTATACTTGGTTAATCTTATAACTCTATTGTTTTAACCTAAGTTACTTTAAGTTGGCTTATCTTATAGTTCTCAACCTAATCCCACATAGTTACTAAAAAATAAATCCTTAAAATTAATTAATAAACAAAATTTGATCATTTAAATAATATCTCTTAGTAGGGTATATCTAGGTGTGCAGTCTTAGGTGCACTCATTGGGCATCAGGGTGATGATCAAGCCAATACTCAACCAACCATTTCCGGGGTGATTACTCGTAAGTGTATTTGTGTCATGGATGAATCCACTTATCGGTATCCATATAGGGATGTAATTATATGAAAATAAACCACTAAATACTTTACAAATATTTAAGGATATCATCCTATACTTACACTCAACTCTAGGTTTTTTAGTAAAATTATCTAACCCTAACAATAAAGGTAGCTAAACTAATATAAAAAAACTACTAAAATAATCTCCAGAATAACTAAACCCTACTTCAATGCCAAAAAAGGTAACTAAAGATGAAAATATAAAAATAATACATTGATAACACAGTTTAATCATTATATCTAAAAATAGTCATATAACCCAAAGACTTGAAGGTTTAGTGTCTTGGAAATTATCCACATAAATATCTTATTTTAAAAAACTTGAAAAAAATTATCTATAATTGTGCTCCTCTAGAACCATTCTAGATATATCACATGATAAAATCAGTTCACCCCAAGTTTTTATGAATTATTATTTTTAAGTAAATTATATTTCTTTGATATCTTGAGTTACACATAACATCGACTTCTAACAAACTATCGTATATTATTAATATTATTATTTAAATGCCACCATTATAACCTAGCCGTTAATCTTAGAGTTATTAATTCTAATAACTTATTTTTAAATATAAATTATAATTTTTTTTAAAGAAAACATATTGATAAAAAATTACTTATTTTTTTATTGTCATTATATGTTTTGAAAATACTATTTTGTCAAAAAAAATTATTTTTATATTTTTTTGTGAAAAATAATAAAATTATTTTTTGATAATTTTACAAAATTAATTTTATAAAATAAAACTTTTTTTTAAAACCAACATGTAAAAATTATTTTATAGTGAATATTTGGTAAATTTTTTGAAAAGATTATTTTTTCAAGGAATAGTGAAAAATACTGGTTTTTATTAAAAAATATCCTTCCATTTAAAGGATTTATAAGGTTAATTTCTATCTTAAAATGGTTATAAAATTAAAATTAATTAAATTATATATCAATTAATACAATTTATTTCATTTGAATCATTTTCATTTGAATTTTCATGTAAAAACATTTTAACTTTTGAACATTTTCTCTTTATAAAACTGCTTTCTCATCGCGTCAGAAGGTTTAATTTATAATTAAAATTTTCCAATTATATGAATAGAATTTATAAAAATGTATTTCATTTTTTAATAATAATAATTTATATTTATAATATGGTCAAATTAATTTTTGACCCTAATGAATAGTAAAAATAGTAAAAAATTATTTACCACGGTTAAGGTAAAAATGGGTTTACTGAGGGTCAAACTAAAACTATAAGCATTAAAAATGACCCCAAACATATTTGAAACCAGATATATGGAATTATATTGAACATATCTATTCTAGTATTTATAATTTTCCATTTTTATCGTTTTTCATGAGAAAAATGTGGGTACACCTTTTTTTTAAAAATTACAATTATGTCACTCACCTCACTTATAAAAGGACACCCAATCTCCTCTCCTATTCACCCTTAAAAACCCTTTGGTTTAGAAAATAACTACACAAATCAATTTCCTACTTATTTAATCCCATACTAGTTTCCATATTTTTTTCATAAATCTAATCTAATAAGTATTTTGGTGAAAACTAAAAGAAGTTGTATGAAGAAGAGGTAACACCCCTAACCAAGTGCATTATTTTATTTATTCACCCACCTTCTTAAATTATTATTAAAACATGATGATATAATAAACTCAGTATAATCCAAATAATTGTATTTTATTATGATAATTTCAAGACCTTACACCATATTTTCTTCCTTCAAAGGGGATATAAAGCCATCATTTGTGTGTACGGAAAATTACTACCATGTGAACCGATGTTATTCATTTTCCATCACCACCTCTCACGGTTTGATAAAATAATGGATTAAATTTTTATATCATATATTTATGAAATTATTATAATTATTCAATTATTATATCATATATACATTATTACTTTATATTTTATGGTAATACGATAACGTCGCTCGTGAGTACGGCAGAGTACCATCTTGGGAGGTGATGTGATTCATTCTCACTTTACATAGGAGGTAATAAGGATGGGTTTAAGGAAAATATGTGATATAAATGAAATAAAAATTATTTTTAAATTTTAATATGTTATTTAAATTTATTTATTTTAATCCATCGAGAAAATTGAAACGACGTTCATGCGTACGTACGACCTACCATCTCTATGAACGGTGTATCATTTTATATCTTTGGCTCTTCTAGATTACACTAAAAACATATATATGGGATATATATTGTACTTATATAATTTCTAACAATATGTAGATTATTTTATCATGATAAAAGTAATATTACCAAAAAAATAATGAATCAAAGAATGCATAGAAAACAAAGCAGTTATTGCCTGAAACATGAGTTTAACTTTGAATTATTAATAAATGTGTAATAAAATGTCATAATCAAATCATATATGGTATGATATATATAATTATAGTTTTTTAATAGATGTATAATAAACTTATATTTATTATATTGGAGGATTTATTATGTACTATATAATTTGATACTTAACACAATGGATTTTTGTCTTAATTTTCCTTCTTTGAGACATATGTTATGTTATACAAATATCATATATTCTGAGGTTTATATAAAACCTCTTTGGCATGTAATAACATTAATTTATTGATTATAATTATTTTATAATAAAAATTTAATCTTATTCTTTCATGGGGCTTATGATTCAAATTTACCAAAGTGGTAAGGGTTTTATGTTACAATATCATCATTTGTAAATATTGTTCATGATTATGCTTCCAATGATGAAATATTATGATACATATCTCAAGAAACACATGAATTGAATTATTATATAGTTATGTAATGGTAATATATGTTTTACCTTCATTTTTCTCTCTTTATGTACCCAAGAGTTCAAAAGAATGTTTTTAATAAAAATCGTATTTATTTCTCTCTTAAATCAAAAACCCATTTTTCTTATAAAATCATTATTTGTAAAAGTATTTTAAAAAATGTTTTTTTATTTCCCTAAATTATTTATTAAATAAATTTTTTACCCATGTCTAACTTCTTACAAAATGTTTGGAAATTAATCTTCATGTCATTTTCCAAATAATTCTCGTTTGGATTTTCCCAAAAATGTGAAATGAATATTTATTTTAACATGTAAAACATGAATAAAATTATCCACCTTCTTGATTGATCACTATTTTTAAGCATAATTTATAATATTCCAAGATTATTTTCAATGAAAATTATTTTTAAAATATTTTATGTTTTAAAAATGTGTTTTTAAAATAGGAAAGGATATTTTCTTCAAAAAATATTCCAAATGATCATTTAAAATATTTTTCCATCTAAGATGGAATCTATTGATGTTACCCTTTCCATACTAATAATATGATCCAAGGATAACATTATTATTCTTTATTTTAACGTTTTATGTTTATGATTGAATTATGTTTATGAAACTTTTTTCTCTTCTAAAGGCTATACCATGATAAAATGGTTATGAAACCCACTTCTTTTCATGAGTTATGCTACAATAAAATGTTGAAATGATTATGAGACATGTCTCTTTCCATATGTTATGATATTATTAAATGTTTATAAAACACATTTTATTTCATGGGTTATAATATAATGAATGTTTTATGATCTTGTGGTAGACATACATATGATTTTCATTAAGTGATGGGTGTGACCTATATCACTCTCTAATGCATTGGTTAAGATTTATATCTCATGAGATATATTAGACTCTAATGGGGAGTGAAACCAGTTCATTAAAGTAATTATTTCACTATTGAGGCCCTCGAAGTGAACCTTAACTACTAAAATGTTTTGGGGAGTGAACCCATTCCACTATGATAGACATGGAAGTGATCCCCAACTATTATGGAAATGATTTTCTAAACTTATGTTTATGCCACAATTCCATTTCTTATGCCTATGTTATGATCCCATGGGTCATTATCTTTGATTTCCTTATGATCCATGTCTTATGAACTTCCAATCCTTATGAAATGACTAGATATTATGATCTTTAAAATTCAGGGTACGGTTTTCAAATGTTATGATCATGTTTTCATGCCCTTATGATCTTATTATGCTTACACATCTTCCTTATTTAACCTTACTGAGAATTTGAGATCACACTTTCTTATGTTTCCTTTCCCCATGTTATTAATTAATGTATTATGTATGATATATCTAATAAGTATGATAGTTATGAATAACTTAGTGGGAGATGATGAAGTTCTCATATGACCTATTTTTTTATGTTTCCATGTTTCCAAAGTCACTATACCTTTATGATCCTAAAACTTATGTTTGTGTAATGTACTAAATGTTCATATAAAAATATTTAATATCTATTTATGAAAATCCTAGGTCATTATACAATCATCTTTATAACTTGGTGGTTAAAAACATAATAAAAAGGTGAGCTTAAATTCTTAGTAAGGTAAAAGACATATCATTATGGATTATATCATAAAAATGAAGGAGAATATGAGAATGATATAAATAAAATAATAAAATATCAAAATACAATAGATTATAATCGTAAAACTCGATAGAGTAGCATATGATCATAAAAAGATCAGTAAAAAACTAAAAAAGAAATAATCTGGATTTAAAACAAATATCAATAATCATAAAACATGTGAACATGATATAAAATTGTAGAATACTTAAAAAATAAGGATTAATCATGAAAATTTTGAAAAACATAATAAATATTTTGAAAAGCTATCAAAATCATAAATATAAATTTTTTTATCATTGTAAACCTAGCTACAAATAGCCTATTCACATGTAAAATTGTGAGTATAGATTAAAATATTCATTCTCACCCTTTGTAAACCTAGAAACTTTCTAAACATATTCAAATATAAAATTGTGAGTATATCTTAATTTTATCACACTAAATTTTTTGAACCTAGTGACATGATAACCTATTTACACATAAAATTGTGAATAGTGTTTTACATTATCACACTCACCCTTCATGAACCTAGAAACTTTATAACCTATTGACATGAAATTTATATTTTATAAGAAATAATTCTTTACCCGATGTATTGGAGGGTGGTATAGGTACCAGTGTTCTCATAATCTATACATTTGTGTTCCACTTAAAATTATAAAATTGATCATCTTGCAAAGAACCCATTTAAAAATAATATGTTTCTAAAAACATTCAAAAACATCCCATAAAATTTACTTGAGAAATAATATAATTTCTAAAAACTAATTTTCAAAAATAAATCATATAATAATAAATTATAAATTGTGATAAAAATCACTTCATGAAAAATAAAACTTGAAGGGTAAATATAAGTGAAAATAAAAAATAATTCATATAAACTTTCTAAAACATCAAATTTAAAACTACTTTAAAAAATTTTACTTTTAAGAGAAAAATTAATATTTTAAATTGAAAGAAAAATAATATTAATAAAATGAAAACATGGATTGGATGACAAAAATTTTAATTTAGAAAGTATGGAAAAACATTTTTAACATTTTGAAATAACCTTGTTTAAATCCCATTTTGCTAAGAAGATTTCTAAAACTTACAATTAAAAAAAAGTAAATAGAAATTTGAGTTTACCAAAGACATATATAGTAGAATTAAATAATATTTTATTTATAATGAATGGATATAAATATTCCACAGATAAGTTATCACATTTTAAAGGTCTCATTTTTTGGAAGGAAGTTGAAAATAAATCATTATAGCTTGTGTAACATTTAAATAATAAATCTTGAGAGATAAAAGCCATGAAATTGAAATTATAAAACAATTAATGAAGAATTAATTCGTTATATAATATATAATATAGGAAATATATTCGCAACTTAATGAAAATAGGTTCATAATACAAATAATGTCTCAATGAAATGGAAATTGAGTTGAAAATACCCTATAAACTTTCAAACATTAGAACCAAAATCCCATGAGAAAGTGAAAATGAAATTGGAGATTTAATATTATGAAATATAAGATAATTGTTATATAAATGTTACAATGTGGTTCCACTTATACCATACAAAATTAGACATGTTGTATAAAATAAACATATCTCCATGAAAACAAATTGAGAATGAAACCCTTACCATGTTTCCTTGCTTAGTTGACAACACTCTAACCTCCTATAAAAAAAATCTAATTTCATAACCTTAGTCATACATATTACCCTATTATACTCATTATTCATAATTATTTATCATTAATATGTAATTTATTTATAACATAATTTGACTATCAGGTATTAATAACTTTAATTGTTTTACTAATGTTTAATAATTTTGATATCATTACCCATAATTTAAAACTAAGTTAATTATTTATATATCATCAAAGGTTATATAATATATAATTTATATTTATTAAAAAAAATTAATTCCATTGGTATTTTGATTATTTTATGTGAAAACCTAATTAATAACAGCTTATTTTGGTAACTTTAGTGAATGAAAATTATAAAAACCCCAAACTCTAGTAAACTAGAGCCGATGTATACTTTATTACATTAGCATAGGATACAAGGTATAAAATCCCAAAGGATGGACCAATTTATTATTATTGAATAACTAGATAGATATATGATTCGCATATTACATTAAAAATATAAAATACATCACATAAGAAACACTCTTGAATCCATGATATTATTAATAATATCCTTCTTTATATATTGAGGAAAGGAAGAAAACAAAGGGTGAGCTTAAATACTCATTAAGAGTTATGAATAGTAGAATATATCTTGATTAAATAAGTCATAATCAATATGGAAAGGTAAATAACTAAATACACATGTCATCTAATCTATAACTTGGGCACAAAATGCATTCATAGATAATATAAATTTAGCAATATCATAGTTAATAATAATAGAATTATTAATAAAGGAAATTATTAATATTGGACTTCATGATCTCATACATAGTTTTATATTTACCATAAAATCATTTTTCCAAGACAGTTTAATCGATGGGTAGTTAGATACCAAAAACCCATTTAATAATTTTGTCCAATTGATTTTTCTCATGATACTTATCGATAAGTCAAGAGGATATCTATAACCAGGTCCCAACCATTACTATATTTCCACTGAATTCCTAGTATATTGAATAAAAAATTTAAATAATAAACATTATACCTTATCATTAATTTTTTTATAGAGTAAAGAATGCAGAATATCAGTATTTCACCTATCAATTAAATAAATTTCAAAGTAAAACACCATACATAGAAATGGTTTACCATTTAGGCAATAATCATATCCCTGGTATAAATAATATGAATATTTAAGATAAATTTAATGTCCAATTAAATATGATCATAATAAAGTGAATGTATCAAGATAATGTTAATTACCACAAAATTAATAAGATATAAAAGATAATCATTAATTCATCAGAAATATAACCTTTATAGTAAATTGATTTTTATTGGGAAAAATAAATTATAAGAAAATATTTAAAATAAGTCTTCATTAAAGAGTATTATTTTTAAACCATTTAAATTTTTTTGAAGAAGATAAATATTGTAAAACAATTATGGAAGTGGAAAATTTCATTAACAACATATAAATTAAAAAGAAACAGTCTTTTTTAATTTTTATAAAGAAATTCAAAAATAAACCTTTAATAAAAATTTAGAAAGATTCCATTAAAATCTTTAAAATATTCAAGAATAAATGGTTTAAAAATAATTTAATTATATAATAATAATTGTTAAATAAATATACTATATATTAATTAGTTTTATATTTATAATTATCTAAGTAAAATGGTGCTAAAAATGAATTACACCGCTGCGTGGAGTGGTAAGTCGTACATATGTATGAGCGATGTTTTCACTTTTCATAAGATGGAAAAACAATGGAAAATTTTTATAACCAAATAATAATAAAATATAAGTATATTTATAATATTTGATTAATTATTTAATTATGAATACAATATATTTATAGGAATTAAATAAAAAAATATACATGAAAATTTCAATAAATGAGATTATATATTCTTTAGTAGACTTTCTTTATATTCCTTATTAAGGACCCTTGGAATGGTATTTAGTATAAATTAACCTCTAATTAGTGGATATATAATTTTATAAGATAATTGGTTTGGTATTGGTTGAGATATATGGCTCAATTTGGTGTAAATAAAAGAGATAATGGGTATCCTTTTATGAGTGAGGGGAGGGGCACTTTTGGAAATTTATGAAATATTATAATATAATATTTCTCTAACTCATTTAAAATGGTTCAAAAATGGAATAAATTAAATATAATTTGTATATATTCTTAATATAATGATCAAATAAAATTTTTAGGGGTTTATATATTGTTTTAAACCTTATCCTTTGGATTAGCCTCTTGGTTGACCAATTTTAACATTAACCATGGTGTTGAATTTTAAAATGTTCAAAAGTTATAATTTTACTTATCAGGTGAAAATTATATCATAAATAGAAAAGGGATGAAATTATAGACCATATATTATCCCCTTTTCCTTTTTAAAGATTATTTTTTTAATAATTAATAGAATTTTATTTTCCTAAAATATCGTTAATGTCATTTTTGAAATTGTTCATTTAATTTGACATTAAAGGCATCATGATAATGATTTAATTCTAATATAATAATTTAAAACATCGCTAATATTATATATTCATCTATAAAATTTATTAAACACAATAATTCATCCAAAATTCATTACTTTTAATATTTGTAAAATCAATTATTTTATTTTTCTAGTAATTGAATAAATATTGTGTTGATATTGTATAGTAATTTAAGGTAATATTCAGTCACTAAATATTAAAAACAAATTAAAATAATAAAAAAATAAATATTATTTCATATTAACATTTAAAATCTAATATAACCTCGTTTTATACTTATGGTAAATTATTAGAGATATAAAATTCAAGAGTGTTACATTTTGTTTTTATTCATTTCTTAAAGTAATATATAGGTAAATATCAATGAAAATTGGAACTAAGTGAACATATTTCAAATAAATAGATGTATAAAAAAATAAGTTCATACAATTGGATAAAATAAATTTATAGAGAAAATTTAAACCCTTACCCAAATGTTCTAACCTTGTTTTACCCATTTTACCCTTACTGAGGTGATAAATATTCACCAAGGTTACCATTCATAATGATAAAAAATAAATTAGATAAATTTAAAAAATTTAATCCGCCTAATTAAAAATATTGAATCCATTTTTTTTAAGTTTCAATTTACATAATTTTAAAAAAATTAATTTAAAATTAAACTCATAAAACACAACGAAAGCTAGTTTTCCAAAAAAAATCTAAAGTTTAAATGTTTCTATAAAAAATATAAGATAAAATTAATTTCAATTCACTTAATTTAATTATTAATAATATAAATGAACTTATTTTAATTTTAAAATAATTTAATCCCAAATGTGACTTTGTGACTCTTTTAAATGAAAATACATTTTTCAATAAAAAAATAATTTTCACTATTCATCAAAAAATCAATATTTTCAAAAAATTATCAAAAATTAAAACTATAATAATTATGAAATACTAATATAAAAAATTATATAATTTTTACATAATAATATTTTATTAGTTTTTAATAGATCATTTAAACTTATTTTTTCATGTAAAGAAGGATATTAAAGAAATTTATTTAAGAAGAGATATATTATAAAATATTGTATTGTTAAATTCTACCCCCTTATAATAATTTCACCCTAAAAACTATATCAATTTGATAAAAACAAATGAGTATACTTCTACCTCATCAAATCCTTAGGTTCCCATGTATCTTTTTTGATTTTATGATTTCTCCATAAAACATTGACCAGGTGAGTGGTCATGTTTCGTAGCACTTTTTCATTGTGATCCATAATCTCTACCAATTGTTCCTCATAAAAAAATATTAATCTAGTAGTATGACCTATGAGTTTAGTACATGTTATGGATTATTTATGTACTTTTTTAGGAGAGATATATGAAACACATCATGAACATTATATATATTCAATTTAAGCTCTAAATAATATTCTATCATCCCAATATGATCAATAATTTTGAATTGACTGATATATTTAGGGCTCAACATTCTCTTATTTCCAAATATAATAATTTTATTCCAAATATATATTCATAAGAATACCTTATCAAAAACTTTGAACTCTGAATCTGGCTGATGATTGTCAGTATAATTTTTCATTCATCTCTAATCATCCCTTATGTGATGGTGAATGGATCTAGCCTTTTCATATATTTATTCATCTAGATTAGGCCCCAATAAATTTCTTTCTCCAACTTTATTCCAACATGTTAGATTTCTGTACTTCCTTCCATAGAGTTATTTATATGTATCCATATAAATTATTCGTTGAAATATATTCATGTAATAAGATTTTACCAAAGGTGTTGATATCAATCACCATTAAAATCCGTAGAGCAAGCTCTCAACATGTCTTCTTGAGTTTTAATGGTCCTCTTAGACTAACCATCTATATTATTATGATAATCAATATTGAAACTTAACTCTATATCCAGATCCCATAGAAGGATTCTCGATAACATCGAGGTAAACCTCAGACCTCGATCAAATATGATTGAGTGTGGTACTTCATGAAATCTCATAACTTCCTTAATATATAACTGAGTAATCCAATAAAGAGTGAAATATTATCTAATTGTAATTAAATGTATTGATTTATTTTGGAAATACACTACAAACCAAATAAAATTATACTTGTTAAATTTTTTTGGGAGTCTGATGATGAAATACAAGGTAATGTTTTCCTATTTTCATTCTGGTATAGGTAATAGTTGTTACATAACATTAGAATTATATATTGTAAACTTAACTTGTTGACACACCAAAAATTTAGATATATACTCTACAATATCCCTTTTCATGTTATCCATGTATAAATATTCTTTCAGATATCAGTACATATTTTTACTTCTAGTATGAATATATAATGATGAAATATGAGCTTCATTCAATATATCCTTTCTTAGCTTTGGTATTTATGAGACATATACTTAGTTTTTAATCATTATCATTCTAGAATGATCATGGTTAAACTCAAGAACATTACTCACCTTCTTCTGTAATTCAACATCTTCATTCAGTGCCTTCTTAATATTTTCATGGATGGATGGTTGAACATTAATTTGATAAAAATAATATTTCCCCTTTTCTTAATATTTTAATATCTAACTTATATAAATCCATAAATATTATATCTCTTTCAATCTTCATTATAAAAAAAATGCATGGTATTTCTCCATCAGAGCATCAACCACCTTATTCACCTTCATAGGGTGTTAATGTATTGAGGAATCATAATCTTTGATCAACTTTAACCATATTCTCTAGTGAATATTTAAGTATTCTTATGTAAATATATACTTCAATCATTTAAAATCAGTATATATAACATACTTTTAACAATACAGATAACGCCTCCATATATTCAATGCTGAAATTATCACTAACAAGTCCAAATCATGATTAAGGTAATTCTTATCAAGAATTATAAATTGGTGTGAGGAAAAATCTATCACCATATCATTCTGTATGATAACACATCCCAATCCCTTTTTGATGCATAAATATATATCACAAACCCTTCTCTAATGAAGGGTAGCATGAGAAGAGGCATGTTGAGAAACCTTCTCTTTAATTATTTGAAATTATTTTCCCATTCATTTTTTCCAAAAGAACTTATATTCTTTATAAGTCAACTTAGTGGTTATATTATATAGTCATGATAAATCACTCACAAAGAATCATTAATATCCAACCATCCCAAGAAAACTATGGATATCATTTATTTTGGTTGGTCTATGCTATTTATCAATAACTTGTATCCTTAAAGGATCCATCGATATACCCTCAATAGAAATTATAAGACCTAATAATGAAACTTTTTATAGCCCAAAATCACACTTGATAAAATGTTCATTTAACTTATCCTTACTCATATCCATCAACCCAGTCTTCAAATCTTCTTCATGCTCTTCATTTCAATTTTAATATAAAATAATATTATCTATAAATACTACCAAAAAATGATCAAGGTATTCTCTAAAAATTTATTCATAAAATCCATGAAGATAGCCATATAATTGGTAAGTCTAAATGTAATTACTAAGAATTATTAATTACCATAGCTTATATGGAATGTTTTCTTGGATATATCCTCTTTCTTGACCCTTATATGATGATATCCATATTGAAGATCAATCTTGGAAAAATATTTAGATCCTTATAATTAATCAAAATATTCATTGATGTGGGGTAGAGGGTACTTGTTCTTAATATTTATTTTGATAAGTTCCCAATAATCAATGAAAATACCCATTGAACCATATTTACCCTTAAGAAAAATAATAGGTGCACCCCATGGTGAAGCACTATACCGAATTAGTCCCTTATCTAGATTCTTATATAGTTTCTTCTTCAATTACTACAACTAAATCGAGTCCATTTTATAAGGATTTTTTAAAATAGGTATAGCACCAGGTATAAGTTCTATTGAAAAATCAACTTCACAGTACAAGGGAATACTAGGAAACCCTTTTGGAGATACATCAAAAAAACTCTCATACAATATTCATATCATAAATATTGAGTGTCTTCCCAAACATATGAGATAATTATCCCTCATAAATAGTTAGTAAAATCTATATCATGGAAGTATTTTCCATTAGGGGTTTAAGTTCATCCTTGCACTAATATACTATCATAGGTTGATTCAGAATATCAAATATAACTTCCAAAAGATAACAATATATTTTCAGGGGAGTTAGTCCATTATTCATCTACCAATGGATTAATAGTTCCATTAAAATATGGAGGCTTCTATCGCATGAAGTGATCCAACACAGGTGAATCACATAGTGGAATAATAGGTCACTCCATACAGGCAAGGTTATTCATCATAACATGGGTTACTTTTCTTAATATGGATATAATCTTGTTAGTTCCAACACAAGTTGTATTGGATTGCTTAGTTGGGTAATCTCTACATTGACTATGGGTGTTGATTCCCTTTCTTCTTTTAGGTTCCATCACTAAATAAAGGCATACACTAAGTTAGTTCATAATCATCCTGAATATTGAGCCATAAAATAAAAAACCCTATAATATTAAAAGTTATAAAATTCTATAAAGTTTTATCATAGTTTTTATGATACCTATATTAACTTAAAAACTAGTTCCCAAGGATTCTACTAAACTTTCATTAGATACCAACTATAGAAACCTATAACTCTAGTAACACAGAGATTGTGTATACTTTATTACATTTGTATTAGATAAAAGGGATCTCAACCTAAAGGATTAATCATTTTAGTAGTCTTTAAGAACTATATACATACATGATTCTCATATTACATTGGAAATATAAAATATATAACATAAGAAACACTCTTGAATCCTTGATATTATTCATAATATCCTTCTATATAACCTAGGGAAAAGAAAACAAATAAATTGTGAGGTCAGATACTTAGTAACAGTTACATATAATAGATTCTATCATGATTAAATAAGGAATAATCAATATGGTAAAGTAAATAAATTAAATTGCATCTCATCTAATCAATAACTTTAAATTGAAATTAATCCATCGATGATATCAATGAAGTGATATCATGGGTAATGATAACTGAATTTTCAATGAAGGGAATTCTTAATATTGGACATCATGAACTCAAACCTCATGATATCTTTACCATTAAATCCTTGTTTCAAAATAGTTTAATCTATGTGTATGTATATACCAAAACCCCATTTAATAATTTTGTACAACTGGTTTCTCTCATGATACATGGCAATACATTGAGGGGATATATATAATAGATCCCCACATGTATATTCATATCCAATACATTCCTCGTATATTGAGTCGTCAATTTAACTCATAAAAAAATATTCCTTATTAATAATTTTCTAGATTTAGTAAAGAATATGGAATATCAATATTTCTCTATTCAATCAAATAAAATTCAAAGTAAAACATCGTATGTAGAAATTGTGTATGGTTTAGAAAATGGTCATATCCATGATATAAATAATATGGATTTTCAATAGAAATGTAATATCCAATGAAATATGATCACACAAAATTTAATGTTTCAAGAGAATGTTAATGACCACAAAATTAATAAGATATAAAATATGGTCATCAATTCATAAAAAATATAGGTTTTGTAATAAATTAATGTATTTTGGAGAGTAAAATAAAGTGGAAGAAAAACATTATATTATTTTAGTAAAAGTTTTATTTTTAAAACAATTTAAAACTTTTATAAGAATCTAAATATCATAGAATGGTTATGGCCATAGGAAAGTCTTTTAATTCATTATATGTTAAAAAGAAACATTCCTTCTAACTTTTTTTGTAAAAAAAGATGAAAATGAGACTTGTAGAAAACTTTATAAATATTACTTTAAAACCTTTTAAAAATTCATTTATAACATACATGTTCATTAATAAATAATTTTATTAAATAAAAATTATATTTTTAAAACAGTTTTGAGAAATATGGACATATAAGAAAAATATACTTGATCAAAAGAGAAATAAGATTATATTTTATTTTAAACATTTCATTGATCGATTTAAGTTCCAAATAGAGTAAAAGTTGGAATAAAACATGTAAAATTCTTAAATATCCATAGGATAATAAATTTTATGGAGTTTTTAGATGATAGATTATAATACTCCTTTAATTAAAATAAGTGCAAGCCAAAAATGATATTTTAAAATAAATGCTCACCTCTTTTATATCTTTTAAATTATAACCCCTTGAAAGAGTAAACTTTAATTGATAATTTAATCATCACGAATAGATATATATTCATGATAAATACATAAGAGTGAAATTATATACAACACATAAAAATAAAAAAGGTGCATAATATCAAATATGTCTCAATGGAGTGGAAATTGAGACAAATTCACTTACCTCAAGTTTGAATTTCTTTGTAAGTACTTTTAACCTCCTATATAATAAATTTATATTAAGTATAATTTCATAAAAAACTATATATCTATCTATAATATCATATATTATCTATTTATAACATCGTATCACCTATTTGTTTACAATATTTTATTATTATCATTATTTTAGGTGTTAACTGCTTCATTTATCATGAGATATTTTGTTCGGTGGTCCCAACCCTTTTACTTTGATTATGGTTCCATAATATACATAATTTTAATAATTATAAAAATATAATATATATTCATTATATAAATATTTATATTAATCCATAAAAGGTATAAATATCAAAATTAATTACACCATTCATGGAGATGGTAGGTCGTACGTACGCACGAAGGATGTTTTCACTATATTATGGATAGAAATAAATAAACATAAATAATAATTAACATTTATAGAATCATTATTATATCATATATATCATATATATTCATTTAATATATCCTTATTACTATATATTTAAATCAGAAATGAAAAATTGATCACATCACTTCGTGGAGGTGGTAGTCCGCACGTATGCACGAGTGCCGTTATTGTTTTCCAACAGATTAGAAAGTAAAAAATATAGACATGATATTATAATTAAAAATGAATAATAATATAATAAATATCATATATATTAATTAGTTAAATCTTTATGACCATCCAAGTAAAATGCTGATGAAAAATGAATTACAGCATTATGTGGAGACGGTAAGTCGTACGTACATATAAGAAATTTTTTCACTTTTCATAGGATCGAATATAGATCGAAAATGGTTGTAACATAATCATAATAAAAAATAAGTATGTTTATTATATTTTAGTTATTATTTTTGTATGGGTAAAATATATTTATAGATAGTATATGAAGAAATAAACTTGATAGAATTGGTAAAGTGGATTGCCTCTTCTTTAGTAGACATCCTTTTTATTCTTTCTTAAGGACCCTTGGAATGGTCTTTTAAGAAGACCATAACCTATAATAAATGTGTATGTAAGTTTATAAGATAATTTTGTGGTATTTTTTTATATATATAGAACCAATGTGGGGTAAAAAATATATAAGGGTGTCCTTCTATAAGTGAGGGGAGGGGACGCTTTCAGAAATTCATGAAATATTATTACATAATATGTGTCTAACACATGTAAAATGGTTAAAAATGATATATATTAAAATATAATGAGGATATAGTATAATGTTCTAGCCTTTAACATTACATAATATTGAATTAATTTACTAATTCACATTTATTATCTTTTCGGGTGTAGATATTTAGAGAATTAGGTCATAACTTATACATAACAACTTAAATATTACATGTAGACACTTCAACTCAGTATAAATTTTTTCATAAAATAAAAACTCTTACAAACAATTAAAAATGTTTAGTTACATGATTTAAATGGTGTGACTTTTCCTTTATCCCATCCTTGACCCTATTCCACTTTAATTCCTTTGAAAAAAAATTCAAAAACTTGGAATCAGCATAAAAATCTCAATAAGGGATACATAAATAAATAAAACTATTAGTTATTCAAAAAAAACTTGTAAACCATGAATACTTTATCATAAGTAATACTTTTCACCTTAAATAATTATCAAAAACACTTCACTTAATATAATCTCACTGCTTACCATTTTTGTAACCAAAAGAGTACCATAAAGCCCATAGAAAACAATTTATAGCATATAAAGCTAACTTGGGACATAAACATACTTAAATGGAATAATCATATGGTTTAATTCCACACATATCACTAAATGGAATAGCCATATGGCTAACTTCCATACCCAATAAATTGGAGGTTATAAGATAACCACCCATCCTTGGTTTATCACAAAATCATCTATCATTTGGTTTATCACATAATCACCCATAAAATGTATAAGTACCATTATATAATCATCACACATAAAAGATTTCAAATATCAACATTTCAAACATAAATTTCATTTGCAATCATAAGAAATAATTTCAAGATATTGAAATAGTAAATCCAATTTCAAAACCAATTTTAATACCAAAATATGTAAAAAGGTATATGGTATTTATTTTATATTAAAAAACATCATAGATTGTTAAGTAATCCAAATATCAAATAATTCTTGTAGTGGAGAAAAGGTCATTGTCACTATATACATTAAAAAGAAACATTCCCTTTATCTTTTAGTAAAATTCTAGGTAGAAAAAGATTATTTTTGAATAAAATTAAAATTAAAAGGGTTTTATACACTGTATAAAATTATGTAGTGTATAAATCGAAATATGCCTCAAAGAAAAGAGATTGAGGCAAAGTCCCTTGTGAAAATTCGGCTGCCTAACGACGTCACTTTAAAATTAATAAAATGATATGATGGGAGATAAAAGGGTCTATCATCACTTATACATAAAATTTACAGCAATAAATATATATAATAACATATCCCAATATAATAAAATGAAAAATAAAAAATATAACATAAAATAATTCTTTGACTAAAAGATGGGGGTGAAAGGTTCCCTTACCTCAAGTCTGAATTCCCTCGTATGTTCCTTGTTGTTTTTGAATAATAAAATTAAGTTAATTTATAATTGATTTAGAAACTTTTTCAAGTTTATTATTTTTTTATATCACTTATTACATGGAAAAATCAATTAGTTAATTATTTGATTTCATATCAGACATTTTTTTTATGTTCGGAACTTGAGTCCAAAATGAACATGTTATAATTACAAATTGTCCATGTGGTAAAAATTATATTATCTCCAAAATTATATTCATGATTTAGATATCATATATATCATATATATTCAGTATATATGTTTTTTTAATAGTCTATAACATTTGTATATAAGAAATGAAATGCACTGTTCATGGAGACAGTAAGTCGTACGTACGCAAGAATGCTACGTTTATTTTTTTCATATTTAAAGGAATGAAAACTAAATGATAAAAAGGTATATTATAATTCCAGTATAATATATATGTTATTTATTAATTCCATCCTTTATACGTTCCATGGATAGCATGAATGAGTCAAATCACTTTGAGTGGGCCATAGTCTACACTTCCTCAAATGAAATTATCGTATTTATACAACATTAAAAGAATAAAGATATATTATAAATGAGAATTAAAGAATCATATAGATAAAATAAATATCATATATATCATATATAATTATAGTTCCATAATAATGGATACCATGAGAGGTGGTAGGAGAATATTGAACAATCATCGTTTCGTGAGGCAGTAGTTCGTTGTCCATAGAAATAGTATGTTCTATACCCACTAGACGGAGGTGTGTGTAAGTTTAGTTCGAATATTTATCATAAAAACTGAGTATATTTATTATACTAGTTTTTTCATATAAACAAATAATAATAAGATTATATGGAGTGGATAAGAAAAAATAATGGAAAAGAACTTGAGAGAAGACGTTACCTCAAGTCGGGTAACTCCTTTTGATTTAATCTAAAAGGGCTTATTAAATTTCCTTATGCCTAGGGAAATGATTATAGAATAAAGGGAGTAATTTTGGGAGCTTATTAGAGCAGATTTTGGATGAGATAAGGGGATTGAGAGGTGTGTGTAAAGGGTTATAGGTGGTGTCCTTCTATAAGCGGGAGGAGGGGAACTTAAGGAATATCTTGAATTATTATTTTATTATAAATTATATTTCGAGTATAAATGAGTCCAAATTCATATAGATATTAGATAATACGAATATAATTCGAAATGAAATCAACCAATAAGAATTATATAGGTTTTGTATATTTTTTAATCCTTATCTTGTTTATTTAACCTTTTTTTACTCTTACCATTTTATCAAGCATTTAACATTTTTTGAATCAAAATAGTTACCAAAACATGACAAATATCCAAATAAAAAGTCAATAATAAAATTATATACTTGTTATAACTATTTGAAAAAATCTTACATTTTTTGGAATTTTATAATATTTAATAAAATATTTAATATTTTAAAATATGAATTAGGTCAATTCTGACACTATTTATATCATGACTTTTTAAAAACAATTACATAACAACATTATTGATTCAAAAAAAATTCATTAATACAAATATAGCAAGATAATATAATCCATAAAATTCTTGTATGGCATCAAAATAACCAAAATACATTTATTTTAACATTTATAATATCATTTATTTGAATCCTTTATTAATAAAGCAATCAATGCATCATCATTGTGTCATAATTAAATTAATTTATTTAATCTATAAAAATTATAAATAAAATACCATGATTTGGGAAATAATTTTATATTTCTGATGAAAATTTTTAGTCAATAATATAAATTAAATTACCCCATATAAAAAGTGTTTTACTAAAAGATACATGTTTATGTTATATTTTCCTTAACTTTCAATTAAAAGTAATAAATGTCCTTCTCACACACAAGTGGCTCTATGGGGTCCTAAAATTGACCCATGTATGACCATAGTCAGATATATCTCATCAAAAAGGATTATAAAATTTGTTAGGGTAATTTAATATTATTATAATATTATTTTTTACTCGTATTTACCATATTTACCCTTTAACCATGGTAAATAAAATATTTACCGAAGTTACTATTCGTAATGTCTAAAAATAAAAGTTACCAATTTACAAATTTTGGACCTCATGATTCCAAATATGGAATCCATTTTTCAAAATTCAAAATACAGATGTTTCATAAATTAATTTAAAATTAATTTCTATTGTTAAAACCAAAAAGTGTGTTTTTAAGAAATAATAACTATCAAAAGATTGACATGTGTTTATGTCTAATTAAAAAGTGGAATTACATCCAATGACCAACATTGTAATAAATATTAAAAAACCTAATATAATTACACTTTAAAACTAATTAAAAATATAATCTATCCATTTAAATAAATCAGATGAAAATATAGTTTTGACTTAAAATGCTGTATTTTTTACTATTCATTAAAAAATTGACATTATTAGAAAAATACCAAAAATTACCCAAAGTAAATTTTTATGTACCTATTCTAAAGAATAATTTTATTTTTTCAAATGGAATATATAAATGTGACAAAAACTAGATTTAAATAGGGTCCTTCATCAAAAGGTGGTGAATCGACCTTTTAAAGAATATTAAAGTATTCTATGCTTAAAATCGGATTCATTCTTATTTTAAGCCTCTAAATTTTATTGGATAAATTTAAAAACATGTGTAATAATAATTAATTAGTTATGTTCATTCTTTGAAATAAAATGGCTATGTTTTAACTACCATTTAAAATAATATTAGCATTATTTTATTTTTTGGTATAACTCAAAGTTGTGTGAAACGTAAGATTTCAAGGAATCCCATTATTGTGTATTGAGTATTATATCAAAAAACTGTAATATTTAATATTATTTTATTATATTATTCATAAATAATAATATAATTAAAAATTTATTATTCTATAAAAACCTGGGTTATTACATCCTTCCCCCATTTTAGAAATTGTGTCCCCATAATTTTAAAATTGGGCTAAAAAACTTCATTTAAAGTCCCACATCGGAAAAAGAGTCAATAAAACTATCACTTTAAAAGAAATAAATATAAGTATAAAGGTCATTAAAAATAATACATACTAGGATTCCATATATAAAAACATTTATATGGAAGAGAAACAAACTCTCATTGATTAATAAACAGTGACATATAACTTGATCACGAAATTTTAACCACCAAAATACCTTAAATTTGCGGTTGGTTAAAAGTCTGATGACAAAAGAAAGCGTATAACATTTTTTCATAATGATCCTTTTTATAGAGTTGAATAATTGTATTACTACCTAGACTAATATCATAAAGAAATATACTTACTTGAAAAGTAGTGTTTAATACTTAATCAAATTTCTACCACAAACTCATCTTTTCTTCAAATAGTCAGTATTCAAGATGACTTGGACACATATAAAGCACTATAATAAACTTCTAGATAATCATATAATCCAGAAAAAGAACTATATATTTCCCATGTCTTTATCCATTAACCAAAACAAAAATGGTTAGTATGAGAGTATATAATTCACAAAAAGGATAATAGTTTATAAAAATAAATACTACTTTTAATCTCCAAAATTCTCCAAACAATACCAAGAGTTCAAAAAAGACCATTCAATAAAAAATTGCCCTTAAAAATATTAAAATTAATTCAAACTAATATTGAAACCCAAATCTCAGAAATATTTAATCATATAGTCTTCCACAATAAATCTTAACATTTATCTCCAAATAACATAAACTAATCTTAAAGTCACATACTGAAAAGTAATTAACCTAATCACATATTATCTATGATAGGTTAATTATTTCCATAAATAACCCAAATCTCTATATTTCCACAATAAAAACATAGATTCTTCCAAAATAAAATTCCATAATTACTCTATAATTTAAATCCAAAAGTATTCTATTTTCCTTAGTCATATAGTGTTCCCAAAAGAGAAAACATCTTCCAAAATAAACTTTATCACTTAATCACCAAATAATTTTCCTATACTAAGGATATCTCTTTGATAAAACATAAAATCCCAAATCAACTTATTCTTGATCAATAAAATTATTTAACAAAAAAGAATAAATCATACTAACCAGGAACTTCACTTAGGCCTATGGTAGGCAATAAATCCTAGTCACACATTTGTTGTGGGTTCGATTCTAATGGCCTTGTCGGACACGATGAGTTTCCACCCATCCTGCGGGTTTTACTTTTTCTAAAACCAAATAATTCTTATAACTTTCTCAAAAATAGTATAATTTCCTCAAAAATAACCATAACCTATTTTATCCTCAATTTTTATCTAATAAATTTTATTTTTCATCCCAAAATGTAATAACCATTTATCACCACACAAAAAAAGATCATATGAACCCATATGGTTATCCATTATGTTCACACAAGAAAATATAATTCTTTATTGAAAAAAAATTTCACATATCAAACTTCAAGGTTACACATACTTGAAAAAGTCTTTCAAATTAATGCCATGATCAAAAGAGACTTGATACTTTTAATCATTTCATCATCCAAAAATCTACCATAACTCTTGAATCCCTTATATGTATAATTCTTACTCATTCAATGTTTTTTATGATCCATTAACCATTATTTTCAAACATATTCCATAATACTTATTTCCTACAAAAAAATCATAAATCATATCCAAATATTCAATAATGTCCAAACATCAGCTAAGAAATAATACATACCTTTCATTGTCCATTATCAGTTTCCTCATACTCAATTGAAATGGAATTAGGTATTGGTAAAAATATATTTTTATAGTCCTACTGATCCCAATCCTAAACCTTATTTATAGAATATCTATTTGTATAATGAACATGCACACCACATTTAAAACATTCAATTGAACCCTTAGAAAGAACTTATTTCCCTTTATTGAATTCAACTAGATGCTTCATTTTTTGTGGAAGTTTATTGCTTTATGACCTTAATTACCACATATGAAACATATTACCATCCCTTTGAAGCATTTTTATAGGTGTTTCTTTCCACATCGTTGACACATAGGTTTATGAATATACTTACCTTTATGATTATTACCTAAACTTCCATTGGGATTTGTCTCTTGCATATATGATGCCTTAGAAAAATCAATAAGGTTCAAGTGGTAATTCATGTCTCTAGATAGTTGGTTAATGATAACCACAAGAGTTCTCATTGCAGCTCCTATTTCATTCGATTTCTCATTCATAAAACCACCATAGTTTCCATTACATCCATTGTTACTTTGGTGCTTGTTAGATATATCCATTTACTAAAACCAAAAAGGTCTGTGTGATTATATCAGTAAAATCATCATATAATATCTTATGAGGAGGGTAAATGCTAAGATATACTTATTCATGTTATCTTAAACTCATTAAATTTATCTAAAATAACTATGACTCTTTCTAATATGCTAACCATTATGGTTATGTCACTTATGCTTAAATAACACCCTAACGTCTAAAGTTATCTAAACCGACCTCTAATAACAACTATAAGGCCCCAGCCTTAAAAAATACATAATCTTGAATTAATTTAATAATTCATATTGAGGATATTTTTAGGTTTATAGCTTTATAGAATTATTTCATAACTTATACATAACAACTTGAATATTACATGTAGACACTTGTACTCATTATCCATTTTTTCTTAAAATAAAAACACTTAAAAACAATGAAACGTGTTTAGTTCCATGTTTTAAATGGAATGAAAGTTCCTTCATCTCATCCTTGACCATATTACACTTTAATTCCTCTTAAAAACATTTCAAAAACTTTGTATGGGCATAAAAAGTTCAATAAGGGATACATAAAGAAGAAACTTTTTAGTTATTCAAAACAACATGTAAACCATGAAAACATTATCATAAGTAATACTTTTCACCTTAAAGAAGTAGAAAAAACACTTAACTGAATATAATCTTATTTCTTACCCTTTTTATAACCAATATATTATCATAAATCCCATAGAAAACAATGTATATTATATAAATGTATTTGGTATATAAACATATTTAAATATAATAACCATACAGTCGAATTCCGTACATATCACTAAATGGAATAGCCATACGGCTGACTTAGCCAATGCATTAGAGGTTATAAGGTAACAACCCATCCTTGTTTTATCACATAACCACCCATAATTTGGTTTATCACATAACCCCCCATCAAATTTCCTAGTACAATTATATAATCAACAAACATAAAAGATTTCAAATATCAACATTTCAAACATAAATCTCATTTACAATCATAAGAAATAATTTCAAGATTTTGAAATAGTAAATACACTTTCAAAACCATTTTCAATACCAAAATTTGTAAAAGGGTATATGGTATTTATTTTCCATTTAAAAACATCATGGGTTGTTAAGGAAGACAAATATCAAATAATGCTCGCGGCGGCGGAAAGTTTGGTGTCACCGCATACGTTAAAAAGAAACATTCTTTTTATCTTTTAGAAAAACGCTACAGAGAAAAATATTTCCTTTGAATGAAATTAAATGTAAAAGGGGTTTATACACCATATAAAATCAGTTCGTGTATAAATCAAAATATTCCTCAAAGAAATGAGATTGAGACAAAGTCCCTTATGAAAATTAGACAGCCTAACGACATTACTTTAAAATTAATAAAATGAGTTGATGGGAGAGAAAAGGGTCTATAATCACTTTGAATTAAAATTTAAATCAATAAGGATATATAATAACATATCCCAACATAATAAAATTAAAATTAAAATATATATCATAAAATAAGTCATTAACTAAAAGATGAGGGTGAAAGGTTCCCTTACCTCGAGTTTGACTTCTCATGTATGTTCCTTGTTTTTCCAAAATAATAAACTTAAGTTAATTTATACTTTGTTAAGAACCATTTTCAAGTTTATTATTCCTTTTATATCACTTATTACCTTTCTATAACAATTATTTAATTATTTGAGTTCATATGAGACATTTTTTCGATGTTTGGAACTTAAGTCAAAAATGAACTTGTTATAATTACAAATTGTTCATGTGGTCAAAAGTATATTATCTCCAGAATGATATTAATGAATTATATATAATATAAATCATATAAACTCAGTATATATGTATTTTTAATTGTCCATAACATTTGTATATTATAAATGAAATACATCGTTCATGGAGATGGTAAGTCGTACATATGTATAAACACTACTTTCATTTCTTTTCTATATTTAAAAGAATGAAAAATAAATGATAAATAGGTATATTATAATTATAGTATAATATATATATTATATATGTTACATAATTTCATTAATTTAATCCTTTATATGTTCCATGTATAGCATGAACGAGTCATATCACTTTAAGGGGGCGGTAGTCTTCAATTCCTCAAATGAAATAATTATATTTATACAACATAAAAAGTATAATGGAATGTTCTAAATAATAATTAAAGAATAATAGAGATTAAATAAATATCATATATATAATATATAATTTCATTTCCATCATAATGGTTACCATGATAGGTGGTAGGTGAATATTGAACAATCATCGTTTCGTGAGGCAGTAGTTTACCGTCCACAGAAACAGTATGTTCTATACCCATTGGACAGAGGTGTTTGTAAGTGTAGGTTGAATACTTCTCATAAAAACAACATAGTATATTTAGGATACTATTTTTTTAATATAAAAAAGAATAATAAGATCATATGGAGTGGAGAAGGAAAAATAATGGAAAGGAACTTGGGAGAAAATTTTTCCTCAAATCGAGAAACTCATTTTGATTTAAGCTAAAAGGCCTTCTTAAATTTCCTTCTTCCTCGAGGAAGGCTAATAAGAAGAAGTGATGAATGTTGGGATCTTATTGGAGAATATTTTGGATGAGACAAGGGGCTTTAGAGGTGTCTCTAATGGGTTAGACATGGTGTCCTTTTATAAGATTGGGGAAGGGAACTTAAGGAATATCTTAAATTATTATTTTATTATAAATTCTATTTATTTTATAAATGAGTAAACATTATGATAGATAGAATATAATATGAATATAATTAGGATTAAAATCATCTAATAAGAATTATATAGGATTTGGATATTTTTTAATCCTAATCTTTTTTATTTATCTTTTTTTTACTCTTACCGTTTTATCAAGAATTTAACACTTTGAGAATCAAAATAGTTACCAAAATATGAAAAATATCCAATTAAAGAGTAAATAATAAAATTTTAGAATTATGATAATTATTTGTCTAAATATTATATTTTTTGGAATTTTATAATATTTAATAAAATATTTTATATTTTAAAATGTGAATTATGTCAATTTTTACAATATTTATATCATGACTTTTTTTAAAATCCATAAAAACTTTATTGATTTGAAAAAACCTCATTAATACAAATATAGAATGTAACTATAATCTAGAAAATTCTTGTATGACCTCAAAATAACCAAAATACATTTATTTTAATATATATATATAATCATTTATTTGAATCCTTTATTAATGAAGCAATCACTACATCATCATTGTGTCATAATTGAATTTATTTATTTAATATCTAAAAAATATAAATAAAATACCCTGATTTAGGAAATATTTTTATATTTATAATGATTATTTATAGTTGAAAATATAACTTATATTTCCTCATATAAAAATTGTTTTACCAAAAGATACATGTTTTGGTTTTATTTTCCTTAACTTCAAATTAAAAGTAATTAAATGTCATTTTGACACACAAGTGGCTCCATGTGGTCCTAAAATCAACTAAAGTATTCCCATAGTCGGCTATATCTCATTAAAAAGGATTATAAAATGTGTTAGGGTAATTTAATAGTGTTATAATATTATTTTTTATCCTTATCTACCAAATTTACCCTTTAACCATGATAAATAAAATAGTTACTGAAGTTACTATTCATAATGTCTAAAAATAAAAGTTATCTATTTAAACAATTTGAACCTCTTAATTACAAATATGGAACCCATTTTTCCAAATTCAAAACACAGAAGTTGCATAAATTAATTCAAAATTACTCCCTGTTGTAAAAACCAAAAAGCGTGTTTTTAAGAAATAATAACTATCAAAAGATTGTCATGTGGTTATATCTATTTAAAAATTGAAATTACAAACAATGACCACAATTGGATTAAATGGTAAAAACATAATATAATTACACTTTAAAACCAATTAGAAATATAATCTAACCATAGAAATAAATAAGATGAGAATATAGTTTTGATTTAAAATGCAGTACTTTTCACTATTCATTAAAAAATGAACTTTATCAGAAAAATGCCAAAAATTTACCCAAAGTAAACTTTGATGTCCCAATTATAAATAAGAGTTTTATTTTTTCAAATGTAACACATAAAAGTGACAAAAATGATATTTAAAAAGGGTTCACCATTAAAAGGCGGTAAATCGACCTTTTAAAGAATATTAAAGTATTTTATGCTTAAAATCGGATTCATTCTTATTTTAAGCCTCTAAAATTTATTGGATAAATGTAAAAATATATGTAATCATAATTTGTTTAGTTATGTTCATTATCATAAATACAATGACTATGTGTTAAAAACTATTTAAAATTATTTTATTATTATTTTATTTTTCGGTATAACTCAAAGTTGTGTACAACGTAAGATTTCAGGGAAACACGTTTTTGCGTGCTGAGTATTCTATCATAAAAAGTGTCCTACTTAGAATTAAATTAATATATTATTCATAAATATTAATATAAAGGAAAATGTATTATTCTATAAATACATGGGTCGCTACATATAGTCTTAATATAATCATATAAACGAATTTTTACTGGTCAAGATATTATTTTAAAACTTATCCATTGGATTAACCCCTTGGGAAACCAATTTTAATCTTAACTATAGTAATAAATTTTTAAATATTAGAGGGTTGTAATTTTACTTATACGATGAAAATTAGATCATAAATGGAAAATTATTGACATTTTAGGCCATATATTTTCCACATTTTCCACTATAAATTTTTTTATTATTTTTAAATAATTTGAAAAAATATAATTTTAATAAAATATTATTAATGATGTTTTTAAAACTATTCATTTAATTTGACATTAAAGAAACCAAAAAAATATTTAATTAAAATATAATATTTCACACATCCTTAATATGATATATTAATATATAAAAATTTTGTAACATAATAATTCATCCAAATTTTATTACTTTTAGAATTTTTAAAGTGATTATTTTATTGTTTTCATTAAATAAACACTTTATCGCTGTTATTTAAGAATTTTAGGTAATTATTAAATCAGTAAAATTTATAAATAAATTATCAAGATAAAAAATTAATTAATATTACAAATTAACATTTAAAAATGAACCTAACATCTTTTTATCCTTATAGAAAAATATTATATGTATCAAAGTCAAGAGTGTGACATTTTGTTTTTATTCTTTTCTTAAATTAATATAATGATCAATATCAAATAAAAATTTTACCAAGTAGAAATATTTTTAATACTATGATGTAAATTTAAAAAAATCATAAAATATAATAAATTATGGTTTTATAGAAATTTTAAAGCCTTTTTCCAATTTTTTAAAAGTGTTTTACCTGTTTTACCCTTACCGAGGTGGAAAATATTTACCAAGGTTCCTATTTATAAAGACCAAAAATAAAAGGGGCTTATTTAAAAATTTTTAATTTTATGATTCAAAATATGGAATCCATATTTCAAGAATAAATTTATAAAATTTTCATAATTTAATTTAAAATTAAACCCACAAAAGGTGGTGAAAATTAATTTTCCACAGGAAAAATTCTTTTTGTAGTATAAAAGTTATTATAAAAAAATACAACATGAAATTAATTACAATGACCATAATTGTATTATTAAAATTTTATATTAATTTATTTTACTTTTAATATCATTTAAAACAAAATGTGACTTTATAAGTATTTTAAACGAAATGATAATCTTCAATTAAAAATAGCATTTTGCACTATTTATCGAAAAATAAATCTATTCAAAAATTTATCAAAAATTCATTCTAAACTAATTATGACATGTCGATTTCAAAATGATAGAATTTTCAAATCATAATATTTTAAAATATTTTCTTGGTTATTTTAATCTCATAGTTTCATGTAAATAAAGTTATCATATAAATTCATTTAAAGAGAAATATATTATAAAATCTTGGATTGGTACAAAAATGTTACATTAATAATTAATTAAATATATTATATAATATTTAAATAACCATATAATAATAATTATTTTCTTAATATATTATAATAATATTAGTTTTTAAGTTCTCATATCTATCCATAATTGCATTTTGAACCATTTTTTATGTAGGTGGTTAAACCAACCCAAACTCGAACATGCTTTAACTTGATTAGAGAGTACTGTAAAGGAGGTGTTTCTTCTAAAATAACATTATTAAAAATATCATAATGATATTTTTTGATTTTTTTTATGATTTTGAATCATATTTTAAGATTTTTAGATAATTTATGAAAATATAAAAGAAAAACGAAAAATACTTCATCATAGAGGCGAAAATATGCTTGTACACACGATTAGAATTCCTATTTATAAATGTGTAAAAAGGGTTGAATGTGGATATTAAATTGAAACTTAATGATAATAATTATATTAAATATATCATGTTTATTCATCATTTATACAGTTAATACCAACCATAAATATTGGTAATGAAAAACAAATGATGTCACTTCATGGAGGTGGTTCTCTGTGTAACACACTAACAATGTGATTTTGTTTTTCTAAGTGAATGAAAATGAATAAATAAGGGTTTAACTGATAATATAACAACATATAATTATAATAATTATACTTAATCCATAATATTATTATGGTGATAACATATTTTTAAGAGTATGATTAAAAATAAAAACTTAAGTGGAGATAACACTAATGTTGGAGACTTGATTTTTTCATTGGAAGTTCCCTTGAAATTGAATAGATTGGGAAAAATATTATTAAACCAGGGATTATGTTTGTAGAATAGTTTTCTAGGTAGAATATAATTATATAGTTTCAGGTAGTACTTCTAAATATAGTTTTGTTTCTGTAAGGGTGTAAGTGATCCCCTTTTATAAGAGAAAAATAACACTTTTAGAAACACCATTTATATTTTGATAATTCTATGACACTATTCTAAGGTTCGTGGATCAAAAATTTAGAAATTATTTGTTATGGGTTTTTTATCAATAAATTAATAAAAATGTGTTTCCACAGAAGTTTTAAACATGTTATTTTATTTTTAACATTAAATATTTACATTTTACTCTTTTACTTTTTTACTAGGTAACAAGTATTTAACTATGTGATTTTATTTTTTTTTGAACATATAGCATAACCAATTTAAAAAAATTAGGTTTGATATAAATAAATTTAATATATATTTAATCCAATTCAATTTTTAAAAATTATAAAACTAATTTCTAAATTAAGACATATAATTTGTAGAAAAACTATTTGAGTATAAAAATGACATTTTGACCATTATGGATTCTTAATCATATTAAGTATTGATTATCCATTAAATTAGTTTTAATATATTTATTTATTTATTTATAAATAATATTATATACAATATTTAAAGGATATTTATTTAATTTATTTGATATAGATTCTTTGATATTAAAAAATTAATAATTTTAAAATAATTGTTTCACCATTATCGTGGTAATTATCATTAAACCTAACATTCTAAATTTTATACCCAAAAATAAAATTTTCAATACTAAATAATATGAACATTATTATCTATAATATAAGAATTGTTTTATTAAATTAACATTCTATTTTTAGGTAAATTAATCATAACATTAGTGCATGTATCGCGTAAAAACGTTTTTTTGAAAAAAAAATTTATTTTTAAGTAAAAAGGTTTATGATTGGGATATAGTTATCACTATAATTGATTAAAATGAATTTAAATATATATTACCATTCAAATATTATTTATTTAACATTTAAATAAATCAAAAACTTCATTTTATAATATTATAATTAATTAAACAAAATATTTGAAAAAAAAATCATTAAAATGCTACATAAATCTTCAAAATATTGAGCATTGTTTTATAAATTTAAAATATAATTTTAAAATTATTTATCATACTTTATAATATATATTTATATATTTAAATTTTTTTTAAAACTTCAATGTCATATAAAAGTTACGGTATCAAAAAAAATTCATCATTTTCATTATTCACCTAAAAACAAATAATTTTAGAAAAATCTCAAAAAAATTGATCCTAAGATAATTTTGTAGTAAATTATTCAAATAAAAATTTTAATTTATCAAATTTAAATTATAAAAATTGTAAATTTATATTTTTAAAAGAAAATATATTATATGAAGAAAATGACTTTTATTGAAAATGACTTTTTCGATATTAACTCATATTAATTATTTACCTTGTGAATGTAATAACTATTATTCATTTAAAATATTATTATATATTATAGATTTGTTAATAATTTATTATTATGATGTTTTGGTTTTTTATATTGGGTATAGCATGTGACACAAGTTATAGAACATAGAATGAATTTTAAAGGATCCAAAATATCAGGCCGTTACAGAATTTTAGGAAAAAGGTTCAATGGTGGAAATTTTCTTTTATGATAGATATCATTGGGTACATTAGTGTCCCTTTATTAAGTACCTGATGGCTAAATATGAAGGAGAGATTTTCCGAAGTAGACCACCGGGGGGCCAGTGGCCCTTGGTTAGGAATCCGGTATCTACAAGGTACTTGGTGGGGGTACACCATGTATCCAGTGGCCTCTAGGCTATTTAAAAGAATTAATTAATTAATTAAATTGATTAAAATAATAAAATACTTACCCTATCATTACTCATTTAGAATATATAACTAGACCCCTCTCTCTTCTCTATTCCCTCTCTTACAAGTGGGAGATATTCATTTTCAGCACTCTAATTAACACTTTTTTCTATCCTGTTAGACCACTAAAGGTAAATATAACAAACCTCTTCTATCTATTTGGGTTTTCTATAAAATAATCACAATTATTCATATACAATTATTATTTAAATTTTTTATTTTAGGTTTTATGATTTCTCTAGTTTGGGGTCAATTTATCAAGAGATTTTGCATGAGAAGGATCATATAATCATGAGGTAGGTATTCATCTGATATATGAAATATGTGTGTAACCAGGTGAAAAATGACCAATAATAGAACTCATTTAAGTTTCCTTATGGGTTTAACAATGTCAGGGACTATTTATATCATGATAGATCCTCTTAACCTTATACTTTGAACTCGTAGTCATCAATTCCCATGTCCCCATGTAAAATCATAAATATACCTAGGAAGAAGAACCTATAAGGGTTTTCCACACCCATTAATTAAATTACAATTCCTTAAAATGAATCTTATAGTATTCTTCATTGATATCAATCTTGAGGTATAATAGTTATTTATCTTTTTCATAGGACTTTGGGATTAATAGTGGTTGATATGTCTTGACCCATGTGAGAGGGATGATAATATTATATCACAAGACTCATTAAGAGTGATTGGGATTGACTATATAGAACATGATATATTAATATTAGGGCATGGGTATCCTAATGGTATATATTAGTCTAATGAGTATAGTTATATACTGGAAGTGGAATCCATGAGGGATGTTATAGAAAACTTATTCATTTATGCTTGTTTAATGGTTATGCCTTGAAAACCCTTTGTTGTGAATCATTGATATATTATTCAGATTGATTGTTATATTAGTAGTATATAATCCACCCTTCTTTATTATTATATAGATTCATCATTCACTCAGTTTGGATGTATTAATATGGTGTATTATTCACCTTGGTTAGTGTATCAATAATATATCATTCACTTTTTTTATTATATCAGTGATATATCATTCATTATGGTTAGTGTATCAATGATATATTTTTCACCTTGGTTAGTGTATCAATGATATAAATTTCAACTTGGTTAGTGTATTGATGATATATCATCCACCTTGGTTGGTGTTTCAATGATATAACATTAACCTTGGTTAGTGTATCAGTGATATACCATTCCCCTTTAATATTTGTTTCAGTGATATGTCATTCGTCCCTATGAATTTTTTTGGTGATTCATTATTCACCTTGGATATTGGTGTTTATGATATATTTTTCACCCTTGTGTATTATGTTAGTGATGCATATTTCACCTTGATTATGGTATGGTGATATATTTTTGACCCTCAGGTTATGGTCTAGTGATATATAATTCAGTATTTTATGGTTTTATGATGATAACTCATTCACCTTGAATGGTATTATAGGGATGAATCATTCACCTAGAAGATAATTATGAGTAGTGGTTACTCACTCACAAAATCATTATGATAAAACTATTTGATAATCATACCATTTACCACTAGATGAAGCAGGAATGGTCATTCATTTTGGTGGCTATTTAGTATCCAACGATATGATATGTGTTATACTTAACATTGTTTTGATACAATATAATATCATGCATGAATCTATATATTATATATTTATTTATGGACACCATGAGTGGGGGTATACTAATTATATTTGTCACACCCTACACATGCACCTTGGTGGGTGTTCAAACTCATGATCAAGGATATAAATAAGGTTAAGGGCCTTATGATCAAAATAATGAGATGATATTGATAGTTATATTAGGAGATGGGACTATTAGACCCACAGACCCATCTTTTTATAAGTATAAATAAATTTTTATATTTTTGATTATTTATTGTATATTATAAACCCATTGGGTGATCCTATACTTAATTTATGACTTGTTTTCCATTGCAGAAGGTTTATTTTTTATTATATCATGTGATGTTTTGTTATGGTTGGTTTATCAATGTAATGTCTATATTATGAAGTTTTATTATGGTGGATATCTTATCATTATTTATTCATTATTTATAGTCATTCGATAGAAGTTATAGTCTCCCCATGATATCAATGGACCCTATCTACTAGCTGATAGACATTAGAATATGATGAGGTGTTTTTGAGATCATGTGGTTCTCCATTTTGGGCATTGTTTAGGTTGACCATATTATGGATACTAAAAAGTGTTATGAGAAACTTTTTATGATTTATTTTACTATTTAGGACATGGTAGAAGAAGATATTGCTGGTTGGAAATTGGGATAAACCTTATTATTATGCTCAGTAAACGCCTCTATACAGGGAAAAGTCTAAGTTACTAGGGTGTTGGAATGTTTTTCTTAGTTTTTAAGTATTATAATCTTTTGATTTTAAGTAATATGGTGTGTGATTTATTATTTATTTTTTGAATATTGGAATGGGTTGAAATAGAGAATTTTTTCTTTCATATTATTAATAATATAGGTTTATAGGACATTCACCCAGTTGTTTGTGATTGATTACCTAGATACAAAGAGGTTTGGTTATTTAAATAATCAATATTGAGTTATTATATGTTTTATAATAAAAGTTATTAGTACCACCATACTTGATTGAACCCATGAATACTAATTTCTCTTATAACATTTGTATAATATCTAATAATGTGGATATTATGTATCAAACCTTGAGGTTGGGTAGGTTAGGCTAAAATATTTCAAGTTGTATGGAACCTCATGGGAATAAAGTGCGCATAGATTTTTGGTATGTGATTTTTTTACTACTCTTCCAAAAATATGATATAAAGAACTATGATATAAATGTATTTAGTTATGCATTATGAATTTAAAAAATATTCCACCTTGAAGATCACTATTTTGAGTACAAAGAGGGTGGGGGTGATCAGACTCTTCTAATTGCAGTATTGTTTCCTCATAGGGATTAACATCTCTGTGTGAGTTTTCTATGAGTTATAAAATCGATGGAACATGGGGTTCTAAGGGATAATATATTCATGTTTAACTTACAAGGGAGTTTCAGATGCAGCATCCACCCCTCTTTTTGGGTGAGGGTGGTTCACTTGATGTAGAGTTAATGATAGGATAATTATAGATCATATTTTACTAGATAGTTAACCCTCTGATTTAGAGGTGAATTTAGTGATGTATATCCTTTTTGGACCAACCAATAATTACTGATATGTGAAGGTCTAAGAAAATTGACATTGGGGGTTGTCTTGAAAGGAATTTTAGACCTATTTTTTCAATAAATTATTCCTTAAGACCCTGAAGAGGGTTAGAGTTCAGGATATTATGTATCTTTTGTAGGGGAGATTTTAGTGATGGATTATACATCATGTATCGCAAAGATACTTTAGTAGATATAATATATAATAATTAAATTACATAAAATGGAACGTTTTATAGGTGTATGAATAGTATATAGTAAAGTAAAAAAACAATAAATAATAATAATTTTATAGTATTTTGGATAAAAAAGATACCATATATACTCTTCACAACCTCAAACTTGAGAGTATAGAGAACCATAATAGACCTCACCTTTATTGGAATTGATAATATAATTTAAATAGTTCTCTTTACACTGATATAAAAAACACAATAATTTACACAGGAGCAAATAAAAACCAAAATTTTACCATGAACAGTCATAAACTTAATTATTTTTATCTAGAAGAGGAAAAACCTAGGTTAAAGTTCATTTTTACTAGGTTGTTGAAGGGTTTTAGAGTTATGTATAATGTTTCGAAAATCTTTATAAATATTCCAAACCCCAATTAATACTAGAATCTATATATACATTTATAATGAATATAAATGGATAGTGATAATTATTGAACCTGATTTGTGTTTTTTTTTGTTTTCTGTCAATATAGATAAAAATATATTAATAAAAGTTTCATGGACTCAATATATGGATAAATTATTGATTGGAAATCCCTATGCATGTTGAGAAGTAAAGTTCCAATGAGGATTTATAATGGTGAATTATTTATCTCTATGGTGGAAATGTTTGGATGAAGTTAAGATTGTTAAAATAGAATAAGATGATTTATAAGGCTAGGAGAAGGTTCTTGGGTATTTGAAATTATGGACTCTGTTATTTTACAAATGAATTTTCTAAGGGATTGTAAGAAAAAAAATCACCAACCCAAATCTAACACACCCACCCAAGCATAAAAGGTATCAAAAGGACACTCGATAGTCTATGAAGGTGGAAACTAGCCAAAAGTAGTGTTGAAGGTGGAATAAAATAGGTAAATCCCCTATATGAGTTGGTTTAAGAGAAAAGATCTAGGAATCTACTGTACAGGGTGGCACAATAGACTCGTTGGACCGTTGTGGGCCCTAAAGGATTTTTTCAACCCGCTATAGAGCACAAGTGATAATAAAGAATCACCCTTACCATTTTTGTTTTGATGTGGGACTCATATAAATATAATACTATTTGTCATTAAAAATCATTATTCAATAAACATAAAATTACAACATGTATTCGGTCATCTTCCTCATGAAATACTAGTTACATACTGAGCCAGCTCTGACTAAGTTATTTACTTCCATTAAAGGAGATACCGATCTTGAGTTGAGATTTTATATTTCATGTGGGAGTTTTTGGAAGATAGTAGAAACTCCATGAAAGCATGAAAAATTATAGGATAATTCAAAATATATGTATACCTTAGTGTCTATGAATCTAATAATAAGATCGAGATGACCTAAGAAGAATAATACTTAATGTTTATAATACCAAAATTCAACTTTATATAAGACAGATGACACACATATGAAAGATCATGGAGCTTCTAATGAGATGAAATTCATATGAGATAAAATATCATATAAAAGATATTTCATATGAGATGATATATTCATATGACTTGACTTCATATTAAAGGTATCATCATATGAAATAATAATTCATAAGGTTGAAGTTGTCATAAGGTTTATACCTTGAAAGGTTACACGCCTCATAAGGATGATTTTCTTATAAGGTTTATTTAACCTTATAAAGCATGTAAATATTAAGAACCTCATAAGGTTCTAGATCGATGTAAGCGGAATCCTTGTAAGGTAATTCCAAAATAGAGATATATGTAAGGGTGGTCAATGTATAAAGATGGAACTTGATGTAAGAGTGTCTACATATGAGTAAACCACATACAAATGATTGAATAATGAGTGAGTTCTAGATTAGATTATGATTTTTTGTACATTCAAAATCAAATATCATGATTTTTTTTAATCATGGTTTTAGCTGAAGATGGAAGGAAAATTTTCAAAGAGAGACTTGTGTCATGAAAGGATAAATGAAGACTAATATTCATGATTCATGTGAATATATAGATTTATTTTATGAAGTATATTTTATTAAATCATATAATAGAAAAGAGTCCTAGTAATAATGTGATAAAAAAGGATAAATATATGAATTAATGTCTAAATAAACATGGATTTTTGAATTTTGAGAATTATGGAAATTAAAAAGTCACACTGCACAGGGAATACATAAGTATAGAAAAAAATGAGAGTAAGTAATAACGTCTTATTCATGCATATATATATATATATATTCTCTACAGGTCTAAGAATAAAATTGTGGTAAGAACAGATAATGTTCCAAAATTTAGAAATCTTTGATTATTAAAAGAAAAGGTAATTCTTGACTTCCAAACCAACATCATATTCTATGAAATCAAAGTAAAAAATAAGTGAAAATTGATGCTTAATTCAACATATATAATCCCTAAAAGTCTAAGAAAGTATGCATCTAATTATAAATGTATTTCAGATCCTATAAGTCAAAGCAATAAGGAAGAACTGATAATATTTTCCCTTTATTGACTTGAAGTACCAAAGATCTATCAAGAGGTAACTAGTTCTACATTAAGAAGAGTTTCTTTTTAAACTGAAGAAGAATATGAGAGAAATTATTGGCTTTGATTAACGATCAATTATTTCCTAGATTAACAAAGTGATAAATCTCACCTATATCATTTATTTATGGTAGATATCTAAATAAGTATGAGAAAAACATTGATTATTATATTTTAGGTATCACTAAAGATGGTTTCATATTGAAGAATGAGATTGGACCATTTGTGTCAAGTGATGACTGAAGTTGAGTTAGTGATCATACTTCATAAGAAGATAGTCAAATATTGTATTCTACTAATATTAAATAATGATAATTTTTTTCATTCTTTTTACTTGGTTGGTTTCAATATAGCGGGTCCAAGTCCACACCCTTTCCCGGGATTCTTTTGATAATAAAAAAGAAGTTGTGGTGGGTGGGATAATAACTACCGTACACTAGGGACATGATTATCCTAATGGCTAAAAACCTCATTAACAAACCCTAATGTTATTGTGGTGTTTATTTTCTGTTTATATTTTCATGCACACTAACTAAATGTGAGATAAAGAAAAGAGAGAGAGATCTATTCAATAAATAAGTGAAGAGGTGGAAATGGATGAAATTTTAAATTGGATTAAAATTATACCAAAAATAATTACCCCCCCCCCCCAATTATTGAACACATATTATAGTAATCCTTTTAATTAGTATTAGAACATTTCATGCCTCTTTTGGGATCTTATATTTGAATGTTTTTTTAAGAATTGAATTTATTTTTTCAAAGGCTGTATAAATTGAAAATTTGATAAATATTATTATTTTCGTATTAATAAATCATAAAATAAAAATATACTAATACAATGACGAATAGGAATAAAAGAGATGTAAATAGTTTGATAAAGTCTTCATCAAAGAAAGAGGACTCTTTACTACATAAAAGTAATCATAGTGGTATTATTTCCAATATATTTGTTAATAAGTATCCACTTGAGTATAATGACGATGAGAAGATAAACCTCATGATAAAAAAGGGAGGGAAAATTGTTTATACATGTGATTCTTAACAAGATAGATCTATCATGGGGGAAGAATTTTTGGCAGTTCATCTTAATTAATATTAAAGATATAGGAAACTATTCTACCACAGAAGTTCTAATGCACTCATGTGATTACATGATTAATAGTTTTCCTGATGAATCAGATTCTATAATGAGGGATATTATATATAAATATCTAGTAGAAATAATTATTGGTGATTTTTTCTTGTTTATAATTATGAAGGATTAGATCATTGATTTTGAATAATAATTCGAAAACATAGAGAAATAATTTGAATAAAGAGTACAAACCTATGTAAAGATCTCCAAAAAGTTTAGATCCAAATAAGAAATAAATATAAAACATAAATAAAGGTGATATAGTTTTGAAAATTATTCTATTAATAAAATTTATTAGAGAGAAAAATCCAAAAATAATTTTGAATAAAAAGTCGATGAATTAGAGGAAAATTTAAAGTCTTCCATTAATATTAAAATTTCGCAATTGTAATTCAAAGATAAAAAATAATGAGATTAAATATTTATTGTAAGAAAATAAAAAAATTCCTAATGATCAATTAAAATATAAGATAAATAAATCTTATGAAAAACTAACGATATTGGAGGATCATAAGAATATCTGCCTTTAGCTTGACATAAATCTTAAAAATATGAAAAATGATCAAATTATGTCCTCATAATAAACTGATAAGAATGTTTCATCCACACATAATTATAATGGGGTTTGCAATAAAAATAAACTAAATATGTCGGTAAAGTATCTTAAGATCATGTAATGACTATTATATGGAATTATTAAGCTTATGTTTGGTGAGATTTTAGTAAAAGAAAAGAATTTATTTGATAGTTTATAAAAGAAATGAAATGAAATGAAATGATTTTTATTTCTCTGCTTGTGTTTGGATCAATAACATAGTAAAAAAATGATTAGGATTTCTCTCCATCATGTTTGGTGACAATTTTTAAAAGAAAAGAAAAGAAATGGTTTTGATGCAAATGACACAAATAAAAATTATTAAAAAATAACACATACGCAGAGAATTAAAGGACATACTTTCCAAAGATAAAAAACAACCATATATTAGTTCCTTAGATACAACACAACCACCATGTATACCCAACATGAACAGTTTATGTTAAATGATACAAATAACCTTTTTTTAAAATATATTTTTATTTCTTTTTTATATAAAAAATCATTTTAATCAATAATTATATTTCATATCACAAAAATTAGGTAAACATTAAACTATGAACATATGTTAATACAAAATTTAAAATTTAAAAAATTTAATTAAAGATAATCAAAATTATTTATATAGTTTATTAATTCAAAATTATTAATTCAAAATTATTAATTCAAAATTATTAATTCAAAATTATTAATTCAAAATAATTACTAATTAAAAACAGTTATTAATTCAAAGTTATTAATTTAAAATATTTATTAATTCAAATTATTTATAAATTATTTATATAAACTTTGAATAAAAGATAATTATAATTATTTATAATCGAAATTATTTATTTATTATTTATGATTATTTATATACACATAATTAGTTATTTATTATTATTTATATATACACAATTAGGGATAATTTTGGGAATTCGAAAAATAAATCAAAAGGAGGAGTGTTTCTATCGGAATCGTCCTGATTTTGGGATGATTTCAAAACTGAAGAAATTGTTGATATGGGATAAATCCATTTCTCCCCCTTTCCACCCCTTGTGTTTCTCTCAGTCATTTTGACCTAACCAAACTAGATAAATCTATTTCAATCATCCCATATCTTCTCTTTTCCTCCCAAAATATTGCTGCCAAATGAGTAGTAAAAGAAGAGGTGTCATCCATATCAAAATTCAATTTATGTACTAAATATATTTAAAAGAATAATTGATATTTAAATAAATTTTTTAAAAAAAATGGATAATTAAAAATGATGAGAATACAACAACTAAATACAAGGTGGTTAGCTGTAATAGTAGAGGTGGAATTTCCTAAAAAGAAGCCCAACCAGTTAATGAACAAGCTGAAACGAAGATATCTACTTATTCTATAAATTTTATACAACATGCAGTATAAATATAAAAACCATGTTTTTTTGGTAAAAACTAGTGCTATAAAATATTTGGGCCTAGGGAATTATATTTTTGGTATAATTTATTAAATATTGATTTTCAAAGAAAGTATGCAATGAGGGGGAGAAAACAAGAGATGTTGAAACATCCACAAATTAAGAGAATAATTCATTTTATATAAAATTAATTTCAAATCATTGGATATCTATGTGAGGCTTGAAATCAAGGTGATCATATAAAGGAACCATTCTGGTATAAATACGCCTATCATGTATCAAATAAATCTAAAGAGGGAATACAATAAATTATAATAAAAGAGCATGATAAGAAGAAAGAGAATTCTACCTTGGTAAATAAATGAAATAAGTAATATATTGAAAAAATCATTACCAATAAGCTAAGAGGACATATAGGAAAGTTATCCTTAAGGAATAAACACAGGAGAATTTTTTTTAAAAAAAATACTATAAAATTAAAGAAGGTACTAACACTAAATATGATTATCTATTACTATTAAGGAAGAATGGGGAATACCATAGACACGTGGAAATAATCTATGTATGGATATATTAAAGTAAATGTGCTTGAGAAAAATGAAAATTTAGTCTAAATTGAAAAAAGATGACTAATTTGGTGAAGATTTTTTTCTAATTATCCATGTGGAATAATCAATAAATCTAAGTATATTCCCAAGGAGTGTATGATTATTTACCCACCTGACTTATAAAAAGATTGATAAATAGAAAATCACAAGAGAGTTCTGGTGCTAAAGGGAAATAAATAGTTCTGCATTAAGAATAGTAACTTTATGATATTTTATTAAAAAATTATGACCAAATGGATTCAGAGGTGTTGTGTGGGAGGTTCAAGTAATCTAGCCACGACTCAATGGATTTTCTAACAGTCAAAATAGAATAAGAAGAAATTATAAAAAAAAATATGAAGGTGGAACCAAGTCAAACATGTTCCTTTATGGATCTTTTTATAAAGGATATCTCACATTCATAAAAAAGAAAATAATACATACTTTCTAAAGTTAATTCTGATTTGAAAAACAAAAGATCATGCTTGGAGGATACTTTCAAGGAAAGAGTAAAAAAGAAACAAGCATCATGGTTGAGAAAAGATTCCTATACTTTTTTTAGTTTAAAGAGATAAATAAGATCCACCTTATTCCCTTAATAATTTGGGTTATATTTATGTACTCTCATTATAGGGAATTGAAGGTAAAGATTGTTTTCAATGGATAACTAATTAAGGGATGTAAAATGGAATAAATATTTCATATTTTTAAAAATCACCATCATTGTTTTATTTATCAAATGGTTATCCAAAATAACACCTAAATAAAAGATCAACATTGATGAAATAAATATTGAGATCATCCCTTGAGGGGGAGTTTACCTTGAGAATCTTCCATACTTACTTATTCGATTCAAATATGGACTTTTTGGAAAGTGCATGAAAAATTAATTGGTGACGTATGTATACATATTATTTCATACCTGTTTATGAAATATTAAGGTCTCGTATTAAGGGGGAGAAATTATATTATTAATAGTGTGGAAATAAATATATTTGAAGTGAACTTATGCTAATTTGTAAAACCTTCTAAATGTACTTGAATGTTTTTGACATATTTATAGAGATGAGTATAGGATCTCTTGTAATAATTATAAAATGAATGAAGATATCAAAGGGAATTGTTTTTTATCCCAGTGACATATGAAAACCCTCTGAATGAGTTGTAGTAATTAGTATTAGTTGGTATCATGTTCAGTTTTTTAATGGATAACTTTTTTATTGAAATCAAACCCCCAATTTTTATAAACAAAGCATGTCCTACATAGACTTTTAGTGCAATGATTGATTGAAAATTACTTAATAATGAAGTGATAAAATCCTCTTACATGCGTTTTTTGTTTGTTTTCAGTAAGGGGGTGAGAATAAAATGCAATAATTCAATGATAAAGGTGGAGATAATAAATAATGATAAATATAGAAGAAGAATTGGTTAATATACATACCATTGTCTAGAATTGGTGTTGAAAACAAATGAAAATGAAGATATTATTAAACCCACTTTATGTTTGTGTTTTATTTTTTGTTAATAATAATAAAATATATTAAGGGAAATTTAGTGATGTAAATATATGGCTAAAATGTTTCTTGGAATTCCCCAACCATGTTGAGAAGTGAAGTTCCAAGGAGAATTTATAATAGTGAATATTTTATCTCTATTATTATAATGTTTGGATGAGGATGAGAATGTTAAAAGAAAATAATAATAGTTATAAGGAAAGAAAAAGTTTCTTGGGTATTTTGAATTATAGACTTTTTGATTTCATAAAGAAATTTTCTAAATGATTTAAATAAAAAACTTTACCAACCTAAAGCCAGCACATCCACCCAAGCAACCATGGCATAATAAGGAAACTCGCCATTGTATAAAGGTGTTAACCTGCCTCAGGTGTTATTTAATGTGGAATTAAATATGTAGATCCCCTATATGGTTTGGTGAAGGAATAAGTATTTAGGAAGTTACTATGTGGGATGATACGATAGACCCATCAGGTTGGTGTAGGCCCTAATGGATTTTTTCAACCCACTATATAGTATCAATATTAATAAGGAATCACCATTAACACTAAAGTATTAGTATGGGACTTGTATAAATATTATACTATTTATTATTAAAAATACGCATGCTATCATCCACAAATGACCCCATGTATTCGGTCATCTTTCCTGAATAACACTAGTTACACACTAAGCCAGCTCTATCCAAATCATTTACCACCACTCAAGGAGATGAATATCTCAAGTTGAGATGTCACAGTTCATATAGGAGTTTTTAGAAGATAATTATAACTCCATTCAAACATGTAGAGTGAAAGGATAATCCAAATTATATGTATACCATAGTTTCTGTGAATCTAAAAATAATATTGATATGATATAAGGAGAATAAAAGTTAGAATTTATAATATGAAAAGTAAACTTCATATAATACATATTAAACACATATAAAAGGTCGTGTATATTCATATGAGATAAACATAATATCATATAAAATATCATATGAAATAGATTTTATATCATGGGAGTTATTTATATGAAAGAGATTCATATGAAAGGGATCATTGAATAAAGTGTGGTCGACATATGAATATGGAGATCGAGGTATGATTGGATAAGTATGAGTAAACAAAATATGTGTAACTAAAGTATGATAAAGTAATGGATATGAATATTCTTTGCAATACATAAAAAATTATATATCATGATTTGGTTAATGTTGATTCTAGATAAAGATGGAATGACGAGATTCACAAAGAGACTTTCACCATAAAATTAGGAGAAACCATAAATGTTATGCATTATTCTCATGCATATGTGGAGTTATTTTATGAAAAATATTTTTCATAATCAAATTATAGAAAGTAGCTAGAGCCTTTAGGTGAGTAAAAGGTGGAAATATATGAATTAAATGATAAAAATTAATGATTTTTTAATTCCAAGAATTATGAAAATTAAAAACCCACACAGTACAGGGAATATAGAAGTTGAGAAAGATGAATATGAACTATTGATTTTGCATTCATTTATATATATATATATATTCTCTATAGGTCGAAGAAGAAAGGTGTGGTAATAACCAATACTACACCAAGATTTAAAAATCTTTGAGAATCAAAAGAAAATAGTATTCTCGACTTCTAAACCTACAATTTTTTTTTGTATTTTGTGGAAATAATATGAGAGGTCTAACACTGCATTAAACATATATACTCAATACAAATTGAAGAAAAGATATATATAACTCTAAGTGTATTTAATATCCCACAAGTTGAAGAAACCTGGATGAAATGATATTATATTATCATTGTAGACTTAAATTATTGAATAAAAAGAGAGAGATAGAGAGAGAGTCAATATTAAATGAAGAAGAGGTTCCTTTTTCATTGAATAATAAAAAGAGAAGAAAAGTTACCAACCTTGATTAAATACTAAATATTTCTATGATAAAATAATGATAGATACATCCTATAACCTTTATCTATTATAGAATTATGAATAAGTACGATCTAATAGACTGATAGATGTATTTGATTCAACACTAAATATTACTGCTTGTCAAAGAAGGTCTCAAGAGAATACTAAAGCTGAGTTATTAATCATATTTCATAAAGATTAGGTCAAATACTATATTATTTTGATATTAGAAAAAAAATCCTTTTCTTGATTTGTACCTAGTCGATTCCAAGTTAGTGGGTCGAAGTCCATACCCTTGTTTGTGCTTCATTTGATGATAAGAAAGAAGCCTTGTGCATGTGGGATAATAAATGCTATAAACTGGGGAATTAGTCATTCTAATGGATAATAAACTCATTAACAAACCCTGGTGTTCTTGTTCTTCTACTTCCCTATTAATATCTTCAAGCATACCGACCAAATGTGAGATAAAGAAAAAAAGAGAGATCCATTGACCAAATAATTGAAAATAAGATAAGGGATAAAAATTTTAATTCTATTAAAAGTTTAAAAACACTGATTAAACCCCATATCAGTGGTGTAAACACACCATTATTATCCTTTCACCATTTGTAATTAATATTAATAAATAATGATATTAACAATATATCTTACACTAGTTAATCCAGATCATCCATTCTTTTCACAATAATTTCATCAAGATCAATAAGAATAAACTAGTAGACTACTTCCTTTAAAGGTATCCAAGGACCTTGGGAATCACCTAATGAAAAATTAAGACCTCTATAAACACCACAGTATTCCAAAACCATAGTTTAAGGTAGGATATAGTAATATAAAGTATAAAATCAACTTGAAGAATACTAATGATCAGAAAAACTTACATGAGGATCAAGCCAACTTATATAGGCACCCAAGAGCCTCAAAAACCATCCTTTATTTATGGAATGTTTCATAAACTTCTATAAATGTTATAAATATTTATAACATTCAACCCAACCCTTCATTAATTATTATAATAATTATAAAAACATATTTAGTGTTAAAATTTTTATAATCATTATCTTGTGACTGTTTTAATTGATTAAGACAGTTGGAGTGGAATATAGAGACCAAACCAATAATTATCAAACAAAAAAATTATTCTTATGTATATCCATGACAACATAGTGTCTCACACTATTTCATGATTCACGTAAGGATATACCATGGAAATATCTAAACCATTATTCCACATATATTTTTTTAGTTCACATATCCATCATTTATCGTAACCAAACATGTGCATTCTATGGATGGTATAACCAGTGTGTGAGTTATGATACAACTTGATAAAAAAATTACAACACTATTATAGATACAACACAATGAAATAATAAAACTATAAAACTAGTGTAAGTATCATATGAGGTGATTTTGATGAACATGTAGCTTCACCCATTGATTGATCACTTGAATGACCAAGCTTTATTAAAATCAAAAAAGTGTCCTAGAATTGAACATAAGAAAGTTAGATGATAAATCATATAATAAATTGTATCTATTTAGTTTATAAATTTTCCCCTATGATGGTATTTATATAAATAATATTTCTCTACCTATTTAGAATGTAAACTCTCTCAATAATCTATTCTCTACTGATAAATTCTTATGGGTAATTCAATTCTAATGATCATGGAATTAAATCAATAATATCATTATTTAACATTCACAACATGTGGCTTAGAATCATGATCATGGGATTTAAATATTCACACCAATCTATAATATTTACATTTAAATAATACATTAATGATAAATAATTTATAAAAAAAAGTAAAATGTATTCGCTTTTTTGTGGAACATGTTGACATAGAATATATTGTTTCTTAATAATTCATTTAGTGTTAGACATAGTCTCACACTTATATTATTAATAATGCATTTTACTTAAAAAATTTCATGTTTTTACTCATTAAAAATTGTTTGGAATATATTATTTTTGGAGAATAACATGGAAATATGATATTTAGATATTGTAATGTGCATCCATTAAAACTATATTTTTCATATTGTTCTCATACGAATCTATATTAATTTCCTTCAAACTACCACACAAAAATAATTATTAAATACTAAAAAATAATATCAAAATAATAAATTAACATGAATAACTCAGAATAAATCAAAATAATTTAGATAATGAAAACTATGAATAAATATATCATTACAATAGTCATGATGTTTCATTGAGTTCATAAGATATTTTGGAATCCTTAAGATGGTGTTGGTGTGTTGATGTTTCTTACATTGAATAAATGGTACTCTATTAGTTATAAAATATTATGTGTTGGATTCACATAATTCCATTTTCAATGTCATATACTACATTGGATGATCACAACACTACATGAAGTACTGTTATAGCATAAGGATTCAACAAAAACATCCTTTATATAGGTTATTGATTATGGAAAATTGATGAAACTTGTGATATGTTGATAGCTTAATGTTCAGTTTTGACATGGGAGTGTGTTTTGATCTTTTCTTACAAAAATCAATATTTTGATGGTATAATTTGTAACTTAATTTAAAACCCATGATATTCTAATGTAGCATCATGAAAATTTTTATTATTATTACATGATGTTAAAACCTCATGTAATAATATTCTACAACACATTTTTACACCAAAAATATTATTACACAATGCGCTTTACCTTATATTTTCAGTGCGATTAAATATTTATAATAAAATGTAAAAACCAATTGTATTGTCCCCAAATTCTTATAAAAAACTAAATATAATATTTATATAAATAAAATATAAACCAGCTAATATTCAGAATGAAATATTTTAAAAATAAAACATATAAAACTAAAAAAAATCAAACAATTAATGTAAAAACAATTAAATAAAGTATTACACTACAAAATATACTTGAAAAAAATTAACAAAATATAATTGAAAAACCTATTAAACAAATAAACATAGATATATATATTTGTAATTATCAAAACACAATAAATAAAGTTTCAAGGAACCACTCAAAAGAGGCCTCTAGGATGATATGTTTCAAGGATAGATTGAGGCACCCCATATATGTTCAAGTGAATATATTTATCCTTAAATTTTTTCTAAAGGTTGTAAACTAAAGCCTTTAAATAAGAGGAAATAGTCATAGGGTGGATCAATAAGGATATTTTCTTCTTTTTTTAGAATTTTATGCATGTATTCAAGTAGTTGAAAGTGAATATTTGATGGTTATTTCTAGGGAGGTGATATGAAGGGTAGCTTGGGTTGAGGTTTATCTCTTTCCCCATGAGCGCAGAACACCCTAGAATGTTTTTGGTGTGGTTAACCAGGATATATTTTTCCAAATTATGGTAGTCCAATAAAGTAGTGTCATTTATATAGGAGAACGGGTAACTTTCATTGGATTTGTAGGAACACGACTTTGTTTGATAGTGGGTGAGTCAATGGTTGGACTCAAGGATTTAGATCCAGGCCAAGAGAATCACCTCAGAGTGGTTGTTGGGGATCATTAGGTCATTATGGACATTTAAAAGTATGTGTTTTAGTTTTAGGAGTAAAAACCTAATTATAGGTTCAGGTTAACTATTTATGATTGAGTAAACTCCCTCTGAACACATATAAGGGTCATTGGCAATTTGAGGTATGATCCTAGTATAATCACCTTATCTTATGCATTATTTTATTTATGTTTAACACTAATGAATCTTTATTTTGATACATATTTTCTATATATATTTGATCAAATAAGTGTTTTTTTATCCTTAAATGTGATTTAATTGATAATATTTTGAAACTTTTTCATATTGAGTCAAAATTGTAATTCCATGAATATTTATATGGAAGTTTTGTTTTTCAGTACATATTTGACTAAAATTTCTTCAATTTAATTTTAATATATCTTAATAATAAATTGAAATAAATGCTTTTTGGTTCTTTTAAAATTATTTTTATGTGATGTAAATAATTATTTTAAGTTTTATGTTTTTATCCTAATTTTTTATTAAAACACTTTTTATTTTAATCTATTAATGTTGTAGATTTATTGAAAAATATAGTTTAAGTGCTTCTTGTAATATTTTTAATTCATTTTATATGCCTTTTTTGTTATCTGGGAGAATTTCCCTTATTTTTTCTATTTGATTTTTGTAGTATATGTGGCTTTTTTCTATGTCAAGTTTTTAATTGGTAGAAGTTTATTAGGATATTTAGAAGTGACATCTAGTATAATTATTTTTCAATTTCACATACAGGATATTTCAAACTGTAGTCCTAATATTTTTCAAGTAGCCTATATGATTATTTTTGGTTGTCAAAGACCATTATATATTTCTTCACCAGTTGGCCACATATGAAATTTATGCTCTCATAGGAAATTTCTCCTATGCCATTGGATATTTCCACCATTTCTAATTTTTGAATATTCTTATTGACGGAATCCAATACTTTATATATTTTAATGAGCTAAAATAACTATTTTAGTGATATCAAATGAAGTAAAACCTTAAGATAAAAAAACTCAACCTTCAACATTTAATAAATATTTGATTGAGGCTTGAATATTGAAGCACCAAAGTTTATATAGAATAATAATGACCTCACTAATATTGAATCAAAGGTGGATTTAAATTTGATTGAATCAAAGGAATCAATGGAAGTTGTAAACAGAGATTCTCAATCTGGAATATATTCAAAATCTAAATAATAAGATGATACAAGGCTTTTAATGGACCCATGTAAAGGTTATATAGACTTTAATAAGAGTCATTAAATATTGTATCAGGGTAAAATCATGATTCAAATACTTTAATTATGATGGTTTTTCATAATTAAATAACCCATATAAGGGTAACTATAAAGACATTTATTAAGGTGATTTCACAGATATACACTTGCATAAAGGTCACCAACCACTATGTGTAAGGTTACAACTAAATAAATTCAAATCACATAAATGAAAATTACACACTGCGTAAAGGAACTATTATTTATAACACCCTGAATCTAGTAACCTAGAGCAGGTGGTTATTTTATTATAGTGTAAATATATATAATTTATCACATCCCAAAGAACTAAATAATTTAGTAGTCTTTGTAAACTTGATACATTCTTTAATCCCAAATTACATTTGAAAAGTTAAATTTTAACATAATATTTTATTTTAGAGAATCATTATTATCTCTATAATATACTTTCTCATCAGTCATAGTACACTTCCTAGCATCTTAGGTGAAATAAAAATTAGAAAGGGGTTATCTTATATGATTTATAAGGATAAACATACAACGTAATCTATCATAAAATAAATAAAACATGAATAATATAATTGATATAAAAATAATTAAATATGTCATGTAACTAATACTATAAAAAGGGGACTAAATAAATATATAAAATAACAACATAAATAATCAAATTGATAATAATAACTAGTTTCATAATTATATAATTTATAATACTGTAAATCAGGATATTACCTTTAAGGCCTTGTGAAAAGAAAACATACATAAATAGGTAAACTGTATTCCAAATACCCAAACTAGTTTGTCTAATCAAACCTATAAATTCATAGAGGGGATATAATAGGCCCCTCCCATCACTTAATAATTTTAATACATTCCTCATATATTGAATTATCAATTTAATTAATAAAAAATAATCCTCATCTAAAAATATCCATAGTGAGTAAATAATGGAGAATAAAAATATGTCCCCAATTTATAAAATAATAAAACACCGTATGTAGAAATAGAAACAATTTAGGAAATAATAAGGTCCATGATAAAAATAATATGAATATATCTACTGAAATATGATCACAAGAAATTTAATTTTCTAGGATAAATTTAATGATCACAAAAATTTATCAAGATATGTGAAATGACCATCAATTTATCAAAAAAGTAGATTTTTTAATAAAATTAAATCTTTTGGATAATATAATAAAATATAATTAAAAATTTTAAAATAGGTTTTCATTAAATAATTTTCGTTTTAAATCCATTTAAAATTTGTAGAAGAAGATAAATATTGTAAAATGGCTATAGTGGAGGGAAAATCTGTTAACACCGTATATGTGAAAAAGAAACATTCCTTTTGAATTTTTGAAATGAAAGTAAAAAAAATAAACCTTTTAGAAAGCATTAGAAAGATTATTTTCAAAACTTTTAAAATTCTAGGATAACTTAAAATTTCCTTAAAAATCATTTGAGTAAATAAAAAATTCTTTGGTGAAACAAATTTTTGAAAAATATGGACATGGAAGAAAAATATACCCAATCAAAAGAGAAATAACATCAACTTTTATTTTAAAAAATTTATTTTCATGATTCAAGTTTAAAATATAGAAAACTTTAGAAGAAAACATGGAAAATCATTAAATATATAGAGGATAAGAAAATATATGAAGTTTATGAAGGATAAATTATAAGTTTCCTTCAATGATAAATATAAGCAATCCATAAAAATGATATTGAAAAATAAATTTGTATCTCTTTGGTAACTTTTAATTTGTAACTCCATGAAGTTGTACACTTGAATTTAAGCATTAATCATTATGAATAAATATATATTCTTTTAAAATACATTAAATGAGTAGTATATACACCATATAAAATTAAATAAGTTCATAATACAAAATATTTCTCAATGGAGTAGAAATTCAGAAGAAATCCCTTACAAAGATCATATCATTAAAGTGAAAATTAATAAATGATGTGATTATGTGTAAAAAAATTAAATAAAAATAAATAAATACAAAATTATACAATCATGATTCATTTCACACATAATAATGTCATAACATAGTCAATGAAGTATAAGTATAAACCAATGCATGAAAATCAAGTTAAGAAAACCCATACCTCAACTTTGAATTGGTTCAAAAGCACTATAATATACTTTATAATAAATTAAATTTTATTATAATTCTATAAAATATTTATTTAAATACTTATAATAGAATATATTATCCAATTATAACATTTCAATGCCCATTTATTAATAATTCCTTATTAAAATTTTTGTTTTCGTGTGTTAACTCTTCCATTTTTCATAAGAATTTTGGTTCGGTAGTTTCAATCCTTATACTTTGATCATGGTTAAATCATATCCAGGATTTTAATAATTATAAAAATAACATATATATTCATTATATATATATATATATATATTCATCAATAAAATTTATAGATAGAAAAATGAATTACAATATTTATAGAGACGGTAGGTCGTACGTACGCATATTCATTGTTTTCACTTTTCAATGGATAGAATGAAAGAAAGGAAAATAAAAAATAAACTTTAAATAATAATTATAATATAATATATATTCATTAAATATATTCTTATAATCATCAATGTAAATAAAAAACAAAAAAAATCGCATCGCTTCATGGAGGTGGTAGTCCACATGTACACACGAGGGCCGTTATCATTTTCCAATGGATGAAAACGTAAGAAGGTAACTGAAATATTATATTTTCCGAAACATAATTATATTATAAATATCTTATTTAATCATTATTTTAAAATTTATAAACATCTAAGTAATACGGTGATGAAAAATGAAACACACCACTACATGGATACAGTAAGTCATACGTACGTATGGAGGATGTTTTCGCTTAATGTGGGATGGAAAAGAGCTGTAAAATGGTTTTACCATAATATTAATAAAATATAAATATATTTTTGATAATATATTTATTATTTTATTATGGTTACAACATATTTATAGGAATTATAATAAGAAATAAACATGAAATATTTTTTAAAGGCAATTACCTTTTTTTCTGTAGAATTCCTTTAGATCCCTTTTTAATGACACTTGGAATGGTATTTTAAGAATAAAATAACCTATAATTCATGAATATAGGTTTTATAATATAATTTAGTAGGTTTTTGTTGATATATATGGCTCAAAGTGGTGTAATTAATAGAACGGATGGGTGCCCTTTTATAAGGGAGGGAGGGGGCATTTTTGGAAATTCATGAAATATTATAAACTAATATGTGTTTGAATCGTGTAAAATGGTTAAAATGACATGTATTATGATTTAATGGTTATATAATCTTACTATAATCATGCAATAAAATTGGTAAAGGTTTAGATATTATTTTGAACCTTATTCTTTTTATTAACCCCTTTGTTAACCATTTTTTAACTTTAACTGAAGTAATGACTTTTTCAATATTAATGGATTATAATTTTACTCATAAGATAACAATTAGATAATAAATTTATAAGGGATGAAATTTTATACCATTTAACATATTATTTGTCTTATTTCATTTTTTTATAATTTTTTAATAATTTGATGAAATATTATTTTTCATAAAATATCATTAAATGCATTTTTGAAAATATTCATTTAATTTGACATTAAATACATTAATATAGAAATATAATTCAAATATAACCCTTCCAAAAATATCTAATATTTTATATTCATCTATAAAGTTATTGGGGTAGTATAAATCACTCAAAAAATAATACTTTTAGAGTATTTAAAATCATTTACATGATATTTATACTCTTTTCACAAGAACTGTGTCAGCATTGTATAAGCATTTAAGGTTATTATTTAATCACTAAAATTAAAAAATAAATTACTATGATAGAAAAAATGGATTAATATTTTAAATACACATTTATTACTTAAATTATCTTTTTTATCCTTATGTGATAATTTTATAGATATTAAAGTCTATAAAGTGACATTTTTTAATTTTCCTTACTTAAAATAATTTAAATATCATTATCAAGGGAAAATGGAAAAAAATGACATATTTTCAAATTTTGTATTTATATGTTCAAATTTATCCCATAAAATGAAGGAAATTGTTGGGTTTATTTTGAGACATTATTTCATGGTTTTAACCCTTTTCTCATTTTACCCTTACTGAGGTGACAAATATTTGCCACGATCACTATTCATAATGACTAAAAATAAAAGGGGAATATTTATCAAATTTTAGCCTCCTAATTCCAAATATGGTATCCATTTTTCAAGATTCAATTTATATAAGTGTAATAAATTAATTTTAATATAAATTCGTAAAATGAAATAAAAAATGGTTTTTAGATAAATCTGTTTCTAAGTGTAAATATTAATTTATATCAAAATAATAAAAATTATTGACTAAAATAGAATTAATTATATTATTATAAATAAAATGGATCACATTTAACTTTAATACCAAATACAAAATATAATGGGACATTTAAATTATTTTATTTAATGAAAATTAACGATTGTTTTTGAAAAATCAACATTTTTCACTATTCACTGAAAAAATAAATCATTTCAAAAAAAAATCCCAAAATTCTACCCAAATTTAATGTTGATATGATGATTTTAAAAATTATGCCCATTTAAAAAATAATTATTTTAAAAATTTTAAGAAATTAATTATAATTCCCACGCACAAAATGCAATAAAATCATTTTTAAATTGAATGAATTTTTAAAGCATAAAATGACTTTACTGAAAATTAAATACTTATTTGTTATTAATAAATAAATTTTTTAAAACCCTTATACATATTTTTCATAATATGTATAACCTTATTGATACCCTTAAATTCAATGGCTAAGTTATAATTGTCACATTTAAAAAATAATATTTTCATAATATATTTCAATTCACTTAAAGATTGATGTTGCATATTAAGTAAGATATTGAGATTATTATTTTAATTTTAAACTGAATTTTTGGGGTGTTATATCCCCAATAAATAAATTATGACCTTACAATTTTATCTCATTCATCAAAGGTTCGGTATTTGAAAATACATTTATAGAAAACTCCTATCATATAGAGGGATAATAAAACTTATTTTAAAAAGGTAAAGTGGGAAACATAAAGGCTACCTGAAATATCACATATTTTGGTTCCGCTATAAGGAGAAAATTGGTGGGAAGTTAATATATAAACATGAAGAAGAAAACTAATTTTTAACTAAAAATATAGTGTGACAAATAACATTTCCATGAGAAAGTTAACGACCACAAAACCATAAATAGGTGAGGGGTGAAAAGACAATAAATTCATTCAGGGATGAAGGTAAAAGGATAACATTTTTATTTCTAGATCCATTTCCAAAATTTGAGGTATTATTTTGATAAAAATATATCAAACATGATAAAATGTAGTTACTTGATTTATTTCTATTCTAGAAGAAAAATTTCATCCATTTGTTGTGCTTTGATGAATTTCTAATTTATCTATTATTCTAAGAAATGAATATTCAAGAGGAATTTTTAATTCCTAAAGTAATAGAATTAACTTTTAATGGATCAAAATATCTATAAAATAATTAAATGTCATTCCTTATATGGCTAAATATTTACCAGAACCAAAATGGTTGGCACAATTAATCCAATATGCATAAATATAATACATTAATCTCTAAAACCTCAACAATAACACCCAAAGATAAATTTAATTTAATCCATAAATAGTTAACCTTAATAATCCTCCAAAAATATGTCTGAATAAATTCAAAAACCCAAAATATGAAATATTTAATCATTTTTTTCTAATAACACAATAACTATTATCTCCAAATAATATTAATCTCTCATAATGTCATATACTAAAAATGTATATACCCTAATCATATACTTTCCAAAATATGCTAATAATTTCCCAAAATATCCCAAATCACAATTAATCTACAATAAATTCATATATACTTCCATAAATTAACTCAATCTTTATTCCTAAAATTATATTCGCATTAATCTTATAATATTCCCAATATCATGAACTTCTTAAAAAAATAATAAAAATCACTTGGTCATCAAAGCACCTTTCAATCCCATGGTTATCTATAAAATAAAAATATATTCCCAAAATCTATTAACTCTTTTATCCTAATAAACCATAATTACCTCAACATCAGATATCATATTAACCCTATAGGTTTTCAATAACTTTAAACTTTTTTTCACAAAAATATAAAATCATTATTCAAAAAATAACATTTTCACTGAAACATATACTAAACCAAGGGTTTTATTCCCATATATATCACTAAAAATACCCTTAATCATATTAAAAATTAATCAGATAAACCTTAAACGGGCTATCTATGAATTTAAACTTATGACCAGCCTTAGTATTATCAACCCAAAAATCTTTAGGTTTATCCCAGATTACTATAGAATATCATAGGTTTTTAAAGGTTCTAATATCCCATTCATCATAATGGTTTATAAATAAAATGTGAAATAACCCAAGTATATTCCCTAGGAGTGTTAAACCAGGTGTGTAGTAAGGGTACACTCACTATGAAACAGAATGATGACTGATATATATTCGACCAACTCTTTTCAAGTTTATTACCCTTAGATTCATATGTACCAAAACCAAATCCACTTGTATTATCCAGATATGGATTTATTTATAGAGAAACCACATAGTCTATACCTTACCAAAACTTTTATGATGTTTTCCCATAATTAGACATATCCCAAAATTATTTAATAGGGTTATATTCTCTAATATATTTTTTACTAATTATAGTTAAAATTGTTTCTAATAAACTTTATCTGATACCAAATGTGACACTGCGGATCTAGTAACCTAGATTTTGTGGTGATTTTATTATATTTTCACTTGATACAAGCAATCACATCCTAAAGGACCAATTAGTTTAGTTGCCTGGTAAACTAAGAACATGATTGAATCCAAATTTATATTTGAAAACATAAATTAAAACATAATATTTTACTTAAGAAAATAATTATTCTCTCTAGTATATCCCTGAGTGTCATTCATATAACACTTTTTGGTGTCATAGGGAAGAAAACATAAGGGGGGTCTTAGATGCCCAATAAGGGAAAATGTAAAACAGAATCTATCATAAAATAAATAAAACATGAATAATATGGATGAGATAAATAATAATAAAATATTTAATATAAATAATACCATAAAAGGGTTCTAAAACCTTGGATAACATAACAAAAAAAATAATCACTTGGATAATAATAAATTATTTCATAATGATAGAATGCATAATGTAAGACATCATAAACTTATCATTCAAGTATTATTCCAAGGAAACATACATAAATAGGAAATGAACATTCAAAATACATAATAAAATCATATTTCATTTCAAACATAATCATGAAAGAAACATGTAAATGAATTATAAGTATAACCTAATGAATGAAAATTGAGTTAAAAAACCCATTACCTTAAGTTTGATTTTATTCGTAAGTGCTCTAACCTCTGGTATAATAAATTTATTTTCATTATAATTCTATAAAAATTAATTTAAATACTTATATTATCATATATATAAAAATTAAAACATTTAAATATCTATTTCTTAATTATTTCTTATTAAAATTACTATTTTTGGGTTTTAACTGTTTCATTTTTCATGTGAATTTTGGTTTAGTAGTTCAGGTCCTTGTTCTCTGATCATCATTCCATAATAAATATAATGTTAATCATGATATAAATATCATATATATTCATTATATATATATATATTCATCCATACAATGAAGATATAGAAAAATGAATTACACTATTCATGGAGATGGCAGGCCGTACGAATGCATGAACATTGTTTTCACTTTTCAATGGATAGAACAAAAAAAGGTAAATAATAATTGATCATTATAGAATAATTATTTTATCATATATATTATATATAGTCATTAAATCTATCACTATTACCATTTATTTAAATTTTAAACAAAAAATGAATCACATCACTTCGTGGATGTGGTAGTCCACACGTACGCACTAGTGATGTTATCAGCTTTAAACTAATGGGAAGGTAAGAAGTTAAATGATATATTATATTTAAAAAAATATAATTATGTAATAAATCTCATATATACTCATTATATCCATATTTATAACCATCCAAGTAAAATGGTGACGAAATATGAATTTCATCGCTATGTAGAGAAAGTGAGTTGTACGTATACATGAGCGATGTTTTTACCTTCTATAAGATGAAAATGAGGTGAAAATGCTTATCCCATAATAATAATAAAATATATGTGTATTTATGACACTGAATTTATTATTTTATTATGGTTATAATATATTTATACGAATTCTAATAATAAATAAACTTAAAAGATTCGGTAAAGACAATTACCTCTTCTTCGGTAGGCTTTAATTAGATCCCTTTCAATTGGCCCTTGGAATGGTTTTTTCAAAAGAAAAGAATGTTTAATTTTTGGTTATATAATTTTATAATATATTTTGGAAGTTTTTGGTTTAGATATATGTATCAAAGTATTGTAAATAAGAGAAAGTATTGGTGTCCTTTTATAAGGTAGTGAAGGTGTACTTTTGGAAATTCCTGAAATATTATAATATAATATGTGCCTAACTCATGTAAAATGATTCAAAAATTAAATGTAATAAAATATAAGGAATATATGGTCATTATATAATCATCCAATAAAATTTATGTAGGTTTATATATCATTTTGAACCTTATATTATTTATTAACACCTTTATTAAACATTTTAAACTTTAACTGTGATAATGTATTTTTAAAACTTAAAGGGTTATAATTTTAATTATAATGTAAAAATAGATCATAAATGAACAATGGAAAATATTTTTAGACCATATATAATAATAATTTTCCTCTTGATAGTTTTTTATAATTTTTAAATAATTTTATAAAATATCATTAATGTCATTTTTGAAATTGTTCATTTAATTTGACATTAAAGACACGAATATAGAAATTTGATTCAAATATAAACCTTTATAACATCTATAATAAGTTATATTAATATATAAAATTCATGGTTCACAATAAACCACAAAAAGAGTATTACTTTTAGAGTTCTTAAAATCATTTAATGGTTTTTTACTGCTTGCACAAGTATTGTGTCGGGATTGTGTAAGCATTTAAGGTAATTATTCCATCACTTAAAATTAGAAATAAATTACTATTATAAATAAATAATCCATATTTAAAATACACATTTATTACTAAATACATCGTATTTTTTCCCTTATGTAAAAATTTTAGATATTTTACACTGAATAGAGTGACATCTTGTAATTTTCTTTACACAAAACAATATAAATGTCATTACTAAGGAAAAATGGAACCAAAATTACATATATTTGAATTTGGAATTTATATGGTATAATTTATCCCATCAAATAAAATCAAGTAAAGTTTTTGTTTGATTTTGAGACCTTATTTCATGGTTTTAACTTTTTTTACCCATTTTAACTTACCGAGGTGTCAAATATTTACCACGATTACCATTCATAATGACAAAAAAATAAAAGCGGTCTATTTAGAAAATTTGAATCTATTAATTTAAAATATGGTATCAATTTTTTAATATTAAAATTATCTATGTGGTTGAAATTAATTTTAATATAAATTTATACAATGCAATGGAAAATAGTTTTTAGACAAAAATTGTCTTTAAGAATAAAAATTAAATTATATCAAAATCATGAAAATTTCTTATTAAAATAGAATTAATAATATTATTATAAATAAAATGGATCATATGTCACTTTAATTTCAAATAAAAAATATAAGGGGACTTTTAAATTGTTTTATTTAATGAAAAAAATGACATTATTTTAAAATTTTGTATTTTTTACTATTCATTGAAAAAAATCAATCATTTCAGAAAAATCCAAAAGATTTCACTCCAAGTTAATTTTTATATACTAATTTAATTTTTTTTTCATTTTTATTATTTCTAAAAGTTCTAAAAATTAATTATAGTTTACACACATAAAATACAGTAAAATCATTTTTGAATAAAATTCATTTTTAAAGTATAAAATGGATTTACTGAAAATTAAGTAATTATTTATTATTAATAAATAAATTTTATAAAACCCTAATACATACTTTTCATCATTTATATAATTCTATTCATACCCACTAATTCAGTGACTAAGTTATAATGGTCACATTTTAATAATATTATTTTTATGATATATCTCAATTTGCTTAAAACTTGGTGTTCTGTGTTAATCAATTTATTGGGTTTATTATTATTTAAAACTAAATTTTTAGGATTTTATATCATTGATAAATCCTATACATAAATTTTTCCTTCTATTTCTGAAGGCTTTGTTAGGGTATGACCTTAGCTTATAATAAGGTACAGTAATATCTACCACGGAGTTTAAAGTTAAGTATAAGTTCTATAAATGAGTTTAAATAATAATGTGCCCCAAATTCTCAAATAAAAAATATAAAACAAGTTTATGAATAATATTTATAAAGTTGATATCAAGAAACAAATTCTTTCAACCAAGATATGATAACAGAGAAGGCTAATACATGAATTAATAATCTCTAGGATAGAGGAACAAAAAAGAAGAATAAATCAATGGGTTAATATTTATGAGTGTAGGAATAATGTTAAAGATATATGGGACAATGAAATTCATCAGTGTTATGGTATTAGTGTTGAAGAGGGGTTTACACAATCTACTCAATGAAATTTATGTGAGGAATAATTTGAAGTAACTACATGAGAAATTGGGATGAAGCCAAGGGTCATGCTTAGTGAGACTAGTGCCAGTCCATGGTTCTAAGTGATGATGAGGTTAAGGGAAGGTTGTATAAAAATCAACCGGTTGACCAGGTTCTACTTAGTTATAATAAAGTGTAGGGAATTAGTTAGTTATAAGGGGAATACTATTTTAACTTTCTTTTCAAAAAAAATAAGATTTTAAATCCAAATAAAGTTATTACACCAAGATGAAAAGTTTATGAGAATAATTTTTTGTATATATTCTGGAGAGAAATAAATATTTATTTGACTTATTCATTTTTTCTTAGAGTTGTAATGTATATTCATTGAAACAAAAAAAATATTGATCGATATTGGGGTATCAAAGGAGGTTGGAACCTATCTCAATGATGAAGATTCCTTTACATTCCTTTAATCCATTTTCTCTACTTCTTGATATAAATTGTTTGTGCAGTATTAAATTGAAAATGTTTTTAGGTAAATATACTTGGGGAATTAGTTTGGTCTAATTCGCTTTTTACTTTTCTCATGCTATCATTTTTTCAAACCGAGTATCTATTTTATTCCTTCTTCAATCAAGTGGGTTTTCATATATTTTATATTTTCAAGAATCAATGATAGTTTATCTTTACTAAAAGTATCAACAATAGGAGCATTTATTGTGAAAATTTTATGACAAGAGTATTATTTATTTTTTTGAGTATTATTCTAGAATCAAACAGGATTTTGGTTTTAGTTAAATCAACTTTGTCATCTCTAGTGATTAAGGGAATTTTATATTTAGAGAACTATAAAATTTAATCAATTTTAAGTTAGTATTATTGAAAAAGGGGGTTATATTTGTCTTTTTTATTGTTGGTTTAGTAAATATTTTCATTGAAAAGGTAGTTTATTTCAATAACTATACAATCAACATTTCCCTAGATTATCAATTGTTCATAATTATTCTCTACTTATTTTTCTCACTCTATTATATTTCAAAATTCTTCACATTTATTCATTACACTCATTTCACATATCTTCACATCATGAAATCATCACAGATTTCTTTTTAAGTCATTATTTTATATTTTTCCCTTGTTTTTTAGATGAATTTTCTTTTCTTGGTCCACAATTTTTCAATCCTTCCTTATGATATTTACTTTCCTATCATTGTGCTATTTTTAATTAAGAAAATAAATAAATAAACTTTATAGTTTTGTAATATAAAATTTTCGACATTGTTGTCAAGGAATTCTTTGTTTGGCCAAGAGAAACAAAAAAATCTTAAAAATAAAAAAAAATCAAAAAATATATATTATTAATTATGTTGTGTATATATGTTTCACACATTTACTATGAATCATATATAAACTAGTTTGTGTATTCACACTGGAAAAAACCTAAAGATTTATATCCATTCATTTCAAAAATTTAAAAACATTTAAGTTATCTTGACAAATAAAATAAATTGAAAATGGAAGATTTTAGGGAGGTAGTGAATCATAATGAAAAAATAAACCCACCCCAACCTAGAAATAAAATCTTTGAGATATAGGCTTAGGTAGTTTCAACTGATAACAGTTTAATGTAATCCTTCATGAATTAGTATTAACCATATATATCAAGACTATGAAATCCAATAGTCACTTCTTTACATTATTCTAACCAATAATGGATTACCTAATGAATAATATTTAGAATTCATTAGATATTATCACAGTATAGCTCAAACAATTACGCTATGAGATTGGGTGAAAAGGATTAAATGTTAATTATTTTAAAAAAAATTTCTGCAGTTAATGCTCTCACCTAGATTCAAAATTTATATGTGGAGATGTTGAAACATGAGACCAGGTCTTTGATTGTTTTTTTATAAAGTTCTAACCTAGTATAATGAACAATAAAATTAGACATAAAATCATTGGTTTTTTCCTAGATAAAGGTGATATATTCCATAAAAATTAGGAATGATTTAGGATTCTTCTTAGATTATATCCTAACTACCATTTTTCTACATATTTGTTGATGGAAACCTTTTTTAGTGGCCTCATACCATACAATAAAACCTTAGTTTATAATTCTACTAGAGGATTTTTTTTCCTGAAAAAACTAAAGATGGCTGCATATTGAAGAATGATATTGGACCATTTGTGTCAAGTGATGACTGAAGTTGAGTTACTGATCATACTTTATAAGAAGATAGTCAAATATTGTATTTTACTAATATTAAATAGTGATAATTCGTTTTCATTCTTTTTACTTGGTTGGTTTAAATATAGCAGGCCCAAGTCCATACCCTTTCCCATGATTCTTTTGATAATAAAAAATAAGTTGTGTGTTGGTGGTATAATAACTACCATACACTAGGGACATGATTATCCTAATGGATGGAAACCTTATTAACAAACCCTGATGTTATTTTGGTGTTTATTTTCTATTTTTATTTTCATGCACAACAACCAAAGGTGAGATAATGAAAAGAGAGAGAGATTTATTCACTAAATAAGTGAAGAGGTGGAAAGGGATAAAATTTTAAATTGGATTAAAAGTATACCAATAATAATTACCCCCCCCCCCCCCTCCCCCTATTATTGAACACATATTATAGTAATCCTTTCAATTATTATTAAAACATTTCATGCCTCATTTGGGATCTTATATTTGAATATTTTTTCAGAATTGAATTTATTTTTTCAAAGGCTATATAAACTGAACATTTTGATAAATATTATTATTTTCCTATTAATAAATTATAAAATAAAAATATACTAATACAATGACAAATAAGAATAAAATAGATGTAAATAGTTTGATAAAGTCTTCATCAAATAAAGAGAACTCTTTACTACTTAAAAGTAATCATAGTGGTAGTATTTCCATTATATTTGTTAATAACTATCCACTTGAATATGATGATGATGAGAAGATAACCCTCATGATAAAAAAGGGAGGGAATATTGTTTATACATGTGATTCTAAAGAAGATAGATCTGGCATGGGGGAAGAATTTCTAGAAGTTTACCTAATTAATATTAAGTATATGGGAAACTATTCAACCACAGAAGTTCTAATGCACTCATGTGATTACATGATTAATAGTTTCCATGATGAATCAGATGCTATAATTAGGGATATTATATATAAATATCTAATATAAATAATTACTAGTATTTTTTTCTTGTTTATAATTATGATGGATAAGATCATTGAGTTTGAAGAAGAATTCAAAAACCTAGAGAAAGAATTTGAATAGAGTACAAACCTGTGTGAAGATATCCAAAAAGTTTAGATCGAAAAAAGAAATAAGGATAAAACTTGAATAAAGGTGATATAGTTTTGAAAATTATTCTATTAATAAAATTATTAGAGAGAAAAATAAAAAAATAATTTTGAAGAAAAAGTTGATGAATTAGGGGAAAATTTAAAGTCTTTCATTAATACTAAAAATTCACAATTGTAATTTAAAGCTAAAAAATAAATAGATTAAATATTTATTGTAAAAAAATAATAAAATTCCTAATGATAAATTAAAATATATTATAAAGAAATATTATGACAAACTAAGGATATTGGAGGATTAGAAAAATATCTTTTATGTGAAACGCCTTTAGCTTCACATAAATCTAGAAAATATGGAAAATGATCAAATTACATCCTCATAATAAACTGGTAGGAATGTTTCATCCACACATAATTATAATGAGGTTTACAATAAAAAATACCTAAATATGGTGGTAAAGGTATCTTAAGATCATATAATGACTATTCTATGGAATTATTAAGCCTATGTTTGGTGAGATTTTAGTAAAAGAAAAGAATTTATTTGATAGTTTATAAAAGAAAAGAAATTAAATAAAATGATTTTTATTTCTATGCTTGTGTTTGGATCAATAACATAATAAAAAATGATTTGGATTTCTCTCCATCATGTTTGGTGACAATTTTTAAAAGAAAAGAAAAGAAATGGTTTTGATGCAAATGACACAAATAAAATTTATTAAAAAATAACACATACACAGAGGATTAAAGGGAATACTTTCCCAAGATCAAAAACAACCATAGATTAGTTCCTCGGAGACAACACAACCACCATGTATACCCAATATGAATAGTTTATGTTAAATGATACAAATAAAATTTTTTTAAAAATATATTTTTGTTAATTTTTTATAAAAAAATTCATTTTAATCAATAATTATATTTCATATCAAAAAAATTAGGTAAACATTAAACTATGGACATATGTTAATACAAAATTTAAAATTTAAAAAATTCAATTAAAGATAATCAAAATTATTTATATAGTTTATTAATTCAAAATTATTAATTCAAAATTATTAATTCCAGGTAATCAAAATTATAGATTAAAAATTATCAATTCAAAATTATTAATTCAAAATAATTACTAATTCAAAATAGTTATTAATTCAAAGTTATTAATTTAAAATATTTTTTAATTCAAATTCTTTATAAATTATTTATACAAACTATTAATTCAAGATAATTATAAATATATATAATCAAAAGTATTTATTTATAATTTATGATTATTTACATACACATAATTATTTATTTATGATTATTTATATATACACAATTAGGGATAATTTTGGGAATTTGAAAAATAATTTAAAGGGAAGAGTGTTTCTGTCAGAATCGTCCTGATTTTGGGATGATTTCAAAATTGCAGAAATTGTGGATAGCGGAGAAATCCATTTCTCCCCCTTTCCACCCCTTGTGTTTCTCTCAGTCATTTTGACCATCCCAAACTAGAGAAATCAATTTCAATCATCCCATATCATGTCTTTTCCTCCAAAAATATCACTGCCAAACGTGTTGTAAAAGAAGAGGTTCCATCCATCTCAAAATTCAATTTATGTACTAAATATATTTACATGAATAATTTATATTTAAATAATTTTTTAAAAAAAATGGATAATTAAAAATGATGAGTATCCAACCACTAAATACAAGGTGGTCATCTGTCGTAGTAGAGGTGGAATTTCATAAAAAGAAGCCCAGCCAGTTAGTGAACAAGCTAAAACGAATCAATCTACTTATTATATAAATTTTATACAACATGTAATATAAATATAAAAACCATGTTTTTTTTTTGGTAAAAACTAGTGCTATAAAATATTTTAACCTAGGGAATTATATTTTTGGTATAATTTATCAAATATTGATTTTCAATGAAATTCTGAAATGAGGGGGAGAAAACAAGAGATGTTGAAACATCCACAAATTAAGAAAATATTTAATTCTATATAAAATTTATTTCAAATTATTGGATATCTATGTGAGGCTTGAAATCAAGGTGATCACATAAGGGAATCATTCTGGTATAAATACACCTAGAATTTATCAAATAAATCTAAAGAGGGAAGCCTATAAATTTTAATGAAAGATCATGATAAGAAGAAAGAGATTTATACCTTGGGAAATAAATGAAATAAGTAATATATTGAAAAAATCATTACCAATAAGCTAAGTGGACATATAAGAAATTTATCATTAGAGAATAAACACAGGGGAAATTTTTTAAAAAAAATACTAAGAAATTAAAGAAGGGACTAACACTAAATATGATTATCTATTACTATTACGGAAGAATGGGGAATACCGTAGACACATAGAAATAAGCTATGTATGGATTTATTAAAAGATGTGTGCTTGAGAAAAATAAAAATTTAGTCTAAATTGAAAAAAGATGACTAATTTGGTGAAGATTTTTTCTAATTATCCATGTGGAAGAATCAATAAATCTTAGTATATTCCCAAGGAGTGTATGATTATTTACCCACCTGAATTATAAAAATAATGATAAATGGAAAATCACAAGAGAGTTCTGGTGCTAAAGGGAAAGAAATAGTTCTACATTAAGAATAGTAACTTCATGATATTTTGTTAAAAAATTATGACCAAATGGATTCAGAGGTGTTGTGTGGGAGGTTCAAGTAATACAGCCACGAATCAATGGATTTTCTAAAAATCAAAATAGCTTAAGAAGAAATTATAAAAAATATGAAGTTGGAAAAAAATCAAACATGTTCCTTGATGGATCTTGTTAAAAAGGATATCTCACATGCATAAAAAAGAAAATAATCCATACTTTCTAAAGTTAATCCTGATTTAAAAAACAAAAGATCATTCATAGATGATACTTTCAAGTAGTGAGTAAAAAAGAAACAAGCATCATGGTTGAGAAAATATTCTTAGACTTTTTTTAGTTTAAAGTGATAAATAAGATCCACCTTATTCCCGTAATAATTTGGGTTATATTTATGTTCTCTCATTGTAGTAAATTAAAGGTAAAGATTGTTTTCAATGGAGAACTAATTAAGGGATGTAAAATGGAATAAATATTTCATATCTTTAAAAAATCACAATCATTATTTGATTTATCAAATTGTTATCCAAATAACACACAAGGAAAAGATCAACCTTGATGAAATAATGATAGAGATCATCCCTTGAGGGGGATTTTACCTTGAGAATCTTCCAGACTTACTTATTCCATTAAAATGTGGAATTTTTGGAAAGTTCTTGAAAAATTAATTGGTGAGGTATGTATGCATATTATGTCATACCTGTTTATGAAATATTAAGGTCTCATATTAAGGGGGAGAAGTTATTTTATTAATAGTGAGAAAATAAAGATATTTGAAGTGAACTTATGCTAATTTATAAAACCTTCTACGTGTACTTGAATGTTTTTGACATGTTTATTGAGATGAGTATAGGATCTCTGGTTGTAATTACAAAATGAATGAAGATATCAAAGGGAATTTTTTGTTTTTATCCCAGTGACATATGAAAATCCTCTAAATGAGTTATGCTAATTAGTATTATTTGGTATCAGGTTCAGGTTTTTAATGGATAACTTTTTTATTTAAATCAAAACCTCGTGGTTTATATACAAAGCATGTCCTACATAGACTTTTAGTGGAATTATTGATTGAAAATTACTTAATAATGAAGTGATAAAATCCTCTTACATGCATTTTTTGGTTGTTTTCAATAAGTGGGTGAGAATAAAATAGAATAATTCAATGATAAAGGGGGAGATAAGAAATGATGATAAATGGAGAAGAAGAATTGGTTAATATACATACCATTGTCTAGAATTGGTGTTGAAAACAAACACAAATGAAGATATTATTGATCCCACTTTATGTTTTTGTTTTATTTTTTGTTAATAAGAATAAAATACATTAACAGAAATTTAGTGATGTTAATATATGGCTAAAATTTTCTTGGAATTCCCCAACCATTTAGAGAAGTGAAGTTCTATGGAGAATTTATAATAGGGATTTTTTATCTCTATTATTATAATGTTTGGATGAGGATCATAATTTTAAAAGAAAATAAGAATAGTTATAATTAAAGAAAAAGGTTTTTTGGTATTTGGAATTATAGAATTTTTGATTTTATAAAGTAATTTTCTAAATGATTTAAAGAAAAAAATTCACCAACCCAAAGCCAGCACATCCACCCAAGAAACCATGGAATCACAAGGAAACTTGTCAATGCCTAAAGATGTTAAACTACCTCAGGTGTCATTGAAGGTGGAATTAAATAGGTAGATCCCCTATATGGGTTAGTGAAGGAGTAAGCGTTTATAAAGATACTATATGGGATGACATGATAGACCCATCAGGTTGGTGTGGGCCCTAATGGATTTTTTCAACCCACTATAGAGTATCAATATTAATAAGGAATCCCCATTAACACTAAATTATAAGTATGGGACTTGTATAAATATTTTACTATTTATTATTAAAAATACGCATGCTATCAGCCATAAATAACCCCATGTATTTGGTCATCTTTCAGGAATAACACTAGTTACCCACTAAGCCATCTTTATCCAAATCATTTACCACCACTCAAGGAGATAAATATCTCAAGTTTAGATGTTATAGTTCATATTTGAGTTCTTATAATATCATGATAACTCCATGAAATCATGTAGAGTGAAAGGATAATTCAAAGTATATGTATACCATTGTTTTTGTGAATCTAAAAATAATATTTATATGATTTAAGGATAATAAATGTTAGAATTTATAATATGAAAGGTAAACTTCCTATAATAAATATTAAACACATATAAAAGGTAGTGGATATTCATATGAGATAGACATCATATGAGAGAAAATATCATATGAAATAGATTTTATATCATGGTAGATCTTTATATGAAAGAGATTCATATGAAAGGGATCATTGAATGAAGTGTGGTCGACATATAAATATGGAGATCGAGGTAAGATTGGATATGTATGAGTAAAAAAAATATGTGTAATTCAAGTATGATCAATTATGGGATATGAAGATTCTTTGCAACACATTAAAAATCAGATATCATGATTTGGTTAATGTTGATTCTAGATAAAGATGGAATGATGAGATTCATGGAGAGACTTTCACCATAAAATTAGGAGAAACCATAAATGTTATTCATGATTCTCATGCATATGTGGAGTTATTTTATGAAAAATATAATCAAATAATATAAAGGAGGTAAATCCTTTAGGTGAGTAAAAGGTGGAAATCTATGAATTAAATGATAAAAATTAAGGATTTTTTAATTCCAAGAATTATGGAAATTAAAAACCCACACAGTACAGGGAATATAGAAGTTGATAAAGATGAATAGTAACTATTGATGCTATATTCATATATATATATATATATATATATTCTCTATAGTTCGAAGAAGAAAAGTGTGGTAAAAACCAATACTACACCAAGATTTAAAAATCCTTGAGCATCAAAAGAAAATAGTATTCTAAACTTCTAAACCTACTATATAATTTTTGTATTTTGAGGAAATAATATGAGAGTATTGACACTGCATTCAACATATATACTCCATAAAACTTGAAGAAAATATATATATAACTCTAATTGTATTGAATATCCCAAAAGTTGAAGAAATCTGGAAGAACTGATACTATATGCTCATTGTAGACTTCAATTATTGAATAAAAAGAGAGAGATAGAGAGAGATTTAATGTTGAATGAAGAAGAGGTTCCTTTTTCACTAAATATTAAAAAGAGAAGAAAATTTACCAACCTTGATTAAATAAAAAATATTTCTAGGATAAAAAAATGAGAGATGCAACCTATAACCTTTATATATTATAGAAGTATGAATAAGTATGATCTAATAGACTGATTGATGTATTTGATTCAATACTAAAGATTATTGCTTGTCAAGGAAGGTCTCAAGAGAATACTAAAGTCGGGTTATTGATCATATTTCATAAAGAGTAGGTCAAATCCTATATTATTTTGATATTAAAAAACAAAAATCCTTTTCTTGATTTGTACCTAGTCAATTCCAGGGTAGTGGGTCCAAGTCCATACCCTTGTTTGTGCTTCTTTTGATGATAAGAAATAATCCTTGTGCATGTGGGCTAATAAATGATATAAATTGTGGAACTAGTCAACCTAATGGAGAATAAAGTCATTAATAAACCCTGATGTTCTTGTTATTCTACTTTTCTATTAATATCTTCAAGCATATTGACAAAATGTGAGATAAAGAAAAAAAGAGAGATACATTCACCAAATAAGTGAAAATAAGATAAGGGATAAAAATTTAAATTGTATTAAAAGTATAAAAACACTAATTCAACCCCATATTAGTGGTGTAAACACCCCATTCTTATCCTTTCACCATTTGGAATTAATATTAATAAATAATGATTTTAATAATATATCTTACACCAGTCAATTCAGATCATCGATTCTTTCACAATAATTTGATCAAGATCAACAAGAATAAACTAGTAGACTACTTCCTTTAAAGGTATCCAAGGACCTTGGTAATCATCTAATGAAAAATTAAGACCTCTATAAATACCATAGTATTCCAAAACCATAGTTTGAGGTAGGATATAATGATATAAAGTATTAAATCAACTTGAGGAATACTAATGATAACAAAAACTTACATGAGAATGAACCAACTTATATAGGCACCCAAGAGCCTCAAAAACCATCCTTTATTTATGTAAGGTTTCATAAACTTCTATTAATGTTATAAATATTTATAACATTCAACCCATCCCTTCATCAATTCTTATAATAATTAGAGAAACATATTTAGTGTTAAACTTTTTATAATCATTATCTCGTGATTGTTGTAATTGATTATGACAGTTGGAGTGGAAGATAGAGACCAGACCAATAATTATCATAAAAAATAATTATTCTTATGTATAGCCACCAAAACATAGTGTCTTTCACTATTTCATGGTTCACGTAAAGATAAACCATGAAAATATCTAAACCATTATTCCACATATATATTTGTAGTTTAAATATCCATCATTTATCGTAACCAAACATGTGCATTCTATGGATGGTATAACCAGTTTGTGAGTTATGTTACAACTTGATAAAAAAATTACAACACTATTATAGATACAACACAATGAAACAATAAAACTATAAAACTAGTGTAAGTATCATATGAGGTGATTTTGATGAACATGTAACTTCACCCCTTGATTGATCACTTGAATGACGAGGCTTTGCTAAAATCAAAAAAGTGTCCTGGAATTGAACATAAGAAAGGTAGATGATAATGAATCTAATAAATTGTCTCTAGTTAGTTTATACATTTTCCCCTATGATGGTATTTATATAAATAATATTTCTCTACCAATTTAGAATGTAAACTCTCTCAATAATCTATTCTCTAATGATAAATTCATGTTGGTAATTCAATTCTAATGATCATAGAATTAAGTCAACAATATCATTCTTTAACATTCACTACATGTGGCTTAGAATCATGATCATGGGATTTAAATATTCACACCAATCTATAATATTTACATGGAAACAATACATTAATGTTAAATAATTTATAAAAAAAGTAAAACGTATTCACTTTTTTGTGGCACATTTTGACATAGAATATACTGGTTCTTAATAATACATTTAGTGTTGGACATAGTCTCACACTTATATTATTAATAATGCATTTTACTTAAAAATTATCATGTGTTTACTCATTAAACATTGTTGGGACAATATTATTTTTGGAAAATAACTTGGAAATATGATATTTACATATTGTAATGTGCATCTATTAAAACTATATTTTTCATATTGTTCTCGTACAAATCAATATTAATTTTCTTCAAACTACCACACAAAAATAATTTTTAAATACTAAAAAATAATATCAAAATAATAAATCAACATGAATAACTCATCCTGAATCAAAATAGTTTAGAGAATGAAAACTATGAATAAATATATCATTACAACACTCATGATGTTGGATTGAGTTCATAAGCTATTTTGGAATCCTTAAGATGGTTTTGGTGTGTTGATGTATCTTACATTGAATAACTGGTACTCTATTAGTGATAAAATATTATGTTTCGGATTCACATAATTCTATTTTCAATGTCATATACTACATTTGATGATCACAACACTACATGGAGTACTGTTATAGCATAAGGATTCAACAAAAACATCCTTTATATAGGTCATTGATTATGAGAAATCGATGAAACTTGTGATATGTAGATAGCTTAATGTTGATTTTTGACATGAGAGTGTGTTTTGATCTTTTCTTACAAAAATCAATATTTTGATCGTATAATTTGTAACTTAATTTAAAACCCATGTTATTCTAATGTAGCATCATGAAAATTTTTATAATTATTACATGATGTTAAAACCTCATGCAATAATATTCTACAACACATTTTCACACCAAAACTATTATTACGCAATGTGCTTTATGTAACACCCCGACCCCAGTTACCTAGAGTCAGTGCATTGTTACATAACATTGGAATGATCACAAAAGATCATGTCTCGAAAGACCGACTAGTTTAGTAGCCTTGGAAACACTAGATACATTCATAAATGTAACATTACATCATAAACTGAAAAAATACAATAACATAGTCTCCATAGTCCACACTCATATCCCCTTTTGACTATCCCTGCAGTTCAGTCAGAGAATATTTCTTCACATCCAGGGGAAAATAAAACATAGAAAGGGGTGAGATCACATGCTCAGTAAGGATAACAATATAGCGAAACTTTCATAAATAAGCATAGAAATTTAAGGCAATGTATAACTAAAACAAAAGCCTTTTAAACTTGAACTTCGGCATAATATGGAAAAAATAAAATGAAATAATGCCATTTACATATTCACATGGATATTCTACTAGTCGAATAATCACATGCAATATCAATAACAACTTTCATATTGATGGAATGCATAATGCCAGACTATCATAACCATGTAGCCAAGGCATCATGCCAAGACTACAAATAAGATTTTGTCAAGGCCCCATGCCAAGACACTAGTTTGTCTCATGAGACCTACCGATGCATCAAGGAGCTACAGCGGGCTCCACCCATCACTTATTAAGTCCAATGCATTCCTCATATGAAAAGGTTTAAACATAACATAAACATTCATATTAAAACTAGCATATGAAATGTAAATAATTTCTCCATAAACCATGAATGGTATAAAAATAAAACATCCAGAGTCAATCATATCACAAAACCTTCAATACAATATAGAAGTTTTTTATCATAATAAATCAACATCAAATAAGCTTAAAATCCATCAAAGGATGTTGACATAGATGAAATCAAAACTATTTGAGAGAAATATCTCTTTATTGAAATCATTTAAAAGTCACATAATTATAAAATAAAACATTTACTTTGAAAATATTCTTATAATCTTAGAAGGGAAGCTTTGACGATTTTATAACGGAGGAAAATATCTGCACCTACCATATAAGTTAAAAAAAGACATTATTACCTTGATTCTGTCGAAAAGGTTAAAAAAGACCTTATTTGGAAAACGACAGAAATATTCCTTTATAAACTTCTTATAACATGTCAAAAAGGGTATAAATTACTTTAACCCATAGTCTATAAAATGGCAAGAATGATTTGAAATACATTTTTAAGAAACATGGATGTGGATGATAAAGAGGTCCCAGTAGATAATTACGTATAAACAACCTCAGATAATGAAGAGATTGTGAAATAAACTCTTAACTTGTACTTTTCCGTAGTTTAGGATAGGTTAACATCATTTATAATGGTGAAATAATTGTTATTGAATTATAAAATAATCATATACATTAATATGATATCATATATGATCTTTTAACATTGTTCTGTTAATAATATCTTAGTAATATTGTCATTTCGGGTGTTAACGAATTAGTTTTACTTTATATTCTTTATTATGTGAGACATATTTGTTATGTATGGGATGTATATTATTCATATACAGAATTATATAAAATTTTTAAACATTATTTTTAATCATCAAATGAAAATTAGTCTTGAATGGATACGATGGGGAAAGAATCTCATCGCGTTCGTGGAGACGGTAGTCCGTACGTACGCACGAGCGACAATATCATTCTTTTGATATTAAAATAATATATAATTGGATGTTATGTCATATATACAGAATCATTATCATGTTATATTTATTATTTACATCAATTAAACATCATTATCATACCCATCCAAATAATATTGTATTGAATAACAATTACACCACGACGTGGAGACGGTAAGCCGTACGTACGCACGTATGGTGACATGTCATTCAAAGGATGAATAGAATACTGAATATGGTTGTACAATATTTATAATAACATCACAGTATATAGAATATACTGGAGTTAATATTTTAGAATGGAAATAACAAAGAAAGAAGAAGTGGAAGAAGAAAGGAACTTGAAAGAGGGTGGTGAAAACATTACCTCTTCTTCAGGTTCTTTCTTTTGATTTGATCAAACGGGCTCCTTAGGTTGGCTTTCTTATCAAACTAAGGCCTCTAGATCAAAGTGAGGGAAGATGGGAGAATATTTGGTCAGGTTTTGGCCAATCCAAAAGGCTTTGAAGGTGTAAATTTGAGAGAAGGGGGATTTCCCTTTTATAATAGGGGTGAGGGGCACCTTTGGAAAAGCTAGAAATATTATTTTATAATAAATTCATATTCAGTTTCTAATGTCTCCAAAGTGTATTATTTAAAGTTTAAGGTTGTTATGGGTCTAAATCCTTTCAACAATAGATTTTAGACAGGTTTGTGACACTATATTAAACTTATCATTTATATTTAACTCTTAGTTAAATAGTTTTACATTTACCATGTCTCTTTGTATTTTTATATTATATAGTTAATAAAATTACTATATAAATCCAAGTGACCCCAAAAGTGGTCAATTAAGGATACCCCTATCATGATATAAGTCCATTTTCTGAACCTTATATTTTTAAGAATATAATATCAATTAATAATATAATATTTGTTTTAAAAACTCTTTTATGTCAATTTTGACACTATTAGGTATTTTGTTTTTCATAATTTCATAACAGCATTATTACTTCGAAATAAATTTATATAACCCATCCTAATATGTCTTATTAACCTAGAAAATTAGTGGAATTCATAAAAAGTCTCAAATAACATTTATTTTGATATTTATAATATCAATTATTTTAATATTTCATTAGTTAGGTAATTACTGCATCATCGTTGTGTCATAAATAAATTAAATTATTTAATGTCTAAATATTATAAATAAAATACCATTATGCAGGAAGTATTTTTATATTTCTAATGAATATTTATAATCTAATTTATCTTATGTATAACCCTATATTAAAAAAATTTTAGTTATTAAACATAGATTTTACCTCTTTTAACTCTTCTTTGAATTAAATAATAATAAATGTCCTAATCTAATCCAAGTGGACCTAAATGATAATATTTTATTATGAAAGTTTTTTTTGGTCGAGATACACTTTTCCAATAGAATTATGACATGTGTTAGGGTAATATTAATATCATTTTTACCCTTAATTACCTTATTTACTTATAACCGTGGTAAATAAAAGTAAAAAATTACTATTCACCAAAAATTATTTTCATCTCATTGAATCACATTTTAATTCTTGATATTAACTGTGTCTCTCATATTTTAGAAATTCCACTCATAGAAGCGGTAAAATTAAGTTTTATGTGAATTTCCAAATTCTCCTAGGAGGTGGGTAAAAAATGGTGAAAAGTTCAATAAAATTTTTATATATCTAAAATCATTCTAAACTAAATCCAATGAATTAAATTAAACTTATATAGGTATTATGTATCTATTTTGACCTTAATTAAATTTAAATAAAATAATCAATTATTTAAATAAAAATTTGGTTTTAAACTATATCTCGGTGTTTTTTCACTATTCATCAAAAATTGAATGTTTTCAGAAAAATACCAAATATTCACCCTAAGCTAATTTCGATATTCCGAATCCAAAAATGAAGTCCATTTTGAAAGATAAAATTTAAAAAATTTCAAAATGTGGGTATTACTAATCATAACAGCTAGTTTGATTGGTTGTGGTGTGTGTTAGAACTCAAAGTTGCATACAACACATGCTACTGTATTATTCAAAGAGAAGCGTACCGTGAAAGCTTGGGGTGTTAAATTATCCCCTCCTTAAAATAATTTCATCCTCGAAATTTCTATATACTACTGCATGAAAAGGCATGAGTGTTTCTTCATCATAAGTTCCTCGGGTTTCCACGTTGCCTCTTCCATCTTATGGTTTCTCCATAAAACTTTTACCAGATGAGTCATTCGGTTTCTTAGCACTTGTTCTCTTGTATCAAAAATCCTAACGGGCTCTTCGCAATAAGACATATCAGGTTCCAGTTCTAATTCCACATAGGTTAGTACATGCATTGGGTCAGACATGTATTTTCTCAACAGTGATACATGGAACACATCGTGAACTTTGGAGAGACTTGGCGACATTGCCAAACGGTAAGCTACAGCCCCAATTCGTTCTAGAATTTCAAACGTTCCGATGTACCTGGGACTCAATTTACCCTTTTTACCAAAATGTATAACTCCCTTTCATGGAGATACCTTAAAGAAAACATGATCTCCTACCTAAAATTCCAAATCCTTCCTTCGGTTATCGGCATAGCTCTTCTGCCTACTTTGAGCTGCTTTGATGTGGTTTTGGATACCTTTACCTTTTCCACTGTTTCCTCCACCAGTTCTGGGCCTACAAGATTTCTTTCACCAACGTCATCCTAACAGGTTGGTACATGACATCTCTTTCCATATAACGCTTCATATGGTGCCATTTGAATACTTGAATGGAAGCTATTGTTATAGGAAAAATCCACTAGAGGTAAATATTGATCCCACATACCCTGAAATTCAAGTGACCAAGATCTCAACATGTCTTCTAAGGTTTGAATAGTTCGTTCTGATTCTCCATCTATTTTAGGGTGGTAGGCATTGCTTAAACGAAATTCAGTATCCAAGGCCTTCTGAAGACTCTTCCATAATCTTGTAGTAAAATGGAGATCACAATCAGAAACAATCGATAGGGGTACTCCATGAAGTCTCACAACTTCATTAATATATAGCCTTGCTAGACATTCAAGTGGTAAATCTTCCCTTATAGCAAGAAAATGTGTTGACTTGGTATGATGATCAACAATGACCCATATTGCATCGTTCCTTCTAGGAGTCTTTGGTAGTCCCATGACAAATTCCATAGTGATATTATCCCATTTCCACTCAGGTATGGGAAGAGGTTGCATGACTCCTCCAGGCTGTTTCCTTCTAGCTTTCACTTGTTGAAAAACCATACATCTTGACACAAAATCAGAAATCTACCTCTTTATGTTGTCCCACCAAAAATTTTCCTTCAAATCTCTATACATTTTGGTTCTCCTAGGGTGTAGAGAGAAATTGGAACTATGAGAATCATCCAACAATTCCCTTTTTAGATCAAGTATATCGGGAACACAAAGTCTCTTCCCAATTTTTAAAATTCCTTCTTCATACACAAAGTCTCTCAATATCCCATCATTCACAGCTTTAATCTTCTTTTTAAATTCTTCATCATCGGTCTGAGAACTCTTAATCCTTTCTAGTAAAGATGTTTTGGAAACCATTTGAAAAAAGCATTGATGTTTCACCTTCCATGGTAATTCCCATATCCATCTTCACTAGATCCATGAAAATATGATCCACTTCAATTCTCATCATGTTCAAAACTCCATGATCATTTCTACTCAAAGCATCTGCCACCTTATTTTCCTTCCTTGGGTGGTAGTGTATCGTGCAATCATAATCTTTGAGTAGTTCAAGCCATCACCTTTGTCTCATGTTGAGTTCTTTCTGTGAGAAAATATACTTCAAACTCTTGTGATTAGTATAAATCTCACATTTTTCACCATAGAGATAATGTCTCCATATCTTCAAAGAAAAGATTACAATATCTAACTCAAGATCATGAGTAGGATAGTTTTTCTCATGAATTTTTAGCTGTCGTTTTGCATAGGCAATAACCCTATCATTCTGCATAAGGACACAACCAAGTCCTTTCTTCAATGCATCACTATAAATAAAGAATCCATCATTCCCCGATGGTAGATTCAATATAAGAGAATTGACTAATCTTCTCTTCTGTTATTCAAAATATTATTCACACTCTTTTTTCCAAACAAATTTAACCCCTTTACGTGTGAGCTTCGTTAATGGGTTAGCCAATCGGGCAAAATTCTGGACGAAACACCGATAATAACCTGCTGAGCCAATAAAACTGCGTACCTCGGTTATACACGTTGGTGATGGCCATTCTTGGATTGAACTTGTCTTAGAAGGATCAACAGAGATTCCATCCTTAGAGACAATATGGCCAAGAAAAGAGATCTCCTCAAGCCAGAATTCACACTTACTAAACTTCCCATATAATTCATGTCTTCTAAGAGTCTTCAGGATAATGCGCAAGTGATTTTAATGATCTTCATAGATTTTGGAGTATACCAAGATATTATTAATAAATACCACCACAAAATCATTTAGATATTCCTTGAAAAATCTATTAATTAGATCCATGAATACAGAGGGTGCATTAGTCAATCCAAAAGGCATTACTGTAAACTTGTAATGCTCGTACCTGGTTCGAAATGCTGTCTTCGGAATGTCTTCCTTCTTCACACACAACTGATGGTATCCAGATCGAAGTTCAATCTTTTAAAGGTATTGAGCTCCATGCTTTTGGTCAAATAAATCATCAATGCAAGGTAGGGGATACTTGTTCATTATTGTTATAGCATTGATTTCCCTGTAGTTCATACATGACCTCATGGATCCATCTTTCTTCTTAAAAAAGGATAGGGGCTCTCCATGGAGAAACACTAGGGAAAATAAATCTCTTATTACTCAATTCCTCTAGTTGTTTCTTTAGTTCCACTAATTCCAAAGTGTCCATTCTATAAGGGGACTTCGATATGGTCCTTGATCTAGGAATTAAATCAATGGAAAACTCAATTTATCATTCTGGAGGATGTCTAGGTAAATCTTATGGAAACACATCAACATATTCTCTCACAATGGGTACATCCTCTATTTTAACATTCCTTTCCCCACCCATTGTCATTTCATTATCTTCCTCCCCAATAATTGAATTTAGTTGAGCTATTGGGGGTGGATCTAGGTAAGAATTAAGTGGTGATGATTCCGCTCTAAAGAAAAGGTGTACCTTATCATCATCATCAAAAATAGTAACCGCTTTCTTCTTACAATAAATTTTTGCATCATGGTCCGAAAGCCAATCCATACCAAGGATTATATTAAATCCAATCATAGGTATGACAATGAGATCCATAAATAAAGAACATTTATGTGCTCTAATGGGGACTGATTCACAAAACTTTGTTGCAATGATACTTCCCTTAGAATATTTGACTGACAACTCCCTTGTTAAATCAAATTGGAAATATCTAATTTTATTATCAAACTGGGAAGATATGAAACAATGCGATGATATAGAATCAAATAATGCATTTTCTAAACTTGAGGAAACCATTAAATTACCTACCACCACGTCTTTCAGAGCATCAAACTCAGCAGTAGTGATAGAATAAGCTTGGTCTTGATCCCTTGGCCTTTTCTGAGGTAAGTTTCCCTAACGCTTAGGATATTCATTTGCATAATGTCCCATCTCCCTACAATTGTATCATTGAACATCGGTAGCTTCTTTATTCCCCTTGAAATCAAGATCTTGGTGGCCTTTTTCACCACACTTGTAACAGACTCTCATTCCTTTTAAGCAAGTACCGGGGTATTTCTTCCCACATTTACTACAGGAGGGATATTCAACTTTTCCTTTCTTCCCTTTATTTCCATTACCAGAGTGATCGGTAGATCTATTCTTCTCTTTCTTTGCTTTAAAGTCGTAAGCCTTATAGAATTCCTTTTCTGTATTGATAGCACATGAGACAATATCTTCGTATGATGAGAAGGATTGTGAGACTAATGTTCGATGGAGAAATGGTTTTAAACCATCAAATAAATGATAAATATTACTTATTGGGTTACGTATATAATCTGTTGCATGCCTTGTTAACCTTGTAAAGCTCGCCTCATACTTTACGACATTCTCATCCTTCTTTTGTCTCATACTCAAAAATTGTCTTTCCATATCTTCTTAATGGTCACAAGGAAATTATTTTTCTAAGAAAATCTCTTTGAACTCCCTCTATTCCATATTTTATACTTCATCATCTTCCTTTGTGTTTTGTATCAATGACCACCATTGATCATCATCTCCAGTGAGGTGATAAACTGTCATGATAACTTTTTCCCTTTCACTACTCCCCAAAGCCTGAAATATTTTCTCTAGGGAACTTATCCATTGCTCAGCTACCAATGGATTTGTACTCCCATTTAATGTTTGTGGTTGTTGCCTCATGAATTGATCTAACATTGATCCTCCATGCTACGGATCAGGGTGCTTCATACGGGTAAATTTATTATTCATAACCTGAGTGAGTTGTCCCAATATTGTGATAAGCTGATCAGCACCAGTTGTACCACCAGCTCCACTATAATTATCTTGAGTATGAGGGAAATCCCTACATGGAGTGTTTGCATTGATACGGTTTTCATTCCTTCCACTAGGCACCATTTCTCAACAATGGCATAAACTAGATCATTTTAGGATTCAAAATACATAATTCCATACTTGTAAAACACTTAACATATATTGAATAGTTTATGGATATAATCCATAATCATAAAAATGTTTTCTTTGAGAAATTATATACTCATAACCCTTCATAATGGTTTGTAAAGAAAATGAGAATTATCCTAAGCATATCCCTTGGGAGTATCGTAACCAAGAGTGCAGCAAGACCCGTTGTCATGCACCAGTTCCCGTTCGAGTCTAGCTTAAAGCGGTGTTTTCGAGTTTTACCCCTAGGTACATCTCTGGAATATCCGCCTCTACCTACTCATATCCAGACATGGATTTATTGCTCGGAAAACTCACAAAATCTCTACATTACCAAAATTCCAATAATTTCTTCTATACTAATCCTCAAAGTCCATCTTAGGTCTATGTGCTCTAATAAGAGTTTATCTAAATCTAGCTTCCAAGGTTTGTACTAAAATTCCTATGATACCAACTGTAACGCCCCGAACCCAGTTACCCAGAGTCAGTGCATTATTACATAACATTGGCATCATCACAAAATAGAAAGTCTCGAAATACCGATTAGTTTATTGTCCTTGGAAACAGTAGATACATTCATAAATGTTACATTACATCATAAAGTGAAAAACTACAATAACATAGTCTCCATAGTCCACACTCATATCCCCTTAAGGCTATCCCAGTAGGTTAGTCATAAAATATTTCTTCACATCCTGGGAAAAATAAAACATTGAAACGGGTGAGCTCAGATGCTCAGTAAGGATAACAATATAGCAGAAACTTTCATAAATAATCGTAAACTTTAAGGCAATGTATAACTAAAACAAAAGCCTTTTAAATGTGAACTTCAGATTAATATGGAAAAAATAAAATGAAATAATACCATTTACTTATTCACATGGATATTATACTAGTCGAATAATCACATGCAATATCAATAACCACTTTCATATTGATGGAAAGCATAATGCCAGACTATCATAACCACGTAGACAAGGCCTTGTTCCAAGACTACAAATAAGATTTTGTCAAGGTCCCGTTCTAAGACACTATTTTGTCTTATGATACCTACTGATGCATTGAGGATCTATAGTGGGCTCCACCCGTCACTTATTAAGTCCAATTCATTCCTCATATGAACAGGTTTAAAGATAATATAAACAATCGTATTAAAACTAGCATACGAAATGTCAATAATTTCTCCATAAACCATGAATGGTGTAAAAATAACACATCCACAGTCAAACATATCACAAAACATTCAATACAATATGGAAGTTTTGTGTCATAATAAATCAACTTCAAATAATCTTAAAATCCATCAAAAGATGTTGACATAGATGAAATCAAAACTATTTGAGAGAAACATCTCTTTTTTGAGATCATTTAAAAGTCACATAATTATAAAAGAAAACATTTACTTTGGAAATATTCTTATAATATTGTAAGGGAATCTTTGATTATTTTATAATGGTGGAAAATAGCTACACCCGCTGTATAAGTTAAAAAAATACATTCTTACCTTGATTCTGTCGAAAACGTTAAAAAGGACCTTGTTTGGAAAACGAAAGAAACATTACATTATAAACTTCTTATAAAAATTAAAAAAGGGTATAAATGACTTTAACCCGTAATCTGTAAAATAGTAAGAATGATTTGAAATACATTTTTAAGAAACATGGATGTGGATGATAGAGAGGTCCCAGTAGATAACTACGTATAAACAACCTCGGATAATGAAGAGATTGTGAAATAACCCCTTACCTTGTACATTTCCTTGGTTGAGGGTAGTTTAACCTCCTGTATAATGGTGAAATAATTTATATTAAATTATACAAGAATCATATACATTAATATGATATCATATATTATCTTTTAACATTGTTCTGTTAATAATATCTTAGTATTATCGCCATTTCGGGTGTTAACGGATTCATTTTCCTTTATATTATTTGTTATGTGAGACATATTTTTTATGTATGGGATGTATCTTATTAATATCTATAATGATATCAAGTCTTTAAACATTATTTTTAATCATAAAATGAAAATTAGTCTTGAATGGATACGATGGGGAATGAATCTCATCATGTTCGTGGAGACGGTAGTTCGTACGTACGCACGAGCGACAATATCATTATTTTGATATTAAAATAATATATAATTGGATTTTATGTTATATATACAGAATCATTATCATGTTATATTTATTATTTACATCAATTACACATCATTATCATAACCATCCAAATAATAATGTATTGTATAACAATTACACCACGACGTGGAGACGGTAAGCCGTACGTACGCACCTATGGTGACATGTCATTCAAAGGATGGATAGAATACTGAATATGGTTGTAAAATATCTATAATAACATCACATTATATAGAAGATACTGGTGTTATTATTTTAGAGTGGAAATAACAAAGAAAGAATAAGTGGAAGAAGAAAGGAACTTGAAAGAGGGTGGTGAAAACATTACCTCTTCTTCAGGTTCTTCCTTTTGATTTGATCAAAAGGGCTCCTTAGGTTGGATTTATGATCAAACTAAGGCCTCTAGATCGAAGTGAGAAAATTTGAGAGAATATTTTGGTAGGGGTTGGCTGATCCAAAAGTCTTTTAAGGTGTAAATTAGAGAGAAGGGGGAGTGACCTTTTATAAGAGGGGTGAGGGAACCTTTGGAAAAGCTAGAAATATTATTTTATAATAAACTCATATTCGGTTTATAATGGCTCCAAAGTGGATTATTTAAAGGTTAAGGTGGGGATGGGTCTAAATACTTTCAAACAATAGATTTTAGACAGGTTTGGTACACTATATTAACCTTATCATTTATATTTAACTCTTAGTTAAATAGTTTGACATTTACCATGTCTCTTTGTATTTTTATATTATATAGTTAATAAACTTACTATATACATCCAAGAGACCCCCAAGTGGTCTAATAATGATAAGAATATCATGATATAATTCCATTGGGTAAACCATATATTTTTAGGAATATAATACCAATTAATAGTATAATTTTTTTTTTAAAAACTCTTTTATGTCAATTTTGACACTATTGGGTATTTTGTTTTTTGATAATTTTATAACAACATTATTACTTAGAAAAAAATTTATATAACCAATCCTAATATGTCATATTAACCTAGAAAATTATTGGAATTCATAAAAAGTCTCAAATTACATTTATTTTTATATTTATAATATCAATTATTTTAATATTTCATTAATTAGGTAATTACTGCATCACCATTGTGTCATAAATAAATTAACTTATTTAATGTCTAAAAATTATAAATAAAATACAATTATGTAGGAAATAGTTTTATCTTTCTAATTAATATTTATGATCGAATTTATCTTATGTATAACCACATATTAAAAATGTTTTAGTTATTAAACTTTGATTTTAACTCTTTTAACTCTTCTTTGAGTTAAATAATAATAAATGTCCTAATCTAATCCAAGTGGACCTAAATGATAATGTTTTATTCCTAAGGTTGTTTTTGGTCGAGATAAACTTGTCCAATAGAATTAGTACATGTTTTAGGGTAATATTAATATCATTTTTACCCTTAATTTCCCTATTTAATTTTAACCGTGGTAAATAAAAGTAAAAAAGTTAATTTTCACCAAAAATTATTTTCATCTCATTGAACCAAATTTTACTCCTTTATATTAACCGTGTCTCTCGTATTTTCGAAATTTCACTCACATAAGTGGTAAAATTAAGTTTTATGTGAATTTCCAAATTCTCTTAGGAGGTGGGTAAAAGACGGTGAAAAGTTCAATAAAGTTTTTATATATCTAAAATCATTCTAAACTAACTCCAATTAATTACATTTAACTTTTATAGGTATTATGTATCTATTTTGACCTTAATTAAATTTAAATAAAATAAGTAATTATTTAAATAAAAATTCGGTTTTAAACTATAACTCAGTGTTTTTTCACTATTCATCAAAAATTGAATGTTTTCAAAGAAATACCAAAAATTCACCCAAAGATAATTTTGATATTCCGAATCCAAAAATTAAGTCCATTTTGAAAGATAAAATTTATAAAATTTCAAAATATGGGTATTACTATTCATAATAGCTAGTTTGATTGGTTGTGGTGTGTGTTAGAACTCGAAGTTGCATACAACACACGCTACAGTATTATACAAAGAGAAGCGTACTGTGGAATCCTGGGGTGTTACACTTTACCTTATATTTTCAGTGTGATTCAATATTTCAAATAAAATGTAAAAACCTCTAGTATTGTCCCCAAATTATAATAAAACACTAAATATAATATTTATATAAATAAAATATAAACCAGCTAATATTCAGAATGGAATATTATAAAAATAAAACATATAAAACTAAAAAAATCAAACAATTAATGTAAAAACAATTAATTAAAGTATTACACTACAAAATATAATTAAAAAAAATAAACAAAATATAATTGAAAAACCTATTAAATAAATAAACTTAGAGATATATATTTGGAATATAAGGCCATAGCCTTAAGCATTACTTAATCTTGAGTTACTTCAAGAATAGAAGTTGAGGATCTTTTTAGGTTTAGAGTTTTATAGAATTAGATCACAAAACATGCATTACATTCCAAATTTAAACAAAGTGGTTACATAAAAGATAGTACTCATTTTTTCCATCAACAGAATCATATTTAAAATAAAACATGGATTATTTCTTGACACTTCCTTGACACTATCATCACATCATGTACCTTTCCCTTGGCCTATGAAAAACATTTCAAAAACTTGGGATGAGCATAAAAAGCTCAGTAAGGGATATAAAAGTATGAAATGAAAACATCAGTCCATGTATGGAATCATACTTTACTCATAAAACATAATCACATACCACATCAAATCATGAATAAATCATAGAAATACTAAGACATAAAGGTAACTTGATGCATTCATAACATTCTTATGTAGGGAGTAACCCTCATGGTTACATTTGGAATACCCATCACAGTATATTCCCTAAATCTCTTCGGAGAAACCTTAACATTTAACTCCTTCGCGTTACCCAATGAATTGGAGAGCTATATCGGTCTCACCCGCCCTTAGTTTATCACAGAACCACCCTTCTTCATAATAATGCACAAGAACCATAACATAATCGTATCACATAAAACATGCATAAAGGAAACATAACATTTCCACATTTCAATCACAAGATATCAATAACACATCGATATAATAAAAACATTATCAAAACCATTTTCAACACCAAAATAAATGAAAATTAAAACATGGTATTTATTTTTTTTTCATTTTTTGAAAAATGTTATGGCTTGTAGAGGAAGTCGAAACTCAAATAATGGTCACAGCAGCAGAGAAGTCGTTGTCGCCGCATACGTACGACAAAAAAACAATCCCTTTTGTCGTTTAGTAAACACTTCATATAAAAATGATTCTTTTTGAATAAATTTAAAAGTCAAAGGGGTTTATACACCGTATAAAATAAAGTTGTGTATAAAACATAATATGCCTCAATGAAAAGAGATTGAGACGAAGTCCCTTACCTCGGGTCCGACTTGACTCGATCGTTCTTTAACGTCCTGAATAATAAACCTGAGTTAATTTCTACTTGCTTAAGAACCTTTTTCAAGTTCATTATTCCTTTTATATAACTAATTTCCATGTTATAAACGTTATGTAATCATTTAATTTAATAAAGTTCGTTTTGTCGATATTTGGTACTTAAGTCAAAAATAAACTCTTTATAATTAAAAATTGTTCATGTGGTAAAATATCCATTATATCCAGAATTATATTCATGATTTATATATCATATATATCATATATATCCAGTATATGCATGGATTTATAATATTACATAACATTTAGAGGTAAGAAATGAAATGCACCGTTCATGGAGACGGTAAGCCGTACGTACGCATGAACGCTAATTTCATTTGTATTTCGTATTTAATGGAGTGAAATCATAATGATATAAGGGTATATTATAATTCCAGTGTAACAACATATATAATAACACTAACTCCATCCTTTATACGTCCCACATATGGAATTAATGAATCAAATCACTTTGAGGGGACGGTAGTCCGCACTTCCTAAAATGATATTATCCTGTTTACCCACAATGGAAACCATAAAGGTATTCCAAAAATGAAAAATATAGAAGCATAAAAAAACCTAAACATAATATATATCATATATAAATAGAGTTACATCTTAATGGACACCATTAAAGGTGTTAAAATAATATTGAACAATCATCGTTTCGTGAGGCAGAAATTCGCCATCCATAGAAACATTATGTTCTTTAACCATTAGATGAAGGTGTGTATAAGTGTAGCTTGAATAATTTACATAACAGAATCCTAGTATATTTAAGATACTGGTGTTGTTACAAAAGAAAGTAATAGAAAGATTTTAGGGGGTTGGAGAAGAAAAATAAAACATAAGAACACAAGAGAAGACACTACCTTTAAATCAGGTAACTCTTTTTGATTTGAGCTTAAAGGCTTCCTTGGGAAGAATTCTGCCCAAATTGAGGCTTCTAGGAGTAAGAGAGGTATTTGGGGAGACAAAATTGTCAGGGTTTGTCCGAGCCAAAGGCTTTAGAGGTGTGGGTAAGGTGGTAGAGGTGGGGGCCTTTTATAATAGGAGAGGAGGGCACTCTTGGAAAGTTATAAAAGGTTACTTTATTATAAAATGATTTTCAGATTTTAAAGGTCCCAAAATAATATATTTAGAGGATAAGGTGATAAGAGTTCTAAATCCACCCATACAAGAAGTTTTTGACAAGTTTAGGTCTTATATTTTACATTATCTTTTCATTTTATTTAAATCGTTAAATAATGAGGTAATCGTTGCATCATCATGGTGTCATAAATAATTTAATTTATTTAATGTCTAAAAATTATAAAAAAAATATCATGATGTTTTAAATCTTACTATCTTTCTAATGAATATTTATAGTAAAAAATATGACATGTATAACCCCATGTAAAAATTGTTTTAGTAAAACAACACATGTTTGTGACATTTTCATTTTAACATTAAATAAAAAGTTATTAATGTCATTTTCTAACCAAAGTGGCTCCATGGGGTCCCCAAGTTGACCCATGGATTTTCTTGGTCAGCCATGACACATCTAATAAGGGTAGGACATGTGTCAAGGTCATTTCATATTATTAAATCATTATTTTTACCTTAACTACACTAATTACCTCTAATTGCGATTAAAAACTTAAAAGTTACTATTCACCAAAAAATTATTTTAATCCCATTGAACCACATTTTACTTCTTAATGAAAACCATGTATGTCGAATTTTTGAAATTCAAAACACAGAGGTGGTAAATTTTCATTTAAACGAAAAATCAGTTTTTTAAGTACCACTTAGTGGTTTCACTATTCATTAAAAATTGAAGTTTTTCCAAAAAATACCAAAACTTCACCCTAAGATATATTTGATATTTTGAATTCAAAAATGATTTCTATTTTAAAAAATTCAAATCATATAAGTTACATTAATTAATTTAGTAATTAATTCCCTCTGTCAGAACAAATAGCGTGTTTTTATGAAATAATATATATCAAAAGATTGACACTAGTGTAAGTCCAATTTCAAAGTGAAATTAATTCCAATGACCACTATTGGATTAAATGGTAAATAAATATTCTAATTTCACTTTAAAACCAATTCAAAATATAATCTAATTATATAAATAAATTAGATTAAAAAGAGGTTTTGAATTAAAATACAACATTTTTCACTATTCATTAAAAAATGAACTTTATCAGAAAAATACCAAAACTTTACACGAAGTAAATTTTGATGTCCCGATTCTAAAGAAGAATTTTATTTGGTCCAATATAATGCATAAGAGTGACCAAAACTATATTTAAATAGGGTTCACCATCAAAAGGTGATAGTTCGACCTTTTAGTGAATATTAGAGTATCTATGCCTAAAATTGAATTCTTTTCATATTTTAAGCCTTTATCCTTTATTGGATAACTGTAAAAACATTTAACAAACATATATAATCATATTTTAGTTATTTCTATTCATTTCTTCCAATACAACGGCTACGTGTTAACTACCATTTAAAATAATATTATTTTATTACTAGTGTGCAACGTAAGATTTCAAAGAAACTCTTTGTTGCGTATCAGGTACGCTATCGAACATAGAAACCCCTTTAAAGTAAAGTTAATATTTAATTCATAAATATTAATAAATATGAAAATGTTTTATTCTTTATTTACCTGGGATGTTACATCCTTCCCCCCTTTTGGGAATTGTGTCCTCACAATTTTATTCACTTATTAAAATAAGTGGGGGTATTTATCCCTCATAGAATTTTCAGATTCCCACGTTGCCACTTCAACCATATGGTTTTTCCACAAAACCTTTACCTGGTGAATTACCATATTTCGCAACACATTCTCTCTTCGGTCAAGAATCTGGACCGGTTGTTCTTCATAAGAGAGATTCTCTTCCAACTGAACTACCTATGGGCTCAAAACATGATATGGATCTGGAATGTACTTCCTTAACATTAAAACATGAAAAACATTGTGTACCTGAGATAAACTCGGAGGTAAAGCCACTCGGTAAGCAACTAATCCAACTTTCTCTAGAATTTCATATGGTCCAATGAACCTTGGACTCAGCTTTCCTTTCTAACCAAATCGCATCACACTTTTCCATGGTGAAACTTTGAGAAAAACATGATCACCTACCTCGTAAGATAGATCCTTCCTCCGGTTATCAGCATAACTCTTCTGCCTGCTCTGAGTTGTTCTCATGTGTTTTTGAATCAACTGAACTTTTTCTTCCATCTCTTCTACCAATTCTGGTCCCATCAGCTTCCTTTCACCCACTTCATCCCAAAAAGTTGGAGTTCAACACCATTTACCATATAATGCCTCAAATGGAGCCATCTGTATACTGGAATGAAAACTGTTATTATAAGAAAACTCAAACAAAGAAAGATGTTGGTCCCAACTTCTCTGATAATCCATCGAACAAGCACGTAGCATATCCTCCAAATTCTGAATCTTTCTTTCTGACTTCCCATCTGATTGAGGATGAAAAGCTGTACTAAAATTCAATTCAGTACCCAAAGACTTCTGAAGGACTTTCCAAAAGTTAGAAGTAAACCTGGGATCACGATCAGATACAATGCAGAGAGGAACTCCATGTAACCTGACTATCTCTTTAAGATACAAACGGGAAAGTTGATCTAGGGAAAAAGTATCTCATATAGCAAGGAAATGAGAAGATTTAGTCAAGAGATCAACAATAACCTAGATTGAATTATTACCTCGAGGTGTCTTCGACAATCCCACAACAAAGTCCATGGATATATTCTCCCATTTCCACTTTGGTACTGGTAAAGGCTGAAGCATCCCTTTTAGTAACTATCACTCTGCTTTTACTTGTTGACAAGTCAAACACTTCACAGTAAAATCAGTAATATCCCTTTTCATTCGGTCCCACCAGTAATACTCCTGAAGATATCTATACATCTTAGTACTTCCTGGATGAACTGAAAATGGAGAACTATGAGCTTCACATAACAACTCTCTCTTCAACTGTAAATCATAAGGCACACACAATCTCTTCCCAAATCTCAAAACACAATCATTGTCAATGTTGAATTCAGGAAACTTACCCTTCTGAACCAGCTCTACCCATTTCTGCAACTCACTGTCTTGCTTCTGTGCTTGCTTAATTCTTTCTAATGGAGAAGATTTCACTGATACCTGAAACAAAACAGAAGAACATCTTTCACCAACAACTTCTATTCCAAATTTTATCAAATCCTTAACCAAAGGATCATGTTCAAAATGCAACATTGTTAATGAAGCATTACTTTTTTTACTCAAAGCATCAGCCACTTTATTTTCTTTTCCCGAATGGTAATGAATTGTACAATCATAATCCTTAATTAATTCTAGTCATCTCTACTATCTCATGTTCAATTCTTTCTGAGTGAATATATACTTTAAAATTTTGTGATCATTATATATTTCACACTTTACTCTATATAAATGATACCTCCAAATTTTTAAAGTTAAAACAACAGCAGCTAATTCCAAATCATGTGTAGGGTAATTTACCTCATGAGTTTTCAACTCTCATGAAGCATAAGCAATTACCTGATCATTCTTCATTAGGACGCAACCAAGTCCTTTCAATAAAGCGTCACTGTAGATAACACACTCACCATTCCTAGACGGTAGTGCCCAAACTGGAGCATTCACCAATCTTCTTTTCAGTTCCTGAAAACAATCATCACATTATTTTGTCCAGATAAACTTAACACCCTTCTGAGTTAGCTTAGTCATTGGACTAGATAACCATGAAAAATTTATAACAAACCTTCGGTAATAGCCTACCAAACCAAGGAAGCTACGAATCTCAGTTACATTTGTGGGTCTTTTCCATTATTCAACAACCTTTGTTTTTGCAGGATCAATAGTTATCCCATCTTTAGAAACAATGTGACCAAGGGAAAAAAATTTTGCAACCAAAACTCACACTTTCTGAATTTACCATACAATTTATTTTCTTTTAAGGTTTGCAAAATAACCCTTAAATGTCTTTCATTCTCATCTTTACTTTTAGAAAATACCAAAATATCATCAATGAAAACAACCACAAACTTATCCAAGAACTCATGGAAAATTCTATTCATAAGGTCCATGAATATAGCAGGTGAATTGGTTAGACCAAAAGGAATTACTACAAATTCATAATGGCCATATCTTGTTTGAAACGCAGTCTTCGGAATATCTGATTCCTTTACCTTCAACTGATGGTACCCCGATCTTAGGTCAATCGTTGAAAAAAACTGAGCTCCCTAGAGCTAATCAAACAAATCATCAATATGAGGCAAAGGATACTTGTTCTTAATAGTGATATTATTCAAGGCTCTATAATCAATGCAAAGTCTCTGATGTACATGGATTTTTACATTTATTTTTATTTTTTTAAGTTAGTTTTAATTAATTAGTTTAAACATTTTTAATATTATTTAGTATTTTTGTAGGTTTATAGTAATTTAGTTATTTTGGATAATTTTTAGTTAATTTATATATTGATATTAGTATTTTAGTATTTTTATTAGTTTATATTAATTTTATATATTAGTATTAGTTTCATTAACATTTCTCTTAATTATTTTTTTAAGTTAATTAGAATTTTATATATTTAATTATGTTATTATTATTTGATTAACATTTAACAATTTTTTTGTTTATAATTTTATTTTGAATTTTGAATTTTTTTTGTTTCCCCCTCCCCCTTACTTCCCTCACCCACCGCCCCCCCCCCCCTTGACCCGCTCTCCCCTCACCCCATTCCTTTTTTTTCTCCACCCGCGGGCGCTCCTCTCTTCATCCCGTCGGCCACCATGCGCACCCCACTCATCATCCCCGTCGGCCCTTATCCCCATCCTGCTCCCTCCTGACCCGCACGCTCCCCTCCTCGTCACTCCGCCGTTTCCCTCTCGCACGCAGCACCCAACCCCGCCTCCCTTCTCCACCCGCCTCCACGCCGCCGCTCCCTTCTCCACGCCGTGCACGCCCCCAGCCGCCCCTGCCTTCACGCAGCGCCCCGCCTCCACTCTTCATCAACACCCGGCGCTCCCCCGCTGACCCTCTCCGCTCCCCTCATCACCCTACTCTCCCTACGCCACGGCCTCCCATCTCATCATCCCACTGCCCCCCTGATGCTCCACCTCTCTCTCTTGCCCGCCAACCCCGCCCTCCTACCACCCGGCCGAACTCCCCTGCGCTCCCTCTCCGCTCACCTCGAGCCACCTCTGCCTTCCCTCTTCACCCAGTCCGCCCCGTTTTCTTTTGTTTTCTTTGTAGTGCACCGGTCACCGCCATCCGAGGAGCCGACCAGCAGCCGCGCACTACTCACCGCTCATATCCTCCGTTCCGGTGGTCGAATAGCTGGCACGCGACGTCATCACGTGCCGAGGTGCAGTCAGATATTTAAGAACAAGTTGCATGTAGTGAGAGTGAAGACCGACACGATTATTTGTTGGTAACACGGTCTTATTTCACATGAATTGTCATCTTATTACCGTGTTTACATTTTCAGTTGTGATGTCGGGGTGATTTTCTTAGTGTCGGGATGTTGGTTGATTAATTAAAATTATTGTGCATGCCATGCAAGTATTATTTGATGATTAATTGTCAATTAAATTTATTTTAATTGAATATTTATCTGTTTAAATTATTTTTGCACTGAATTTATTACTGAAATTGAAACTGGCCCTTTTAATTATAAGTTGACGTAGCAGTCTGAGAAGGTAAACCGCATTGACCGATGGTATGTGTAAATTGGTTACATAACTTTGTGAGAAACGGGTTGTGTCATTTCGCCGTATAGTTCGGGACTTGAACGAATTTTTCTAATTTATTTATGACACCAGAGAACGGGACTTTAAATAAATTAGGAATTTAAATTGAGCATCTAAAAAATGCACATATTTTTGGAACTCACGATAACTAAATAGAATAAATATTTAATCACCAAAAAATATATTTTGCATGTCTGCATGATAATTTAATTGTGACACCAGCATCCCCAACACACTTTGTTGACTTCAAGTCCATCATCATTTTCATTTGCAATTTTCTTTTTACCTTTTGTCTTCTCACCTTTTAGTTTAATTAAAAAGAAAAAAAAGGAGAAAAAACTCAAAAATAGGAATCCCCTCAAACCTTGTCCGTCTAAACATTGTCCAACAAAATATTTTTAGTGAACTAGATTCCGTGCTCTCTGTGGTTCGACCCTGCTTTCCACTTTTATAGTAGCCAGTCGGTTATAAAATTTTGCAAATTGGACGCGCTGCGATGCGCATACCAAATTTCTGGCGCCGTTTCCGGGGAGCACGCGCACGTCTAGCATTAAGAAGATTTCTAGTAGACCTTGCTTTAGGAACTGTTCGCCTAAATGGTGAACACTCGTAACTCTAATCCGTCAAAGAACAACCCACCCCTTGATCCACAACTTTAAAATCAAAGAAAGGGCAAGGACCAAATCGGTACCTCAGCCGCAAATGCAATGCATCCACCAGATGAAAGTGTTGAAACTCACATTCTGACGCTTCCTAGTGGACAAGTCCACCCACTTTTCCAAAACCGTCTCGATAATCAAAGGCCTCGAACTACTATCAGACAGGAGTTGCCACCCAACACAGTCGGAGTCAGCTCAGGCATAACAAGACCCAGAATCAAAGCAACACACTTTGAATTGAAGTTGTCCACAATCAACCTGCTCCAACAACATGCACAATTTCATGGATTGAGCAGTGAAGACCCTTATATGCATGTGAACAGATTTCTTGAAGTCTGTGACACATTTAAATATAACGTAGTGACGGATGATGCATTGATCCTGCGACTGTTTCCATTCTCATTGCAAGAGAAAGCAAAGGACTAGTTGGAAAGTCTCGACTCAGAAACAGTTTTCACTTGGGAAGTGCTGAGAAGGAAATTTCTTGATCGATATTACACAACAGCTCAATCTTTGAAAAACAAGAGATACCTCGACTCCTTTTGTCAAAGTGAATACGAATCATTAGGAGAAGCTTGAGAAAGATTCAAGTCCATGTTAAGATGTTGTCCTCATCATGGGATGAAGTTGGCAAACCAGTTGCAATATTTCTACTATGGACTGTAACCTGAGAGTAAGTCTGCAATCAACACAGCTACTGGAAATGTGTTCATGGAAATGGATCTTGAAGATCTATACATATTAATTCAAAACATGGACGAACATAGTTTTCAGTGGCCAGAAGATTTTTCAAGAAGAAATGTAGGAGTGCATCACGTTGATGCCCAGACATTCATGGCTGTACAATTTGAAGCTCTCAACAAGAGGATTGACAACTTGTCAATAAACCCACCTAATCCGGTCCATGTTGTTCAATCTGAACATTGTCCACACTGTGGTGGCCCTCATGATTATCCCATGTGTCCATATAACACATCTGAGACCAAGATGTCTGAAGCTAACTTTGTCAGCTACAACAAATGAAATTATGGAAACAACTACAACACAAACTGGCAAGGAAATAACCAAAATCAAGGTTGGAAGGAGCCATCAACTACTCAACCAATGAACCAGAATGCGGCTCCACCTATATTTCCTGCTCAATCTTCCTTCAGACCCGCCATGCAATCGCAAGAGCAAGGATATCAACAGAAATACCGACCCCCATTTCAACAACAACAAAAATATAAGGAGGAAAAGCAAATAGACTTTTCCCCTCCTGCAATGCAAGGACAACAAGATTGGGGAGCAACTATTTCTAAACTAATGATGTCTAGTCAATCAAGGTTTGAGTTACAAGAGATGGAAACTCAAAATTTTCAAGAAACAACTCAAAATTTGCAGACGAACACCCAAAACCTACAGGCTTCCATGCGTAACATTGAAAATCAAGTCGGTCAGATAGCCGCACAAATGTAGAACTGACAACAAGGAACACTACCGGGAAGCACAAGAGTCAACCCATGAGAAGAAGAAAAAGCCATCACATTGAGAAGTGGTACACTGTTACCAGAGCACCAAAGGACTGATGTTCAACCAATAGATGAGACACCTATACCTTCCACTGAGAATTGCGACTCAACAAACAAATCAATCCAACTTAAAACCAAAGAGGAGGAAGATCAAAACAAACTTGCAAAAAATGATAAGGCAAGAAAGGAGAAGGAAAACGAGGTACTCAACGAAAGAGTGAAAGCCCACATACCACCTCCTCCATTTCCACAAAGACTGAATCAAAGGAAGTTGGATGTTCAATTTTCAAAATTCATGGAGATGTTCAAAAAGCTTCAAATAAATATTCCTTTTGCAGAAGCCATCACACAAATGCCCCACTATTCCAAATTTCTCAAGGAACTTCTGTCAAAAAGAAGAAAATTAGATGATGTGGTAATAGTCATAATGCACGAGGAATGTTCAGCGGTCATACCCAGATCCATACCTCCAAAACTAAGATACCCTGGGAGTTTCACTATTCCTTGCAATATTGGAGGATGTCAATTCAGAAGAGCTTTGTGCGACCTTGGAGCTAGTGTCAATCTCATGCCGTCTGGAATCCTTGAAGAACTGGGCATCACCGAATTAAAGCCAACAGGAATCATCTTGCAAATGGCTGACCGATTAGTGAAGCACCCTCAAGGGATTCTAGAGGATGTACTTGTCAAGGTTGATAAATATTACTTCCCTGCTGATTTCATTGTCCTCGGTATGGAAGAAGTCAAGGACATCCCACTCATTCTCGGGAGACCCTTCTTAGCAACATGCAGAGCGCTGGTTGATGTCCAAGAGGGAAAGTTAATTTTTATAATTGGGGATGAGAACATAACATTTGATGTCCTAAAGGCCATAGAAAAACCATCTGTAGCAGACTGTCATTTCCTGGATACGATTGAAGAATGGGATGAGTTAGCAAACGATGCACTGGATCTCGCGGATTTGTACAAATAAAATGACGAGTTTGCTGAATCAATCGAGGTAGTGGAATTCATCAGGAATATAGTCGAGCCTTTAGATAGACTTGAATTCACTTCACTTACTCCATCACTTGAAAAGCCTCCAACACTTGAGCTTAAACCCCTTCCATAAAACCTAAGATATAGTTACTTGGGAGATTTAAACACCTTACCAGTCATCATTAATGCCAATCTTTCGAGTGAACAAGAGAGAAAATTGCTCAATGTCCTGTTACAAAGGAAACCATCAATAGGTTGGACAATTGCTAATCTAAAAGGTATAAGTCCTACCATCTGTACTCACAGAATACATATGGAAGATAATTCAAAACCTTGCAGGCAACCACAACGATGCTTGAAACCTCCCATGAAAGAAGTAGTCAAGAAAGAAGTCATTAAACTTCTTGATGTTGGTTTAATATTTCCAATCTCCGATAGTCAATGGGTTAGCCCATTGCAAGTGGTACTTAAAAAGGGTGTAACCACAGTGGTTGAGAATGATAAAGGAGAATTGATAACCATAAGAACAGTGACTGGATGGAGAGTGTGAGTTGACTATCAGAAATTGAATGATGCTACCAGAAAGGATCATTTCCCATTGCCCTTTATTGATCAAATCCTTGAACGATTGGTAGGACGAGATTACTACTGTTTTCTGGATGGATACTCGGGCTATAATAAAATAGCAGTGACACCAGAGGATCAAGAGAAAAGCACGTTCACTTGTCCATATGGTACATTTTCTTATAGGCGAATGCCTTTTGGAATGTGCAATGCTCCAGCCACATTTCAACGATGCATGATGGAAATGTTCCACGACGTTATTGAAGAGTTCTTGGAAATATTCATGGATGACTTCTCTGTGTATGGAGATTCTTTTGATGACTGTCTGGAATATTTGGATAAAGTTTTGGCAAGATGCGAGGAAAAGAATCTGGTTCTTAATTGGGAAAAGTCACACTTCATGGTACAAAGTGGAATAGTTTTAGGTCATCAAATTTCAAATAATGGAATTGAAGTTGATGCCGCAAAGATTAGTACCATCTCTGAGCTACCCATGCCTTCTTCAGTATGTTCCATTCGAGGTTTTCTTGGGCACGTTGGATTCTATAGACACTTCATTAAGGATTTCTTTGTTATTTCCCGACCCCTTACGAACTTATTGGGAAACGATGTCACATTCCACTTCAGCCCTAAATGTCAAGAAGCATTTAAATTGTTAAGGCAGCGTTTGGTTGAAGCCCCGATAATAATTTCACCTGATTGGGAGCATCCATTCGAGTTAATGTGTGATGCTAGTGACTGGGCAGTTGGTGCTGCCTTGGGACAAATAAAAGAAAAGATCTTTAGGCCAATCTACTATGTTAGCCGCACTTTAAATGAGGCTCAACATAACTACACAACAACTGAAAAAGAGCTGCTAGCAGTTGTCTTTTCCTTTGATAAATTTTGATCCCATCTATTATTCTCAAAAGTCACTGTCTATACGGATCACTCTGCACTTCGGTATCTAATGACAAAGAAAGATGCAAAACCCAGACTTATTCGATGGATACTGTTACTTCAAGAATTTGACATTGAAGTCAAGGACAAAAAGGGAACAGAGAATGTCGTTGCTGATCATTTATCACGCCTCAACCATGACACAAGTGAAATCAATGTTGAACTAATCAGTGAAACATTTCCTGATGAACAACTCTATGCCATTGAGACAATCACACCTTGGTATGCTAATTTCATGAATTACTTAGCTTTAGGTGTGATACATCCAGATTTATCAAAGGAACAAAGGAAAAGATTTTTGAATGAAGCACAACATTACTACTGGGATGATCCTTTACTTTTCAAAGACTGTGCGGATGGAATGATAAGAAGATGCATCTCTGAAGAAGAAGTTGATAGTGTTTTGAACTTGTGCCATACTGGAGAAGCTGGGGGACACCATGGGATTCATCGAACAATCCGCAAAGTGTTACAATGTGGTTTGTACTGGCCGACCATGAATCATGATATTCGTGAATTCGTCATGAATTATGACAAATGCCAAACAACTGGGGGTATAAGCTGGAAGCACGAAATGCCACAACACTCAATCATGGGAATTGAAATTTTTGACATATGGGTAATTGAATTCATGGGTCCTTTTCCTAAATCTTTTGGGAAATCCTATATCCTTGTCTATGTGGACTATGTGTCAAAATGGGTGGAAGCTGAAGCATTCTCGGAAAATACTGCTCGAGTCGTCATCAAATTTTTGAAGCAACACATTTTTACCCGGTTCGGAATTCCAAGGCTCATCATCAGTGACCGTGGTACCCACTTCAATAATGCGTTGTTTCAGAAGCTAATGACTCTCCATGGATGTCACCACTACATGAGCACCCCCTACCATCCACATACCAATGGCCAAGCTGATGTTTCAAACCGAGAAATTAAGGGTATTTTGGAGAAAACTGTAAATACATCTAGGAAAGATTGGGTCACCAAACTTGATGATGCACTTTGGGCCTACAGAACTGCCTACAAGACACCCATTGGAATGTCCCCATATAGGTTGGTCTTTGGAAAAACCTGCCACTTACCTGTAGAATTGGAACATAAAGCTTATTGCGCTGTGAAGAAACTGAATTTTGATTTTAAAACTGCCCAAGAGAAGCGTTTTCTAAAAATGAATGAACTAGATGAGATGAGGAGAGAAGCATATGACAATGCTTTGATTTACAAAGAGAAAACTCAAGCCTAGCATGATAAAAGGATCCAACAAAGAAATTTTTCAGCAGGCGACAAAGTTCTCCTCTTCAACTCACGACTTCGAATCATGGCTAGAAAACTCAAGTCGAAGTGGTCAGGTCCTTACACCGTCACAATTGTTTATCCCCATGGAGCTGTCGAAATTTCTGATGGGAAGATGCCTCCATTCAAAGTAAATGGTCAACCCCTTAAACTTTACCACACTTCGGATAAAATAGGCATCATTGAAGAACTACAATTGCAATGAGAAGTTATCCGTCTGGCTGAAGACGTTAAACTTAGCACTGATCGGGAGGCAACCCGACTGCTTCTTCATTCTTTGATCTTTGTTTTCTTACTCTATCTCTATCTCTCTATCTATTTTGTGGATTCATCTAAAAAATTTCTATCTCTTCTGATTCTTCTGTGGTCATCGATGTGCTTGTTCCGTCTCCCTCTGACTTAGTACGATGGATGACTCAGGAGCTGGCTGATATTGAGCGCCGGCTTGAGGAACTTTCACTTGAGATTCGTGATCAGCACCAGGCACCACCACAAAGAGCACAGATTCCGTTCCTTCCTCACCAGCTTCACGCTCACTATGCTCTGGAGGTGGTTAATCCCACCAAGCGTCCCCGTGAGATCGATGACACAGCCACTAGTTCTCGTAAGAGGCAGAGGAATTCTGAGCTGATGGACCAAGATGATTGAACATTTTCCATTCGTCTGGCTGAAGACATAAAACTTAGCGCTTCCTGGGAGGCAACCCATGTTCTAGTTTCATTCCCCCCCCCCCCCTTTCTTCTTTTACCTGTTCTAATTTGTTTGAGAAAATAAAAACATGGCATGTGTAAAAAAAAAATTAGCTACTCCTGATATTTGTATGCACTTGTCACTCTCCTGCATCTCTGCTTCTATTTATATGATTCTTGGTGTTATCTTTATGATATGATGCGGGTATGTGTTGTCCATATGTATATTTTATAGGTACATTATTTCTGGAACTTCATCGGATACAGGCAGCCTCTCCGCGTCTATCTGCACTTACATAGGGAAGTGTTTTAATTTTTGCCATATTTTATGCTTCCAAAAACACCGTGTAAACTAACACTGCAAAAAAAAACTAACACTCCTGTCATTCATGAACCCACATAAGAACTGCTGTATTTTTATCGCAACCCAGTCGGGAACATACCACTTGTGTCCCTAGGTAGTTTGAGCACTTGATTCTTGTTCTGGATTTCTTTGATCCTTGATCTCATGACTTAGATTATTGCTAATATTATTTCATTCTTCGACAATGTTTTTCAAAAACTTGAATATTTTTGAGACACTTATTTGCACTCATTCTCATCTATGCTATCCAACATTATATTTCTATACCCGTGAGGACTCTAAGCCATTTCAAAATCATCTCTTTTTTCTCTTTTTCTTGAGGGAATCTCAACCATGTTTTGTCTTCTAGAACTTTCCATGTTTTTCCATCAAAGCGATGGGAATTTTTGAAAGTTGCACTAAAATGATCGAGGCATCTGTTTGATATTTTAGCCTCGTTGACCCACTGAGCCACCCAAACATTTTCTCCTTTGTATAGCCCTTAGAAGCCATGCATGAGCCTTTTAGGATGAGCCCAAGCCGATACCCTTCCCTACCAATTTCTTGAATTTTTGCATGATGATTTAAATCTAAGTGTGGTGGAGAGAGACTTACTCATAGAGAGAGGGTTATTCAAGGGGCAGTGAGTCATTTGATGTACATGGATTGACATTATTCCATCCTGATCATATGAGTTCTTTTTCACAGTAGCCACATTCATTTCATATTATTTTGATATAGGAATATAGAACCCTTTTCAGTTCCAACAATGAGTACATTGGTGGTCATTACGCGATAACCCTCGACTTTGGGGATACCTATTAAAGTGATGATCCATTACTCCATGAACTATAGAGTTTTCTATATGACCTCCCTTCATTGAGATATTACAGCATATACGCTGCTTGTGTACCATTCTTTGGGATTATTGTCTGACGCCTATTCCATGGGGTTTTTGAGTTGATACTCACCAGTTTTTCCTGACCATATTATGTGAGTGAGTTGTGTCTTAAAAAAAAGAGCGAAACATTGGCTTATCATATGCTTGGGGACAAGAAATGTTTTAAGTGTGGGGGAGTGAGAGTTTGAGGGAGACATTTGGATTGACTTATCATGCATTTATTTCAAGATTCAACCCTCCTTTTTTCCAAAACAATGTCAAAAAAAAAATTTACCCACCATCCCACAGCTTCAGAAACATTTGAACCTCATGTAAAGTCCTTGAGATTGGTGCATTCTTTTGATTTCCACTAGTGGAGATGTGAAATTCATGACAAGCCTATGGTAAGCCTGCATGTGTATGAGAACTGAGAAAAACTTTGATCAAATGTTTTTGAGATATGAGAGTGATGGTGAGGTAGGTCACATGATGAATGAGTGCACGTACTTGTGTTAAAAAAATGCAAGTGAAAGAAAAATTATTTTTGAAACTGAAGTTTTAAATGAAGCATGATATATTACGAGGAAAGAGATTGACAAATTTTGAACTTGTAATTTTGATGTTTTGATCTGTCTGTGGCCACTTGTGTTTTCTTTCTGATTGTTTTTCCCAGGAGTGAAAAAGTTTAAGTGTGGGGGATTTGATGTACATGGATTATTACATATATTTTTATTTTTTTAACTTAGTTTTAATTAATTATTTTAAACATTTTTAATATTTTTTAGTATTTTGTAGGTTTATAGTAATTTAGTTATTTTGGATAATTTTTAGTTAATTTATATATTGATATTAGTATTTTAGTATTTTTATTAGTTTATATTAATTTTATATATTAGTATTAGTTTCATTAACATTTCTCTTAATTATTTTTTTTAAGTTAATTAGAATTTTATATATTTAATTATGTTATTATTATTTGATTAACATTTAACAATTTTTTGTTTAAAATTTTATTTTGATTTTTGATTTTTTTTGTTTCCCCCCCTTACTTCCCTCACCCGCCGCCCCCCCTTGACCCGCTCTCCCCTCACACCGTTCCTTTTTTTCTCCACCCGCAGGTGCTCCTCTCTTCATCCCGTCGGCCACCCTGCGCACCCCACTCATCATCCCCAACGGCCCTTGTCCCCAGCCTGCTCACTCCTGACCCGCGCGCTCCCCTCCTCGTCACTCCGCCGTTTCCCTCCTCGCACGCAGCACCCAACCCTGCCTCCCTTCTCCACCCGCCTCCACGTCGTCGCTCCCTTCTCCACGTTGTGCACGCCCCCGGCCGCCCCTGCCTTCATGCAGCGCCCCGCCTCCCTTCTCCACCTGCCTCCATGCCGCCACTCCCTTCTCCATGCCGTGCACGCCCCTGGCTGCCCCTGCCTTCACACAGTGCCCCGCCTCCACTCTTCATCAACACCCGGCGCTCCCCCGCTGACCCTCTCTGCTCCCCTTATCACCCCGCTCTCCCTACGCCATGGCCTCCCCTCTCATCATCCCGCTGCCCCCCTGATGCTCCACCTCTCTCTCTCTCGCCCGCCAGCCCCGCCCTCCTTCCACCCGGCCAAACTCCCCTGCGCTCCCTCTCCGCTCACCCTGAGCCGCCTCTGCCTTCCCTCTTCACCCAGCCCACCTTTTTTTCTTTTGTTTTCTTTGCAATGCACTGGTCACCACCATCTGAGGAGCCGACCATCAGTCACGCACTACTCACCGCTCATATCCTCCGTTCCGGTGGTCACATAGCTGGCGCACGACGTCATCACATTCTGAGGTGCAGTAAGATATTTAAGAACAAGTTTCATGCAGTGAGAGTGAAGATAGACACGATTATTTTTTGGTAACACGGTCTTATTTTACATGAATTTTCATCTTATTACCGTGTTTACATTTTCAGTTTTGATGTCGGGGTGATTTTCTTAGTATCGGGATGTTGGTTGATTAATTAAAATTATTGCGCATTCCATGCAAGTATTATTTGATGATTAATTGTCAATTAAATTTATTTTAATTGAATATTTATCTATTTAAATTATTTTTGCACTGAATTTATTGCTGAAATTGAAACTGGCCCTTTTAATCATAAGTTGACGCGGCGGTCCGAGAAGGTAAACCACGTTGACCGATGGTAAGTGCAAATTGGTGACATAACTTTGTGAGAAACGGGTTGTGTCATTTCTCCGTATAGTTCAGGACTTGAACAAATTTTTCTAATTTATTTATGACACCATAGAACGGGACTTTAAATAAATTAGGAATTTAAATTGAGCATCTAAAAAACGCACATATTTTTGGAACTGACGATAACTAAACAGAATATATATTTAATCACCAAAAAAAATATTTTGCATGTCTGCGTGATAATTTAATTGTGACACCAGCATCCCCTACACACTTTGTTGACTTCGAGTCCATCATCATTTTCATTTGCAATTTTCTTTTTACCTTTTTTCTTCTCACCTTTTAGTTTAATTAAAAAGAAAAAAAGGATAAAAACTCAAAAATAGGAATCCTCTCAAACCTTGTCTGTCTAAACATTGTCCAACAAAATATTTTTAGTGAACTAGATTTTGTGCTCTCTGTGGTTCAACCCTGCTTGCCACTTTTACAGTAGCCAGTCGGTTATAAAATTTTGCAAATTGGACGCACTGCGACGCGCGTACCAGTCTCATAGAACCATATTTCTTTTTAAGAAATAAAACAAGAGAACCCCATGGTGATGGGCTAGGTCGAATGAAACCTTTATCTAATAAATCTTGAAATTGCTTCTTCAACTCTAAAAGTTCAATTTGATCCATTCGATAAGGGGGTTTTGAAATTGGATTAGCATCAGGAACTAAGTCAACGGTAAACTCAACTTCCTGATCTGGTATAATTCCATGCAACTCATCAGGAAAAACATCAAGATACTAATTTACTACTGGCACGTCATTAATCTGAACGGTTCCCTTTTTTTCAACGATATGTGCAAGGTAACATTCATTTCCATCTTTTACAAGTTTCTCGGCCTCTTGATATGTTATCAATAGTAAGGGTTCATTCTTTTACACAAACTGAAAGTCTTTCTGAAAAGAAACTTCTTTATCTATACAGTCAATCTTAGCATGGTAAATAGAGAGCCAATCCATACCCAGAATAACATCAAACTCTACTAGAGGTAAAACAATAAGGTTTTCAAGTAGGTTCTTTCAACGGATAAGGATAGGAAGATTCTTATAAATTCTTTTTGCCTCAACATTTCCCCCAGGTGTTTTTACCCCAAGTTCAGGAGTCATTTCTTGAGATGGTATTCCCATTTTACTAGAAAATATTTCAGAGATGAAAGAATGTGTAGACCCCGAATCAAACAACACACTGGAATAATCTGAAAAAATATACAAAGTACCTGATACAACTTCATTTGATGGCCCAACATCTGCTGATGTAATTTCAAAGGATTTCACCACCCCTTTCTGCTTGTAGTCTAACTGCATCCCATCACTCGAGCTCTTTTTTCGGACACTCATTTTCATAGTGACCCATCTCATTGCACTTAAAAAATTTCACTAACTGTAAATCAAATTTGGTCTTACCATCACCCTTATATTTTTCAGTGCAATAACGAGCCTTATGTCCCATCTTACCGTATCAGTAGCACTTTCTAGAATTCATAAGACATTCCCCAGCATGCCTTTTACCACATTTATCACAAAATGGAAACTTAGTTTTCTTACCGTCAGACCTTTTTGAAGAATTCTTTCCTTTCTCCTACCACCTCGGTCTCTTCTTTTGTTGGTTGTTATAGAATACTTGATCATCGGCAAACTCCATTTCCACCTTCTCATCACATCGAACAAGCTTTTCATAACTCTTGAACTCGCAAGAATCTAAATCCCTTCGATATTTTTTATTTAATCCTGAGTAAAAATGATTGATTTTACTATCAAGGTCTCGGATAAAATTTGGAGCATACCATGCCAATCGAGTGAACCTTTCTTCATAGGCAGCCACTGAATCTTCCTCTTTCCTCAATTCCATGAATTTTTTTTCCATCCTAAGTTGAACAGACTTAGGAAAATACTTCTTAAGAAACATACCTTTGAATTCATACCAGTCGAGAGCATCAATCTCATCAGCGTCCCTGATATTTTTAACCATCGACCACCACTGATCTGCTTCACCCTCCAAATAGTAAATAGAAAGACTAACCTTTTGATTATCTGAACACCCCATGACATCGAAAATATTCTCCAGTTCTTTAATCCACTCTTCAGCTAGCACAAGGTCAGATGATCCCCTGAATGATGGGAGATGTTGCCTCATTAAATGTTCCACCACTGACATGTTCCTCCGTGGTTGATCTGGCTGATCTCGTGCATGGAAACCACCACCATTTATCGCTTGAGTCAACTGCGCCATTACTGAAACAAACTGTTCAGTTCCAATTCTGACCATCTCAGGATGCTGATTCAGAAGGTCATTTCCTTCTGTATGCCTTCCTAACACTACTTCCCTGTTTCCTCTGCGGAAAACCATTCTGAACAAACATGTATTTGATGAAGCAACATGGTAATCTTCAAATGCGATAACATTTCAATTTGACCATAAAAAAAATATTTTTGGATAATAATTTAATAGAATTATAACTCCTAAAGTTATCTAAACTGACCTCTGATACCAACTATAAGGCCCCAGCCTTAAACATTACTTAATTTTGAGTTAATTCAAGAATACATGTTGAAGATCTTTTCAGGTTTAGAGTTTTAGAGAATTAGATCATAAAACATGCATTACATTCCAAATTTAAACAAAGTGGTTACATAAAAGATAGTACTCATTTTTTCCATCAACAGAATCATATTTAAAATAAAACATGGATTCTTTCTTGACACTTCCTTGACACTATCATCACATCTTGTACCTTTCCCTTGACCTGTGAAAAACATTTCAAAAATGTGGGATTAGCAAAAAAAGCTCAGTAAGGGATATAAAAGTACGAAATGAAAACATTATTCCATGCATGGAATCATACTTTACTCATAAAACATAATCACATACCTCATAAAATCATGAATAAATCATAGAAATCATAAGACATAAAGGTAACTTGAGGCATTCATAACATTATTACATAGGGAGTAACCCTCATGGTTACGTTTGGAATACCCATCACAGTATATTCCCTAAATCTCTTCAGATAAACCTTAACGTTTAACTCCTTCATGTTACCCAATGCATTAGAGAGCTATATCGGGCTCACCCGCCCTTTGTTTATCACGAAACCAGCCGTCTTCATAACAATGCCTAAGAACCATAACATAATCATATCACATAAAACATGAATAAAGGAAACATAACATTTCCACATTTCAATCACAAGATATCAATAACACATCGATATAATAAAAACATTATCAAAACCATTTTCAACACCAAAATAAATGAAAAGTAAAACATTATATTTTTTTCATTTTTTGAAAAAATTTATGGCTTGTAGAGGAAGCCGAAACTCAAATAATGGTCACGGCGGTGGAGAAGTTGTTGTCACCGCATACGTACGACAAAAAAAACATTCCCTTTTTTCATTTAGTAAACGCTTCGTATAAAAAATATTCCTTTTGAATAAACGTAAAAGTCAAAGGGTTTTATACATCGTATAAAATAAATTTGTGTATAAAACATAATATGGCTCAATGAAAGGAGATTGAGATTAAGTCCCTTACCTCGGGTCTGACATGACTCAATTGTTCTTTAACGTCCTGAATAATAAACCTGAGTTAATTTATACTTGCTTAATAACCTTTTTCAAGTTCATTATTACTTTTATATAACTTATTTTCATGTTATAAATGTTATGTAATCATTTAATTTAATAAAGTTCCTTTTTTCGATATTTGGTACTTAAGTCAAAAATAAACTCTTTATAATAACAAGTTGTTCATGTGGTAAAATATCCATTATATACAGAATTATATTCATCATGTAGATATAATATATATCATATATATCTATTATATTCATGCATTTATAATATTACATAACATTTAGAGGTAATAAATGAAATGCACCATTCATGGAGACGGTAATCCATACGTACGCATGAATGCTACTTTCATTTCTATTTCGTATTTAATGGAGTGAAATCATAATGATATAAGGGTATATTATAATTCCAGTATAACATCATATATAATAACATTAACTCCATCCTTTATACATCCCACATATGGCATTAACGAATCAAATCACTTTGAGGGGGCGGTAGTCTGCACTTCCTAAAATGAAATTATCGTGTTTACCCACAATGGAAACCAAAAAGGTATGCCACAAATGAAAAATACAGAAGCATAAGGAAAACATAAATATAATATATATCATATATAAATATAGTGACATCTTAATGGCCACCATTAAATGTGTTAAAATAATATTGAACAATCATCGTTTCGTGAGGCAGAAATTCGCCATCCACAGAAACATTATGTTCTTTAACCATTAGAAGAAGTTGTGTGTAAGTGTAGCTCGAATCCTTCACATAACAACATCTTAGTATATTGAATATACTGTTTTTGTTACAAAAGAAAGGAATATAAAGATTTTAGTGGGTTGGAGAAGAAAAATAAAACATAAGAACACAAGAGAAGACACTACCTTTAAATCGGGTAACTCTTTTTGATTTGATCTCAAAGGCTTCCTTGGAAAGACTTCTGCCCAAAGTGAGGCTTCTAGGAGTAATAGAGGGATGTGGAGAGACAAAATGGGCAGGTTTTGGCTGATCCAAAGTCTTGAGAGGTGTGGGTAAGGTGGTAGAGGTGGGGGCCTTTTATAAGAGGAGAGGAGGGTCACTCTTGGAAAGATATAAAAGGTTACTTTATTATAAAATTATTTTCGGATTTTAAAGGTCCCAAAATTATATATTTCGAGGATAAGGTGATAAGAGTTCTAAATCCACCCATCCAATAGGTTTTTGACAAGTGTAGGTCTTATATTTTACATTATCTTTTCATTTTATTTAAATTATTAAATAATGAGGTAATCGTTGCATCATCATTATGTCATAAATAATTTAATTTATTTAATGTCTAAAAATTATAAAAAAATATCATGATGTAGGAAATTGTTTTATATTTCTAATGAATATTTATAGTCAAAAAATATGACTTGTATAACCCAATGTAAAAATTATTTTAGTAAAACAACACATGTTTGTGATATTTTCATTTTAACATTAAATAAAAGGTTATTAATGTCATTTTCCTACCAAAGTGGCTCTGTGGGGTCCCCACATTGACCCATGGATTTTATTGGTCGGCCATGACACATCCAATAATGGTAGGACATGTATCAAGGTCATTTCATATTATTAAAAACATTATTTTTACCTTAAAGTACACTAATTACCTCTAATTGCGATTAAAAACTTAGAAGTTACTATTCACAAAAAAAATATTTTAATCCCATTGAACCAAATTTTACTTCTTAATTACAACCATGTATGTTGGATTTTTGAAATTCAAAACACAAGTAAAATTTCATTTAAATGAAAAATCGGTTTTTTAAGTACCACTTAGTGGTTTCACTATTCATTATGTAACGCCCCGACCCCAGCTACCCAGAGTCGGTGCATTACTTCGTAACATTGGCATGATCACAAAAGATCAAGTCTCGAAAGACCGATTAGTTTAGTAGCCTTGGAAACACTAGATACATTCATAAGTCTTTCATTACATCAAAAGTAAACAAACTACAATAACATGGTCTTCATAGTCCACACTCATATCTTCACTGACTATTCTCGCAAGTCAGTCATAATACACTTCTTCACATCCTGGAAAATATTTAAACATTGAAAGGGGTGAGCTCAGATGCTCAGTAAGGATAACAATATTGCGGAAGCTTTTATAAGAAAACATAAGCATTTAAGGCAATGTATAACTAAAACAAAAGCCTTATTGAACTTGAACTTCAGCATAATATGGCAAAAGTAAAATAAAATAATGCCATTACTTACTCACATGGATATTCTACTAGACGAATAATCACATGAAATATCAATAACCACTTTCATAATGATGGAATGCATAATGTCAGACTATCATAACTACGTAGCCAAGGCCTCGTGCCAAGACCACAAATAAGATTTTGTCAAGGCCCCGTGCCAAGACACTAGTTTGTCTCATGAGACCTGCCGATGCATCGAGGAGCTGTAGCGGGCTCCACCCGTCACTTATTAAGTCCAATGCATTCCTCATATGAATAGGTTTAAACATATCATAAACCATAACATAATCGTATCACATAAAACATGCATAAAGGAAACATAACATTTCCACATTTCAATCACAAGATTTCAATACAACACATTGATATAATAAAAACGCTTTCAAAACAATTTTCAATACCAAAATAAAAGAAAGTTAAAACTTTGTATTTATTTTTCATTAAAAAAATGATGGCTTGTAGAGGAAGCCGAATCTCAAATAATGGTCACGGCGGCGGAGAAGTCGTTGTCGCCGCATAAGTACGGAAAGAAAAACATTCCCTTTTGTCGTTTAGTAAAACGCTTCGTATAAAAAAGATTCCTTTTGAATAAACGTAAAAGTCAAAGGGGTTTATACACCGTATAAAAGAAAGTTGTGTATAAAACCAAATATGCCTCAATGAAAGGGGATTGAGATGAAGTCCTTAAAAAGATCATTTTTTTTAAATAAAGTACATCTATAATGTGTATTCACTATAAGTACACATAAATAATGTACAAATACAATATAGGACATAATAATATCATGACATAATTTGAAAGTAGGAGATTAACCCAAAGAATAGAAATTGGGTTAAGAAATTCCCTTACCTTGCGTCTTGTCCTGACTCGGTCGTTCTTTAACCTCCTGAATAATAAACTAGAGTTAATTTATATTTACTTAAGAACCTTTTTCATGTTCATTATTCCATTTATATCACTCATTACCATGTTATGAACATTATTTAATTATTTAAGTTAATAACGGTCGTTTTGTCGATCTTTGGTACTTGAGTCAAAAATAAACTTCTTATAATTACAATTTGTTCATGTGGTGAAATATCCATTATATCCAGAATTATATTCATGATGTAGATATCATATATATCATATATATATATTATATACATTCATTCATAATGTCACGTAACATTTAGAGGTAAGAAATGAAATGCACCGTTCATGGAGAAGGTAAGCCGTACGTACGCATGAACGCTACTTTCATTTCTATTTTTTATTTAATGGAATGAAATAATAATGATATAAATTTATAATATAATTCCAGTATAATATAGTGTATAATACCATTTACTCCATCCTTTATACATCCCACATATGGCATTAACGATTCAAATCACTTTGAGGGGGCGGTAGTCCGCACTTCCTAAAATGAAATTATCGCGTTTACCCATAATGGAAATCATAAAGTATGCCATAAATGAGAAATACAGAAGCATAAGTAAAACATAAACATATTATATATCATATATAAAAATAGTTACATCTTAATGGCCACCTTTGGAGGTGTTATATGAGTGTTGAACAATCATCGTTTCGTGAGGCAGAAATTCGCCATCCTCAGAAACCGTATGTTCTTTAACCATTAGACGAAGGTGTGTGTAAGTGTAAACCAAATCCTTATCATAACAACATCCTAGTATATTGTAGATACTGGTGTTGTTACAAAATAAAGTAATGAAAAGATTTTAGGGGGTTGGAGAAGAAAAATAAAACAAAACAACATTAGAGAAGACATTACCTCAAAATCGGGTAACTCTTTTTTATTTGAGCCAAAGGCTTCCTTGGGAAGAGTTCTGCCCAAAGTGAGGCTTCTAGGAGTAATAGGGGGAAGTTGGGAGAGTATTTGGGCAGAGTTTGGCCAAGCCAAATGGCTTGAAAGTGTAAATGAGGTGGAAGAGGTGGGGGCCTTTTATAAGTGGAGAAGAGGGGCTCTTTTGGAAAGATTGAAATGTTACATTATTACACAATGATTTTCGGATTCTAAAGGTCCCACACTTATATAATTCGAGGCTAATGTGATAAGGGTTCTAAATCTCTTCATCCAATTGGCTTTGGACAAGTGTAGGCCTTGGAGTTTTCATTATCTTCCCATTTTATTTAAATCGTTAAATAATGAGGTCATCACTGCATCATCATGATGTCATAAATAATTTAATTTATTTAATGTCTAAAATTTATAAAAAAAATACTATGATGTAGGAAATCTTTTTATCTTTCTAATGAATTTTTATAATCAAAATTTGGACTTGTGTAACCCCATTTAAAAACTGTTTTAGTAAAACAACTCATGTTTGTGTCAATTTAATTTTAACATTAAATAAATATATATTAATGTCATTTTCCAACTAAAGTGGCTCCATGGGGTCCCCAAGTTGACCCATGGGTTGTCTTGGTCGGACATGACTCATCCAATAGGAGTAGGACAAGTGTCAAGCTCATCTCATATTATTAAAACATTATTTTTACCTTAAACTACACTAATCACCTCTAATCGAGATTAAGAACTTAAAAGTTACTATTCACCAAAAAATTATTTTAATCTCATTGAACCACATTTTACTTCTTAATGACAACCATGTATGTCGGATTTTTGAAAATCAAATCACAGAAGTGGTAATATTTCATTTAAACGAAAAATCAGTTATTTAACTACCACTTAGTGGTTTCACTATTCATCAAAAATTGAAGTTTTTCAGAATAAGGCCAAAATTTCACCCTAAGCTATAATTGATATTCCGAATTCAAAAATGATGTCTATTTTACAAAATTCCAAACATATAAGTTGTATTAATTAATTTTATAATTAATTCCCGCTGTTACAACAAATAGCGTGTTTTTAAGAAAGAATTTATATCAAAAGATTGGCAATTGTTTATGTCCAATTTCAATGTTAAATTAATTCTAATGACAACCATTGGATAAAATGGTAAAAATATATTCTAATTATACTTTAAAACCACTAAATAGTATAATTTATCACTATAAATTATTTTTATTAAAAAAGTTGTTTTTAAGTATTTTTCACTATTCATAAAAAATTGGAAGTTCTCAGAAAATTACAAAAAATTCAACTTTGGATAATTTAGATATTACGAATACAAAAATGAAGTCCATTTTGAAATATTAAATTTCTATAATTTTAAAAAGTGGTTATTACTGTTCATAACGGCTACATTGATTAGTCGCGGTGTTTTAGAACTCGAATTTGCGTACAATGCAAGCTATTGCATTATTAAATGAGAAGCGTATCGTGGAAGCTCGGGGTGTTACATTCTCCCCTCCTTCAATAAATTGCGTCCTCGCAATTTGAAATTTTTCTTTGAAAATAAAAGCTTGAAAAGAGAAAATACCTTTGAGGAAAACCCACATCGGAAATAAGGTTAATAAATATATAACATTAAAAGAAAGCAGGATAAGTACAAAGGTCACCCGATATAGCCCATTCTAGGATTCTATGAAAATATGGATATGGAAGAAAAACAAACCATCAAGGTCTGATGGAGAGTTATAGAAAAAGGATTAGGAAAAAGTTTAACCACAAGAAAATCACAAACTTGTGATTGGTTAAACGGTCATTGAATCCCCAGTTGGAAAAGTTAACCGACAACATTTTTGTTTTAAGTTACCTTTTATAATGTTGAGGAATTTATTTAGGAGATTTACTAAGAACGTAAGGGAATATACATACTTGTTATGTATACTTTCATTCGTTAATAAATTTTTACCACAGACCCAACTTTTACTCTAAATGGTAACGGAACTCAAAAATATTCTATTTATCCTAATTGTATATGGTTCCAAATGTTAACACATACCATTTAGATTAGTAAAACTATTTTGTAATAACCAGGGACTTCCTGTAGCCTAGTGGTAGGAAATAAAGGCTTGTCGCACTATGGTTGTGGGTTCGATTCCTGCAGCTTTGTCCGACGCGACGGGTTATTCCCCACCCTGCAGGTTGTCCTTTTCCTAAAACTATAGTATTATAATATTCCAAAAATAATCTTCAGAAATGCTTTATCCTTAAACAATACTATCCATGGTTCAACTTAATCCATTCCAACCTTAATAGTTATCCAAAATACCTCCGTCCAGACTTTCTCTAAAAGGTCTCTAAATTCCAAAATCAATTGTAACATCAGATTCCGCAAACAAAGAAAAGTTTCTCTTATTGTCACATACTAAAAATATGATTACCTTAATCATATTAAAACCTTACTGAAATCAACAAGTACTGCAGTACAATCCTTATATATATATCACATTATTCTAATAACCAAAATATAATCCATGAGTCCAAAAGCACCAATACATTAATTATTCCGCTTCAACTGTAGTCACAGCATAAGATTGGCCTTGATCCCTTGGCCTTTTCTGAGGTAAGTTTCCTTGACGCTTAGGACATTCATTTGCATAATGCCCCATTTCCCTACAATTGTAGCATTCAACTTTGATAGCCTCTTTCTTTCCCTTACAATCACGAGCCTGGTGACCCTTTTCTCCACATTTATAACAAACTCCCATTCCTTTTAGGCAAGTACCAGGGTGATTCTTCCCACAATTATCACATAATGGAAAATCCTTCTTTCCCTTTTTCCCTTTATCTGTCTCTTGTTCCACCGTTCTCTTCTTCTCTTGCTTTACTTTGTTGTCATAAGACTTAGAGAATTCCTTTTCTGTCTTGATAGCACACGAGACAATATCTTCGTATGATGAGAAGGATTGTGATACTAAAGCTCGACGGAGGAATGGTTTTAACCCATCAAAGAAACGATCAATCTTACTCCTTGGGTTACGTATATAATCGGAAGCATGCCTCGCTAACCTTGTAAAGTTAGCCTCATACTTTGCGACATTCTCATCCTCCTTCTGCTTCAGACTCAGAAATTGTCTTTCCATATCTGCTCGATGGTCACGAGGAAAGTATTTTTCTAAGAAAATATCTTTGAACTCCCTCCATTCCATATTCGATAAGTCATCATCTTCCTTTGTGTTTTGAATTAGTGACCACCATTGATCGGCATCTCCAGTGAGGCGGTAAACTGCCATGACAACCTTCTCCCTTTCACTGCTCCCCAAGGCATGGAATATTTTCTCTAAGGAATTTATCCATTGCTCAGCTACTATAGGATTTGTACTCCCATTGAAGGTTGGTGGTTGTTGCCTCATGAAGCGGTCTAACATTGATCCTCCACGTTGTGGATCAGGGTGCTCCATACGAGTAAGGTTATTATTCATAACCTGCGTGAGTTGTCCCAGTACGGTGAGAAGCTGATCAGCACCAGTTGTATCACTAGCTCCACCATAATTATCTTGAGCAGGAGGGCAATCCCTACACGGAGTGCGTGCATTGATACGGTTTCCATTCCTTCCACTAGGCGCCATTTCTAAATAATGGCATAAACTAGATTAGTTCATGAATCAAAATACATAATTCCATACTTGTACAACACTTAACATAAATTGAACTAATTATGGATATAATCCATAATTATAAAAAAAATTTCTTTGAGGAAGTATATACTCGTAACCCTTTATAGTGGTTTGTAAAGAAAATGGGAATTATCCAAAGCATATCCCCCGGGAGTGTCGTAACCAAGAGTGCAGCAAGGCCCGTTGTCGTGCACCAGTTCCCGTTCGAGTCTAGCTCAAAGCGGTGTTTTAGGGTTTTACCCCTAGGTACATCTGTGCCAGAGCCACCTCTACCTTCTCGTATCCAGACAGGGATGTATTGCTCGGAAAACTCATAACATCTCTATAATACCAAAATTCTAGGAAGTTCTTCTATACTAATCGTCAAAGTCTATCTTTGGGCTATGTGCTCTAATCAGAGTTTATCTAAATCTAGCTTCCAAGGTTAGTACTAACCTCCCTTTGATACCAACTGTAACTCCCCGACCCCAGCTACCCAGAGTCGGTGCATTACTTCGTAACATTGGCATGATCACAAAAGATCAAGTCTCGAAAGACCGATTAGTTTAGTAGCCTTGGAAACACTAGATACATTCATAAGTCTTTCATTACATCAAAAGTAAACAAACTACAATAACATGGTCTTCATAGTACACACTCATATCTTCACTGACTATTCTCGGAAGTCAGTCATAATACGCTTCTTCACATCCTGGAAAATATTTAAACATTGAAAGGGGTGAGCTCAGATGCTCAGTAAGGATAACAATATTGCGGAAGCTTTTATAAGAAAACATAAGCATTTAAGTCAATGTATAACTAAAACAAAAGCCTTATTGAACTTGAACTTCAGCATAATATGGCAAAAGTAAAATAAAATAATGCCATTACTTACTCACATGGATATTCTACTAGACGAATAATCACATGAAATATCAATAACCACTTTCATAATGATGGAATGCATAATGCCAGACTATCATAACCACGTAGCCAAGGCCTCGTGCCAAGACCACAAATAAGATTTTGTCAAGGCCTCGTGCCAAGACACTAGTTTGTCTCATGAGACCTGCCGATGCATCGAGGAGCTGTAGCGGGCTCCACCCGTCACTTATTAAGTCCAATGCATTCCTCATATGAATAGGTTTAAACATATCATAAACCATAACATAATCGTATCACATAAAACATGCATAAAGGAAACATAACATTTCCACATTTCAATCACAAGATTTCAATACAACACATTGATATAATAAAAACGCTTTCAAAACAATTTTCAATACCAAAATAAAAGAAAGTTAAAACTTTGTATTTATTTTTCATTAAAAAAAATGATGGCTTGTAGAGGAAGCCGAATCTCAAATAATGGTCACAGCGGCGGAGAAGTCGTTGTCGCCGCATAAGTACGGAAAGAAAAACATTCCCTTTTGTCGTTTAGTAAAACGCTTCGTATAAAAAAGATTCCTTTTGAATAAACGTAAAATTCAAAGGGGTTTATACACCGTATAAAAGAAAGTTGTGTATAAAACCAAATATGCCTCAATGAAAGGGGATTGAGACGAAGTCCTTAAAAAGATCATTTTTTTTAAATAAAGTACATCTATAATGTGTATTCACTATAAGTACACATAAATAATGTACAAATACAATATAGGACATAATAATATCATGACATAATTTGAAAGTAGGAGATTAACCCAAAGAATAGAAATTGGGTTAAGAAATTCCCTTACCTTGCGTCTTGTCCTGACTCGACCGTTCTTTAACCTCCTGAATAATAAACTAGAGTTAATTTATATTTACTTAATAACCTTTTTCAAGTTCATTATTCCATTTATATCACTTATTACCATGTTATGAACATTATTTAATTATTTAAGTTAATAACGGTCGTTTTTTCGATCTTTGGTACTTGAGTCAAAAATAAACTTCTTATAATTACAAATTGTTCATGTGGTGAAATATCCATTATATCCAGAATTATATTCATGATGTAGATATCATATATATCATATATATACATTATATACATTCATTCATAATGTCACGTAACATTTAGAGGTAAGAAATTAAATGCACCGTTCATGGAGACGGTAAGCCGTACGTACGCATGAACGCTAATTTCATTTCTATTTCATATTTAATGGAATGAAATAATAATGATATAAATTTATAATATAATTCCAGTATAATATAGTGTATAATACCATTTACTCCATCCTTTATACATCCCACATATGGCATTAACGATTCAAATCACTTTGAGGGGGCGGTAGTCCGCACTTCCTAAAATGAAATTATCGTGTTTACCCATAATGGAAATCATAAAGTATGTCATAAATGAGAAATACAGAAGCATAAGTAAAACATAAACATATTATATATCATATATAAAAATAGTGACATCTTAATGGCCACCTTTGGAGGTGTTATATGAGTGTTGAACAATCATCGTTTCGTGAGGCAGAAATTCGCCATCCACAGAAACCGTATGTTCTTTAACCATTAGACGAAGGTGTGTGTAAGTGTAAACCAAATCCTTATCATAACAACATCCTAGTATATTTTAGATACTGGTGTTGTTACAAAATAAAGTAATGAAAAGAGTTTAGGGGGTTGGAGAAGAAAAATAAAACAAAACAACATTAGAGAAGACATTACCTCAAAATCGGGTAACTCTTTTTTATTTGAGCCAAAGGCTTCCTTGGGAAGAGTTCTGCCCAAAGTGAGGCTTCTAGGAGTAAGAGGGGGAAGTTGGGAGAGTATTTTGGCAGAGGTTGGCCGAGCCAAATGGCTTGAAAGTGTAAATGAGGTGGAAGAGGTGGGGGCCTTTTATAAGTGGAGAGGAGGGGCTCTTTTGGAAAGATTGAAATGTTACATTATTACACAATGCTTTTCGGATTCTAAAGGTCCCACACTTATATAATTCGAGGCTAAGGTGATAAGGGTTCGAAATCTCTTCATCCAATTGGCTTTGGACAAGTGTAGGCCTTGGATTTTTCATTATCTTCCCATTTTATTTAAATCGTTAAATAATGAGGTCATCACTGCATCATCATGATGTCATAAATAATTTAATTTATTTAATATCTAAAAAGTATAAAAAAAATACTATGATGTAGGAAATCTTTTTATCTTTCTAATGAATATTTATAATCAAAATTTGGACTTGTGTAACCCCACTTAAAAACTGTTTTAGTAAAACAACTCATGTTTGTGTCAATTTAATTTTAACATTAAATAAATATATATTAATGTCATTTTCCAACTAAAGTGGCTCCATGGGGTCCCCAAGTTGACCCATGGGTTTTCTTGGTCGGCCATGACTCATCCAATAGGAGTAGGACAAGTTTCAAGCTCATCTCATATTATTAAAACATTATTTTTACCTTAAACTACACTAATCACCTCTAATCGCGATTAAGAACTTAAAAGTTACTATTCACCAAAAAATTATTTTAATCTCATTGAACCACATTTTACTTCTTAATGACAACCATGTATGTCGGATTTTTGAAAATCAAATCACAGAAGTGGTAATATTTCATTTAAACGAAAAATCAGTTATTTAACTACCACTTAGTGGTTTCACTATTCATCAAAAATTGAAGTTTTTCAGAATAAGGCCAAAATTTCACCCTAAGCTATAATTGATATTCCGAATTCAAAAATGATGTCTATTTTACAAAATTACAAACATATAAGTTGTATTAATTAATTTTATAATTAATTCCTGATGTTACAACAAATAGCGTGTTTTTAAGAAAGAATTTATATCAAAAGATTGGCAATTGTTTATGTCCAATTTCAATGTTAAATTAATTCTAATGACAACCATTGGATAAAATGGTAAAAATATATTCTAATTATACTTTAAAACCACTAAATAGTATAATTTATCACTATAAATTATTTTGATTAAAAAAGTTGTTTTTAAGTATTTTTCACTATTCATAAAAAAATTGGAAGTTCTCAGAAAATTACAAAAAATTCAACTTTGGATAATTTAGATATTACGAATACAAAAATGAAGTCCATTTTGAAATATTAAATTTCTATAATTTTAAAAAGTGGTTATTACTGTTCATAACGGCTACATTGATTAGTCGCGGTGTTTTAGAACTCGAATTTGCGTACAATGCAAGCTATTGCATTATTAAATGAGAAGCGTATCGTGGAAGCTCGGGGTGTTACACATTAAAATTTGAAGTTTTTCAGAAAAATACCAAAACTTCACCCTAAGATATATTTGATATTCCAAATTCAAAAATGATGTCTATTTTATAAAATTAAAATCATATAAGTTACATTAATTAATTTAATAATTAATTCTTTATGTTAGAACAAATAAAGTGTTTTTATGAAATAATATATATCAAAAGATTGACACTAGTTTAAGTCCAATTTCAAAGTTAAATTAATTCAAACAACCAATATTGGATTAAATGGTAAAAATATATTCTAATTTAACTTTAAAAAAAATTCAAAATATAATATAATCATATAAATAAATTATATTAAAAAGAGGTTTTGAATTAAAATACAACATTTTTCACTATTCATTAAAAAATGAACTTTATCGGAAAAATACCAAAAATTTACACAAAGTAAATTTTGATGTCCTGATTCTAAAGAAGAATTTTATTTGGTCCAATAGAATGTATAAGGGTGACCAAAACTATATTTAAATAGGGTTCTTCATCAAAAGGCGATAGTTCGACCTTTTAGTGAATATTAGAGTATCTATGCCTAAAATTTAATTCTTTTCGTATTTTAAGTCTTTATCCTTTATTTGATAAATGTAAAAACATTTAACAAACATATATAATCATATTTTAGTTATTTATATTCATTCCCGCCAATAAAACGGCTACGTGTTAACTACTATTTAAAATAATATTATTTTATTACTAGTGTGCAACGTAAGATTTCAAAGAAACTCTTTGTTGCGTATCGGGTACGCTATCGAACATAGCAAGCCCTTTAAAGTAAAATTAATATTTAATTCATAAATATTAATAAATATGAAAATGTTTTATTCTTTATTTACCTGGTATGTTACATGGAATTATCAAAACACAATAAATAAAGTGTCAAGGAACCACTCAAAAGAGGCCTCTAGAATGTTATGTTTCAAGGATACATTGAGGCACCCCATATATGTTCAAGTGAATATATTTCTCCTTGAATTTTTTCCAAAGGTTGTAAACCAAACCCTTACAATAAGATGAAATAGTATTGGGGTGGATCAATAAGGATATTTTCTTCTTTTTTTAGAATTTGATGCATGTATTAAGGTAGTGGGAAGTGAATATTTGATGGTTATTTCTAGGGAGGTGATATAAAGGGTAGCTTGGGTTGAGGTTTATCTCTTTCCCCAAGAGCAAAGACCACCCTAGAATGTTTTTAGTGTGGTTAACTAGGATATATTTTTCCAAATTATGGTCGACCAATAAAGTAGTGTCATTTATATAGGAGAATGGGGAACTCTCATTGGATTTGTAGGAACACGCCTTGGGTTGATAGTGGGTAAGGCAATAGTTGGACTCAAGGATTTAGAGTCAGGCTAATAGAATCACCTCAGAGTAGTATTTCTGGATCATTATGTCATTATGGACATTTAAAAGGATGTGTTTTTGTTTTAGGAGTAAAAACCTAATTATAGGTTCAGGTTAACTTTTTATGATTGATTAAACTTCCTCTGAACACATATAAGGGTCAGTGGCAATTTGAGGTATGATCCTAGTATAATCACCTTGTCTTATACATTATTTTATTTATGTTTAACACTAATGAATCTCTATTATGAAACATATTTCCTAAATATATTTTATGAAATAAGTGTGTTTTTATCCTTAATTGTGATTTAATTGATAATATTTTGAAATTTTCTCATATTGAGTCAAAATTTTGATTCCATGAATATTTATATGGAAGTTATGTTTTTCAGTGCATATTTGACTAAAATTTCTTCAATTTAATTTTCATATATCTTAAGAATAAATTGAAATAATAGTTTTTTTGTTCTTTTAAATGATGTTCAGGTGATGTAATTAATTATTTTAAGTTTTATGTTTTTATCCTAATTTTTTATTAGAACACTTTTTATTTTAATATATTAAAGTTGTAAATTTATTGCAAAGTATTGTTTAAGTGATTCTTGTAATATTTTTAATTCATTTTATATGCCTTTTTTGTTATCTGGGAGACTTTCTGTTATTTTTTCCATTTGATTTTTGTTTTATATGTGGCTTTTTTCTATGTCAATTTTTTAATTAGTAGAAGTTTATTAGGATATTTAGAAGTAACATACAGTATAATAATTTTTCAATTTCACATGCAGGATATTATAAACTGTAGCCCTAATATTTTTCAAGTAGCCTATATAATAATTTTTTGGTTGTCAAAACCATTGGATATTTCTTCACCTGTTGGCTGTATAAGAAATTTATGCTCTCATGGGAATTTTCTCCTATGCCATTGGATATTTCCACCATTTCCAATTTTTGAATATTCTTATTGAAGGAATACAATACTTTATAGATTTTAATGAGCACAAATAACTATTTTAGTGATATCAAATGAACTAAAACCTTAAGATAAAAAAATTCAACCTTTAACATTTAATAAGTATATTTGATTGAGGCTTGAATATTGAAGCACCAAAGTTTATATAGAATAATAATTACCTCACTAATATTGAATCAAAGGTGTATTTCAATTTGAGTGAATCATATGAATCAATGGATGTTTCAAACATAGATGCTCAATCTGAAATCTATTCAAAATCTAAAGAATAAGATGATACAAGGCCTGTAATGGACCCATGTAAAGGTTATATAGACTTTAATAAGAGTCATTAAATCTTATATCAGGGTAAAATAATGATTCAAATACTTTAATTATGATGGTTTTTAATGATTAAAGAACCCATATAAGGGTAACTATAAATACCTTCATTAAGGTTATTTCACGGATATACACTTTCATAAAGGTCACCAACCACTATGTGTAAGGGTACAACTAAATCAATTCAACTCATATAAATGAAAAGTACACACTATGTAAAGGTACTATTATTTGTAACACCCTGAATCTAGTAACCTAGAGTAGGTGGTTATTTTATTATAGTGTAAATATATATAATTTATCACATCCCAAAGAACTAAATAATTTAGTAGTCTTGGTAAACTTCATACATTCTTGAATCCCAAATTACATTTGAAAACATAAATTGTAACATAATATTTTATTTTAGAGAATCATTATTATATCTATAATATACTTTCTCATCAGTCATAGTACACTTCCTAGCATCTTGGTTGAAATAAACATTAGAAAGGGGTTATCTTCTATGCTCAGTAAGGGAAAACAAACAACATAATCTATCATAAAATAAATAAAAAATGAATAATATAGTTGATATAAAAAATAATTAAATATGTCATGTAACTAATACTATGAAAAGGAGACTAAATCCATAGATAACATAAAAACATAAATAATCACATGGATAATAATAACTAGTTTCATAATTATATAATTTATAATATCGGACATCAGGATATTACCTTTAAGGCCTTGTGTAAAGAAAACAAACATAAATAGGTAAAGTGTATTCCAAATACCCAAATTAGTTTGTCTAATCAAACCTATAAATTCATAAAGGGGATATAATGGGCCCCTCTCATCACTTAATAATTTTAATACATTCCTCATATATTTAATGATCAATTTAATTCATAAAAAATAATCCACATCTAAAAATATCCATAAAGATTAAATAATAGAGAATATAAATATTTCCCCAATTAATAAAATAATAAAACTCTATATGTAGAAATATTATAAAATTTAAGAAATAAGAATATCTATGATGAAAATAATATGAATATATCTACTGAAATATGATCATAATAAATTTAATGTTCTAGGATAAATTTAATGATCACAAAAATTTATCAAGATATATGAAATGACCATTAATTTATCAAAAAAGTAGATTTTTTAATAAAATCAAATCATTGGGATAATATAATAAAATAGAAGTGAAATATTTAAAATTAGTTTTCATTAAACAATTTTCTTTTTAAATCCATTTAAAATTTGTAGAAGAAGATAAATTTTTAAATTGGTTATAGTGGAGGGAAAATCCGTTAACACCATATATGTGAAAAAGAAACATTCCTTTTTACTTTTTGAAATTAAAGTAAATAAATAAACCTTTCAGAAAACATTAGAAAGATTTTTTTCAAAACTTTTAAAATTATAAGATAACATAAAATTTCCTTAAAAATTATTTGAGTAAACAAAAATTTATTTTGTGAAATGAATTTTGAAAAATCTGGACATGGAAGAAAAATATACCCAATCAAAAGACAAATAGCATCAACTTTTATTTTAAAAAATTTATTTTCTTGATTCAAGTTTAGAAGATAGAAAAATTTAGAAGAAAACATGGAAACTCATTAAATATATAGATGATAAGAAAATAGATTAATTTTATGAAGGATAAATTATAAGTTTCCTTAAATGATAAATATAAGCAATCCCATAAAAATGAGATTGAAAAATAAATTTTTATCTCTTTGGTAACTTTTAATTTGTAACTCTATGAAGGTGTACACTTGAATTTAAACATTAATCATTAAGAATAAATTAATATTCTTTTAAAAAACATTAAATGAGTAGTATATACACCATATAAAATTAAATATGTTCTTAATACAGAATATTTCTCAATGGAGTAGAAATTCAGAAGAAATCCCTTACAAAGATCATATCATTAAAGTGAGAATTAATAAATGATGTGATCATGTGTGAAAATTTTAAATAAAACAATAAATACAAAATAATAAAATTATGATTCATTTCACACATAATAATGTCATAACATAGTCAATGAAGTATAAGTATAAACCAATGCATGGAAATTGAGTTAAGAAACCTCATACATCAAGTTTGAATTCATTCAAAAGAACTCTAATATACTGTATAATAAATTAAAATTTATTATAATTCTATAGAATATTTATTTAAATACTTATAATAGAATATATTATCCAATTATAACATTTCAATTCCCATTTATTAATAATTCCTTATTAAAATTTTTGTTTTCATGTGTTAACTCTTCCATTTTTCATAAGAATTCGGGTTCGGTAGTTTCAATACTTACATTTTGATCATGGTTAAATCATATACAGGATTTTAATAATTATAAAAATATCATATATATTCAATATATATATATATATATTCATCAATAAAAGGTATAGATAGAAAAATGAATTATAATATTTATAGAGACGGTAGGTCGTACGTACGCATATTCATTGTTTTCACTTTTCAATGGATAGAATGAAAGAAAGGAAAATAAAAATTAAACTTTACATAATAGTTATTATATAATATATATTCATTAAATATATTCTTATAATCATCAATGTAAACAAAAAACAAATCGCATCGCTTTGTGGAGTTGGTAGTTCACATGTACACATGAGGGTCGTTATCATTTTCCAATGGATGAAAACATAAGAGTATAAATGAAATATTATATTTTCAGAAACATAATTATATTATAAATATCATATTTAATCATTATTCCAAAATTTATAAATATCTAAGTAATATGGTGATGAAAAATGAAATACACTACTACATGGAGACATTAAGTCATACGTACGTATAAAGGATGTTTTTGCTTAATGTGGGATGGAAAAGAGGTGTAAATTTTTTTTACCATAATATTAATAAAATATAAATATATTTTTGATAATATATTTATTATTTTATTATGTTTACAACATATTTATAGTAATTATAATAAGAAATAAACATGAAATATTCGGTAAAGACAATTACCTCTTTTTTGATAGAATTCCTTTAGATACCTTTTTAAGGACACTTAGAATGGTATTTTAAGAATAACATAACCTATAATTCATGTATATAGAATTTTATAAGATAATTTGGTAGGTTTTTGTTGATATATATGTCTCAAAGTGGAGTAATTAATAGAAAGCATGGGTGCCCTTTTATAAGGGAGGGGGCATTTTTGGAAATTCATGAAATATTATAAACTAATATGTGTTTGAATCATGTAAAATGGTTAAAATGGAATTTATTATGATTTAATGATTATATAATCTAACTATAATCATAAAATAAAATTGGGAAAGTTTTAGATATTATTTTAAACCTTATCCTTTTCATTAACCCCTTTGTTAACCATTTTTTAACTTTAACTCTCGTAATGACTTTTTCAATATTAATGGATTATAATTTTACTCATAAGATAAAAATTAGATAATAAATTTATAAGGGATGAAATTTTATACTATTTACCATCCTATTTGTCTTATTTGATGGTTTTTATTATTTTTTAATAATTTAATGAAATATTATTTTTCATAAAATATCATTAAATGCATTTTTGAAAATATTCATTTAATTTAACATTAAATACATTAATATAGAAATATAATTCAAATATAACCCTTCCAAAAATATCTAATATGTTATGTTCATCTATAAAGTTATTGGGGTAGTATAACCCACTCAAAAAATATTACTTTTGAAGTTTTTAAAATCATTTACATGATTTTTATACTCTTTTCAGAAGCACTATGTCAGCATTGTATAAGAATTTAAGGTAATTATTTAATCACTAAAATTTAAATATAAATTACTATGATAGAAAAACTTGATTAATATTTTAAATACACATTTATAACTTAAATTGTCATTTTTATCCTTATGTGATAATTTTATAGATATTAAAGTCTAGAAAGTGACATTTTTTAATTTTATTTACTTAAAATAATTTAAATATCATTATCAAGGGAAAATGGAAAAAATGAAATATTTTCAAATTTTTTACTTATATGTTAAAATTTATCCCATAAAATGAAGGAAATTTTTGGGTTGATTTTGAGACCTTATTTCATGGTTTTAACCCTTTTCTCATTTTACCCTTACTAAGGTGACAAATATTTTCCATGGCCACTATTCATAATGACTAAAAAAGGGGAATATTTATCAAATTTTAACCTCCTAATTCCAAATATGGTATCCATTTTTTAAGATTCAATTTATATAAGTGTAATAAATTAATTTTAATATAAATTTTTAAAATGAAACAAAAAATGGTTTTTAGATAAATCTGTTTTTAAGTGTAAAAATTAACTTATATCAAAATAATGAAAATTATTGATTAAAATGGAAGTAATTATTTTATTATAAATAAAATGGATCACATTTAACTTTAATACCAAATAAAAAATATAATGGGACATTTAAATTACTTTATTTCATGAAAACTAATGATTGTATTTGAAAAATCAACATTTTTCACTATTCACTAAAAAAATAAATCATTTCAAAAAAAATCCCAAAATTCTACCCAAATTTAATTTTGATATGATTATTTTAAAAATTATTACCATTTAATAAAATAACATTTTTAAAATTTGAAGAAATTAATTATAATTTCCACGCACAAAATGCAATAAAAATCATTTTTGAATAAAATGAATTTTTAAAGCATAAATTGACTTTACTAAAAATTAAATACTTATTTGTTATTAATAAATAAATTATCTAAAATCCTTATACATTTTTTTATAATATTTATAACTTTATTGATACCCTTAATTTCAATGGCTAAGTTATAATTGTCACATTTAAAAAATAATATTTTCATAATATATCTCAATTCACTTAAAGATTGGTGTTGCATATTAAGTAAGATATTGAGATTATTATTATTATTTTAAACTGAATTTTTGGGGTGTTATATCCCCCGTAAATAAATTATGACCTTGTAATTTTATCTCAATCATCAAAGGTTCAATATTTAAAAATACCTTTATAAAAAACTCAAATCATATAGAGGGATAATAAAACTTATTTTAAAAAGGTAAAGTGGGAAACAAAAAGGCTACCAGAAATATCACATATTTTGGTTCCTAGATAAGGAGAAAATTGGTGTGAAGTTAATATATATACATGAATAAGAAAACTAATTTCGAACTACAAATAGAGTTTGAAAAATAACATGTCCATGAGAAAGTTAACGACCACAAAACCAAAAATAGGTGAGGGGTGAAAAGACAATAAATTCATTCAGGAATGAAGGTAAAAGGATAACATTTTTATTTCTATATCCTTTTCCAAAATTTGAGGTATTATTTTAATAAAAAGATATTGAACATGATAAAATGTAGTTAATTGATTTATTTCTATTCTAGAAGAAAAATTTCATCAATTGGTTGTGCTTTGATGAATTTCCACTTTATCTATTATTCTAAGAAATGAATATTCAAGAGGAATTTTTCATTCCTGAAGCAATAAAATTGACTTTTAATGCATCATAATATCTATAAAATAATTATATAGAATTTCTTATATGGATAAACATTTACCAAAACCAAAATCGTTGGCACAATTTATCTAATATGGATAAATATAACACATTAATATTGTAACGCCACGACCCCAGCTACCCAGAGTCGGTGCATTACTTCGTAACATTGGCATGATCACAAAAGATCAAGTCTCGAAAGACCGATTAGTTTAGTAGCCTTGGAAACACTAGATACATTCATAAGTCTTACATTATATCATAAAGTGAAAAACTAATAACAAATTCTTCATAGTCCACACTCATATCCTCTTCTGACTATCCCTGCAGGTCATTCCTAAAATACTTCTTCACATCCTGGAAAATATTAAAACATTGAAAGGGGTGAGCTCATATTCTCAGTAAGGATAAAAATATAGCGGAAGCTTTCATAAATAAACATTAACATTTAAGACAATGTATAACTAAAACAAAAGCCTTTTAAACTTGAACTTTAGCATAATATGACAAAAGTAAAATGATATAATGCCATTTACTTACTCACATGGATATTATACTAGTAGAATAATCACATGAAATATCATTAACCACTTTCATAATTATGGAATGCATAATTCCAGACTATCATAACCACGTAGCCAAGGCCTCGTGCCAAGACCACAAATAAGATTTTGTCAAGGCCTCATGCCAATACACTAGTTTGTCTCATGAGACCTGCCGATGCATCGAGGAGCGATAGCGGGCTCCACCCGTCACTTATTAAGACCAATGCATTCCTCATATGAATAGGTTTAAACATATCATAGACCATAACATAATCGTATCACATAAAACATACATAAAGGAAACATAACATTTCCACATTTCAATCACAAGATATCAATACAACACATTGATATAATAAAAATGCTTTCAAAACCATTTTCAATACCAAAATAAAAGAAAAGTATAACATGGTATTTATTTTTCATTAAAAAAAGTATGGCTTGTAGAGGAATCCGAAACTCAAATAATGGTCACGGAGGCGGAGAGGTCGTTGTCGCCGCATATGTACGGAAAGAAAAACATTCCCTTTTTGTCATTTAGTAAAATGCTTCTTATAAAAAGATTCCTTTTGAATAAATGTAAAAGTCAAAGGGGTTTATACACCGTATAAAAGAAAGTTGTGTATAAACCAAATATGTTTCAATGAAAGGAGATTGAAACGAAGTCATTAAAAAGATCATTATTAAAATAAAATAGATCTATTATGTGTATTCACTATAGGTACACATAAATAATACAAAATAAGACATAATAATATCATGACATAATTTGAAAGTAAGAGATTAACCCAAAGAATTTAAATTGGGTTAAGAAGTTCCCTTACCTTGTGTCTTGTCCTGACTCGACTGTTCTTTAACCTCCTGAATAATAAACTAGAGTTAATTTCTATTTACTTAAGAACCTTTTTCATGTTCATTATTCCTTTTATATCCCTTATTACCATGTTATGAACATTATGTGATTATTAAAGTTTATAACGGTCATTTTGTCGATCTTAGGTACTTGAGTCAAAAATAAAATTCTTATAATTAAAAGTTGTTCATGTGGGGATATATCCATTATATCCAGAATTATATTCATGATATAGATATCATATATCTCATATATATCCAGTATATACATGCATTTATAATATTCCATAACGTTTAGAGGTAATAAATGAAATGCACCATTCATGGAGACGGTAAGCCGTACGTACGCATGAACGCTACTTTCATTTCTATTTCGAATTTAATGAAATCATAATGATATAATGGTATATTATAATTCCAGTATAACATCATATATAATATCATTTACTCCATCCTTTATACATCCCACATATGGTATTAACGATTCAAATCACTTTGAGGGGGCGGTAGTCCGCACTTCCTAAAATGAAAATATCACGTTTACCCATAATGGAAATAATAAAGGTATAAAATAAATGAAAAATAAAGAACCTTAAGTAAAACATAAACATATTATATATCATTTATAAATAGAGTGACATCTTAATGGCCACCTTTGAAGGTATTTTATGAGTGTTGAACAATCATCATTTCGTGAGGCAGAAATTCGTCATCCAAAGAAACCGTATGTTCTTTAACCATTAGATGTAGGTGTGTGTAAGTGTAGCTCAAATAATTATTATAACAACATCCTAGTATATTGACGATACTGGTGTTGTTACAAAAGAAATGAATAAAAAGAGTTTATGGGGTTGGAGAAGCAAAATAAAACAAAATAACATAAGAGAAGACATTACCTCAAAATCGGGTAACTCTTTTTGATTTGAGCCAAAGGCTTCCTTGGGAAGAGTTCTGCCCAAAGTGAGGCTTCTAGGAGTAAGGTCGGGAAGTTGGGAGAGTATTTGGGCAGAGGTTGGCTAATACAAATGGCTTGAAAGTGTGAATGAGGTGGTAGAGGTGGGGGCCTTTTATAAGAGGAGAGGAGGGGCACTCTTGGAAAGTAAGGACATTTTACATTATTATACAATGCTTTTCGGATTCTAAAGGTCCCACACTTATATAATTCTAGGCTAAGGTGATAAGGGTTCGAAATATACCCATCCAATAGTCTTTGGACAAGTGTAAGCCTTGGATTTTACATTATCTTTTCATTTTATTAAAATCGTTAAATAATGAGGTCATCACTGCATCATAATGATGTCATAAATAATTTAATTTATTTAATGTCTAAAAATTATAAAAAAACTACTATGATGTAGTAAATCTTTTTAGCTTTCCAATTACTATTTATAGACAAAAATATGACTTGTATAACCCCATGAAAAAATTGTTTTAGTAAAAAATTTCATGTTTGTGTCATTTTTTACTTTAACATTAAATAAAAGGTATTTATGTCATTTTCCAACTAAAGTGGCTTCATGGGGTCCCCAAGTTGACCCATGGATTGTCTTGGTCGGCCATGGAACATCCAATGAGGGTAGGACATGTTTAAAGCTCATCTCATATTATTAAAACATTATTTTTACCTTAAACTACACTAATTACCTCTAATCGCGATTAAGAACTTAAAAGTTACTATTCACCAAAAATTATTTTAATCTCATTGAACCACATTTTACTTCTTAATGACAACCATGTATGTCGGATTTTTGAAAATCAAAACACAGAAGTGGTAATATTTCATTTAAACGAAAAATCAGTTATTTAACTACCACTTAGTGGTTTCACTATTCATCAAAAATTGAAGTTTTTCAGAACAATGCCAAAATTTCACCCTAAGCTATAATTGATATTCCGAATTCAAAAATGATGTCTATTTTACAAAATTCCAAACATATAAGTTTCTTTAATTAATTTTATAATTAATTCCCGCTGTCACAACAAATAGCTTGTTTTTAAGAAACAATTTATATCAGAAGATTGACAATTGTTTATGTCCAATTTCAATGTTAAATTAATTATAATGACCACCATTGGATAAAATGGTAATCATATATTATAATTATACTTTAAAACCACTAAATAGTATAATTTATCACTATAAATTATTTTGATTAAAAAAGTTGTTTTTAAGTATTTTTCACTATTCATAAAAAATTAGAAGTTCTCAGAAAAATACCAAAAATTCAACATAGGCTAATTTCGATATTTCGAATCCAAAAAAGAAGTCCATTTTGAAATATAAAATTTCTATAATTTTAAAAAGTGGTTATTACTAATCATAACGGCTACTTTGATTAGTCGTGGTGTTTTAGAACTCGAAGTTGCGTACAATGCAAGCTATTACATTATTGAATGAGAAGCGTATCATGGAAGCTCGAGGTGTTACATTCTCCCCTCCTTCGATAAATTGTGTCCTCGCAATTTGAAATTTTTATTTGAAAATAAAAGGTTTAAAAGATAAAATACCTTTGTGGAAAACCCACATCGGAAATAAGATTAATAAAATTTATCCTTAATAAGAGGGAAAGGGAAATGAAAAAGTCACCACCCAATTATGATCTCGATTAGGAGAACATTGGTGGAAATTAGAGACATATAATTGGAGGAAAACGTAAATATTTGTAGGGAGTGATTGAGGTCATCAATCACAATCAACTGTCAAATTGAGGGCCTCAAAGCCTTCAATCTATGTTGATTTAAAATATCATCAGTTAAACAAGACATAAGGTATTAGGATAACACAATTTTTTGTTTTAATATCCCTTTACTAAAGTTTAAGAATTAATTTATTCATTGAATAAGAGATAGGTATATATATATTTATGCTTGACAATTAGAGTTTCAACCTTCAACTCATCTTTCACTCAAAAAGATAATAGAACTCAAAAATATTATACTTATCCTAATTGTATAAGGTTCCAAATGTTAACACATACCATTTAGATTAGTAAAATTATTTTGTAATGACCAGGGACTTCCTGTAGGCTAGTGGTAGGAAATAAAGGCCTGTCGCACTATGGTTGTGGGTTCGATTCCTGCAGCTTTGTTCGACGTGACGGGTTATGCCCCACCCTGCAGGTTGTACTTTTCCTAAAACTATAGTATTATCATACTCCAAAAATAATCTTCATAAATTTTTTAACCTTAAACAATACTATCCAAAGATCAACTTAATCCACTCCAACCTTTATAGTTATCCAAAATACCTTTGTCCAAACTTTCTCTAAAAGGTCTCTTAATTCCAAAATCAATTTATCAGATTCCACAAACAAATTAAAGTTTCTCTTATTGTCACATACTAAAAATATAATTACCTTCATCATATTAAAACATTACTGAAATAAACAAGTACTTTAGTACAATCCTTATATATATCACATTATTCTAATAACCAGAATATAATCCATGAGTCCAAAAGCACCAATACATTAGTTATTCTGCTTCAACTGTAGTAACAGCATAAGATTGTCCTTGATTCCTTGGCCTTTTTTGGGGTAAGTTTCTCTGATGCTTAGGACATTCATTTGCATAATTCCCCATTTCCCTACAATTTTAGCATTCAACATTGATAGCCTCTTTCTTTCCCTTGCAATCACGCGCCTGGTGACCTTTTTCTCCACATTTATAACAAACTCCCATTCCTTTTAGGAAAATTCCAAGGTGTTTCTTCCCACAGTTATCACATATTGGAAAATTCTTCTTTTCACTCGTCCCTTTATCCACCATTATCTCTTCCATCCTTTTATTCTCTTTCATCCCTTCAAATACATAAGACTTAGAGAATTCTCTACTTATCTTATTAACACATGATACTATTTATTCATATGTTGATAACACATGGGAGAATATTTCCCTTCTAAATGTTGGCTTAATACTATGAAAGATATGATCCTTCTTACTCTTTGGATCATACGTATTGATGGAGTTCACATTCCTTCTACTGGGCGCCATTTCTATACAATGCCATAAACTAGGTTAGTTTATGAATCTAAATACATAATAACAAACTTGAAAACACTTATAATAAATTAAACTATTTATGGATATAATCCATAATCATAAAAAAATGTTTTCTTTTAGGAAGTATATACTCATAACCCTTCATAGTGGTTTGTAAAGAAAATGTGAATTATCCTAAGCATATCCCCCAGGAGTGCCATAACCAAGAGTGAAGCAAGGCCCATTGTCGTGCACCAGTTCCCGTTCGAGTCTAGATCAAAGCGGTGTTTTCAGGTTTTACCCCTAGGTACATCTATGCCAAAGCCGCCTCTACCTGCTCGTATCCAGACAGGGATGTATTGCTCGGAAAACTCACAAAATCTCTATTATACCAAAATTCTAGAATGTTCTTATATACTAATCCTTAAGGTCTATCTTCGGGCTATGTACTCTAATCAGAGTTTATCTAAATATAGCTTCCAAGGTTAGTACTAAACTGCCTCTGATACCAACTGTAACACCCCGACCCTAGCTACCCAGAGTCGGTGCATTACTTCGTAACATTTGTATGATCACAAAAGATCAAGTCTCGAAAGACCGATTAGTTTAGTAGCCTTGGAAACACTAGATACATTCATAAGTCTTACATTACATCATAAAGTGAAAAACTAATAACAAAGTCTTCATAGTCCACACTCATATCCTCTTCTAACTATCCCTGCAGGTCATTCCTAAAATACTTCTTCACATCTTGGAAAATATTAAAACATTGAAAGGGGTGAGCTCAGATGCTTTTTAAGGATAACAATATAGCGGAAGCTTTCTTAAATAAACATTAACATTTAATACATTGTATAACTAAAACAAAAGCCTTTTAAACTTGAACTTTAGCATAATATGGAAAAAGTAAAATGAAATAATGCCATTTACTTACTCACATGGATATTCTACTAGTCGAATAATCACATGAAATATCATTAACCACTTTCATAATGATGGAATGCATAATGCCAGACTATCATAACCACGTAGCCAAGGCCTCGTGCCAAGACCACAAATAAGATTTTGTCAAGGCCTCGTGCCAAGACACTAGTTTGTCTCATGAGACCTGCCGATGCATCGAGGAGCTATAGCAGGCTCCACCCTTCACTTATTAAGTCCAATGCATTCCTCATATGAATAGGTTTAAACATATCATAAACCATAACATAATCGTATCACATAAAACATGCATAAAGGAAACATAAAATTTCCACATTTCAATCACAAGATATCAATACAACACATTGATATAATAAAAACGCTTTTAAAACCATTTTCAATACCAAAATAAAAGAAAAGTATAACATGGTATTTATTTTTCATTAAAAAAAGTATGGCTTGTAGAGGAAGCCGAAACTCAAATAATGGTCACGGCGGCGGAGAGGTTGTCGTCGCCGCATATGTACGGAAAGAAAAACATTCCCTTTTTGTCATTTAGTAAAACGCTTCTTATAAAAAGATTCCTTTTGAATAAACGTAAAAGTCAAAAGGGTTTATACACCATATAAAAGAAAGTTGTGTATAAAACCAAATATGCCTCAATGAAAGGAGATTGAGACGAAGTCCTTAAAAAGATCATTTTTAAAATAAAATAGATCTATTATGTTTATTCACTATAGGTACACATAAATAATACAAAATAAGACATAATAATATCATGACATAATTTGAAAGTAGGAGATTAACCCAAAGAATGGAAATTGGGTTAAGAAGTTCCCTTACCTTGTGTCTTGTCCTGACTCGACTGTTCTTTAACCTCCTGAATAATAAACTAGAGTTAATTTCTATTTACTTAAGAACCTTTTTCATGTTCATTATTCCTTTTATATCCCTTATTACCATGTTATGAACATTATGTAATTATTAAAGTTTATAACGGTCATTTTGTCGATCTTAGGTACTTGAGTCAAAAATAAAATTCTTATAATTACAAGTTGTTCATGTGGGGATATATCCATTATATCCAGAATTATATTCATGATATAGATATCATATATCTCATATATATCCAGTATATACATGCATTTATAATATTCCATAACGTTTAGAGGTAATAAATGAAATGCACCATTCATGGAGATGGTAAGCCGTACGTACGCATGAACGCTACTTTCATTTCTATTTCGTATTTAATGAAATAATAATGATATAATGGTATATTATAATTCCAGTATAACATCATATATAATATAATTTACTCCATCCTTTATACATCCCACATATGGTATTAACGATTCAAATCACTTTGAGGGGGCGGTAGTCTGCACTTCCTAAAATGAAAATATCACGTTTACCCATAATGGAAATAATAAAGGTATGAAATAAATGAAAAATACAGAACCTTAAGTAAAACATAAACATATTATATATCATTTATAAATATAGTGACATCTTAATGGCCACCTTTGAAGGTGTTTTATGAGTGTTGAACAATCATCGTTTCGTGAGGCAGAAATTCGCCATCCACAGAAACCGTATGTTCTTTAACCATTAGATGTAGGTGTGTGTAGGTGTAGCTTGAATCCTTCTTATAAAAACATCCTAGTATATTTAGGATACTGGTTTTGTTACAAAAGAAATGAATAAATAGAGTTTATGGGGTTGGAGAAGCAAAATAAAACAAAATAACATAAGAGAAGACATTACCTCAAAATCGGGTAACTCTTTTTGATTTGAGCCAAAGGATTCCTTGGAAAGAGTTCTTCCCAAAGTGAGGCTTCTAGGAGTAAGGGGGAAGTTGGGAGAGTATTTGGGCAGAGTTTGGCCGAGAAAAATGGCTTGAAAGTGTGAATTAGGTGGTAGAGGTGGGGGCCTTTTATAAGAGGAGAGGAGGGGCACTCTTGGAAAGTAAGGAAATTTTACATTATTATACAATTCTTTTCGGATTATAAAGGTCCCACACTTATATAATTCGAGGCTAAGGTGATAAGGGTTCTAAATATACCCATCCAATAGTCTTTGGACAAGTGTAAGCCTTGTATTTTACATTATCTTTTCATTTTATTAAAATCATTAAATAATGAGGTCATCGCTACATCATAATGATGTCATAAATAATTTAATTTATTTAATTTCTAAAAATTATAAAAAATTTACTATGATGTATGAAATCTTTTTATCTTTCCAATGACTATTTATAGTCAAAAATATGACTTGTATAACCCCATACAAAAATTGTTTTAGTAAAACATTTCATGTTTGTGTCATTTTTTACTTTAACATTAAATAAAAGGTATTTATGTCATTTTCCAACTAAAGTGGCTCCATGGGGTCCCCAAGTTGACCCATGGATTTTCTTGGTCAGCTATGTCACATCCAAAGAGGGTAGGATAAGTTTCAAGCTCATCTCATATTATTACAACATTATTTTTACCTTAAACTACACTAATTACCTCTAATCGCGATTAAAAACTTAAAAGTTACTATTCACCAAAAATTATTTTAATCTCATTGAACCACATTTTACTTCTTAATGAAAACCATGTATGTCAGATTTTTGAAAATCAAAACACAAAAGTGGTAATATTTCATTTAAATGAAAAATCAGTTATTTAACTACCACTTAGTGGTTTCACTATTCATCAAAAATTGAAGTTTTTCAGAACAATGCCAAAATTTCACCCTAAGCTATAATTGATATTCCGAATTCAAAAATGATGTCTATTTTAAAAAATTCCAAACATATAAGTTTCATTAATTAATTTTATAATTAATTCCCGTTGTCACAACAAATAATGTGTTTTTAAGAAACAATTTATATCAAAAGATTGGCAATTGTTTATGTCCAATTTCAATGTTAAATTAATTCTAATGACCACCATTGGATAAAATGGTAAAAATATATTCTAATTATACTTTAAAACCACTAAATAGTATAATTTATCACTATAAATTATTTTGATTAAAAAAGTTGTTTTTAAGTATTTTTCACTATTCATAAAAAATTAGAAGTTCTCAGAAAAATACCAAAAATTCAACATAGGCTATTTTCGATATTCCGAATCCAAAAATGAATTCCATTTTGAAATATAAAATTTCTATAATTTTAAAAAGTGGTTATTACTATTCATAACGGCTACTTTGATTAGTCATGGTGTTTTAGAACTCGAAGTTGCGTACAATGCAAGCTATTGCATTATTGAATGAGAAGCGTATCATGGAATATCTGGGTGTTACAAATATCTAAAACCTCAACAATAACACCCAAAATTAAATTTAATATAATCCATAAATAGTTAACCTTAATAATCCTCTAAAAATATGTTTGAATAAATTCAAAAACCCAAAATATGAAATATTTAATCTTTTTTTAAGAACACAATAACTATTATCTCCAAATAATATTAATCTCTCATAAGTTCATATACTAAAAATGTATATACCATGATCATATACTTTCCAAAATATGTTAATCATTTCCCAAAATATCCCAAATCATAATAAATCTACAATAAATTCATATATGCTTCCATAAATTAACTCAATATCTATTCCTAAAATTATATTCACATTAATTATATAATATTCCCAATATCAAGAACTTCTTAAAAAATAATAAAAATTAATTGGTCATCAAATAACCTTTCAATCTCATGGTTATCTATATAATAAAAATATATTCCCAAAATCTAGTAACTATTTTATCCTAATAAACCATCATTACCTCAACATCAGATATCATATTAAGCCTATAGGTTTTCAATAACTTTAAACTTGTGTCTAGAAAATATAAAATAATTATTCCACAAATAACATTTTCACTAAAACATATACGAAACGAAGGGTTGTATTCCCATATATATGACTAAAAATACCCGTAATCATATTAAAAATTAATCAGATAAACCTCAAACGGGGTATCTATGAATTTAAACTTATGATCAGCCTTAGTATTATCAACCAAAAAATCTTTAGGTTTATCCCATATTACCATGGAATATCATGGGTTTCTAAAGGTTCTACTATCCCATTCATCATAATGGTTCATAAATAAAATGTGAATTAACCCAAGCATATGCCCCAGGAGTGTCAAACCAGGTGTGTAGTAAGGGTACACTCACTATGCAACAGAATGATGACTGGTATATATTTGACCAACTCTTTTCAAGGTTATTACCCCTAGATTTATATGTACCAAAACCACATCCACTTGTATTATCCATATATGGATGTATTTATAGGGGTGAATGTAACATCCCCAAATGATAAAAGGTTAAATGACTAAATGATATGAATCATGTCAACAAGGTGCACCTTCCTTTTCGGGAGCCTACCTGATTAAAACTCCACAGTTAAGCATGATTATCCTGGAGTAGTATCAGGATGGGTGACCTTGTGGAAAGTTACCCAGGATGTGTGTGAGTGAGGATAAAGAACACTGGAAAGGACATGTGTTAGACTGTGGGGATTTTCATTAGTCAGATGACCCGTTCGGGCACGTGGGTAGGCCCCAGGGTGGGGACCGCGTCTGCAGGGTAACGGGTACCTGGAGGGCTAAGAACCGACGACAATGTTAAGTTAGGGTGTCTGAGCTGTCAGCGGGGCCCAGTTGTCACATTTGGTATCAGAGGGAGGTTACCCAGCCTTAAGTGTGATGCACTACCTGGGTTGAGATATAGGGTCCACAATGAGGACGTTGTGCTATAAAGGGGGGGTGAATGTAACATCCCCAAATGATAAAGGGTTAAATTACTAAATGATATGATTCATGTCAACAAGGTGCACCTTCCTTTCGGGATCCTACCTGATTAGAACTCTACATTTAAGCGTGCTTGGCCTGGAGTAGTATCAGGATGGGTGACCTTCTGGGAACTTACCCAGGATGTGTGTGAGTGAGGAAAAAGCACACTAAAAAGGACAGGTGTTGGATTGTGGGGACTGTCATTAGTCACATGACCCATTCGGGCACGTGGGTGGGCCTTAGGGTGGGGACCATGTTTCTGTGGGGCAACTGGTACCTGGCGGGCTAGGACCCGACAACAATGTTAAGGCGGGGTGTCTGAGCTGTCAGCAGGGACCAGTTGTTACAGACCAACTCTTTTCAAGGTTATTACCCCTAGATTCATATATACCAAAACTGCATCCACTTGTATTATCCAGATATGGATGTATTTATAGGGCAACCACATAGTCTATACATTACCAAAACTTTTATGATGTTTACCTATAATTAGACATATCCTAAAAGTATTTCATAGGGTTATATTCCCTAATAAATTTTTTACTAATTATAGTTCTAATTGTTTCTAATAAACTTTATCCGATACCAAATGTGACGATGCAAATCTAGAAACCTAGATTTTGTGGTGATTTTATTATATTTTCACAATATACAAGCAATCATATCCTGGAGGGCCAAATAGTTTAGTTTCTTAGTAAACTATAAACATGATTGAATCTAAATTTATATTCAAAAACATAAATTAAAACATAATATTATATTTAAGAACATAATTATTCTCTCTAGTATATCCCTGAGTGTCATTCATAGAACACTTGTTGGTGTCATAGGGAAGAAAACATAAGGGGGATCTTAGATTCCCAATAAGGGAAAATGTAAAATAGAATCTATCATAAAATAAATAAAACGTGAATAATATGGATGAGATAAAAAATAATAAAATATGTAATATAAATAATACCATAAAAGGGTTCTAAATCTTTGGATAACATAACAACAAAAATAATCACGTCGATGATAATAAATTGTTTCATAATGATATAATGCATAATGTCTGACATCATAAGCTTATTATTCAAGTCTTATTCCAAGGAAAAATACATAAATAGGAAATTAACATTCAAAATACATAATAAAATCATAGGTCATTTCAGACATAATCATGGAACAAACATGTAAATGAATTATAAGTATAACCCAATGAATTAAAATTGAGTTAAGAAACCCTTTACCTCAAGTTTGATTTTTTTCGTAAGTGCTCTAACACCCGGTATAATAAATTTAATTTTATTATAATTCTATAAAAATTAATTTAAATAATTATATTATCATATATATATATATATATAAGTTAAAACATTTAAATATCTATTTATTAATTATTTCTTATTAAAATTGTCATCTTCGGGTTTTAACTGATTTATTTTTCATGTGATTTTTGGTTTAGTAGTTCAGGTTCTTGTTCTTTGATCATTGTTCCCTAATAAATATAATGTTAATCATGATATAAATTTCATATATATTCATTATATATATATATATATATAGATTTATCCATACAATGAAGATATAGAAAAATGAATTACACTATTCATGGAGATGGTAGGCCGTACGAATGCATGAACATTGTTTTCACTTTTCAATGGATAGAACAAAAGAAAGGTGAATAATAATTGATCATTATAGAATAATTCTTTTATCATATATATTATATATATTCATTAAATATATTATTATTACCATTTATTTAAAGTGTAAACATAAAATGAATCACATCACTTCGTGGATGTGGTAGTCCACACGTATGCATGAGCGACGTTATTAGATTTAAACTAATGGTAAGGTAAGCAGTTAAATGATATATTATATTTAAGAAAATATAATTATGTAATAAATCTCATGTATACTCATTATATCCATATTTATAACCATACAACTAAAATGGTGACGAAAAATGAATTGCATCGCTATGTAGAGATGGTGAGTTGTACGTATACACGAGCAATGTTTTTACCTTAATAAGATAAAAATGAGGTGAAAATTCTTATCCCATAATAATAATAAAATTCAAGTGTATTTATGACACTGAATTTATTATTTTATTATGATTATAATATATTTATATGAATTCTAATAATAAATAAACTTAAAAGAGTCGGTAAAGGAAATTACCTCTTCTTCGGTGGGATTTAATTAGATCCCTTTCAATTGACCCTTGGAATGGTTTCTTCAAAAGAACATAATATTTAATTTTTGGTTAGGTAATTTTATAAGATATTTTGGTAGTTTTTGGTTTAGATATATTTATCAAAGTGGTGTAAATAAGAGAAAGTATTGGTGTCCTTTTATAAGGGAGGGAATGTGTACTTTTGGAAATTCCTGAAATATTATAATATAATATGTGCCTAACTCATGTAAAATGATTCAAAAATTAAATGTAATAAAATATAATGAATATATGGTCATTATATAATCATCCAATAAAATATATACAGGTTTATATATCATTTTAAACCTTATATTTTTTATTAACACCTTTGTTAAACATTTTAAACTTTAACTGAGATAACGACTTTTTAAAACTTAAAGGGTTATAATTTTAATTATAATGTAAAAATGGATCATAAATGAACAATGGAAAATATTTTTAGAATATATATAATACTAATTTTCCTATTGATAGTTTTCTTTAATTTTTAAATAATTTCATAAAATATCATTAATGTCATTTTTGAAACTGTTCATTTAATTTGACATTAAAGACACAAATATAGAAATTTGATTCAAATATAAAACTTTATAACATCTATAATAAGTTATATTAATATATAAAATACATGATTCACAATAAACCACAAAAAGTGTATTACTTTTAGAGTTATTAAAATCATTTAATTGTTTTTTACTGCTTGCACAAGTACTGTGTCGGCATTGTGTAAGCCTTTAAGGTAATTATTCCATCACTTAAAATTAAAAATAAATTACTAATATAAATAAATAATTCATATTTAAAATGAACATTTATAACTAAACTCATCGTATTTTTGTCCTTATGTAAATATTTTAGATATTTTACACTCAATAGAGTGACATATTGGAATTTTCTTTACATAAAACAATATAAATGTCATTATTAAGGGAAAATGGAACCAAAATTACATATGTTTGAATTTGGGATTTATATGGTATAATTTATCCCATAAAATAAAATCAAGGAAATTTTTTTTTTGATTTTGAGACTTTATTTCAGGGTTTTAACTTTTTTACCCATTTTAACTTACCGAGTTGACAAATATTTACCACGATTACCATTCAAAATGACAAAAAAATAAAAGGGGTCTATTTAGAAAATTGGAATCTATTAATTTAAAATATTTTATTTATTTTTTAATAATAAACTTATATATGTGTTTGAGATTAATTTTAATGTAAATTTATACAATTCAATAAAAAATAGTTTTTAGAAAAAAAATTGTCGTTAAAAATACAAATTAAATTATATCAAAATCATGAAAATTTCTAATTAAAATATAATTAATAATAATATTATAAATAAAATGGATCATATGTCACTTTAATTTGAAATCCAAAATATAAGGGGAATTTTAAATTGTTTTATTTAATAAAAATAAATGACATTATTTTAAAATTTTGTATTTTTTACTATTCGTTGAAAAAATCAATCATTTCAGAAAAATCCAAAAAAATTTACCCCAAGTTAATTTTTATATACTGATTTAATTTTTTTTCATTTTTAGTAATTCTAAAAGTTCTAGAAATTAATTATAATTTACACACATAAAATACAGTAAAATCATTTTTGAATAAAATTCATTTTTGAAGTATAAAATGGCTTTACTGAAAATTAAGTAATTATTTATTATTAATAAATAAATTTTTTAAAACCCTGATACATAGTTTTCATCATTTGTATAATTTTATTCATACCCACCAATTCAGTGACTAAGTTATAATGGTCACATTTAAATAATATTATTTTTATGATATATCTCAATTCGCTTAAAACTTGGTGTTCTGTGTTAATCAATTTATCAGGTTTATTATTATTTAAAACTAAATTTTTAGGTTTTTATATCATTGATAAATCCTATAAATAAATTTTTCCTTATATTTCTAAAGCCTTTGTTAGGTTATCACCTCATCTTATAATAAGGTACATTAATATCTACCACTAAGTTTGAAGTTAAGTATAAGTTCTATAAATGAGTTTAAATAATAATGTTCCCCAAATTCTCAAATTAAAAATATAAAACAAGTTTATGAATAATATTTAGAAATTTTATATCAAGACACAAATTCTTTCAACCAAGAGATGATAACATAGAAGCATACATGGATTAGTGATATCTAGGATAGAGGAACAAAAAATAAGAATAAATCAATGGGTTAATATTTATGAGTATAGGAACAATGTTAAAGATATATGGGTCATTGACATTCGTAAGTGTTATGGTATTAGTGTTGAAGAGGGGTTCACACAATCTTCTTGATGCAATTTATGTGAGGAATAATTGTAAGTAACTACATAAGAAATTGGGATGAAGACAAGGGTCAAGCTTAGTGAGACTAGTGCCCGTCCATGGTTTCTAAGTGATGATGAGGCTAAGGGAAGGTTGTAGAAAAATCAACTAGTTGACCAGGTTCTACTTAGTTATAAGAAACTGTATGGAATTAGTTAGTTATAAGTGGAATACTATGGTCACTTTATTTTCAAAAAAATAAGAGTTGAAAGCCAATTAAAGTTATTCCACCTAGATTAAAATTTTATGAGAATAAATTTTTGTATATATTCTGGAGAGAAATAAATATTTATGGGACTTATTCAGTTTTTCTTAAAGGTGGAAGGTATATGCATTGAAATAAAAAAATATTGATCGGGATTGGGGTATCAAAGGAGGTTCGAACCTTTCTCAATGATGAAGATTCCTTTACATTCCTTTAATCCATTTCCTCCACTTCTAGATATAAATTGTTTGTGGGGTATTAAATTGAAAATGTTTTTGAGGTAAATATACTTGGGGAATTAGATTGGTCTGATTCACTTTTTACTTTTCTCATGATATCATTTTTTCAAACTGAGCTACTATTTTATTCCTTCTTCTATCAACTGGGTTTTCATATATTTTATATTTTCAAGAATCAATGATAGTTGATCTTTACCAAAAGCATCAACTATAGGAGCATTTATTTTGAAAATTTTATGACAAGAGTATTTTTTATTTTTTAGAGTATAATTCTAGAATCAAATAAGAGTTTGGTTTTAGTTAAATCAACTTCGTCATCTCTAGTGATTAAGGGAATTTTATATTTAGAAAACTATAAAATTTAAACAATTTTAAGTTAGTATTCTTGAAAAAGGGGGTTATCTTTGTCTTTTTTATTGTTAGTTTAGTAAATATTTTCATTGAAGAGGTAATTTATTTCAATAACCATACAATCAAAATTTCCCTAGATTATCAATTGTTCATCATTATTGTTTACTTATTTTTCTCACTATATTACATTTCAAACTTCTTCTCATTTATTCATTAAACTCATTTCATATATCTTCACATCATGAAATCATCACAGATTTCATTTTTAGTCATTATTTTCTATTTTTCCCTTGTTTTTAGATGAATTTTCTTTTCTTGGTCCACAATTTTTCAATCCTTCCTTGTGGGATTTACATTCCTATCATTGTGCTATTTTTAATTAGGAAAATAAATAAATAAAATTAATAGTTTTGTACTATAAAATTTTTGACATTGTTGTCAGGGAAGTCTTGGTTTATCCAAGAGAAACAAAAAAATATTAAAAATCAAAAAATATCAAAAAATATATATTCTTAATTATGTTGTGTATATATTTTTCATACCTTTACTATGAATCATATATAAACTAGTTTGTGTATTCACAATGAAAAAACCTGAAGAGTTATATCCATTCGTTTCAAAATTTTAAAAACATTTAAGTTCTCTTAAGAAATAAAATAAAGTGAAAATGGAAGATCTTAGGGAGGAAGTGAATCATAATGAAAAAATCAACCCACCACAACCTAGAAATAAAATCTTTGAGATATAGGCTTAAGAAGTTTCAACTGCTAATAGTTTCAAGTTATCCTTCATGCATTAGGATTAACCCTGTGTATCGAGACTATGAAATCCAATAGTCACTTATTTACATTCTTCTAACTTATAATGGATTACCTAATGAAGACTCTTTAGACTTCATTAGATATTTTCACAGTATAGCTCAAAAAATTACACTACGAAATTGAGTGAAAAGTATTAAATGTTAATTATTTTACAAATTTTTCTTGCATTTAGTTCTTTAACATAGATTCAAAAATTAGATGTGGAGATGTTTGACACATGATACCAGGTCTTTAATTGTTTTTTTATAAAGTTTTAACCTAGCATAATGACCACTAAAATTAGACATAAAATCATTTGTTTTTTCCTAGAAAAAGGTGATATATTCCACAAAACTTAAGAATGATTAAGGATTCTTCTTAGATGATATCCTAACTACCATTTTTCTCTATATTTTTTGATGGAAACCTTTTTTAGTGGACCCATACCATATAATAAAACCTTAGCGTATAATCCTACTAGATTATTTTTCCTGAAAAAAATATAAAAAAAATCATATTTTTATCACTCTTTTACAGAATTCATAATGAAAATTTTCTATAATAATAAGCATAAATAGTAAGGAAATATATTTTTATAACAAATAAATACTAAAGTTTATATAATTTATATTGAAGATAACCAAATTCACTTTGGGAGAAATACCACCACTATAGTCTGTTTTGTCATTCAAGTTCTTACTATCCCAACTTTGATTTATCTAAAAATACCTTAGAAAATGAAAAAAAATCTAGGTATAGTCCTATAATGAAATCTAGACATGAAACTTTCACAAAAAAATGAATCAAGGTTATAGGAACGACATGAACCTTTCTTGGAGAAAGTATGGAGTTTTTCTACTTGCTATTGCCCCTAGATTCCCAATACAACCTAGAAAATAATTAAAAACCCAATAAAGGGATAAAATTTCCAATTAATAAGGTAATATATAGGGTATTATTTAATAAATGTTAAGTAGTATAGATTCACAAAAGGTAAAACATGAATCTGATATATAATATCAATGATATGTTATTAAAACTGAAATACAAAACCTAATAACATATATTAGTCAAATGGATAGATAATAAGGTGTTTGAGAATAATTTAAAATTATAAACACTACTAAATTGAACCATGGGTAGAATGATATGGTTATTATAACTAGAAGTGGTTTCAAAACTCATCTAGAATCATAGAGGGACCATAGGATTGCTTAAAATAAAATTCTGGTAGAATCCAAAGGTCAGAATCCTAGTAACATAAAATTTATAAATCTATACCACAATGTTGAAAATGAATTAACTAATACTATTACACTTGAAAAAACAAGAAGAAAAAGTCTCTAAAATTAGATATAATGAATGGAATGAGAAACTAAATGTATAACTCGATAGAATGCCTAATGTTTTGAAAAAAAATCCCCATATAGCCCATTCACTAAATTGTTTTTCTTTTTACATCCATTTATTTTAATCTCTTTTTATGTCAATATTACTACCATTTCATGTTGTTTGTTTGAGGAATTTTTGAAATTATTTTGGAAGATTCAAGTGTTATCATGCGTGCTACTTTAAAACCAAGCATCAGTTATAAAAACCTAATGTAGTGACAAGTTAAAACATATGTTTGGTTTCGAGGAATTTTTTTTATTGAGTGGAAAAATTTATTTTTGAAATTGATTGTGGCCTTATTAAATAATCTCTTGAATTAATAAATTTAAAAATATTTTTTAACTGAACTATTTTACTTGTTTCTCACACATTATAATTCAACACTAGGAAAATGATGATTTTTAAATGTGGGTGAGTGCTCTTATTAATATGATAAATTTTATTTCATGAAATATTTTTCAAAGTACCCTAAAAATTTTCAAATCTGACTATTTTCAATATTTATTTTCAAAAATTATTGTTTGTAATTTTTTTTTTGAAATTAAAGTTGTTTTTACACTTTGAAAGGTTAATATTTATAATTCGATCAAGTAAAATCTTTTCTTTTGATCTCTTTAAAATAATTGATTTTGGTCAAACTTTAAGATCTAGTTTTAAAATTTTAATTGGACTCAAACTTCTTGATTTTATTTAAACTAATAAAAATTTCATTAAAATGGGCTAGAAATGCACTCTTGATCATAGGTTAAGATTTTTATTATTTAAGATAAAATTGTTTGATGAGGTAATTATGCTTCCATATAATTATTAAAATCACTTATACATTTAGTTATATCTAATTATTTTGTGTACTAATTATGTGTTTCCAACTACCATGGTAAAAAATATAAATTTTAAGGAACAAATTAAATAATTGATAAATCAACTTAAATATTTTTGAAATTTTCAAATTCAATCATTTTTTAGAAAAAGATTTTTTTACCAAAACTGTTTATTTTAAAATAGAAATAATAATCACTTGAGAAGTCTATGGGGGTAATAATTTATGAAAATATCCTCTTTATTGGCAATGAAAATCTTTTATTTGTAATATTAATTTTCTTCCATTGAATTTGAAAAAAAAATTATTGGGGATAAACAATGCTTTAATTGTGGGGGATTTGATGTGACTCAATTTTGATACATGTTTTCCACATTTATTTGATGTAATAAGTATTTGATTCTATATTTACATGTTTTAGTTGAAAATATTTTTAATTTTTTTCATATTTAGTTGAAATTACAATTCCTTTAATACTTATGTGGAAGTGATATTTTTGTGTATATTTGAGTCAGTGTTCTTTGGTTTAATTTTCATATATATTCAAAACAAACCGATATAATAATTTTTGTAGTTTTTTTAAATGATGTCCTAGTAATGTAATTAATTATTTCAAGTTCCATGTTTTTATCTTAAAGTATATTTTTTGAAACACTTTTCATTTTAATCTATTGAAGTTGTAAATTTTTTGAAAAATGAATAATTAAGTATTTCTCATAAAATTTTTGAAGTAACTTTGTATGACTTTTGTATTGCTATTAAGACTTTTAATTTTTTTTTTCATTTGATTTTTTATCCCTATGACTTATTAATTTATCAATTTTCTAGTCGGTAGAAGTCTTGTAGGATATTTTCAAGTATCAGACCAGATGATAATTTTTCAAGTGACGGTGTAGGACAATTAAAATGGTACTCTCGATATTTTTTAAGTGTAATATATAATATTTTTTAGTTTTTGAAGACCATAATAAATTTATTCACCTACTACACATGTAGTATATTTATTATACCATAGGATATTTCTCTATAGAAGATTTCTATCATCTCCCATTTCCAAATTGTCGTATCAAAGTCATCCAAGATATCACTAACTTGAAGGAGATCAAATAACTTTGTTTTCGAATTAAAATATATTATAACATTAGGTTGAAAATGTTAAATTTCAGTCAAAAAAAACTTAGAATCAATATTAAATAAGTATATTTGGTTGAGGCTTGAATATTGAAGCACCTAAGTTGAGATGGAAGGAAAATGACATCATCGAACTTAAATTAAAGGAGTCTTCTAAGTTTAATGAATCACTGGAATCGATGATGGTCAAGAAAATGGATTCATAAGCTTAAATCAATTTGAAATATGTAGAATAAGAATTTAAAAATATTTTAGGGTACCTATGTAAAGCTTATACTTACCTATGTAAGATTCATTCCAAATCGCATCAGAGTCGGGCCATGATTCAAAGGTCATGTAAGGTTTTTTGTGGATGAGACATCCATGTAAGGGAAACTATGAAAGCCTATGTTAAGGTTATTTGACATATAAAAACTGATTTAAAGGTCACCATACATCCCGCATAATGGAACTACTAAATCTATTCAGTATACATAAAGGTAAAGTACACGCTGTGTAAAGGTATCATTATTACTAAAGCCATTACGTAAATGTACCCCCATATTTCTGAAGGTTACATCAAGGTATCACCCATAACAACCCGAGTAAATTTAATAATAAATTTCATGCTTTATAAGTTTTCATGAATTATATTTCATATAGTTATTTTCATTATAATAATATTAACTAATTATTCAATCAAAAAGGAAGCAGTTTTATTCTTATTAAACTCATTTTCTTATCTTATAAGATTTTATTTAAAAGTTTGTTTTATAAATTTTATAATATGAATTTGAAAAAAATGAACTTAGTTTTTGAAACCACCATATCAAAATTATCTTATGGTACAATTTTGGTGTTTTTCTAAAAATATTGATTTTTAGTCAATAATAAAAAATACTTATTTTTATAAAATTGTCATTTATTTTCATTAAGTAATGTAATTTAAAAGTAAAATTTCATATTAAATTAAAATAATACTTTTTTAATTATAAATAATATAATTAAAAATTTAAGAATCATCAATGTACTTTATTTTGGTATAAGCTCTTTTTTGGGCATAAAATGCATTTTTTTTTCAAAACCATTTTTCATTTCATTTTGTGTTTTTATTGTAACTTAATTTCTTCTAATTCTATAATTTTAATATTTAAAAGTTTATTCCAAATTTCTAATCATGATATCCTTTTTTTAAATAGATCTCTTTTATTTTTTTCCTTGGGAAGAGTAATCTTAGTAAATATTTTCCATATCGGTAACGGTAAATCAAGTAATTAAAGTTTAAAATAAGGCAATAAAGCCTAAAAATATCCCTAAAACTTGTATTTATTTTATCATTATTTTTTACCATAACTAGAAAATTGTCTAAAATTTTGAAATTTATTTCCACTTTTCATTGATAATGACCTTAATATAATTTTAAATAAATAATAAAAACAAACTATCACTCTCTTGTTTTTAAAAAAATATTATTTATTTTATAGGGATAAAAAGAGGGTTTATTAAGTAATAAATTTTTATTTTAAATATAAATTATTTTTTTATCATGTGAATATGTTTTAAAATTTTATTGATGAAATAATTATTTTAAATGATTATACAATGTTGATACAGTATGTGCGCAAACTATAAAAAAATCAAGTAAATGATTTTAAAAACTCTAAAATTAATATTTGTTTGGTGATTTATAGAGTCCCATAAATTATATATACTAATATAACATATTAAGTATATTTAAAAGTTTTTTATTTTATTTTCATTACTATATTTACGTTATTAAATTCAAATTAAATGAATAGTTCCAAAAATGACATTAATGAAATTTTATAATAAAAAAATATCTTATTAAATGATTTAAAATTCACAAAAATATTATATTTATCCAAGTCAATGTGATATTCTTGATAATATAAACTATGGTATATTTATGATCCACTTTTCCTTTTATATTAACCTTATTTACTATTATAGTGTAAAAACGTTAATGTCATAGTAATCATCAAAAGGGTTAATGGGGGTTAAAATAAAGAGATTAGGGTGAAAAAATAATATAAACTTGTCTAAATTTTATTTTATAGGAGGATTTAGACTCATAAATATCCTATATTATAATTATATCAATTTTATCCAATTTTACAGGAAAATAAATTTATATTAATTAAATACTTTATGTAGTTACTAGAGTGTGCCTCCCCTCACTTATAAAAGGTAACCTCATCACATCTCTTACTCACACTTTTTGATCACTCTAGTTCATCCCTGGCCTTCCCAAGTATCTTCCAAACATCCATCCCCATATTCTAGAGGTCCTTTTCTCACAAAAAAACCATATATATAATTATTGAGGTGTAATCTAAAGAGGTTATCTGACAAGAAGGTATAAGTCCTTACTGACCTATTTTAAGTTTATTTCTTCTTATACCTCCTTCAAATATTATTTAACTATGTTAAAATAACAACAATAGAATCTTCAATATACTCATATATTTTTATATTAAATTAATAACCTATATTCATCTCCTTATTCCATCAAATGGGAAATGAAACCATTATCTGTGTGTACGGCAGACTTCCGCCTGGCGAACCTATGTAATTCATTTTCCATCTCCACCTCTCATAACTAGTTGTAAAAATGAATTTAATATATATATATATATATATATATATTCATGATATATTTATCATTATTTAAATATAAAATATCATTTAATTTCTAACCTTTTGATGTGTGAGTATTTTTCATGGATCCCCGATCAGTGTTTTATTAACCTAAGCATGCAATATAGTGCACGCCCAGGATCAATATCATGTGGAGGCCACTTACATGCACTTGATTTCTATTATAATTTTTTATATTATAACTTATATAAAACATAATATAATTTAAATATGAGGTTTTAAATATGCAGGTAATATTGATATATATATATATATTCAATACAAATAAAATTAAATTAGAAAGGAAGAAAGAAGGTAGTCATTCTTAAGAGATCATAGTGATTGATATCACTGTTCATTAAAATATTCTTGATCCTCAATTAAATGTAGTTGTCAAGATCTATCAAGATACACTCTATATTTTGAATTTTTATTACCCTACACTGAGATCTCTACATGTAGGTCAATGCACTTCCTAAAGTCAACTAAGAGATCTCTTCGCCAACTATCACTACACATGCCATACTCCATCCTATACATAACATAGATAGTTAAAGGAAGGGTGATAGATGAATGAAAAGAAGAACATGGGTGATAGAGAAAATGGGGTAAATCACCCACCCAAATAAATTTAACCGTCTCATAAATTATTATAATTTATTAAATATAAATATGAGTATAATAGACTCAATAAAATCATTGATTCCTTACTCAAACAATCGTTGAGGTTATCTCACCATTTTTAGTAGAGTTGAGAAGGGAAAACTATAGTAGAAACACAAAAGATAAAAATTAAATAGAAATAGATAAATAATAATAATAATTTGTATTAAAAAATCATAATACTATTAAATAGTAAATAAGATTAAAACCTATAAAATGGACAATTGTAATTATCAACTCTTTGAAATGGAGTGTGGGTGTAATGTTATATCCATAAGGGAGCCTCATTTTCAATCCATATTTTTTATATTAATGTTTCCACATTGTATAAATACTAAATAGAATAATTTGATAGAGTTTTCATCTATTAAGTTTCTCCCCTATCTCTTCTATGTGGGTCCAACAAATTTAATCATCATTGGACACATATATCATGATTTATGATGGATTTACTCTAGAAGCATATTCGAACTAGATGAATTTTTTTATTCCCATGCACTGAGTTTCCATGAATTTATTGACTTGAAAGAGGAAAAATCACATGTGGAAATATGTATAAAAATGTTCCTTATATTTTTTTATATATTCATGTAAAATTTCAAATAATTTGGGTTGTTACTTTATAAGATATAGTCACATCTTCAGAATTCACCAAATCTGGTCATAGATTTCATGGTCATGTTTGTGATCTAGATTTGGGATACAAATTTTTATATTCAAACTTTGGTATAGTTTTATTAAATGAAACCCAATTTTTATGAAATCCATAAAAATTAATTTTTAAATTTGGATCTACACATGAAAAGTTATGGCCAAAATATGAAAGTCAATAAAAATAGATAAAAATCCAAAATTTGGTTATTTTTATAATTAAGCTCAAAATACTTATAAAACCATAAAATATGAAAATTTCCCTTAAAATAAAACTTTTTTGAGTGTAGAAAAATTAAATTCAATGTAAAATTATTTAATTATCGTCTCTTTCAATACACCAAACTTAACCATTTTATTCCCATGAAATCATCAAATATCTGAATCAAAATCCATAAAAAATAAAAAATGATAAAACAACAATGATATTTTATAAAATATAATTCTATCATGAATCCTCTATGATAAACAAATTTCCTTAATTATCATCCCTCGCATTTAAATTTGTTCAACCACAAAAATCTATTTATTCCCTAGTCACAACTTACCTTAAATTTAATTTTATGTCACTCTTCAATCAAGAGATATTATATCTGGAGTTATACTCATACTTGGAAATTCATGTATTAAAATAGGCTTGTTAAAATTATCATCTCTCTAAACCATTAGACATAAAAATATTTTTAATCATGAGTGATTTTTAAGGTGAATTTAATGGCTAAGGGTTGGTGGGTAAAAACATTTAAAAATTCAAAAGCTAAAAAGAGGAGGTTTAACTATTAAGTATCATTGAATCAATATTCAAGTGAAAACACAAGATAATACTCACTAAATTACCCTTAAAAATTTACACCACACACCCTTTTACATGGTACATAAGTCAAAAAGTGAATATAATGAATGATTTCATCCAAATTCTCCCATTATTCTTTTTCTTTTCTTATATTTTTGATTTTTTATTTTTTTTATTTTTTTACATGGATTATGATATAAAAATTGAATAAAAATTATGAATGAAAATCCATGGCCTAAATTTTATAGAGTTACATGACTCACAAAATTATGCATAATGAAAAAATCAAGCTCATATCCATTTTTTATTTTTCTATTTTTTTATTTTTTTATAGAAAACAAATGATAAAAATTAATTATAATTAATTAAATTGAATAATTGCCATTAAAATTACAAAAATGTTAACACACACCTCACACCATCCAAAAATGAATTATATCCCAAATAACATACATTAAAATACCTTCCACCAAACTCAAACTTGAAATATCCATGAAAAAATATTAAGATTGAAGGTGGGTAAGGAAAACTGGTTTCAAATGTGGATTAAACCTATAATTCAATTCATGGATTCTAAATGATGACAAGTGTAAATATAAAGGTGGGTATCAAGATAAATTATTTATTTCTAGAAATATGATCCAATCATTTCAAAAACACTTTATGAAGTCCAAATCATTTAAAGAGAAAAGTCGAAAGTTATAGTTCACACACAGTATCCAAGTTTCTCTTAAGAAAGTATGGGTATTGGGAAGAATGTGAAAACATTGTTAAGAATACCTCACAGGATTGGGAAAATAATTTTGGGTTAGTATTCAAAGGGAATGAATTCCAAAAAATTTCTAAATTCATAAAAATTACTGAAAATAAACTTCTAGTAAAAAATTTCCACATCATAAAACATTTGAAATCCATTTATCTAAAAACCAAGAAAACATTCAATAATTTCAAGATTTAAAAATTATTTGAATATTCTTTGAAGCTCAAAGTTCCTAAAATTAAAAATTAAAAATTAAAAAAAAACTTCCAAGTAGATTGATACTCCCACCAAACTTAAATTTGTCTACCCTTCATTTCATCACAACAAAATAAAAATAAAAGGGAATACAAACCAAAGTGATGGAAAGACACAATCTAGGTTTATGCATCAATGGAATCCTTGAGTTAATATCCTAGCTGATACCACTTTATAACTATAAGAAGGAAAGAAATAAAACAAAATATAATAAAAATTATGGAAAAGAAAGATAAAGGAGAAATAAAATGGGTAAATCCTAGTTTATACCCCCAATAAGGTGATAGATTTTTACATACCCTAGTTAGGCACTTCCATAATTTTATCCTCAATCATAAGGTGGTTGTGATTTCTTTGATATGAACCACCACATGGGAATTTTCTTAGTTTCGATGAGTAGACACCATGAATGGAGACCCCCAAAAAGATAAAAAAGGTATTAGACCCCAAGAAATATGAAATAGAGAATTTTAGGTCTATATAGGGAGGGAAAAAAGATATGGTCACTCTTTATTGACTTATGTGGTTTCTTCCTTTGTATAATATACATGTTATTATAGAGGAGGTAGTTGCATCACTACAGGATTCTCCATATCTTGTTATTATACCACTATTTGTATGGATTATTTTTTAACATGAACTTATAAGGATTTCTACATTTTTATTATGTCATAAATTTTATAAAATGTGAATTCATAAAACAATTTATCTTGAATAATATTAAAATATAAATAATCAATACAAAAAATCATCCCTTTCAAGTAAGTCGTCTAGGAAATTTGTCTCTTCTAGTGGGGATACTGGAAACTCCATATAAACAAGTGAATCCATATAATCTAATTCCAAATAAAGATAGTTCAAGAGGTGATTATTTTTCATTGTCATGGAATGTAGAATCACTTTCCTTTTTAGTATTTATAAGATCTAATCAATACTCATCTAAATCGTCTTGATATCCCACATGTATATTATCTATAATGTCTTATTAATAAACCTCTTCTAAAAATGGTAGAAAGAGGTTAAATGGATATTATTTTATTTCCTTTAAGTCCTTACCAGGTTATTCAACTTGAGAAATGGATGGGGATACTTCTTCCCCCACTGGTTATAGTTTTTTCTCCTACTACTGCTCATGGGATGTATGTACATATTCAGTTATACATTCTATTTAACACTCCAGTTTTTTTATTTTTTTCCTTAAGTGCTTAAAAATGATCTTGTTCATTATTTTTAAGTTTTTCTTCTTGCTTATTCATCAATGAGTAATCACCCCATTCATAATAATCATAATTTTAATACATCAATGAAAATATAATTTTTTTTATTTTTTAAAATTTATGATTTTATTTTGTTTTTTATTAAACACAACATATAGAAGTGTTGTGACTCCTAAAAATTTTTCCAATTTGATGCATGCAGATTTTTCAAAGATCCCCAGTCAATATTTTATTTAACTAAGTATAAAATATATTGCACACCTAGGGTCAATATCATATGGAGGACACTTATAAACCCTAGATTTCTATTATCACTATTTATATTCTAAATAACATAAAACTAAATAATATATAGAGGGTGGATTGAAATATGCATGTAATATTGATATATATATATATATGAAGTTAAAATATAATGATATTATAAATAGTGAAATAAGGTATTCATTCTTAGAATATCACAGTGATCAATATCATTGTTTATTAAAATATTCTTGATTCTCAATTAAATATAGTGATCAAGATCTATCACACTACACCCTATCATTTGAATTTTTATTACCCCATGATGAAATATATTCATCAAGATAAAGACTATTAAAAAATTTGGTATGGATATATCTCCATTAACTATCACTACCCAATTCATACTTAATTGTATGCATGAATTAGATAGTGAAGGGAAGGATGATATATGAATGAGAAAAAGAACTTGGGTGATAGAGAAAAGTGGGAAATTGATCACCCTAATAAATTTATCCATCACATAGATTCTTAGAATTAAATAAATAAAAACATGAATGTGTAATAAACTCCATCAAATCTTTTGTACCTCCCTTGAACAATCTCTGAGGTTAGTTTTCCATTTTTAGTGGAGTTGAGAAAGGAAAATAGTGGGAGTAATAAAAAAGAGAAAAATAAAATATAAATAGATTTATACAAAGAATAATATGTATTAAAAATGAATAATAATTTTAAAATAAAAAATAATTTATAAAACTACAAAAATTTCCAACTATAATTGTTAACTCTTTGAAATTGATAGTGGGTATAAATTTATATCCATGATGGCGGCTCATTTTTTTCTCCAAATTCTTCCTCTCAATATTTTTTCATGAAATACATATTCAATGGCATAATTTTACAATTTTTTTATATAAATGTATTCCCCTATGTATATATCATTCTACCACCAAATGTAATCCTCATTGGACTCATATATAATGATTTATGATGGATTTACTCTGGAAAATAATTATGGACTGGCTGATTGTTTTTATTCCCACGCACCGAGTTGCTATAAATTTATAGCCATGAGATAGAAATAATCATGTATTTCCACAGTTATGAAAACTTTTCTACATTTTTTTCTATATTCATGTAAAATTTCAAATAAATTTGGTTGTTACTTTGTGATGTATAGGCCCACATTTAAAATTTGTAAGATCTGGTAACAGATTCCAAGGCCCATTTTGTGATCTTGATTTGGGCCAAAAAATATTATATTAATAATTTATTCTAGTTTAATTAAATGAACCCTGATATTAATTAAATTAAAAAAATTAATTTTACAATTTGGATCAATACAGAAAAATTTATGGCCAAAATACAAAATTAAATAAAAATAGTAAAAAATCTAAAATTATACCATTTTTTAAATTTAGCTCAAAATGATTCTAAAACCATAAAATATGAAAATTTAATTTAAAATAACACTTTATTTGGATTAAAAAATTAAATTTATTGAAAATATTGGCTATTCCACCTTTCCATCAAATAAAAAATGATAACATCGTTCGTTCGTACGTGTAGATTCCCACCTCCATGAGACAATGGAATTTAGTTTTCATCATTGTATCACATGGATGGTATAGATAAATATATTTAAAGAAATAATAATATAATTATTATATTATAATCATCATATAAATATAAAATAATAATTACCTTTTTTGTACCATGATCTTTGAAAGATGGAAATGTTACTCATGCACACGTACGACAAACCATCTCCATTATTGTAACATAGTTCATTTTTTATAACCATATTCCATGATTAGTTTTAAAATTATAATTGATCTATAAAAATGATAATTATTTCATTAATATTATTCTAGAAATTATGGAATAATTACCACTTTGACAATAGTCAACGTACCAAAGTCATTTTGGACATATGAGCCAAATAGTTTTCCTCAAAGTTGCCTACTAGGGTTTTTATTTTATTACTATAGGTTTTAAATTCTTTATTAAATAAAAAAGTGTGTTTTTTCATGTGGATGTGATTTATTTCATATTCTCAAATAATATTTTGATAAAGATAAAAAAATATGGGTTTTCATGATTTCTCATTGGACTAATGGATCTTTTACTTTTATATCCCTTACTGGTCTTTTTGTTCTCATCCTGTGTTTTTAAATGTTTTTCATAGTGTTTTACAGATGTGTAAGAACAAAAAAGAATTCAAATTTAATGTCATGAAGTTCTAACATAAAAATAAAAAAAATCATTTTAAAATTTTTATATTATGAGAAAAATGGATATTGAGTAGATGTGTTCACTTTGTAATGTATAGTTTTGTTACATATGATCTATGATCTAATTCTCTAAAACTATAACCCTAAAAGATCTATAAGAATGAAATAAAGTGAATTATAGTATAAAGACACAAGATAATGTGATGTTTATGGTTATATATTTATATTTGGTATCAAAGTGAATGTTTAGATAACATTAGAGGTTAATATACTGTTAATAGAATATCCTTGAGATATTATACCATATGGTTAAGTTGGAATGATATATAATTTTAATATTACCATGTTTATTCATCTATTATATGTCTGCTTAGAATGATTTTTTGTATAGGAAACAAGGAAGTTGTAGTAACAAGGTATCAAGGGGAAATTGTCCTCCCAAATTAGTAGTCTGGAATAGTCATAATTGGAGCTGAGTAGTTTTTTACAATGATGTCTCAGTTGACATAGGATATATATAGTGGTTGCATCCATGTTAGAAAGAAACCATATTTTCTATAGAGGAATATGTATATGGATGAGCATTTAATGAAATATACCCCTCCAGTTTTTTATAGAACTTTAGATCTAATAGTAGCTAAAGAATGTATCAATTCACTAGAAATGTCATTTGATGTGATGGGATGTTTAGAAGGTTAAATGTTAATTCTTTTCAATTATCATTTTGAAGGTGAAACTGATTGATGATGGTCATTGGTTAACAATACTATAGATATATATATATATAATTTTTATTCCATGTAATGGAATATATTTAAAAAAATTCAAATAAAAATATTTCCTTAAGGATAATTGACTTAGTATAGAGAAATAATTCTTGTAATTGAGGTAAAAAAATAAAGATTTAGTAGTTCTATATGATGAAAATTTTACATGATTATCCATGTATGCACCAAATTTTAATATGGACCTTGATTGTAAAATTAATTTATTTTACTCGGGATTGAAACAGAGTCTACAAAGATTTTGGACTCATGATAATTTAAATGTTATGAGAAAGTTTTATGTTGTGTTATCAAATATGAGATGATGTTTTTTGACACTTATTCCTTCAGAATAAAAGATTAAGAAGTGATCATGGTGGAAAGGAATGAAGAATAATTCATCTAATAAATCTAGAAATTATCAACCACCATGTTCCAAGTGTGGTAAAAAACACTTTAGATAATTTTTTATAGGATTTGGGAAGTGTTTCTAGAGTGGTAATTTTAGTCATAGGGCTCATGACTGCAAAGAAAAGAGTCATAAATAACTTAATAATGGGGTAATAGATAGCCAAAATATTTTGAGATGTTTTAATTAAAATGAGTTGGGGAATTATTCTAACTTGTTTCCAAAGATAGTTACATGTGGTTGGAATAATCAAGATCAAAAGAAAAAAATGGTATGGTAAAATCATTTTCTACTACTACGGTTGATTTCTGGTCATCTAATGAAGTGGTGATAGGTATGTTACTTATTTATTTGAATTATTTTGATGTCCTGTATGAATATGGATATTTTCATTCCTTCATTTATGATAAATTTTCAATTAAAATGGGAATATAACCTCGTGAAAAGATTATATAACTTTTGGTGAAAACTTTAGGTGGAAGTATTAAAGAAATCAATATTTATATTAATATTCATATTATTACCAGTGAGATGGTCTTTCATTTAAATCTTATTGAAATTACCATAATAGAGTATATTATTATTTTAGGTATGGATTTGATTTCATTTTATCATGCTAAGGTAGATTAAATAGCTAGGAAAGTTATATTCAATGATTTCATACCTTTGATGACACATCAAGAAGATTAAAAATTTATTAGGGTTGATAGTGAAAGTTACCTGGATCATGTTTTTGAAAAGAATTTTTTTTAGGTTAGTAATGTTCTTATGGTGAATAAATATATGGATGTATTTATTAATGATTTTCCTAGTTTTATTCTTGGTTGAGAGGTTGAGTTTATTTCTTAATTAGTGATTGATGTTAAGCCTATTTCAAAACCCCTAATTGAATAGTTAAAGAAAAACTTTAAGATTTAAAAAATGAGTAAAAAGAGTTTATAGATAAAGGTTTCATTCAATCACTTCACCATGGGGTGTTATTATTTTATTTATTAAAAATAAATATAGTTCAATGCGACTTTTCATTGATTATAGAGTCTTGAATAACATCACTATTAAGATAAAGTATCATTTTACCCATATCGGTGATTTGTTTGATCAACTCTATGGAGTGAAGTATTCTTTAAAGATTGGTCTCAATTCAGGTTACCCTTTGATGAAGATAAAGGAGGATGATATTTTGAAGACAGTGTTTTAGACTAGATATGGGAATTATGAGTTTGTAGTTACATCCTTGGGTTGTCTAATTCAAAAAATTGTATTCATTGATCTTATGAATATATTTTTCCATGACTATTTAGATAAGTTTGTGGTTGTGTTTATTGATGATATATTGGTGTATTCTAAAATCCATGTGGATCATGAAATACACCTAAGGATTTTTTTTCAAACCTTAAAATAAAAGAAGCTATATGGAAAATTTAGTATGTGTGAATTTTGGTTACAAGATATTTATTTCCTCAGGTACATTGTTTCTAAAGATGACATAATTATTGACCCTTTTAAGAATAAAGTTTTTGAATAATGTAAAAGACCCATAAATTTCATAGAGATCCATAGTTTTATTAGACTATTGGCTTACTACTATTTGTTTTTTGAAAATTTTACTTGGTTATCTATCCCATTCACAAAGTTAACTTGAAAAATGAGTTAAATTCATCTAGATGAAAGAGTGCGAATGGCTATTTCTAGGAATTGAAAAGAAAAATGTTGAATACTCTAGTTTTTTATTTATATTTAGAAATGTTGAATTGTTAATATATAGTGATTATTCATTGAAGGGAATTGGTAGTGTTTTAATGTATAATGATCAGGTAATTACTTATATTTCATGTCAATTGAAACCTCATGAGTTAAATTATCCTACACATAATATGGAATTCTCTGATGTGGTTTTTTCTTTAATAAATTAGAAGAATAATTTATATTATAAATATATAGTAATAATAAGATTTTGAACTGTATATTCAATCATAAAGAGTTGAACATAATGTAAAGAAGATGTAAAGAACTTATTAAGGATTATGATTTCCTAATTTATTACCATCTTAGAAAAGAAAACAAAGTATATGATTCTTTGAGTTGTAAATGTAATGCATCATTAACCATGCTATGTTTAGAATATAATCCTTTAGTAAATTAGTTAATAAATAATGGACTAGAAATTGTGCATAAAGGAACTTCATATATTTTTTTATAGGTTTTAGTGTAGTCAGCTTTATTAATTGAAATTAATAAAGCTTAGAATGAAGATTTTATCTTACAAGGAAAGGTGGAACTAGTAAATAAATAAAAGTTATATAAATTTAATAGAGAAAAGGAAGGTGTTTTGAGATTTGGAAAATGTTTGTTTGTGCCAACTATCTCTCAGTTAGAAAAGGGATTGTTGAACAAAGGTCATAGTGCTCCCTTATCTATTAATCCTAGAGGTACTAAAATATATAGAGACCTTCAATAGTATTACTGGTGGGATGGAATGAAGAAAGGTATTATAGAGTTTACCATGAAATAATTAACTTGTCAACATGTTAAAGACAAATTAAAATTATTAAAAGGGATGATTCTTACTTTTCCAGTGCCAGAGTAGAAATGGAAAAATATATCCATGAATTTCATAATGTAATTATTGAAGACACCTCAAGGTAATATTCTAATTTAGGTTATTATTGATCGACTAACTAAATCTACACATTTCCTTTAAATTAAAGATATTATGTATTTATATCAATTTTATTGACTATATCTCAAGGAGATAGTCATGTTACATGTATTTCCTCTCTCTATTGTATTTTACTATGATCATAGGTTTACTTTTAATTTTTTTAATGGCCTTCAGAAGTTGAAGGTTATTGAATTCAATTTTAGTACAGTTTTCCATCCCCAATCTGATGGAAAGTATGAGTGAATGATTTAGACCTTATAAGACATGATTTGTGTTTATTTAATGGATTTACATGGAATTTGGGATCAATATATTTCATTAGTTGAATTTTATTATAATAAAATATTTCATTTTAGTATACATATGGAACCATTGGAGGCATTTTTTGTAAAACGTTGTCAGTATCTATCTTATTGGGATGAAGTAGGTGAAATGAAGTCATTGAGAAAAAAGTTGGTAGAAGAAATGGTTGATAAGGTGAATATGATTTAGAAACATATGAGGGATGACCATATTTGGTAGAAAAGTTATTTGGATAACCATATAAAATATATTTCTATTGATATATGTGATCACATTTTTCTTAAAGCATCCCCATGGAAAAGTGTTATGTGTTTTAGTATATTGGGTAAGATAATCTTGTGGTTCATTAGACCATATGAAATCCTAGATAAATTTGGATCCTTTTCCTACTGATCTTTCTTTCCTGTAATTTTACCTAAGGTATATGACATATTTCACATTTTGTTGTTAAGAAAATATGTACTGGATACAACTCATGTTTTGAGCCCTGTCGTAGTTCAGTTGGAAGAAAAAATTTCATATGAGGAATATCTAATACATATTCCTGGCCATAGAGTAAAAGTTTTATATAATGATATAATTTATAAAGTTAATGTATTGTGGAAAAACCATATAGTTTAATAGGAAAAATAGGAATCAGAAAATGTTATGGCGGAAAAACACCCCCACTTGTTTAAGTAATGAATAAAATCATGAGGAACAAATTTCAAAATGTGGGGGTGGATTTAAAAACCCTAGTAAATTTAATAATCTGTTTCATGGATTATTAGTATTCATGAATTATATTTTATATATTTATATTCATTGTAATAATATTAAATAAATTTTCAATCAAAAAATGTATTGTTTTATTCTTATTAAATTAATTTTCTTATATTCTAACATTTTATTTAAAAGTTTAATTTATAAATATTAGAATTTTAACTTTACCAAATGAAATTTATTTTTGAAATAATAATATAGAAATCATCTTGGGGAAAATTTTGGTATTTTTCTAAAAATATTTATTTTTCAGTGAATAGTGAAAAATACTGATTTTTGTAAAACTATTTTTTTTTTCATTAAATAAATTAATTTAAAAGTATATTTTTAAATTAAAGTAATATAATTCACATTTAATTATAAATGATATAATTAAATAAATAAAATCATTGTTATACTTTATTTTGGTATAATTTCATTTTTGGGCTTAAAAACACATTTTTTCTAAAAACTGTTTTCCATTACATTTTCCATTTTTATTTTAAATTAATTTTGGAAAATTTTAGAATTTTAATCTTGGAAAATGGATTCCATATTTTATAATAATGAGATAAAATTTTGGAAAATGGGTCACTTTTTGGGTTATTATGAATAGTAATCACAGTAAATATTTGACACCTCAATAAGGGTAAATCAGGTAATTGAGGTTAAAAATAATGTGATAAGGCCTAAAAATATCCATACAATTTTTAATTATTATATTATATAATTTTGTATTTATCATTACTATAAAATTCATAAAAAATTTGCAATTTATTTCCATGTTCCTTTGGAAATGACCTTAATATAATTTTAAATAAAGAATATAAAAAAAATGTCACTCTCTTTATTTAAAAATATATAAAATTTTCATGAGGATAAAAAAATAGTTTTTGGTTATAAATTTTTATTTGAAATATAAATTATTTTGGTATCATTATAATTTATTTTTAATTTAAATTTATGAAATAATTTCCTTAAATTTTTACACACGCCGACACAATACTTGTGCAAACAGTAGAAAAATCAAGTAAATGATTTTAAAAACTCTAAAAGTAATATTTTTTTAGGTGATTTATAGTGTCCCAAGAATTTTATAGACCAATATAAAAAATTATTTTATGTTTTAAATATTTATATTTTATTTAAATTACTGTCTTTATGTTATTAATTCAAATGTAATGAACAATTCCAAAAATTAAATTAATGATATTTTATAATAAAAAAAATATTTTATTAAATGATTTAAAATTCATAAAAATATTATATTCAGAAAATTAAATGGGTTATTATTTTTAATATCAACCATGGTCTATTTATATTCCAATTTTCCTTTTTAATTAGCTTTATTGACTCCTATAGTGTAAAAAAATTAATGTCACAGTAGTCATTAAAAGTGTTGATGAGGGTTAAAACAAAGAGATAAGGGTGAAAAAATAATATAAACATGTCCAAATTTTATTTTATGAGATTATTTATACTCAAAATCAAACTATATTATAATTATATCAATTTATATCCACTTAAAAATAAAAATTAATTCTTATTAATTTATTTCTTTATGTAATTCCAAGAGTGTCCCTCCCCTCACTTATAAAAGGGAACATTCTCTCCTCTCTTCCTCTCACCTTTTAATCACTCTATTTTATCCAATATGTACCCCATACTCTCCCTAAAATCCCTCTCCACATATTATAGATCCTAGTATCACCAAAATACAAAACCTAGAATAATTAAGTTGTAACTCATAAAGGTTATCCAAGAATATGGTATAATTCCTTACCAACCTATTTCATGTTTATTTCTTCTTATTTCTCCTTAAAAACAAATTTAACAATGATGAAATAATAAAACTGGTATATTTAATATATTTATATGTTTTTATGTTAATTTAATAACCTATATCCATATCATTCTTCCATCAAATAAGAAATGAACCATCATTCATGTGTAAAGAGAACTACCACCTTGCAAACTAATTAATTCGTTTTATATCATTATATCCCACAAGTGGTAATAATGATGGATTTAATATATATAAATTATATTCATAACATATTTATAATTATGTTAATATAATATATCATCTACTTTATTACCTTTCTATCCATTGAAAAATAACAATGTCGTTTGTGTGTACGTGTGGATTACCACCTCCATGAAATGATTTGTTTTGTTTTTCATTATTGCATCACATAGACAATATATATAAGTGTATTTAAATAAATAATATGATATTTATGGTATTATAATAATTATATAAATATAAAATAATACTTACCTTTTTTCTCTTGATCATTGAAAAATGGAAACGTTACACATGCGTACGTACAACCAACTGTATCCATGATTATATCGTATTTCATTTTTCATAACCTTATATCATGGTTGGTTTTAATAGTATAATTTAGGTATTAAAACTATAAATATTTCATTATTTTTATTCTTTATATGATTTAATAATTACCTTTTGGACCATAATTAGCTTACCAAATTCATTTTGGACATATGAACTGAATATCATCAAAAAATACAACATGGACTTAATTTATTAAGTAATTGTATGTATCAGGGTAATAAATTAAATAAAAAAGATAAAAAATTTGAAAAGGTTTTTTAATCAAGTAAATAATTAAAATTATTTCATTATTAATTAAGATAAAGAATGTACGTGATGATTTGGACTTGAGGAAATGTTCACTTTAACTTAAACCTCATTTTAAATGTTTTAAAGATTTATTTTCTAAATATTTTTCCTCCATGTACATATTATTAAAATTATTTTATGTATGTATTTATATATACATGATTTAATTATAAATTAAATTTTATGTCTCTTTTTAATTTCATAAAAATGTTTTCAAAATGAATCTTTTTTTTCATTTTATAAGAAATGTTTTGAATTTCTTTACAAAAGGTAAAAAGAATGTTCTATTTTAACATATACGATGCCAATTTATTTTCCTTCCACTGTAACTATTAATTTATTTTTTTTATTCCTTTATAATCCTATATTTTTTCTTTAAATAATAAACTATATTCCCTTTTTCCTGGGTATTTTATTTTTGAAAATGGGTTTTTAAAAGGAAAGAGTATTTTGATATCCAAAAATGTTTTGTATATAGGTTCAAAAGAGTTTTTCAAGGGTTTTAAGATTAAAATATGTAAGATTAGAATTTTTTATTTGTGGTATGGTACTTGAGAATTATATATGATTACAATTTATCACGATACAGTTTATATGATGGGTGATCCCGATATAGCTCTCCAATACATTGGATATTGTTCTTTTCCTTGAAAGGAAGGAAGAAGGAGTTAACCAAGGAGGTTTATCCTGTATATTTAACTAGACTCCAATTATTTCTAACATGTTTTGTGAATATAATACTTTAAGTTTCTTGTAAGGGTTTATATTTTATTACTATAGGTTTTAAATGTTTTCATTGAGAAAAAAGTGTGTGTTTTTATATAGATATGATTTATTTCATATGCTCAAAGAATTTTTTGATAAAGGTAAAACATTTTATGGGTTTTCATATTTTTCACTATAATAATGGATTTATTAATTTTATGTCCCTTATTTAGGTTTTTGTGGTAATACATTGTTTTAAAAAAATCACAGGGTTTTAAGGGTGAGTAAGAACAAATAATAATTCAAGTTCAAAGTCATGATGATTTTTCATGAAAAGAAAACATGTTTCATTTTAAATGTTTTATATTGTGGGAAAATTGATATTTATTGGATGTGTACAATTTTTAATGTATGGGTTTTTTATGAATTATTTATGATATAATTTTCTAAAACTCTATACTTAAAATATCTTTTTAAATGTAAGAAATTTAATTCTAGTCTAAATACACTAGATAATGTAATGCTTAAGGTTGGTTCCTTATATCATCTAAACATGGAAGGAGAATATATAAAGGTCTACCATTGAGTTTGAAGTTATATATAAATGTTGAAAAGGTGTTAAAATACTCAAGTTATATAATTTATCAAATTGAAAATTGAAAAGAGGTTTGGTCCTAATCTTTGGAAAGCTGGTATCAAGACCCACATTCTTTCAACCAAGAGATGATAATGAATAAGGTTGATATATGAATGAATGATCATTGGGATATGGGAACAAATAATAAAAATTGATTATTGGGTTAATGTTTCTGAATTTAGTATCTATGTTGAAGATAGAGGGGACATCGGAACTCTTTAGTGGTACAGTATTAATGTTATAGGGGGGTGAACACAATATACTCAATGAAATGCCTATGAGGACTATCCATAAGTCACTACATAAGAAACTTGGATGAAGTAAAAGGTCAAGATGATTGAAATAAGTGATGGTTTGTGGTTACTGAGTGATGACAAGACTTAGGGGAGGTTGTATGTAGACTATAAAGTTGACGAGATTCTTGTTAATCTAGAATCACACATAGGGAATTAGTTAGTTACAAAGGTAAGGTTTTTGTTAGTTTAAAAAAAATAAGAGTTAAAATTCAAGGAAAGTGCTACCATCAGGATAAAAATTCTATGAGACTAAATTAGTGTATATGTTCCATATAGATGAAAATATTAATGGGAATTATTCATTTCTTTCTTGGTGGATAAAGGCAGACACAACGAGATAAAAAATTTCGATTGAGAGTGGGGTATTGAATGAAGATATAACATATCTCAAGGGAGAAGAATCTTTTACTTTACTTCACTTCATTTTTTACACTACTTGATATTAATTTTTTTAAAATTTTGGGGTTGAAGCCTCATTTTATTATTAAAGAAAAGTAAAGACCGCTTTTAACTGGGTAGAGGGAGACCCATTACCTAGCCCAAATGCCCAGTGGGCTTATAGCCCATTACATAGCTTATAGGCCCAATGATTTGGCCCAATGCTCATTCTGTGAATAGTAACCCACCTGCTATAGTACCCACACAGTACCACCACTGCTACAGTGCCCTACCACCACTATAGTTCCCGTCGATCTACAGTACCACCGCTGCTACATTACTGCTATAGTAACCTATGCCCAATGGATTTTAAACCCCCATTTTTCATGTATGATTATAGGGTGATTATCACTAATCCAAACCCCAACTATAATACTTGATATTAATTGTTTTTTTTGTATTCAATCAAAAAATTTATTTAGCAACATCTACTAGGGGAATTAGATTAACCTGATTCATTTTTTTACTTTGTTTATTCTTTTTTTTTTCAAAATAGAGTTATGAATCTATTCATTAATATCTATGGAGTTTTTTTATGTCTTTTATCTTTTTAAGAATTAAATAATAGTTGATCATGATTAAAATAAACACTTATTGGAGTATTTATTTTAAAAAATTTATGAAAATAGGACTATTTATTTTTTAGAGTAGTATGATAGAATCATATAATAGTTTGGTTTTAATGATATTAAATTCAAAATCTCTAGTTGTTGAGTTAATTTTATAGTTTAAAAAATAAAAAATTTAATCAATTGAAAGTCAAAATTCTTGATAGAGAGATTCGTATTCTTCTTTGTGATTGTTGACTTAGTCAGTTTTTTCATGAATGAAGGAATTTATTTTAAGGACCAAACAATCAAAATTACCCTAGATTATTAATTGTTCATCACCATTGCCTAATTATTTTCTCAATCTATTACTTTTCAAACTAATTCACCTTTATTCATTTTAATCTTTTCATATAGTTTCACATCATTAAATCATCATAGGTTCCATTGTTAGTTGTTTTTCAGTTATTCTTATTATTTTTGAGTTGATTTTTCTTTTCTTGGTTCATATTTTTTCAGTCCTTCCCCATGGGATCGACCCTTTCTATCGATATACTTTTTTTAAGTTGTGAAATAAGTAAATAAATTTTATATTTTAGATACATTTATCAAACATACTATTTTCTTTCTATCTAGATCGTTATAGAAATTAGATTGGTATTAGAGTGTCTGGTGGGAATGTTAAACCTCTTCACTCCTTTAAAGAAAATAGATCTAAGGGTATTTTTAGGTGTCTTGGATGTCTCAAATTAGGTACAAACTTATATGGGATTTTTTGGTGATATAAATGCATAGCCTCATTGTGATCCTTATGATAGATTATCTAAATCATTATAGAGTGCGCATCAATTTCTACCATTAATGAGAATCTTTTACACCACCTTAAAGTGATTATTATACCTTTTTTAGGGATTGGGATTTTTAAGTAGGTCAGGTAAGACAATAACTTTGCTAGCTAGGTGTGACATGACCCAGTTCATGAGCTAGGATTTGGGTATGATGAGATAATACAACTAATCTTTCCTCATATTGTAGATTTATATTTGGGTGTTTTTACTGAGTAATTCATGAGGTTTTTATCTAAAAGGGTGTTTGATTTTACAATTGATATGGTTTTGGTTATGGGGACCATTTCCATTGTGCCATATAGAATGACACCATATGAGTTGAGATAGATGAAGTTCCATCTCAAGGAATTTTAGATGAAGGGGTTTATTCACCCAATCTCTTAACCAAGGTTTTCTCTGGTTCTATTTTCCAATAAGGGTGATACTATTTTTCATTTACGTATCAATTAACTAAGGCTGAATCAAGTGGTGATCAAGAATAGGTATCTTATTCCATATATTGGTGACCTATTCAATCAATTAATGGGATCCATATGGTTCTCTAATATCAATTTGAGTTTTGGATATCATCAGCTATGGGTGAGAGAGGATGATATTCCATAGACTACCTTCTGGAGAATATATAGGTTATATGAGTTTATTATGATGTTTTTTATTTTGATGAACATGGAAATAGTATTCATGGCCCTAATGAATAAGTTATATTCATTCATATCTCAATTTATTTATAATTGTGTTAATCGATGACATCTTGGTTTACAGCCAAATCTAGGAGGATCATAGTTGGAATTTTGGAAACTACATTATGTACTTTAAGAGCACATCTACATTATGTGAGACAATCAAAATATCATTTTTTCATATGTTAGGTGTGCTTCATAGGGAATCTAATTTCAGAATCAGGAATATTAGTTGGCCCTAAGAAGTTTGATGTTCTGGTTGCTTATGAGCAACCCAAGATAGTGTTCGCTACTACAAGAAATTCATTATAGATTTATTCTAATTTTAAATGTCAATGATGACCCTATAAAGGAGGGGTAGAGGTTTGAGTGGTATAATCAATGTGATAAATCCTTCATGGAGTTAAAAGAAATATTGAATATAGAACTGATCTTCTCTTTACTGGAGGGAGGTAAGGAGTATACTATATATTGTGATTCACTAGGAGTTAGGCTAGGGTAAGTTTGTAAATGTGTCTCATTGACCTAAAATCACACCCAAATTAGCCCAAATCTTGAATAATCATGACTCTCAAAAGCTCGGTCTAGGTTGGGTTAGGTCCAGGCCAATTATTTGTTCAAGATGGAATCAGTCTGTGATTATTTTGGCCTAACCTGGAAGCTCACTCTACTAGTTTAGGAAATCCTAAAAAATATTAGGAAAGCCTATATGGGGACTTCCACCGGCCACAGTGTCTTCCAAGGATGCACCTAAAATATGTTTATAATATCTATACTTATATAAATTGTTTACTTACATAGAAATAAAAATAAAAATAAATGTTATGGTATATTCTATTTTTAAAACAATTATATAATAAATATTATTTATTACATGTGTTGATATTAATAGATAACTGACACAACCTACATATTCTTCTCATGAAATTATATGACCAACTATAAAAAATTGAAGACTTAAATAATTAATAATTGAGAATTGATAATTAATAATTAATAATTAATAGATAATAATTAATAATTAATAATTAATAATTAATAATTAATAATAAACCATTAATAATAAATAATTAATAATCATTAACTAATAATAATTAATATTTAATAGTTAATCATTAATTATTAATAATTTAAAATATATAATTAATAATTAACAATTGATTAAAATTTTAAATAATTAATAATAAATATTTATTAATATTAATAATTAATAATTAGTGATTAGTGATTAATCATTAATAACTAATGATTAAAAATAACAATTAACAATTAATAATTAATAGTGAATAAAAAATTAAATAATTATTGTTAGAAATCCCAAAAGATTGAGTTGGATTTGTTAACAATAAGTGTTGTATTTTTTGAAAAGTGGATTGTTGATAAGAAGAATTAATTCTTGGAGGATTTTCAATAATGAGATTGATTGATTTATGTTTGTATTTATTGATAAGGAATCTTGAAGGTTACCGTGTTGGATACATTATCCACACAAAAGGAAGAGTAAGGAAGTATAAAAGCAATATGGAAGGTGAAGAGATGGGAAGATAATTGAAAAGAAGTGACACATGACCATGAAAATAATACCTTGAATTAGTGGTTAGCGTGGTGAAGTTTTTAAAGGAAACTGTCCGGTGACCATGCCCATATCATTAGGCATGTTGAGAAGGAAGTCACCAAAATGGAAAATTGGAAAGGGACTATTGGTGTTAAAAAAATGCATCCAATAATAGACTAAATGTTGAAAACCTTGGTCTGAGAGTGTATCTCATTTCTTAGTATTCAATTTGTCTAGTCGTGAAGCTCAAATGAATTTATTGATAAAAATATATATTCTTTTGAATTTAACTTCAGAAAAAGTCCATCTGGAGAGATTTTGGGTAAAATTATGGAATTTTACACAACATTCCAAAAGTGAAAACAACCCCCTTTACACTCACACAACTTAGTTTCAAGATGTAAAAATAGAATCTATGTGCATACTTGAGCCGATATCCAAAAACAAAGGAAATTTTTTGTAACTCCATGAAGTTATACAACCCATCCTAAAGTTGGGTGACACATGTTAAGTTGTGTGACACAGCCAGAATGCCTATAAATATGGAATAAATCCTCGTCTTTAGGGGTACTTCTGGGATTTGAGTGTCAGAACTCTCACTCACAGAAGTCAAGGTTGTGTGATTCATACAAACCTAAAATCCTAGAATTGTGTGAAATTTCCTTGTGAATTACTTCAATACATAAGATTCAGCTTGAAACATTTTTTCACAACTTTATCCATAGGGATCTTGGTTTCTCACAAAGCCTTAACTTTCAAGCAACACTATTTTCACTCAACTCTAAAGTTGAATGCTATATAGGTTTACAAAATCATTCTCTTAGGCCATGATTCATGCAACTCCTTTTCACAGAACATAAAAATTTGTGCGACACAGTGTAGATTTGTGTGAAACAATGCAAGTTTCATGGCCTGGAATATAGTTGTGTGGAACAGTGTTTTCCATATGCATACCCACTGGTCCATACTGTGAGGGTTTTCCCCCACACCCACACTCAAACTCAGTGTCGGGCTGCATTATTGGGCCTATAGCCCAATCCATTCACTACTTTCATTGACCCCCATCAAATATAAATATTTTCACCCTGAGATTTTTATCCCACATCAATGAAAACACGGATTATAATCTGTATATCCCTAATATCCACCACATATAATACCATGAGTAAAGATACTACTCTACACTTCCTTAGATTGCTTGAGTTGATATGCTCCTCTTACTCCCTTTCTTATGAGATTCTCTTCTTGTTTTCCTCGAATACCTTGATCCGAAATACTCCTCAATAAATTATCAAAACCTCATCACTTGAATCCAAAGCCAAGTTGAACAAAAAAGGGATTCTTTGGTGTAATCCCTACACCATCCATTTCTAGACATATTTCATCTAGTAGTCCTCACAACATGATTTTAAACTATAGTATACCCTATATTACAAGAATAAGATTACTAGTGTTACAATCATGGGATTCCTTACACATCAATTATAAGATTCCCTATGCGATGACCATGAGATGACCCCTATAGTCCCCATTTCATGACTCTAAACTATATAGTACATGGGTATTTGATGTAAGAACTTAGAAGGAACTTCAACCAACTATGTTTTCATGGCCTTAAAAGGAACCACAATAGTCTTTGTCACATTACCATAAAAGGTATGATGCATCACTTAAATTGTATCCTAACTATGCAAGTTTTAATTATATTTATAGGGATACATAGGAATCTCCTACCATGGGTCTGATCCCCGTCTGGAAAAGCCTTTCACCTTTTTGAACGGTGATGAAATCCATAATGCCTCCCCATAGACCTCCCCATTAGGTGTAAAATTCAGTCATATTATCCAACCCATCAGCAATTTAAGGTTCCCAAATGAACTAATATGATTAAGAAATAATTGGAAGCTCAATGTGTAACCCCCACACATGACATCCTAGCTTCATGATGTTAAACTATGTAGCATAACATTCTCTATGCACGCTGTTAAAGAGTATATTATCCTATGTTACAAGCATAGTATTCCTTGAGTGACAAACCCAAGATTCCCTATGTGACGGGAATGGGATTCCTTACATAATATTTCTCAAATGGAAATCATAATATTTTCACTAACATGTCTGGAAGATTCCATGCATAAGCCCCACTAATACTGCCACTAATCCTTATCAACACTTGAGAAAATTCAACACATAATCCCCAATCATACCATCACTACTTCTCAACAGTACTCAGGAATCTTTCATGCATAATCCCCAATCTTTCCATCGATGTTCCTCAGCAACACCTAGGAAGCTTCCATGCATAAGACCCAACCACACCATCATTAATCCTCAACATCACCTAAGAAACTTCCATACATAAGCCCCAACCATACCATAATTTCTCTCAATAGCACCTGAATAACATCCACACATAATACCCAACTACATCATTATTTCTCCCAATAGCACCCAATAATATTTCACACATAAGCCCCAATCACACCATTTCTTCTCACCTACAAAAACAGGTAATATTCCATGCATAATCCCCAACCACACCATCACTACTTCTCAGCAGCACCTGGGAATATCTTATGAATAATCCCTAATTACACCATAAATTTTCCCTAGAATAACCTATGCATATTCCACATATAAGACCCAACCACACCAGCACTTCTCCTCAATAGAACTCAGGCAGCTTCCACGTGTAATACCCAACCACACCATCACTACTCCTCAGCATCACCTAGGTAGCCCACACTATTGGTTCTCCTTAATAACCCCTTGAAGATTTCCACATGTAAGCTCTAATCACACTATCACTACTTCTTAGTAGCACTTGAGAAACTCTCATGTGTAATCCCCAGTCACACTATTGTTTCTCCCCAACAGCACCTAGGCAGCTTCCACACATAATCCCTAACTGCACCGTCACAGCTCCTCAGTATCACCTAGGTATCTCCCATGAATTTTCCCCAATTACACCATCGTTTCTCCCCATCAGCACCCATGCATCTTCCATATGTAATGATCGACCACACCATCACTGCTACTCATCATCACCCGGAAAACATCCACGTGTAAGACCCAATCACACCATTATTTCTCTTTAACATCACCCAGTATTATTCTAGACATAATCATCAATCACACCATCATTACTCCTCATTAGCAACATGGATTCCCCACGAATAATTCCCAATAATATACAATCTATAATAATTTAAACTCAATATCACCAAAATCCTTGTTGCATGACATTAAATTTCATGAAAACATACTAAACACATGATGTTAAACTATAGACTTGACATATGTGCCAAGAATACAATTTATTATGTTAAAATCCTAGTAAGCCTCATGTCATTATAATGGGATGACTCATAGGTTATGATTTTCCCTAATATCTAGGAAACCAATATGTATAAGCCTTATGACATCCCTTGTCATCACTCCTTTCTTAATACAGGCTTCCTTACCACACAATATTAAACTAGATGGACCAGTCCTATCACTCAACCTTAAACTATGAAATCAAACTATGTGGGTTTTGATCCCTATCTTCTAATAGGGTAGGTAGGATTCCTCCTTGAGGTTCAATCCAAAAATCACCAAAAAAATAGTTTGTCTCTCCCCTGGGAGGCGAAAACCTTTAAGTGTGATCCCCCCCAGGGGAACACATTTAATCTCTCACCATCCAAATTTGAGGTCCCCACTGGACTTCATTCAGCACTGAAATGTGATGATAACCTATATTCATCCCATTATGTAATAGTTGTATATGGGAATCATCCCCACAAGACTTTAAACCTATGATTGTCCGTGAAAGACATTAAACCTATGATCACAACCATAGTAGACTTTAAGCCTATGGAAAACCCATACATGATGATTGTATGTAGGATAGTATGAACTAGACTCTAAATATGTGAAACACCTTTAATTATATTTAAACCTATGACCTTTCATGTCGCATTAGAACCTCTACTTTATATGATGAGAATGGGATGGCTTAGGCAATGAGACTAGGAATCCTTATTAAATGAGCATAATTTTTCTACTATGATGAGTTATTAATTCCTTCTATAACATATAATAAACATGGTTTTCCCTTTCTGAAAAGTACAACATACTCGAGGAAAAAGACCTTATTTCCTTAGACCTCTGGTATAAGCTTCCCCATAACAGACATAGGATTCCTTGGGTTTTACACCAAAGACGCCTCATGCATGAGATTCCCTTAACTCCAAAAGATGAATATTTTATAGTTTCCCAACATTACCAATGTTCACAGATGCTTATACATGCCCAATCTCATCATTATATCTGATTGCATATAGCTGCCCTGTCATGACGACAAGTAGTGTAATTAACCAATGTCCAGTTCAAGATGGAACCAAGAATGAAATTAATGAACATGTCTCAAATCTATAAGGGAGATTTGGACTAGGTAATGAACTCTAGGGAGAAATCAATAGAAGTGGGAAATAACATCCCATCATCTCGTTCAAAACAGGGATCCAATAACCTTAACCATGGTGGTATAGATCGCCCACCTTTGGAAAGAAGGAATGAGGGGAAATCATGCTAAAAGGGTAGTGACTAGTCCAATGACATAGAACACTTCTCCAGAAGAAAATAACACTCGATTCCTACCCTAGTTAAAGCTTTGAAAAAAATGGACGGTGCCTCAGTGGTACATGAAGATAAATTATAGAGAACTTGTGAAAAATGGTCAGGGCCGATATAGGAATGTGTATGTAATGTTGAGTGAAATTAAAAAAATGGTATTTTACAACACTATATAGAATATCATGATGAAATAGAGTAGTACCTTTGTAAAATGGGGAAGGATAGACACAATTTTTGTGGTGGTTGTAGTTTAAGTGAAGCAATATGTTAAAAATTTGTAGTTTAAAAGGGTGGGTATGTTCGACATCATAGAGGTGGAAGTTGTGGTCTGAGAGTGTCCCTATGAAACATGGGGAATCCCAAAATGGGTGTTGGGGTGTTTGATGGTGGTCATTGTTGACATGTGGAATTGAAAGGCAGAACGGTCAATAACATATGACTACACCATAATACTCAGTGTTTTGGAGGAAAAATGGCCAATGGTTTTTCATTGGGCCATGGTGAAGGGAATATAGATGGGTGGCATGAATATTTCATGATAAATAACTATAATTATTCTTGAATGGTTATTAATTACTTTATACATAACTGGATGTGAATTTAGGCTATGATTCAATACTAATGTGAAGAAGTTTGTAGTGTTTCACGTGGGAAATAAATAAAGATTTAATTCACCCTACAGGGAAAGAGAATTGATCCATGAAGTATGTATTTTGTTTATTGTTAATATAGTAGATAATAGAGGATATATGGAGGAGTTATGTGAAGTTTTATTAACCCATAATGATGCTAATAGGTGTCAATGTGAATGGGTGTATGGCCTCCCAATTTCAAGAAGTGATATTGATTAGAAGCTGGGTTAAACATTGTGTAAAGAGTCGTATCAAAATTTCATAGAAATAGAGGATTTCTAGGTGAGGGGCTGGGAAGAAGAAATATAAACATATCAACATCCATTTAAGACTCTTCCAAATAAGAATAGGTGATTTTTGTGAAAATAGAAAAGAGAATATGAATTCCATATTCACCCTAGAAGAGGAAGAATGTGTATAGAGAGATATTTACAAATAATGAAGGATCAGCCCAATAGGATTTTAACATAGAATCTATTCATACATAAGGGATGTGAACATAGAATATATTCATACCTATTGATAAAAGATAATAAATAAATGTTATAGAATGAATAAAAAAGTCCATAAAGTTTGTTTAGATGATTCTTTCCACCAATAATGATCATTGGAAAGAACATTTGAGGGAGTGGACCTTGAGAAGGAGTTATTTGAATATAAACATTATAAGGTATTGATCTTGGGAAAGGAGTGACCTAGTCCAAACCCATTGTAATAGAAGTGACCCATGTGATGAACAGTGAGTTTTATAGTGATTTATTTCTCAACACAACATTGATGCATGCTCTTTAGATATATCCCAGTGAGAGTGGACTAGGTAAATTATCATGCCCCTATTTACATGTACATCAAAACAGATCAAGAAACCTAAATTATAACTGGTAAAAGAGAATAAAAAGTGATCCTCAAGGTTGATATGTTAAGATCATTTAGGTAAAGTGAGACTTTAAAGGTGCAAGTGTTTTAATTAGTTTAGAACTTTGTATACCCGAATTCACCCCCCAAGGTAATCTCACAATATGCCCCAATTGAGGGACTGATAATTATTATCAAAGGGTGGTTTATCATTATTATAATTTTTATTACTCTAACTTGATCTAAATTTTTTTGAAGATAAATTTAATGCACAGTGAATTATATGGTTTTTTATGGAAAACAATTAAAATAATGGAAAAAGGAGTTCATTGTCTACATGGATGATTCACTTGGAGTTTTATAAGAATTTTTGGAAGATGAAATTGTTTTATTAAGAATACATGAATTTATCTTTGAAACGGATCAAAGAAAACTTGATATTGATGCTTCTGTGAAAAAAGGAAATAAAGGATGCCCTTAGAGAAGAAGTGTACAAATAGTTTTCACATAGAAATTTCTCCAAAGATATGTGGATAAAATTCGAAGAACTTATTGTAAATAATGAATAAGAGTTCCTTATATATAAAGGCAAGAAGAAAAGAACTATAGGAATTCATATCACAATATTAATTTTTCTACCAGGGTAAAAAATTAAAAATCTAATGTTGCATCTAATTTTAACACTTTTGTGGAGAAGGTTTTTGGAATTTCATACTCTATTTTAGATCCGAAAAGAATATGTGATGAAAATGAGGAAAAAATACCAATTTTTCAATCAATAAGGTGTTCATGCAATGTACAAGAGGATATCTCAACTCTACAATAGAGGTTATAACAATGGGAAGTCATGCATGAAATTTTTTATGTGATGATTGCTTATTTTTCCTTGGAAAAAAAGAGGTAAAATAGAGAATAATTGGCCTTGAATTTCATCATAGAGATTATGGGAACTTAGATGAAGAAAAAAATGAAACATTATTGAAAGTATTTCCCAATATATTTTGAAACAAATGAAAATGGAGAAGGAATTAAAATAAATAATAATTCCTCTCAAGAATCAACTTGAAGAAATGAGAAAAAACAGAATGGAGGTTTCTTCAATATTGAAGGAAATGGCTGCTGAATAGAAGATGAAAGATAATAAGATCATAGAGCTAGAGGAGAGGATAAACTCCTCAAATAAGAATATTAAAATGCCTCTAAAGGAATCCTTAAAAAAATAAATACTTAAGATATAAAATCTAAAATAAAATCGATGTTCCATGTTATGTATGGAATAGGTAATTCAAAAATAAAGGCATCATTGAAGTAATGCTATTATGGAAGAATTGAGAACATCATGAGTATTTGTTTTGAAGTCAAAAATATTAAATATATGCATAAAAATCTAGTTATGCCTATATTTCAATCAAGGAGAGATCATAGAAGGTATTATTCTTATGTTAAGTGTGTTATTTTTCTATCCTTTTTCACATAACAAGGTATTTAAATTGGAGGAATTTATAGAAGGGTAAAGAATCCATAAATAGACACTCCACTCCTATAACTTACAAGGAGAATACTTACCCAGGAAGAAAACCTATTAAGGTGGAAAATAGATTCAATGTTTTGGAAAATGAAGAAGATCCTCAATAAAGGGTGTATCACAAACCAAGATCTGGATACTCACAAAAACTCTCTTAGAAGAAAAGAAATCAAATTTTCAAGAAAAATCAATAATTTATACCAGCTGTGAGAAAGGTGGAATTATAAGTAAAGGAGAATACACTAATGAAGAAGAAGTATTCCAAGATGGAAATCTTGGATGTCAAGGAATATTTTTTCTAAATTGTTCCAACACAGACCAATAAAATAATAAATATAAAGATGTAATGGATAAAAAATCTTAAGTTGATATCTACTTATAATGCTACTCAACAAGTTACTTGTTCGAGTGTGATAGATTCCACAATTGTGGAAAATCCCAAGCTAAGGAAGGATGGCAATGCTCTTATCTATGAATAGAAGTGTGTAAGAGGTATCACACAAGGGATATATTTTTGAAATATGTTAATAATTATGACTATAAATGATGATAATTAATAAAAATATATGATGGAATTCATTTCCCAAAATATGAAAAAGGGAAAAGGAAATATGGAAATAGAAGGGTTAGTTAATATTAAATAGAATAATTCCTCAACATGAGTAACCTTGAGGTACCCCTCTCCCTATATGGTTTATTTTTTCTAAAAATTATGAATAGGTGTATAATAAATGGGGAGATATGATCCATGGTGGTTTTGTGATTAAAAACACGCATTATGGGAGATGTAAATAAGATCTAACATATCCAGGACACACTTACATGCATCATTGAATTCATGTGGGAAGTGATAAGACTTTAAATTTATAGTCTCAAACTACACTTACTAATAGGGTGTAGCAAAGAGGATGTGTGGGGTTGAACCCGTGAGGATCATTGGCTGGTCAGTAACCAATCAAACAAAACCCTTTTGAATGATTCCTCACTTTTACTCTTCAGGTTTTGTTTTTACTAAAGCTATGTAGTTTGGATTTAATTTCAATAATAAAGGAAGGGATTTTGATCAACATTAAGTATCTTGAAAGATGAAAATCCAAGATTTATCTTGGGATAATCTTATTGATTAGTTTGTGAAGTGGTGAAGAGGTCACCAATTGGGTTGGTTCAAACCAATTGGATATACCTATGCTGAAACTATCCCATTTTTAGGAAATATCTAACAAAATAGGTAAATTATTCTTATATTATATATAGAAAGTATCATAGGATAATAGTCATAGTCTTTCACAACTCCAATTAGGTTATATTCATTCAATTTCACTTCTCATAGTCAAGTTCATGAAAAATAATGTGATGAAAAATTATTATTAGCCTAATTACTAGAAATAGGGTCACCAAGGTTCAATATATAGATTCATTAGGATTAGAAACACCCCTACTCTCAACCCCTAACCCTAGGTGGATTATCCATGCCTGGTGGTGTTGATCCAAATCAAGGAAAAATTAAACATTCTATGCATAATCATAAAACAGTTGAGAAACATGCAATCTAAGATTACAACAATTAAGAATAAATATCAAACAATTAAAAATAATGTAAATCCAATAAAAAATTCATTATACACATAGAAACAATTAATAAAATTCAATCATTGATGAATAATAGTGACTTGTGATGAAACAGACATCAAATATAGAAATGGAATCCTAATATATGTAGAATTGGTGTAGAACAGATGTAGGTTAACCAAAAACTCAAAATGATTTAATAAAAAATAAAAAGGAATGGTTTAAAACTAAGTTGGAGTGAAATAAAATGAAAATTGTATAAAACAACAAAAATAAAACAAGATAAAAAGAAATATATGCCACTTGATCCTTATACGTAGAGGAGAACTGGAATATTAATAGGCTAGAAAAGAACACGACATGTAATTCATACATGTCGTGTACTAGATTAAGTTACTTATGACCTAAAATATGTACGTCATGTAAGTTGGGTGCACAACATGTACTTTAGATCCACAATTACAACTGGAAAATCAGTTCATATCTTTGACCAGGTGAGCTATCAAACGTTGCACATCGTGTAAGTGATTAACTTTTGGTGGGATTTTAATCTTTAAAATTTGTAAGTCATGTAATGAATGTACATGTTGTGTAAACTATTCACATAATTTAAAGACTTCTTTAGCTGCTCTGTGTCTTGATAGGAATTTTTTGAATGAGGTATACACATCATATATGATGTACTTGGTGTGTAAAGGCTTTTTTTCATTTTTCAGCATTTCTTTCTTTGAGTACAAAATAACTAATTCCTTTGAAAAAAATTAGAACCCAATTAATTATCAGATAAATAATGAATAAATATTAAATAAATTTTTCTTATTTGTATATATAAATTCAACTGATCAAATTCAACCACACTTGAATAATTTCTTATCCTCAATAAAAATACATCTCAATAGGGATTCCAAAAGAAACAATTTTTAAAATAGGAAACATTCATTACAACCGGAAAAATAAAACTATGTGTAAGAAAAAAATCCAGTCCTCTAAAATCTATCCTATATTGAAAATCATTCACTAATCATAATTTATTTCATTATCCAGATTCTTTATTACTTTAATTAAAATTTCATAATTGTTCCTTAAATTTTATGCCCCTTTTTCAATTTACCTCGTAATAAATTTTCTCTCATCACTCAAGGTAAAATACAACTGGATTTATGTTGATACCCTGAATACATGTTAATAACCATAGGCTTGCATTGGTTCTAATATTTTCACTTCATAAATAAAAATACAAAATAAATCATGAGGGCTTCAGTAAAAAGTGTTCAAATGACTCTGAAGTAAAGGGCAGGTGTGTGGAAAGTAAAAAAATCAAGCTTAGAAGGAGGTTAATCACTATAGTATAATGCATGATAAAAATAAATAGTGCAATGAAGTGACTCCTATAAGATCAAATGGTGTCCATTATCTAAGAAATCCAAAGTGAATCTCTGAATATATCATGTAAGTATATAAATATACCCAATTCCTTTTTTTCTATTTTATTTATTTTTTGAAATTCATGTTCAGGCCAGATCTCACATATATCCCCTAACCACGTATGATCCATTAGAAGACTCATCAGTATAAAAATGGTGATTTTTGAACTTCCTAATACAAAACCCAAAATATTTTCTTTTTATTTATATATATATATTTCAAATTAACAGGGTATGCATAGAAAGATGTCAAAATTAATCATGGACCACGTCATATTAGTCTGGTAAAAATACCATAATACATCTCCTCAATAACAACATATTGTGTCCATCAGCAGTGAAAATTTCCCCACACTTTTTCAAAGTATAATCATGCATCATACCATGAGTAGGGTAGAAAGGGATAATCATCTTTAAATGGATCCATCCTAAAAAATTTATTCATAGATACTACATGACAAAGAGAGAAAAATGTAGGGTGGGTCTCAAGAAAATATGGCTCAAAAAATATTTACTCAATCATATCAAAAGTATATTTGTTAAATCATATCCTCAATAATATCTCATTGTAAGTTATTATAGGTTTACATCCTTATATTTCACTAAATAAATATTCTCAAAAAAGAATATAAAATCATTGTTCCAAAATCATCTTAGAAATGGGATTATAAAAAAATAACTGGAAATCACTTGGGGTATAAAATCTTGTGAAAAGTCAATCAAAATCAATTTCAAAACTTTTGAATTTGAATTAAATTACTAAACTCATGAATCATGTTAAAAAATATAAACAGGAGTAAAACATGGATTTAAATAGTTTCCAACCTAACTTTTTCTTTTATTTAATTTGGTGTAATGAGTTTTCATGTTTAAAACATGATTTCAGAGAAAACTATCTCCTAGATAAATGAAAAAAAGAAATAATCTAAGTGTATAGATAATAAATCTCAAGAAAGACTCTCTCACACTTAAAATGAGATAGTGTTCACACTTTCCTAAAAAACATCATGGGATAGATATCAATAAAAACATAGATAAAAATGAAATGGAAATTTGAAATTGAATTTAGGGAATTAATAACTCCCTATGATGAGTGTCATTCCATAGGGAAACTTGTTGGATAGTGATTTAAAATTGGGATACCTGTATAATTTGTTAGAATTAAAAAACCTACACTACATAAAACATTAGTCTATAGGGATTAAATAGGATGAAAGTAGTGAAATGGGAAGGTACACATAATGAATAGTAAAGAAAAGTTTCCATATAAATGTAGATAGGTCGGTATAGTGAAGTTTATGGTAAATTATGAACAAGAATGCTACTAAAAATAAAAAAATATCCTAACCACATGAAATAAAATAAATAAGACAAAAAAATATGGGTTTCTTTCCATAAATCTCTAATAATAATAATGGCTTCCATAATTTTTTTTTCTCTAGTGAATTTTAGAGTGACAAATCACCCTTCTTAGAAGGGTTTTAGGTAAATTTTTAACCTTTTCCCTTTAACCATGAATGGATATTCTTCATATTTCTGAATCTCAATAGCTCCATAAAGGAAAACCTTAATGATTTGGTAAGGACCCACCCATCAGTATTTTATCTTTAAAAGAAATAATTTTAATAAAGAATTTAATAATATAAATTTATCCTTGGGAGTGAATATTTTATGCATGATTCAATAGCCATGTCACTAATTTTTATTTTATTTAGAATTTCAAGAATTCTTATAGGCATCCTTCCTGATTACTTCTAGATCATATACTTTGAAAAATATGACTTATCCATCTTTTTAAGAACTATGTTCAAGTTTTTTATTTCCAAAAAATATTGATTGTATAATTACTCTAGAATATGTCATGGATTTATATACACCATTTAGAATGGAGTAGTTCCAATGGGTTTTTTCTAGGCTATGTGAAACGCCCAAAGTGAGTCACTAGTTTAACACTCTAATCCTTTCTACTGGTCTTCGGCGTCTTCTCTGGGATTTGTTTAATTTACATATTTGACACTCCAATATACCTTATTTTTTATGGGTGGTAGGGAGTACCAGTATTATATGGAATTCCATAATTTTTAAGCAATCCTTTCATAGTGTTATTGGTGATTCGAGTTCCCCAATCACTAATATAACATCCTAGATTTTTAGGGAGGTACATTTTCTTTTTTGTAACGCCCCATCCCCTCTAGACTGGAGTCGGTACACTAATAATTTAATTTTCATGGTAATAAGAAATAAAATCCTAAAGTAACGATCAGTTTAGTACTCTTGAAGAAAATAGATACATAGATGTAACTCAAATTTCATTGGAAAAGGTAACAAAGTACAATACAAAACAAAAACTAATAAACTAAAACCACAGTAACTCAATAAATAGTCTCCTCTTCATAACCTATTGTAGGTAAAAAAATTAAAGGGGTGAGATAAAATTCTCAGTAAGGGTTACAAATATCAGAATCATGAATCAATAATAACTGAATCATAAACAACTTGGCATAGTAAATATGTCATAGTGAATAAATGAAAAATTCATGACATTAATAACTGAGAAAGAAACTGCATCCATAGATTTAGTCATAGTGAAAACCTCATGGATAGTAATAAATAATAATTAATGAATAGAATTATTAATAATTGGATGTCGTGTATCTGGAACATGATACCATAATACCATTAAAATGGTTTAGTTCTGTGGGTAGAAACCCGTCTGATTTTCATAAACAAACTCGAAGGGTATGTCATCAAAATGATTGTCTTGTGAGACCTATCGATGCATTGAGGGGATATAGTAGCCCCCACCCATCACTTCAAGTCAAAATAATTATTTGTAAATTGATTTAATATAAGAGAAATATACCTTTTCAATATCCGTATAGAGTAAAGGATACGAAATCATCAATATTTCCACAGTTAAAAAAAATTCCAAATAAACACCATATGTAAAATGGTATACGGTTTAGACAATAAACATATCCATGATATGAGAATATGGGTATTTAATAGTAATATAATTTCAAATTAAACTTTATCTAAAATGGGTAGTAGGTATACCACATAAGTATTATTAGGTTCACAATACAAAGTAATTCACAACGAAATGGAAGTTGAGACAAAGTCCCTTAGCACAATGTAATCATTCGAATCAAATGACCAAAACTTAATAACCATAAATTTAATCATTTAATACCATGAATATAAATTAAATCATGATATTATATGAAACAATTCAGTACACAAACACCACATACAATAAATAAGTGCCGAACAATGGAAATCTCATGGAAATGAAAGTGAGATGAGAAAACCCCTTATAAACATTTCGGCATGGTAACAGGTGTTCTTGGGAGGACTTAATGATAGGTAAAGGGGTATAACATTATTTATATATAATAAGGGCAGTATAGGGGAGATTTTAAAACATACCCCATCATTAGAAATTAAATATAAAAGGACACAACATAGGGGGAATTCTTGAATAAAAGTGAGATAGAGGATCCCTTACCAAGGAAGTATCATTAGATTAAGGAAAAATCAGTGACATAATTTTGTGTGAAAAACATAAACCCACCAAATAAAAGCGTATATACAGAATAAAACAATCATAGGTCATTCACACATATTCTGGGAAAATAAAAAACCAATGGCATTGATGTCTGACTCAATGAATGGAAATTGAGTTAAGATATCCCTTACCTTAAGCTCGAAGTTGTTCTTGATTATTCATAATGACCTGAATAATCTAATTTATCTTCATTAATTAATAAATACATAACATCATAAACATGTAATTGATATGTTATAACCTTATTAGATTCATTCATGACCTTTTTTATGGGTTTTAAGAGATTCAATTTTATTGTTTTGGAAGCATTTTCTTCCTCGGTTTTCATGACCGGTTTACTTGTGTTCAGGAATGGAAGTTCATTTGAAATGTATTTAAACATAGATAATTGTAAATATATATTATTAGTGACATTATAAATGATCTTATAATTATTTTTGGGTTATATACATGAGGATGATTCATTAGTTAAAATCTATTGACAAATGCTTGGATTAACTTTTCCCATTTTGTGCATAATGAACTTGTTTTATTATTATTATTTTGTATTATGAGTGTGTAAGGATTATAGAACATTTAATAAGGTAAAATGTATATATTAAGATCTAGTTCAACCATTAAAAAGGATTCATGACTAGTCTAGAGGATATTAATGCAAATTGAAAACCCATCTTCATTGAGTGTGATAAATTAACACATCTCAGATAGTGTTTGCATTTATAGTATAAAAAGAGGGGGAAAAGAGAGATGATGATAAAATATTCCATTATCATAATGAAAATACAGTACATGTAAGTTACTATAATTATCTTGGAATTTGGATGATGTGAGGTGAGAAGAGAGCAACAAAATAATAAAACTTGTAAAAGAATTTGAAAGAAAAGAGAAGAGAGATTCACCTCTTGAGTACTCCTTGAGAAACTCCTTAAGACCTTTGTTTTTGACCTTTTGGTGAGACCATAAGGTATTGGACGTGGGGAGAGGTCTTGGTAAGATTATTTCAAATAATCTAGGAAAGGATTTAAGCTTGAGTGGTGTGGGAGGAAGAGGGGGTGAGGGTGGTTTATATAGTGGAGGGGAGAAGGGATTTTACATTATTTTAATTATTATTTTAATATTTTTGCTCAAGACTATAAATAGTCTTGATTCATGTGACCTCAAATAGTAATAATGGAATTTGAGTTCAAACCAAGTGGTCTTACATCATCCTTGCATCACCTATGATGCAGTAAATCAAGTATTTAGCATTTATCGTAATTTATTGTATTTTACTATTCATAAAAAAATTCAAGTATTTCAAAAAATACAAAAAATCACCCTAACCATTTTTTGATGAGTAGAATCCAAAAATGAACTCCATTTTTCAAAAATAATTTTCTAAATATGATAAATTTAATTTTTAATTAAAATCATTATTTAATCAAAAAAATATAAACACTTAAAATATTCATCTTCATTTTTAAGGTGCCTAAATTTATTTATACATTCATGCGTATGGATACCATTCATAAGAGTCATATTACTATTCATAAGGGTATGTTACTATTCATAAGTGTAGGTTACTATTCATAAGGGTAGGTTACTATTCATTGAGAAATAAGTTAATTCTATCATACTCTAAATATCATCCTAATCATAACTATGAATGTCCGTTTTTCAAAATTCAAAACACAAAAGTGAAAGATTTAAGTTTAAAGACTAGGTTATGACTATATCTTAAATAACCAAGTGTTGTTTCAAAGAAACACATTGCTTTATGAAATATAGGCTATCTAATGAATAGAATGTATTTAAGAGAAACATACCTTAAAATGTTTGGGGTGTTATATTATTCCATCCTTCGTAAATTTCATCATCGAAGTTTTTCATGCATAAAGCCCTTTAAAAAGGTGTGGTTGGTTCTTCTTCGTAACATCCCCAAGTTCCCACATTGCTTCCTCCATGTTATAGTTTCTCCAAAGAACCATGACTAGATGATTGGTCCTATTTCTCAATACCTTCTCCCTTGTGTCAATAATCCTGATAGGCTCCTAATAGTATGACAAATCATGTTCTAGTTTTATTTCTTAATAGGAAAGTACATTCGTTGGGTCTAGCATGTATTTATTTAACAGTGACACATGGAACACATCATGAAATTTAGAGATACTTGGAGGTATTGCTAAATTATAAGCTACAACTCTGATTATTTTTAGAATTTCAAATGGTCCGATGTACCTGGGACTCAGTATCCCTTTCTTACTGAACCTAAAGACACCCTTCCATGGAGATACTTTTAGAAAGATATGATCTCCCACTTGGAATTCCAAATACTTTCTCCGGTTGTCAGTATAACTCTTCTACCTACTTTGTTCTTCTTTAATATTGTATTAAATTGTCTTTACCTTTGTCATAGTCTCTTTAATAAGTTCTGGGCCTATAATTTTCCTTTCACCAACTTTGTCCCAACAAGTTGGAGTTCGACATCTCTTTCCATATAATGCTTCATATGGAGCCATTTGAATACTAGAATGGAAAATATTATTGTATAAAAATTCCACCAAATGAAATTATTGATCCCACATAACTTGAAATTCAATATAGCATGATCTCAACATGTCTTCTAGAGTTTGAATAGTCCATTTAGACTGTCTGTCGATTTGGGGGCGATAAGCAGTACTCATACAAAGCTCAGTATTCAAAGCCTTCTGGAGACTTTTCCAGAATTTTGATGTAAACCGAGGATCTCAATCGAACACAATTGATATAGGTGCACCTTTAATTCTTAAAATTTTATTAATATAAAGTCTTTCCAGGTTTTGAAGTGGTAAATCCTCTCTTATAGCAATGAAATGTGCTGATTTTGTTAGATGATCAACAATTACCCATATTCCATCATTCCTTCTAGGTGTCCTTGGTAATCCAGTGAAAAAATACATTGCAATGTCATACCACTTTCACATAGGAATAGGTAGAGGTTGCATCACCCTTCTAAGATGTTGTATTTTTGCCTTCACTTGATGACAAACTAGGCACCTTGACACATAGTCAGCAATTTTCTGCTTCATATTATCCCACCAAAAATATTCTTTCAGATCTCTATACATATTTGTGCTACTCGGGTGTATAGAGAAATTTGAGCTATGAGCATCGTCTAATAGTTCCCTTTTTATATCAGGTACTGATGGAATGCATAACCTCTTCCCAAATTTCAGAAATCCTTCTTCATACATGAAGTCTATAAATATCCCATCCTTTATAGCATTAATTTTCTTGTGTATATTTTCATCATCAGATTGAGAGATTTTTATCTTCTCTATTAAATATGGTTTATCAATCATTTGAAAGAGAAAATATTTTTCCCATTCCTTAAAAATTCCCATATCCATCTTTAGTATATCTGTGAATATAAGATCTCTCTTAATCATCATTTCAGTCAGTAGTCCATGATCTTTTCTACTTAATGCACCTGCCACCTTATTTTCCTTTCTTGGGGGGTAGTGTATTGAACAATCATAATCTTTGAGTAACTTGAGTCATCTCATTTTCCTCATGTTGAGTTCTTTTTATGTGAAAATGTATTTCAAACTCTTTTTATCTATGTATATCTCACATTTTTTAACATAAATATAATGTTTCCATATTTTCAGAGAAATGATTATAGTTGCTAACTCAAGATCATGAGTTGGATAGTTTTTTCTCATAAGTTTTCAACTACCTTGATTCATAAGCAATAACTTTATCATTTTTTATAAGGAAGAAACTCATCCCATTCTTTGATGCATCACTGTATATTAGAAATCCATCATTTCCAGATGTAAGAGTCAAATTTGGAGCATTGACCAATCTTATTTTCAATTATTCAAAGAATTATGTACATTCTTTCATTCACAAAAACATAACTCCTTTACATGTGATCTTGGTTAATGGGTTATCTAGTTGGGAAAAATTCTGAACAAAACGCCGATAGTAACCTGCTAAGCCAATAAAACTGTGTACCTTGATTATTCTCATTGGATTGGGACATTCTTGGATTGCCTTTGTCTTTATTGGATCAACTAGGATTCCATTATTAGAGAAAATATGTCCTAGAAAATAAACTAATTGAATCCAGAATTCACACTTGCTAAACTTCCCATATAATTCATTTCTTCTAAGTGTTTTTAGAATAATCCAAAATTGATTCTAATGGTATTCATAGATTTTGGAGTATACCAGGATATCATTAATTAATACCATAACAAATTTATCAAGATATTCCTTGAAAACTCTATTCATTAAATCCATGAAAACAGATGGTGCATTAGTTAGTCCAAAAGGCATTACTGTAAACTCGTAATGCCTATAACTAGTTCGAAATGTTGTCTTTGTAATATCTTTCTTCCTCACACATAACTGATGATATCCAAATCAAAGTTCAATCTTTGAAAATTATTATGATCCATGAATTTAATAAAATAAATCATCAATTTGTGGAAGAGGATACTTAATCATTATTTTAATGGCATTGATTTACCTATAATCAATGCATAGCCTCATGGATCCATCTTTCTTCTTGACAAAGAGGATATGGGATCCTCATGGAGAAACACTAGGTTGAATAAATCCTTTGTTACTCAATTCCTCTAGTTTCTTCTTTAGCTCCACTAACTCCACAGTGGTCATTCTATAGGGAGTCTTTGATATAGGTCTTGCACTAGGAATTAAATCAATATAGAACTCAACTTATTGCACTATAGGATGTCCAGTTAAATCCTCGGGAATACGTAAATGTATTCTTGCACTATATATAAATCTTCGATTTGAATATTTTTTTACTCACCCATAGACATTGGGTTTTATTCCTCTCTAAGAATTGAATTCAATATAGCTTATGGGGGTGGATCTAGATAAGAATCATATGGTGTGGTTTTTGCTCTAAAAATAACTAATTATACACCATTTTCAAGGATTGTAACTTCCTTATTCTTGTAATAAATATTCACATCATAATTTTAAAGTCAATTCATACTAAGAATTATATCAAAGTCAGTCATTGGTATGATGATAAGGTTAGCAACTAAATCACATTTATGAGTCATGAGGGGGACTAATCGATATGCCTTTGTTGCAATGATACACCCCCTAGGAGTTTTGACTGAAAAATCCTTTATTAAATCAAATTGGACATGTCTAATTTTCTTGGAAATCTAGGAAGATATAAATGAATGTGATGATCCATAATCAAATAATGTTTTGGCTAAGTTTGAGGAAACAATTAAATTATCTTCCACCACCTCATTAGGAACCTATAACGACCCATACTTTACATACATTGTTATTACTTCAAAATTGAAGCACACTTATTACAACATATAACAAAACCAAGAAAGGACCGTATAGGTATAGAGTCTTTAGAAACTGGGAAACATAAACAACTGGTTCATAAAGCATCTACTTTGCCTCCCATTTATTTCATCATATCTAGAGTCCCTTTTTGGCATATCCTACTTAATAACCTTCTTCCTGACCTGGGGAAATAAAACATACAAAATGGTGAGCTCAAATGCTTAGTAAGGGTAAAAAAAGAAATATCAATCACATCATATACATAAGAACATAACTTTTGGAAATATTAACCTGCAAAAGAGATCATAATATCACAACATGGGATAAATCATAGAAGTGAAATGTAATCCCAATAATCATAACTTAAAACAAGAAACTTTGTGGCATACACACATAATCATAGAGAATCATTTCTTATTAGTCAAGACTCCTTGCCAAGACAATCTTAGTGGACAAAGTCCATTTCTGAACCGAGTTCACTCCTCGTTTCAGTCCTGTTTCACTGAACCGGTATAACCTACCATTCCAGCCATGTCTATCTCATGAGATATAAAATCTTTACCCAGTTCATTGGAGGGAGATATAGGTCCCACACATCTCATAATGATACCATTCTTATGTGTGCCACAAAATCAGAAAACCATACATCATAGCATAACCCATGTAATAAAAATGGGAATCTTAAACATCGTGACATCATAAAAAAATTCATATAAGATAAAGGAATTCATAAAAATATAATTCCATCACAACATAATCAAATCAATGTAATAATAGGGATAAAAACATAACCCTTTATTATCTTAGATGGAAAATAATTTTGATAAAACACTTGAACTCCATTCTTGAGGAAAATATCCTTTCTGCTTCAAAAACACTTTTCCTTTCTTAACATGTCGTACAATTCAAAACTAAAAGAATTTGATTAAAAATAAACTTGAAAAATTGTAAAGTAATATTCTTGGAAATAATGTTTTAAAAATCCATTCATGCCGTATAAGTTAAAAAAACATTCTTCGTACTTTTGTCAGAAAAGTCAAAAAGTACCTCGTACGAAAAATGACAAAAGATTCCTTTCATATATTTTACTAAAAACTCACCGAAGGGTAAAATTGGATATAAACCATTTTATAAGGATATAAATATTACATATTTAGGAAACATGGATGTGGATGATAAAATACACCCCAGTAAAATTCAAAGTATAAACAATCTCGGATAAAAATGAGATTGTGATATTTTCCCTTACCTTAGGTCCGATATGCTTTGTACGTGTATGAACCTCCTGTATAATGATTTAAATAATGTTATTGACTTATTCCATAATCATACTTATTTTTATGATATCATATATGGTCATATTCTTAGCTTCTTAGTAGTAATATTTCATTGCTACTTGTTATTTGGGTGTTTATAACTTTTTGTTCTTATGCGTGTTTTGTCAAATAAATTCTTATTCTTCTCTTTAGGTTATAGATACCTAATTTACAGAATGGTATTAGTGTAATATATATCATATTAATTCATTCAATTCATTTATATATTCATTATGAAATGAAGATCATGTAGAACGAGTCGCATCACATCGTGGAGACGGTATTCCGTACGTACACACGAGTGATGATATCGTTCCTATGATCATGGAATTATATTGGAGTGTATGTATACAATTTTAGAGTCAATATCACTTTATAATAGTCATATATAGTCATTATTTACACAATTATACCCATCCAAGTAAGGTGGTGGTGTAAAATAGATTACACCATGGCGTGGAGACGGTATTCCGTACATACGCACGCGCGGTGATTTCTTTTTCCATATGATGGATAGATGGTGAAATAGGGTTGTTTCATACTTATAATAACATATCAGTATATGAGTGATACTGATGTTATTACTTCATAATTAAACAACTAAATAAGAAGAAGTGGAAGAAGAAATAAAGATGAAAGAATCGGTAACGGACATTACCTCTTCTTTGAAGTGCTTCTTTAAGACCTTCTTTTAGGGCACTAAAATTGGTCTTTGAAGAAGACCAGGACCTCTAGGATGTCTCTAGGGAAGTGTAGAGGAGAAAGTGGCAGGGTTTGGCCGATCTTGAAGGCTCAAAGTGGTGTGAGGAAGAGAGGGAGGAGGTTCCCTTTTATAAGGGAGGAGAGGGGCACCTTTGGAATAACAAAAAACTATTATTTTATTATAAAGTCAAGTTAGGTTTTAAATAGCTCCAAATTGATTTATTTAGAATATAAGGTTGGGAGGGGTCGAAATCCTCTCATCCAATAGAATTTAGACAAGTTTAGGTCATTATATTAACCTTATCTTTTAGTTTTAACTCTTAGTTAATTAGATGGACATTTACCATGTCACTTTGTATTTTTATATTATATAGTTAATAAACTTAACATATACATCCAAGAGACCCCTAAGTTGTGTTTTATTAATATATATAACCTTAGATAACTAATTTGGACGAACCTTAGATTTTTAGGAATAAAATAACAATTAATAATATAATATTTGTTTTAAAAACTATTTTATGTCAATTTTGACACTATTCAATAGTTGATTTTTTTGAAACTCATAATAGAATGATTACTTCTACCAAAGTTAATTAAATAAATCCTAACATGTCATATTAACCTATAAAATTAGTTTAATTCATAAAAAGTGTCAAATTATACTTATTTAGGTATTTATAATATCAATTATTCTAATTTTTCACTATTATGGTAATTACTGCATCATCAATGTGTCATAAATAAATTAAATTATTTAAATTCTAAAAATTACAAATAAAGTATCATTATGTAGGAAATCTTTTTATCTTTCTAATGAATATTTATAGTCGAATTTATCTTATGTATAACCTTATATTAAAAATTATTTAGTTATTAAACTTTGATTTTAACTATTTTAACCCTTCTTTAAATAAATTAATAATAAATGTCCTAATCTAATCCAAGTGGGCCTAAATGGTCATATGTTATTCCTAAGGTTTTTTTTGGTCGAATTACACTTGTCCAATATAATTAGGACATGTGTTAGGGTAATAATAATATCATTTTTACCCTTAATTACCCTATTTACTTTTAACCGTGGTAAAAAAAAGTAAAAAGTTACTATTCACCAAAAATTATTTTCATCTCATTGAACCACATTTTAGTCCTTGATATTAACCGTGTCTCTCGGATTTTCAAAAGTCCACTCACAGAAGCGGTAAAATTAAGTTTTATGAAAAAGTCAGTTTTTTTAACTACCACTTAGTGGTTTCACTATTCATCAAAAATTGAAAGTTTTCAGAAAAATACCAAAATTTCACCCTAGGCTAATTTCAATATTACGAATCCAAAAATGAAGTCCATTTTGAAAAATAAAATTTATAAAATTTCAAAAAGTGGTTATTACTATTCATAACGGCTAGTTTTAATAATATTTTAATAGTATATCGTTGTTTAGTGAAACTCGGTATTGCGTACGACGCAAGCTATCGAGGAAGCTCGCGATTTCGTGTAAAGCAAGCCAAGCAAGTGTTGTTTGTAGAAAAAGATTACTTTGATGATTTATATAACATAAAAGTCTCGGGTGTTACATTCTACCCCCCTTAAAATGAATTTTGCCCTCGAAATTCGTTACTTTATAACAAACAGATGAGGATACCTCTCCCTCATCATATCCTCAAGCTCCTATGTAGCTTCTTCTAATTGGTGGTTCCTCCATAAAACTTTCACCAATCGAGTGGTCTTGTTTCGTAGGACTTTTTCACTACGATCCAGAATCTCTATCGGTTGTTCTTCATAAGAAAGATCTTGCTCCAGCGGTACAACTTATGAGCTGAGTACATGTGAAGGATCAGGTATGTACTCTCTCAAGAGAGATACATGGAACACATCGTGAACTTGAGAGAGATTCGGTGGAAGCTCCAATCGGTAAGCTACCTTCCCAACACGATCCAGTATTTCGAAAGGACCGATATATCTAGGGCTCAACTTCCCCTTCTTTCCAAATCTCATAACCCTCTTCCTGGGAGATATTCGTAAGAACACTTTATCACCCACTTCAAACTCTAGGTCTTTTCTTCGGTTGTCGGCATAACTTTTCTGTCGACTCTGAGCTGCTCTTATGTGTTGTTGAATAGATCTGGCCTTTTCTTCCATTTCATCAACGAGATCAGGTCCTAATAGCTTTCTTTCCCCAACTTCATCCCAGCAAGTTGGAGTCCTGCATTTCTTTCCATAGAGAGCTTCATAAGGAGACATCTGAATACTGGAGTGAAAGCTATTATTATAAGAAAATTCCACCAAAGGTAGGTGTTGATCCCAACCACCTTTGAAATCCATAGAGCAAGATCTCAACATATATTCTAGATTTTGAATTTTTATCTCAGACTGACCATCTGTCTGAGGATGATAAGCAGTGCTAAAACTCAACTTTGTATCCAGAGTATGCTGAAGACTTCGCCAGAACTTCGAGGTAAATTTCAGATCCCGATCAGATATAATAGAAAGTGGTACTCCATGCAATCTTACCACTTCATTTACATATATCCTGGCAAGATGATCTAGAGAGAAATCCTCTCTAATAGCAATGAAGTGTGCAGACTTTGTAAGATGATCAACTATGACCCAGATAGCATTATTGCCTTTGGATGTTTTAGGAAGTCCTGTGAAAAAGTCCACAGTGATGTTTTCCCATTTCCATTCGGTTATGGGTAATGGTTGTAACATCCCCTTAGACTTCTGTCTCTCAGCTTTAACTTGTTGACAAACCAAGCATCGAGAGACATATTTAGTAACATCTCTTTTCATGCCATCCCACCAGAAGTACTCTTTCAGGTCCTTATACATATTCGTGCTTCCAGGATGAATAGATAATGAAGAACTATGAGCCTCATCCAGCAGCTCCTTCTTTAATTCGGGGATGGGAGGAACACAAACCCGATTCCTGAACTTTATTATCCCATCACAATCAAGGTTGAATTCAGGAACATTTCTCACCTTCTTTTGTAACTCGACATCTTCTTTCTGTGCCTCTTTAATCTTCACATGTATAGATGGTTGAACATTCATTTGAGAAAGATAATATTTTTCCCCTTCCATTATAATTCCAAGATCCATTCTTTGTAAATCCATAAATATTGGATCTTTTGTGATCCTCATCATGGATAAACTAGCATGGCCTTGTCGACTTAATGCATCTTCCACCTTGTTTTCTTTCCCAGGGTGGTAATGGATTGAGCAGTCATAATCCTTAATCAGCTCCAACTATCTTCTTTGGCACATATTCAGCTCCTTTTATGTGAAAATATACTTTAAACTTTTATGATCAGTATAAATATCACACCTTTCACCATAAAGGTAATGCCTCCAAATCTTTAATGCAAAGATTACCGCAGCTAACTCCAAATCATAAGTTGGGTAATTTTTCTCATGTATTTTCAACTGTTGTGAGGCATAAGCTATCACCATATCATTTTGCATAAGAACACACCCCAATCCCTTCTTGGATGCATCACTGTAGATCACAATCCTTTCTCCACTACAAGGCAGTGTGAGCACAGGTTCACTGGATAACCTTCTTTTCAACTCCTTGAAATTCTCTTCACATTCCTCCGTCCAAACAAACGCAACTCCTTTCCGAGTCAACTTGGTGAGTGGATTAGATAATCGTGAAAAATCTTTCAAAAAACGTCGATAATATCTAGCCAAACCAAGAAAACTTCGGATCTCGGTTACTGTTGTTGGTCTCGACCATCTTTCAATAACCTCTGTTTTTGCTGGATCTACAGATATCCCCTCTTTTGAGATTATGTGACCCAAAAATGCAACTTTTTTAAGCCAAAATTCACACTTGGTAAATTTGGAATAAATCTTATCCTTTCTCAGGGTCTTCAATATAATTCTCATGTGATCTTCATGTTCTTCCTTGCTCTTTGAATATACAAGAATATTGTCTATAAAGACTACCACAAACTGGTCAAGATAGTCTCTAAAAACTCTATTCATCATATCCATGAAGATAGCAGGGGCATTAGTAAGACCAAATGGCATCACTATAAATTCATAGTGTCCATAACTTGTACGGAAAGCCGTCTTTGGTATATCCTCCCTTTTGACCCTTAATTGATGATACCCTGAACGAAGATCAATCTTGGAAAATTATTGAGCTCCGCGTAGTTGGTCAAATAGGTCATCAATGCACGGGAGAGGATATTTGTTCTTGATAGTGATCTTGTTAAGTTCTCGATAATCAATGTAGAGTCTCATTGATCCATCTTTATTCTTAACAAACAGAATAGGTGCTCCCCAAGGTGACGCACTAGGGCGTATGAACCCCTTATCAAGATTCTCTTGGAGTTGCTTCTTCAATTCCTGCAACTCAATTGGGGCGATTCTATAAGGTGTCTTTGAAATAGGCAAAGCACCCGGTACGAGTTCTATTGAAAACTCAACTTCATGATTCGGTGGAAGACCCGGTAATTCATCTGGAAAGACATCATCAAACTCCCGTACAATGGGCATATTCTTAATTGTGAGTTTCTCGCCAACCATTTGAGATAAATAACCTTCATTTAGTGGAATCAAGACCCATAAGATGGAAGGAATTTCTACTGGAAGGTTATGTTCATCCTTGCATCGATAGACGATCATAGATTGATCTGGAATATGAAATGTGACTTCCCTTCTTTGCCAATTGATATGATCTCCATGTAGAGAAATCCAATCCATGCCAAGAATCACATAAAATTCCACTATAGGAAGGATCACAAGATTTGCAGGAAGCACTTTCCCACAAACTTCAATCGGAGAAGAATTATAAACTTTTGATGTGACTGTTGTGCCATTAGGGGTTGTCACAGCTAACTCAACATCTAACTGTTGAGGTAATACGGTGATATCCTTAGAAAATTCTTTAGAAATAAAGGAGTGGGTGGATCCAGAATCAAATAAAACATTTTTTACTTTAGAGTGGATGGTAAGTGTACCTTTCACCACATCGTTATCATACTCCACATCGCTGATAGAAATTGCATGTGACTTTCCTTTGTCTTTAGCCTTAAGAGTTTGTTGACGTCGACCATCATCATCAACCCTTGGATTTGGGAATTGATTGGCATAATTCCCCATCTCCTTGCACTTGAAACATTGAAGTGTAGTGGGTTCATTATATGCATCCCTTCCTTTGTTTGCATCATTAGACATCTTCTTCCCATCATTACGGCATTCAAATGCCCGATGACCTTCCTTTCCACATTTGAAACATTTACTTGTCCCTTTAAGACAACTCCCTCCATGTTTCTTTCCACACTTTGAGCATAAGGGAAAGCTCATCTTCTTTTCAGTGTGCTCTTTAGATTTTCCTTTGAATTCCATTTTCCTCTTCTTATCAAACCCATATGACTGATGGGTTACTCCAATCTCCATCTCAACTTTGAGAGCACATCGAACGATTTCCTCGTAGCTATTGAAGTCCCTTATGGCTAAGGCCCTTCAAAGACTTGGTTTTAAGCCACTAAAGAATCGATCGATCTTGCTCTTAGGTTGGATAATAATACCAGAAGCGTACCTTGCAAGTCTTGTAAAATTTGCTTCATAGGTACCAACAGATTCATCATCCTTTTTCTTCAGTTCAAGAAACTCTTTCTCCATCTTTGTTCAGAGAATACGAGGGAAGTACTTATTGAAAAATAAGTTCTTGAACTCGTCCCATTCCATGGACTCAATTTCATCCCTTTGACTCGTATTCTTAATAAGATTCCACCATTGATCAGCATCACCCTCCAAACGATACACTGCTAAGATGACTTTATCATGCTCAGAACATTGAAGAACTGAAAATATCTTTTCAGTAGTACTAATCCATTGTTCAGCAACTAATGGATCAGTAGACCCGCTGAATGAAGGTGGACGTTGTCTCATGAAGGATTCAACATAATTTTGCTCCTTCCTTTGCTCGTTTGGAAGTCCTACATGATTCATAGCTTGAGAAAGTTGTGTGAGCATGGCTACAAGATTTTTCATTCCATCTCCCATAACGTTTGGTTGTTCAGGGGGACAATCATTGCATTGCCTGTCGCATTCTGCGTTAACACGATTCCTTCAGGTTCCAACCATTGACTAAAACCAAGAAGAATAGTGTGAGCAACACTAATTATAATAGGAAAACCACATAATCAAGAATAAAATTTCACACTTAAGGTCATATCCTAGGTTATTCATGGCCATTTCTAAAACACTAAGATTGTGTTCTATGCTTAGACTTATCCTTAGGGTTCTTACTAAGGCTTTCGCATCCTAGTTTCCAAAGGTTGACTATACCTTTCCTCTGATACCAACTATAATGACCCATACTTTACATACATTGTTATTACTTCAGAATTGAAGCACACTTATTACAACATATAACAAAACCAAGAAAGGACCGTATAGGTATAGAGTCTTCAGAAACTGGGAAACATAAACAACTGGTTCATAAAGCATCTACTTTTCCTCCCATTTATTTCATCATATCTAGAGTCCCTTTTTGGCATATCCTACTTAATAACCTTCTTCCTGACCTGGGGAAATAAAACATACAAAAGGGTGATCTCAAATGCTCGGTAAGGGTAAACAAAAGAAATATCAATCACATCATATACATAAGAACATAACTTTTGGAAATCTTAACCTGAAAAAGAGTTCATAATATCATAACATGGGATAAATCATAGAAGTGAAATGTAATCCCAATAATCATAAATTAAAACATGAAACTTTGTGGAATACACACATAATCATAGAGAATCATTTCTTTTTAGTCAAGACTCATTTCCAAGACTATCTTAGTGGGCAAATTCCATTTCTGAACCGAGTTCACTCCTTGTTTCAGTCCTGTTTCACTGAACCGGTATAACCTACCATTCCATCCATGTCTATATCATGAGATATAAAATCTTTACCCAATGTATTGGAGGGAGATATAGGTCCCACCCATCTCATAATGATACCATTCTTATGTGTGCCACAAAATCAGAAAACCATACATCATAGCATAACCCATGTAATAAAAATCGGAATCTTAAACATCAGGACATCATAAAACAATTCATATAAGATAAAGGAATTCATAAAAATATAATTCCATCACAACATAATAAAATCAATGTAATAATAAGGATAAAAATATAACCCTTTATTATCTTAGATGGAAAATAATTTTGATAAAACACTTGAACTCCATTCTTGAGGAAAATATCCTTTCTGATTCAAAAACACTTTTCCTTTATTAACATGTCGTACAATTATAAACTAAAATAATTTATTAAAAATAAACTTGAAAACTTTTAAAGGAAGCTTCTTGGAAATAATGTTTTAAAAATCCATTCATGTCGTATAAGTAAAAAAAACATTCTTCGTACTTTTTTCGGAAAAGTCAAAAAGTACCTCGTACGAAAAACGACAAAAGATTCCTTTCATATCTTTTACTAAAAACTCACCGAAGGGTAAAATTGTATATAAACCATTGTATAAGGATATAAATATTACATATTGAGGAAACATGGATGTGGATGATAAAATACACCCCAGTAAAATTCAAAGTATAAACAATCTCGGATAAAAATGAGATTGTGATATTTTCCCTTACCTTAGGTCCGATATGCTTTGTACGTGTCCGAACATCCTGTATAATGATTTAAATAATGTTATTGACTTATTCCAGAATCATAATTATTTTTATGATATCATATATGGTCATATTCTTAGCTTCTTAGTAGTAATATTTCATTGCTACTTGTTATTTGGGTGTTTATTACTTTTTGTTCTTATGCGTGTTTTGTCGAATAAATTCTTATTCTTCTCTTTAGGTTATAGATACCTCATTTCCAGAATGGTATTAGTGTAATATATATCATATTAATTCATTCAATTAATTTATATAATCATTATGAAATGAAGATCATGTAGAACGAGTCGCATCACACCGTGGAGACGATATTCCGTACGTACGCACGAGTGATGATATCGTTCCTATGATCGTGGAATTGTATTGGAGTGTATGTATACTATTTCAGAATCAATATCACTTTATAATAGTCATATATAGTCATTATTTACACTATTATACCCATCCAAGTAAGGTGGTGGTGGAAAATAGATTACACCACGGCGTGGAGATGGTATTCCGTACGTACGCACGCGCGGTGATTTCTTTTTCCATAGGATGGATAGATGGTTAAATAGGGTTGTTTCATACTTATAATAACATATCAGTATATGAGTGATACTGATGTTATTACTTCATAATGAAACAACTAAAGAAGAAGAAGTGGAAGAAGAAATAAAGATGAAATAATCGGTAACGGACATTACCTCTTCTTTGAAGTGCTTCTTTAAGACCTTCTTTTAGGGCACTAAAATTGGTCTTTGAAGAAGACCAAGACCTCTAGGATGTCTCTAGGGAAGTGGAGAGGAGAAAGTGGCAGGGTTTTTCCGAGATTGAAGGCTCAAAGTGGTGTGAGGAAGAGAGGGAGGAGGTGCCCTTTTATAAGGGAGGAGAGGGGAACCTTTGGAATAACAAAAAACTATTATTTTATTATAAAGTCAAGTTCGGTTTTAAATAGCTCAAAATTGATTTATTTATAATCTAAGGTTGGGATGGGTCTAAATCCTCTCATCCAATAGAATTTAGACAAGTTTAGGTCATTATATTAACCTTATCTTTTAGTTTTAACTCTTAGTTAATTAGATTGACATTTACCATGTCACTTTGTATTTTTATATTATATAGTTAATAAACTTACCATATACATCCAATAGACCCCCAAGTTGTGTTTTATTAATATATATAACCTTATCTAAGTCATTTTGCCGAAACGTAGATTTTTAGGAATAAAATAACAATTAATAATATAATATTTGTTTTAAAAACTATTTTATGTCAATTTTGACACTATTCAATAGTTGATTTTTTTGAAACTCATAACACAATGATTACTTCGACCAAAGTTAATTAAATCAATCCTAACATGTCATATTAACCTATAAAATTAGTTTAATTCATAAAAAGTCTCAAATTATACTTATTTATGTATTGATAATATCAATTATTCTAATTTTTCACTATTATGGTAATTACTGCATCATCATTGTGTCATAAATAAATTAAATTATTTAAAGTCTAAAAATTACAAATAAAATATAATTATTCATTAAATATTTTTATCTTTCTAATGAATATTTATAGTCTAATTTATCTTATGTATAACCCTATATTAAAAATGATTTAGTTATTAAACTTTGATTTTAACTATTTTAACCCTTCTTTAAATAAATTAATAATAAATGTCCTAATCTAATCCAAGTTGGCCTAAATGGTCATATTTTATTCCTAAGGTTGTTTTTGGTCGAATTACACTTGTCCAATAGAATTAGGACATGTTTTAGGGTAATAATAATATCATTTTTACCCTTAATTACCCTATTTACTTTTAACCGTGGTAAAAAAAAGTAAAAAGTTACTATTCACCAAAAATTATTTTCATCTCATTGAACCACATTTTAGTCCTTGATATTAACCGTGTCTCTCGGATTTTCTAAATTCCACTCACAGAAGCAGTAAAATTAAGTTTTATGAAAAAGTCGGTTTTTTTAACTACCACTTAGTGGTTTCACTATTCATCAAAAATTGAAAGTTTTCAGAAAAAATACCAAAATTTCACCCTAGGATAATTTCAATATTACAAATCCAAAAATGAAGTCCATTTTGAAAAATAAAATTTATAAAATTTCAGAAAGTGTCTATTACTATTCATAACAGCTAGTTTTAATAATATTTTAATAGTATATCATTGTTTAGTGAAACTCGGTATTGCGTACGACGCAAGCTATCGAGGAAGCTCGTGATTTCGTGTAAAGCAATATAAGAAAGTGTTGTGTGTAGAAAAATATTCCTTTTATGATTTATATAACATAAAAGTCTCGGGTGTTACAGAACCTCAACCTCCATGGTTGTAATTGCATATTCTTTCCCTTACTCTCATGGCCTCTTCTAAGGAATGTTTCCTTAGCACTTAGGACACTCATTTTCATAGTGTCCCATCTCTATAAAATTTTAGAATTTAATATCATTGACATGTTTCTTCCAATTTCATTCATTAGATTGATGAACCTTTTCTCCGCATTTATAGCATACTCCCATGCCTTTCAAGAATTTTCTAGGATGATTCTCTCCACAGTTCACGCATAACAGAAATTGCTTCTTTCCCTTATTCTTATTTGGCACTTCACCTTTTACATGGTTATCAGAGTACCACTTCTTATATTGGTTTCCCTTGAACAAATTTTATCTAGCAAACTCTCTCTCTATTTTTATGGCACTTAATACAATTTCTTCATATGTTGAAAATTTTTGAGAAGCCAGTGCCCTTCAAAGACTTGTCTTATAACCTTCAAATAAATGATCAATATTTTCTTCCATGTCACATATGTAATATATGGCATGCCTGGCTAGTCTTGTGAAGGTAGCCTCATACTCTACAACATTGTCTTCTTCCCTTTACTTGAAGCCCAGAAATCTCCTCTTCATTTCGTTTCACTATTCATGAGAGAAATATTTGTCAAAGAATATTCCCTTAAAAGTCCTCCATTCTATATCTTCTATCTCTTCTTCTTCCATGGTATTCTGGATCAAGGACCACCATTGATCAACGTAACCCTCAAGACAATACACATACCAACACTCACTTTTCACTATCATTGCATCTTAATGCCATGAATATATTTTCAAGGGACTTGATCCACTTCCTAGATTCCACTAGATTAGTATTCCCACTAAAATATGGGGGCTTCTACTACATGAAACGATATAACATAGGTGTAGCATGGTCATTCTTCACAACCTGAGTAAGTTGTCCCAATATGGTCATGATCAGATTTGCTCCAAAATTGACTGTGTTGAGTTGCTCAGTGGGGAAATCCCTAAATGTTTCACAAGTATTGATTCCCCAACTTCCATTAGGCACCATTTCTAAATAATTCCATGCACTAGATTAGGTTATGAATCATAATTTATAATATTGACTAGCAAAGTACTTAGCATAAATTGAAATCCTAGGTATATCTAATCTCATATACATGGTTTTTCTAAGAAAGAATTTACATTAAAATCATTTGTAATGTATTGTAATGAAAATGTGAACTATTCTAAGCATATCCCTCAGAGTGTCAATACCAAGAGTATAGAAAGGCCTATTGTCGTGTACCTAGAGATACCAGGAGTCACGCCCTAAACTCCTTGTCGGAGTTTTCACTCCTAAGTATATCGGTACCAAAGCCACCTCTACCTATTTGTATCCAGACAGGGATGTATTTTATAGAAAACCCCACATAATATATTCCTTAACAAGATACCAAGAAATTTTTTTATGATTGTCCACAAATACTACCTTAGGGCTTTGTTCCCTAATCTATATTTTCTAATCTCGTTCCCAAGGTTCCTACTAAACTTCCTATGATACCAAATGTAACACCCCAACCCCTCTAGAACAAATCTGGTGCATTAATAATTATATTTTCATGGTTAGAAGTAATTTAATCCTGAAGGAATGATCAGTTTAGTAGTATTAAAGAAACTAGATACATACATGTAACTCAAATTACATTGGAAAAGGTAAAAAGTACAATACAAAACCAAAACTAATAAACTGCAACCACGAGAACTCAATAAATAGTCTCCTCTTCATAACCTATTGAAGGTAAACAAATGAAAGGGGTGAGATCAAATGCTTAGTAAGGGTTACAAATAGCTTAAGCAAGAATCAATATTAACTGAATCATAAACAACATATCATAGTTAATATGTCATGGTAAATAAATGAAAAACACATGCCATTAATGACTGAGAATGAAACTACATCCATAGATTTTGTCATAGTGAAAACCTCATGGATAGTAATAACTGATAATGAATAAATAGAATGATTATTAATTGGACATCATGTATTTGGAACATGATACCATAATACCATTAAAACGGTTTAGTTCTGTGGGTAGAAACCCGTATGATTTTTGGAAAGAAACTCGAAGGGTTTGTCGCCAAACTGATTGTCTCATGAGACCTGTCGAAGCATCGAGGGGATATAGCAGTCTTCACCCAACACTTCAAGTACAAATAATTATTTATACATTTATTTGATACAATATAAATATTCCTTTTCAATATCCATATATATTAGAGTATACGGATTCATCAATATTTCCACAGTTAAAATAACATTTCAAATAAACACCATATGTAAAATGGTATACGGTTTAGACAATAAACATATAAATGATATGAGAATATGGATATTTAATAGAAATATAATTTAAAATTAAAATTGATCTAAAAGTTGTAGTAGGTACACTACATAAGGATTATTAGTTTCACAATACAAAGTAAGTCACAACGAAATGGAAGTTGAGACAAAGTCCCTAACCACAATGTAATCAGTCGAATCATATGAACAAAACTTAATAACCATCAAATGAATCATTGAATATCATGAATATAAATAAAATAATTATATTATATAAAAAATTTCAGTACATATACACCACATACAAGAAATAAGTGTTGAACAATGGAAATCTCACGAAAATGAAAGTGAGATGAGAAAACCCCTTACAAACATTTTGGCATGGTAATGGGTGTTCTTGTGAGTACTTAATGAGAGGTAAAGGGGTATAACATTATTTATATATCATAAGGGAAGTGTCGGGGGTGTGAAAACATACCCCATCATTAGGAATTAAAAAATAAAAGGATGCAACATAGGGGGAATTCTTGAATAAAAGTGAGAGAGAGGATCCCTTACCAAGAACGTATCACTACATTAAGGACAAATCAATGGAATAATTATTTGTGGAAAACATAAACCCAAACAATAAAATTGGATATACAAAATAAGACAATCATAGGTTATTCACACATATTTTGGGAAAATACAAAACCAATGACATTGATGTTTAACTCAACGAACGGAAATTGAGTTAAGATATCCCTTACCTTAAGCTCGAAGGTGTTCTTAATTGTTCTTAACAACCTAAATAATCAAATTTAGATTCATTAATTAATAATTCCAGAACCTCATAAACATTAAATTGATATGGTATAACCTTATTAGGTTCATTCATGACCTTTTTTATGGCTTTTAAGAGATTCAGTTTTATTGTTTTGGAAGCATTTTATTCCTCGGTTTTCATGGTCGGTTTACTTGTGTTCATGAATAGATGTTCATTTGAAATGTGGTTAAACATACAGAATTGTAAATATATATTATTAGTAACATTATAAATGATATTATAATGATTTTGGGTTATATACATGAGTATGATTAATTATTTAAAAGTTATTGATAAATGCTTGGATTAACTTTTCCCATTTTGTGCATAATGAACTTATTTTATTATTATTATTTCGTATTATGAGTTTGTAAGGATTCTCGAACATTGAATAAGGTAAAATACATATATTAAGATCTATTTCAACAATTAAAAATGTTTCGTTACTAGTATTGAGGATAGTAATTCAAATTGAAAACTCGTCTTCCATGAGTGTGATAAATTAACACATCTCAGACAGTGTTTTCATTTATAGTATAAAACGAAGGGAAAAAGAGATATGATGATGAAATATTATATTTGCATAATGAAAATATATTAGATTTTAGGTAATGTAATTATCTTGTAATTTGGATGAGGAGAGGTGAGAAGAGAGAAAAATAATAATAAAACTTGTAAAAGAATTTGAAGGAAAAGAGAAGAGAGGTTCTCCTCTTGAGTACTCCTCCTTGAGAAACTTCTTAAGACCTTTGTTTTTGGACTTTTGGTGAGACCAGAAGGTCTTGGACGTTTTTAGAGGGCTTGGGAAGAGTATTTTTCTGAATTTAGGCAGTACTTGAAGCTTAAATGGTGTGGGAGGAAGAGGGGTGAGGGGTGGTTTACATAATGGAGGGGGGAAGGGATTTTACATTATTTTAATTATTATTTTAATATTTTTGCTCAAGACTATGAATAGTCTTGATTAATATTACCCAAAATAGTAATAATGGCATGTTATTTTGAACCAAGTGGGCTTACATCATCCTTTCATCACATATGATGCAGTAAATCAAGTATTTAGCATTTATCATAATTTATTGTATTTTACTATTCATAAAAAATTCAAGTATTTCATAAAAATCACAAAAATTCACCCTAACCATTTTTTAACACGTAGAATCCAAAAATGAACTCCATTTTTCAAAAATAATTTTTTAAATGTGATAAATTTAATTTTTAATTAAAATCATTATTTAATTGAAAAATATAAACACTTAAAATATTCATCTTCATTTTTAAGGTGCCTAAATTTATTTATAAAATCATGGGTATGGATAAAATTCATAAGATTCATATTTATATTCATAAGGTTAAGTTACTATTCATAAGGGTAGGTTACTATTCATAAGGGTAGGTTACTATTCACTGAGAATTAAGTTAATTCTATCAGATTATAAATATCATCTTAATCGCAACTGTGAATGTTCGTTTTTCAAAATTCAAAACACAAAAGTGGAAAATTTAAGTTTAAAGACTAGGTTATGACTATCTCTTAAATAACCAAGTGTTGTTTCAAAGAAACATAGTGCTTTATGAAATATATGCTATCTAATGAATAGAATGTATTTAAGAGAAACATACCTTAAAATGGTTGGGGTGTTATATTTTTAGTTTTGGTTAAACCTATAAAATTGTACCTAGGGTTGGTCGGTTGTTCTTGGAAAGGAGTTTACATATGGGCTAGAACCAGGTTGTAGACCAAATACATAGTGTGTATTGAATTCACATTTTTGTATTTGGCTGATTAGACCCCATTCACATCATGTAGATTTTTTCCTAGAGGGAAATAAACCGAGCAGTATATGATTTGTAATGATGTTACATGCTATGTAATTTCTTTTACCTGGGGAAAGGAACCTGATAATTACATGACGTGTAATTTACATACATGTCGTGTAAATGCCCGACATAGTTTTTAAAAAAATGGGAAGACCCCCCCCCCCCCTATTTTCCTAAAAAGGGTTCTTTTCTCCTTCCACATAGAAGGGGAGCCATTCACAGAAGTTCTCCACACCCCAACCTAGGTTCTGAAAGATCTCCTTCATTCAGACTCTATTTACTTCACTATCAATCACATTGGATATGCAATGGTAATATCTCAACTCTTATTCTTTATTTTACTAGTTTATATTCCTATGTCTTTCAATATTTTGGTGTGAGTTGATTTTCCCTATTTTTAGGGTTTTAGTCTGTTCTTCTAATATCTTTAGTTATAGATGAATTCAAGGGCCAACAATAAATGAGTGGTCTTCTAATAACTGAAGGGAAGTTTTCTATCTTCTTTCCTCAAGTTTAAATGCATTATATATTTTTCTCCATTGTTCCCCATGTTGGACCTTTCCAATGAAGCATCTAAATTGTTAAATAAATTAAATTTAATGCTTTTACATGTCTAGTATGACCCTAAAAAGTGGAAAACCAACCCTTTGGTTGATCACCTTGATTTACACCACCCAAATGGGGGTGTTCTACCTTTGAGGCCTATGTTTTCATTTTCCTTGAATATTTTAAACAACCCTTGAGGTTTTTTGCCTTATAATTGGTTCCTTGGATTAATAAATTGAATTAGGTGGAATGGTGGGCCATAAGTTAGACCCCTATCCTCCATGTTATAATTGAATTACTTGAATAAGTTATTTTACCGAATTTGTTAATCATGTTAAAAGTGTTTTTACTTGAGGAATGGTGTGATTTTGTTAATCAAATCATACCCTCACCTTATATTGAGGGTGATACAAGGTGCCTGACTTAAGGACACCTTGAATAGTCTCATTGTGCATTATAGTTAGAGTTTGTAAATGAATTTATAAATATGTCAAGGGTGACACTATATATTCATGGGATGGGTTCGATGTATATTTTCTTTTTTAGATCTAGATGAGTGATACTAGTTCCCTGGTGGAGACCCCATGGATAGTATTAGTGGAGATAAGGTTGTATCATGCCCCAAGAAAGACTTGAACCCCTACGTGAGATACTAGGGATGGACTTAGATGTTGGTTTTTATTATATTCACACTATTCCTAGAGTGATACTTATGATCTTATTAATGGGTCTCCATGGATAGAATCCCATGGAATTGGAAATATATAGAGCCACTAGAGAGATACTTGGGACTCCATTAGGATCACCTTTGATGGGCTCAGGGGGTCTCTCAATAATTTACAAAGTCGATAATTATATTAAAGAATAATAATGTGGAACTCAAACTCCTGGGATTCACCTGCCAATAAAAATCATATGCTTGGATAATATCTATCCTTTGGCACTTTACTTAAAGAAACTCTTACCATACTTCACACTTGTGTAGGATACCTTAGATCAGATACATCCAACATAGGATGAAGTAGGTAGAGGTGGACAGGTGTTCTGAGTGGAACCTAGTCTAGTGTATCATATTTATTTATTACCTTGAATTTATTATATATTTTCACACTTCTCATTTTATATGCACGTATTGGATTGATCTATACACCATTGGTGGTGGACTAATAAGAATATCTCACACCTAACTTGAGCCTCCTTTGGTACCCAAGTGGACTTCATGGTTGTAGGTATTGGTAAATGGAAGCTTGCAGCTTTTGATGTTTGATTCTAATTCCTAGGATGTGGTAAAAGATTAAGGGACCGAGACTATGCTTGCGATGCTAGTAGTAGCTAATTTTTGGCCTTTTTTATTTTTTATATAATGTGGTATATTCATGTATACCATGTTTCCTTGTGTACACATTTTTGTATAGCTACATGATCATCATCATCATTTTTGTATCTATTTATTATTCATCTTCCACTTATTCATTATTATTTTGTTGCTATTTATTTATTATAATTTTGTTTCTTACATATATTGTTCACTATTGTGATCCAATCTGATCTATGATGGAATAATCTCCCCATAGACACATCTTAGGTCCTCTCTACTTGTTAGAAGCCTCTGGAATATGGGGAGGTTCACTTGAGGTCATGTGGATGATTTTCTTGGGGCACTGCTAAGTGGATTCCAGGGTGGGATGCTACAAAGTGGCATCAGAGCCTCTTTTTCCTTTTGTATTTCTATTTGGGTATTATGTAGGATACAAGGAGTATTTTAATTTGGTAATGAGCTTATTCCTAAGATTAGATAACCCATGTACAGGGGAAACCCAAATTACCTGGGATGTTTTAATGCTGTTATTAGTTGTGCTTGAAATAGTTTCATGGATTTCACCATTGGGTGATGCACTTGTTTTTTTTCTATTATTGATATTATCATTATGGTTTATTCTACCATGGTCTGATGATATGAGGGAATATAAATTCATGCTTTATACTAGGAACCATATGACCTAAATGTCATGCATTATGCCATTCCATGTCTATATTTTTCTGTGTGTTGCCTATATTTCATGTAGTTGTTGTGTGCCTTGATTGTTATGTATTTCATTGTGTGAGTGTTATTTTAGGAATGAAATAATTGACATAATTAAATTACCTAAATCAATCTAAATGGTGTTTTCCCACATAGATTGATGATGACACCTTAATTAACTAATTATTCAACATTAGCTGGTTTGATTGATGAATTCCCATGGAAATTTATGAGTTGAGTACTTATATAAATTTTAAGTGGAAATTAATTCAATAAAATCACTATACATGACCTGTTACATCTTATTACTAAATGTAAAGGGTCAGGTTGTAGTTACTTTATGTGAAAATTTCAATTTATAAAGAGTATGTCCCTTTATAAATTAGTAATTTGTGATACAATTAACTAGACTGGTATATCAATATTTAAATAAAATATTAATAAATTAAATCCTTAAAATTTAAAAGGATACCACTAGATAGGGATTCCAAATGAAAATTAAATGGTGTTTTCCTCTATACCTTGCATTTGACACTCTATATACTAGATTTTCTATTGTGCTATGTGAGACCTTGACCCTGACCCAACCCTAGTAGTGGGTAGTAGGTTGTGTCTCTTACGATCCTTTTGTGACTATTTCTTATCACCTAGACCTAGATCAAGGATCAATTTGAGGGTTTTGACTCGCTTATGGGAAGGTTGTATACCTTTCCCTTCTTGTTATAACTTTTCCTAACTATTATAAATCTTGTATGAGGAGTGTTCTTGGTAGTTATAGAGTTATGAAACTACAACATACCCACGTAGTACACCAAGAAAGTGGCAACAAGCATGCTTTGAAGGTGGTGGGCCCTGTGCCATCTATAGTACCACCTATGGTTCCACCCAACACACCTCCTGATGATCTTTCACTCGAAGACAATGCTCAGTTCCATGATAACTTCTTTTGATTTATGAAGTCAGTATAGGGTGATCCTCGACCTGCCCCTACCATAGTATAACTAACTTGTGAGTTCCAGCAGCAGCATCCTCCCACCATCTTAGGGAATGGAAAACCTCAGCTATTGAGTCATGTATAGAGGCCATGATAGCTATTTTGATAATATCGATATTCCTCTAGATTAAAGGGTCTATCTTACTACCTATATGTTGCATGACTCCTCTAAGTATTCTTGAGATTTCTTCACTCAAGCCAGTCAACATCAGGATATGGTCAAGGAAGACTTCCGTACAACCTTTTTCTACTTCTTCTTTCCCAAGACATTATGAGTAGACTATGATCAAGAGTTCATGTACCTACATCAAGGTGACATGTCAGTGATTGGGTATTCAAATTGCTTTACCGAATTACAACCTTTCACATTGATCTTAACCGATGAAGAGATGAAAAATGTGAGATGATTTGAGGATGGGCTCAGGTATGGCATCTGATCATAGGTGAATGCATTTCAGATGACCACCATTTTGGAAATAGTGAACTAGGCCTTTTTCATCGAGTGACACCTAAGGGAATCCAATAATGCGAGTTGGGGAGGTTGAGCATACATGTAAGGAAGTGGATTATCCAGTGGAAGGAAATGTCATTTCGAGGGTACACACGGGGTAAGTACCAATCATGTGTCATGCACCTATAGTTATGTGGTGTGTCATCGGTGTGGAAGGTCGGTCCATAAAAAAATTTAGTGCATAATTAAACCAATAGAGTGATGAGGTTGCAGAAGGATGGGTCACTTACAGTGTCTCTATCGATCTTTTCCTCTAGTAACCAGTAAAAGGGGATTTATACCAACACCATTTTCAAGTACAGGATCAGCGAATCTGCATCAGGCTGGAAGGTTTCCATCTACTCTTCGGTCAGGCCGAGGGTGTGGTCATGGCCAAAGAAGTTAGTCTTTAGAGGTTTAGCACCAACAGATTGGGCCTACTCAGGATATTCAGGTTGCATCTCTGGTGTCATGGTTTGGGACATATTTATGTAGTATATCCTACACCCGAGGAGTAGAGTCTAGGGCCTTCTACTATATAAGGTACTATTATGGTAGCATCTAATTTAGTTTTCAACCTATTTGATATAGTATAATCACATTACTTCATATATTATCCAATTATGGGAAGTCTAGGCCTGGAGATAGAGTAATTTAGAGGTGTTATGACTCTTAAAACACCATTAGGTGTTAGATCATAGGGTATAATCTAGTTCATGGAGTTACCCTTGAGATAGGTGGGTATCATTTCCAATGAAATTTCCTTGACCTTGAGATGACTGGATTCAACGTTATTCTCGGTATTAGATATACTATGAATTATCATGACCATGTGGATTGATATCTTCATTAGGTGTGTCATACATCACCTGAGGGTAGTGCTTACATTCATAGGGGTGAATGAAATATCCATGTGATTTGAGATTGACCTGAGTGTATGGGGCTTGGGCAGAGTGAAAACCCAAATGGAGAGTCTCTCAACAAGCAATTAAGTAATGTGTCTTGTGGAATTACCCCTATTGTGGATTGTTTCAGGTATTTCTTCCCTAATGAATTATCTATTTTACCTCCTGTGATATAGGAGGATTTCACCATCAATCTTGTTCTAGGTTTAGAACTAGTTTCCATTCTACCTTATAGGATGACACCTACAGATATCCATGAACTCAAGAAGAAATTCTAATATCTAGAGGAAATGGGTTTTATATGAACTAGAACACTACCTTGGGGTTCACTGGTCCTTTTCTCTAAGAAGGAGGATGGTACCCTCTATTTTTTCATAGATGACAGATGATTGAACCAGCTAATAGTGAATAACCAATATATATTTCCTCGTATAGATGACCTCTTTGACCAACTGTTAAGAGTGACTATTTTATCTAAGATTTATTTGAGTTTAGGCTACCATTAGGTGCATGTGAGACCATCATATATACCACAAACTATGTTTCATAGAAGGTAAGGTTTGTATGAGTGTTTGGTTATGTCGTTCGGCCTTAGTAATGTACCATTAGTCTTTATGGATCTGATGAATCAGGTTTTCACCCATAACTAGATTCATTTTCGGTAGTCTTTATAGATGAAATATTAGTATATTCTTGTACCAAACATGACCATGCTAACCATCTTGAGATCATTTTGAATACACTAAGAGAGCACTAGTTATATAAAAAACTCAACAAATGCCACTTCAAGAGTAGTAAGGTTCACTTTTGGGTCATTTCATTTCAAAGGAAGATGTATCTATTGACCTACAGAAGATGAGTGTCATGGTTTCCTAGGAGAATCCAAATAATGAGTTTTATATACATAGTTTCTTGGGGATATATGGAAATTATAAGTTATTCATCCAGTATTTCTCAAGCTTAACAGCACTGCTTACGATCCTAACTAAGAGGGGTGTGAAATTCATCTAGTTAGAAATTTGTGAAACATATTTTGAGGAGTTTAAAGGAAGACTAAATTTATCATAGATCTTGATTTTTCAAGGGCCATTAAGAAGCTATATTTTTTATTGTTAGGTTTCAGGTATCGGGGTAGGAGTATTTTTTATGTAGGGAGACTGAGTTGTGGCATATCAGTCCTTCTAGCTAAGACCTTCTGATTGGAATTACCCTATGCATGAACTCGACCTAGTAGTCATGTTTCAAGATCTATGTTGTCATAAGGATTATTTTTTCAGTGATATGTTCATTATTTACATGGATCATAAATGTCTCAAATACATCTCCGTAAAATGAGACTTGAATCTGGGGTAGTGTAGGTGGGTTGAATACCTACAACAATTTGACTTTCAACTTGCTTATACACTCGGTAAGGGAAATGACATAGATGATGCCTTGATCCAAAAGACTCAAACATGGGATATCTAGGAGTCCAGTAGTGAGTGGTGGTTGATGGCTATGTTTTTTGATATTCTCTTGGAGGTTTAGAAACAATATAAGAATCGTTTTTTATCAACTCTATCACTGACATACTCTCTTCTAGAGTGGTTGAAGATGAGACAAAAATCAGATTTTGAAGGCCTCATCCTAAGGGAGAGTGTATTTAGTGAGAACCCACCTCTTGGTTGGGTTATTGATGAGAATGAAATCTTACTTTTCTATGGGTGTGTTTGGGTGACTTCTGATATACATGAAGAGTTGATGAGGTAATATCATGACTCTATTTGGGAAGTTCATCCTATTCTTACCAAGATTTACTAAGATGTATGTCACCAGTATTAGTGGCTAGGTATGAAGAGGTAGATTGCATGTTTTATCACTCGGTGCTCCACTTATCAATATGTGAAGGTTGAGCACCAGCAACCTTCTAGACTTTTACATATTATATCTATTCCTAAGTAGAAATGGAATGAAATCCCCATGGGTCTCATGATAGGATTTATGATATCCCCTCATGGAAGTGATACAATATGGGTGATCATCGATAGGTTGACCAAGGTTGCACACTTTTTACCGATCTGAGAGATCTTCTTAGTTAATGAACTAGGGAGGCTTTATATCTAGTAGATATTGAGACTTCACGGTGTTCTCCATTCTATCTTATTGAACTGATACACCTTCTTTACATCATGTTTATAGAAATGGATGCAAAATGCACTAGGATCATAGGTACTCTTGAGTACTACCTATACCTCTTATGGGAAATACATATACCTCTTATTGAGTTTTCCAAAAATAACATCATTCCGGAAACAATTCAGATGGATCTGTATGAGGACCTTTATAGTAGGTCATTCTGTTCACCACTATACTGGTTAAATATGGGTGAGGTAGCACTACTGGGTCCTTGTCTACTTTATAAAACTTCATAGAAAGTCTAGCTGATTCAGAAACATGTGGATACAACTCATTCTAGGCATAAATTTTATATAGTTCATCATCATTGACCTATGGAGTTCAAGGTGGGACATCAGGTCTTTATGTATGTTTCACCAAGATTGGGGCATAGATGAATTCAGTGATTGGGAAATCTATCACCCCATTATGTTGGGCCTTTCAATATCATATAGATATTCAGACTGGTAGCCTATCGGTTTTAGTTACCTTAGAGGTATCATTCCATGCATGGCATCTTCCGCATATCGTAGCTTCACTGGTATCATGCTGACTTGTCTCTTTAATTTGTATCTAAGGATATCGAGTTGTATAAGGATAAATCCCTTGAAGATAATTATATATGTATAATTTATCAAAGTAATAAGAATCTATAAGGCAGGTCATTTCCACTGGTCTGGGTGCAACGGTAGCATGGTCATGTACAGGATGAGACTTGGGAGTGGGAAGCTGATGTATGTGAGTAGTGGCTGGAACTTTTCAAAGATGATTTTTTAAAACCCTCGGAATATTAACTCGAGGATGATCTTTTTTAGGATTGTAGGTTGTAATGTATTATATTTTAATCAAGGTGTAATTTATTTTTAGTTTTAGTTAAACCTGGAAAATTACGCCCATGGTCGGTTGGTTGTTTTTGGAAATGAGGTTGCAGGTGGGTTGGAACCTGGATCCATACCAAATATACAATATTTATTAAATAAATAGTAGGTATTTAGATTTACATATCCCATTAATGTTTTGTATAGGTTTCCCTGGAGAGAATGAAACCGATCATTACACGGTGTGTAATTAGGTTACATGTTGTTTTTTTAAGGAAGTGATATGAATTGGTTACATGTTGTTTTTTTAAGGTAGTGACATGTTAAAAGTGTTTCTCATTACTGAATGGTGTTATTTTTTTAGTAAAATCAGACCCTCACCTTATGTTGAGGAAAATAAAAGGGTCCCGACTTAAGTACACCTTGGAAGGACTCATAGTTCATTATAGTTATAGTTTTTAAATGAATTTATAAATATACTGAGGGTGACACTAGCAATTCTTGGGATGGGATCACCATGCACTTTCCTTTTTACCTCCAAATGAGTGATACCAATTCCCTAGTGGAGACCCTCTAGATGAGCTTAGTGGCGAGATGTTTAAACCATGCCATAGGAGAGACTTGAACACCTATGTGAGATACCAGAGACAGACTCAAGGGTTAGTTCTTGTTATCTCTACACCATTCCTAGAGTGATACTTGGGATCTTGTTTATGGGTCACCTTGTATATACTCCCTTAGCATTGGACATATACAGAACCCCTAGATCAATACTTGGTATTCCTTCTGGATCAACTTGGATGGGCTCAGGGTGTCTCTAAATAATTTTAAAAGTCTTTAATTTAGATAAATAATAAGATTGTGGAACTCAAAATCCTAGGAAGTTCCCTCCAAGACAAAACACATGCTTGGGGATGGTCCATACTTTGACACTTTACTTATAGTAGTCGTTACCATACTTCATACTTTTAAAGGTTACCTCAGATCAGAGACATATGGATTAGGACAAAGCGGGTAGAGGTAGATGGGTGTTCCAAGTGGAACCCAGTTTGGTGTATCTTATTTATTTATTAGATTGAAATTTTTATTTATTGGAACACTACTCATTTTATATTCATGTACTAGATTGATATATACATCGTTGGTGGTGGCCTACTGAGTATATCTCACACCCTTTTTAGGTCTCCCTTGGTACCCAATAAAACTTCATGGTTATAGGTATTGATAAAGGGAAGTGTGCCGCTTATGGTGTTTGATTCTAATTCCTAGGATAGAGTATGGGAGTAAGGGACTGATCTTATGCTTTTGATTCTAGTAATAGATTTTTTATCCTTTTTGTGTTTTTTTATTGAATGTGGTATATGCATGTATCCCTTGTTTCCCCATGTACTCATTTTTATATAGCTACATGATCATTATAATTATTTGTGTATCTATTTATTATTCATATTTTGATTGTTCACTATTATTCTATTGTTGTTTATTAATTCTATTTCTATTGATTACCTAAATTGTCCACTGTTGTGCTTCACTCTAATCTATGATGGAATAGTCTCTCCATAGACACACCCTACGCCCTCACTGCTAGTTGGAAGCATTTTGTCATACAGGGAGGTATACCTGAGGTCATACGGTTAACCATCTATGGGAACCAATAAGTTGATTATGGTTTGGGATTATACAACTAACGAGTAATTGTAGAAATAAAAATCTAGAAAATATATTTTTCTTTAAAATGTTCATTACCAATTTTGTTGTGTCATGAGTATTGGATTAAACTTTAACACATTTTGATACATAGTCAATGCCAACTAGGATGTAAAACTTACCATGAGAATTATAAAATGTACCCAAAAAATAAATCCCCCGTACATTGAAGAGTTTTAATTTAAATATGGTATTTTGGGTCATTTCATTTCTTTTCCCTATAGCCCATGTCTGCTGGCATCGATCACAGGTTTGAAAAAAAATTCTTATATCTTGATGAATTTTTTTCCAGAATATCTTTATTTTAAGGGTTGTATCCATGGTATGTTTGGGTCCATGATTCCCTATTATTGGTGATGTATGAAACATGTCATGAACACTTTGTTTTTATTATTCTTGGATGCATCTCCACATTAACTCATTAGTACGATGCTTAAAAATTAGTAGCTCATCCCATTAGTAATGTGAGTCTTTGACTAAAAATATCTTCCTCTACTCATAGGTTAATTCAAGGTAGATTGATCTCATGGTGAGAAAATTTTCAATATCTAAAAACCATGGTCGGTCATGGGTATTTATCATGAAAAGGGTTTCATCAAGGAAGTAATATTTGATGTCAATATTATCATCATCATCCTTGATGTTGGGAAGTGGAGGTCTGGATAAATGGTTTATGATAACATTCTTAGTTCCTATTGTGTCTTTTATTATGATGTCAAACTCTTAAAGTAGAAGAATACGTCATATCAAATGTGGTTTGGAACTTTTTTATCTGTAGATATTTAAGTACAACATGATCAGTATAAACAATTAATTTAGACAGTACAAGGTATGAGAAAAACTTATCAAATGAAAATAAGACTGCCATAAGTTCCTTTTCAGTTGATGTATAATTAACTAGATTTTCACTCAGTGTGTGAATAAAATATTAAATGGGACAAAATATATCTTTGACACACTATCCTAAAAGAGTTCCAAAAGATAAGTCACTTGAGTCACACATCAACTCGAAGTCCTTATCCCAATCTAGTGAAATTATGACAGGAGCATTAACCATACAATTTTTTAGGGCATGGAAATCTTATTGACAAACTTTGGTGAACTCGAAAATAGTTTCTTTTGATAATAAGTTTGTCAAGGGGTGGTCTACTTCTAAAAAAAATTAATGAAGTGATGGTAGAACCCTGCATGACCCAAAAAGATCCTTATCCCTTTCACTGTTATAGGCTCAGGTAAGTCTTTTATCACTTTGATTTTTTCTGAATCCACTTCCATGCCTTGTTTTGAGATTATAGGTCTGAGGAATATACCTCCTTGGACTATGAAGGGGCACTTTTCCCAGTTTAGTACCAATAATTTTTCTTCATATAATTTCAAGACTAGATCCAAATTACTTAGGCATACATCAAAGGACATTCTATATACTAAAAATTCATCCATGAATATTTTTAGGAATTCATCCACCATATCATGGAATATATCTATCATGCACTATTGAAAATGTACTGGTGAGTTACACATACCAAATGACATATGTCGATTGGTGAAGGTTGTGATGGGACAAGTGAATGTTTTTTTGAATGGTAATATGGATTAATTGCAATTTGATTGTATTCTGAATATCCATCCAAGAAACAATAGAATATGTGACTTGATAGTATTTACAACATTTGATCCATAAATGGTAGTGAAAAATTATATTTTTGGGTTTCTGTATTGAGGTTACTATAATCTACACATACTCACCATCTAGTGACATTTCGAGTTGAGATCATCTCATCTACATCATTTTTCATAGCAGTTAGGTTGCCCTTATTTGGAACTAATTTTCAAGGAATCGACCATTCCCTATTAGATATTTAAAATATTATTATAGAATCTAGAAGTTTCAGAACTTCTTTCTTAACTAACTATTTCATTGGTGGGTTGATTCACCTTTAGGTTTGGCATTTGGGTTTATCACCTTATTCTAATGAATTTTTATGGGTGTAGATTGTGAGGATGATCCTATTAAGGTCAGACGCTTCTTAGGCTATTGAGTTTTTGTGTCTTTTTAGGACTTCAATCAACTTTTCCTATAGTATTTTGGTTATATCAGAGCTTATAATGACTGGAAGAGTTTCCACAGTCTCAAGGAATGAGTACTTGAGTGTGCTCGGAAAAGGTTTTAATTCTAATGATGGTGGATTAATTATGGAAGGTATAAATAGTGGGATATTGTCCCTTGCCGATGGTTCAAAGTGATTTTCATTGTCATGATCATTGTATTTGTATTCATCAGGGGACAGGTCTCTATATCACCCTCAATGGTCATAAAATCATCTCTTTCATCAGTACAAAAGATGGATTGACAGCCAAAAGAATCATTACCTTGGTTGGAAGCCTTTGCTAAGTCAAACACAACTTGTTCATATCTAACTCTGAATATCATTCTCCCTTGGTTAACATCTATTAAATCCTTTTCAGTGGATAAAAATAGTCTTCTTAGAATTATTGTAACTTCTCCTTCTTCTTCTATGTTGAAAATTATGAAATCTATAGGAAATATAAACTTTCCAACTTCAACTAAGATATCCTTGAGAAGTCCTTGAGGATACTTGACTGATCGTTCATACAGTTGAAGTGCCAATATTTTTGGTTTTAATTCTTGAATCCCTATATTATTGAATACACTCATAGGCATGAGATTTATTCTTTCACCTAGATCACATAATTATCATCTGAGGTTGCATGACCCTATAGTTCATGGAATCGAGAAGCTGTTAGGGTCTCTCATTTTAAGGGAACGATTCTACTAAATGATAGTAGAATACTATTTGTTTAAAGAAATGACTCCTAAGTCTTCCATATTATTTTTTTTAGAAATCAATTCTTTCAATAATTTGGCATAGGCAGGCATCTAAGTGATGGCCTTGGTAAAGGGAATATTGATATGTAATTGTTTTTACATTTCTAGAATCTTATTTTTTTTCTTCTATCTGGCATTTCCTCATTATTTTTGGTAATGGAATAGGGGTGTTTTATGTTGGTGTTCCTACATAAACTTATTCATTTTTGGTTTTCTCTTTTTTTTTTGTGATTTTTCTGTGGATTTTGATCCTATACTTGTTCTTTTAACAGATTCCTTTATGCTATTATTCTCATCTTCACTGATGAAATTCACCCATTTATTAGGTTCCTTCAGCTTATATTCCTTCTCTTTATATGGTTTCTAAAATTTTAGTATTTTTTTGCTCCTAAGAACCAATTCCTTTTCTTATTCTATTAGGTGAGTTTTAGTGTTACCGAGAAATGTACCCAGTAATTGGTCTGATAAGGGTTTTGAAATTTTACCCATTTGGTGATCGAGGTTTTTTATGGATGGTATTTAGTTTTACATATTTGTATCTTGACTTATCATCTATTGATCTACTTTTTATATTAAGGTAGTGAGCAGGTATACAAGATCAGTTTGTAGAGGTTGGGCTTGTTCTGGTGGTCTTAACAAAGCATATTGAAATTGTTGCAGCTAAGCTGGTGGAAAATACTGAGCTCTTGGAAAATATTGTTAGAAGTTTTTTTGTGGTCGAATAACTGCACCTTGTGTTAGTTACCCATGTGTCCACTAATTCCTTAGAGTTACCTATATACTCTTCTACTGAAAATAAACTTGGTTTTTCTGTTGTGGTTGCTGGTCCGATCTCTGTTGGTAATATTTCTATTATTGGTACTACTGAGGTTACTGTAATTTTTAAACTTTTTTATTGTAATTGATTTCATTACAATCTTTATCTTGGGGTTATTCCTTACATGACCTATATTCTTGGTAAGAATGCAGACCTCTATATATTTATCAAGATTGAATCTTTATTATAGGAGTGAGAGGGGGTGGTGGTGCAGTAGGTAATTGAAATGACTCCAAATTTTTTGTCATAACCTATACTTTTGGATCCAGGTCGCTGGCTTCTTCCATTTTATGGATTTCATGTTAAGTCGGTCCTCCATCACTTTTCCATAGACTAGAATTATGTTAAAATTCACCTAGAATTTCTTATCTAACTTCTAGTATCTTAAGCGTGATTCTTCCATCATCATCATCATCTACCACGTTACAAACCCCAAGTTGGAGTCATTGGTAAAATGTATTCAATTGAATCCACACATCTAGTATGTTTTGTGGTAACTTTATGGTTACCTCTTTAAATCAATCACATTCCTCCTAGACAAATTCTCTGTCTAAATGATTGAAAATTTTAATTTTGTTCCATAATTTTCAAGTTCGTATCAAAGGGATGTATTTTTTAGAAACTTTTTTACTAGTTCATCCCAAGTCGTGATTGACTCAATAGCTTGAGTTTTTTAGCCAATCCTTGGATCTATCAAATAAATAGAATGGTAATACACCGATACTTACAGCATCTTATGATACGCCTTGGTTTCAAAAATTATCACAACCTCAAAAAAATTAAAATAGGTTCATGGGGTTATTCACATTATAATCCACTAAACTGACCCATTTTCAAGATCATATGAGTTATTCCAATCTTAATTTTGAAATTTTGCACCTATATTGGTGGGCATATAATGCTAGGCATAGTACTTATAATAGACAACAAGCCACAGTCCATAATGGTTCTTTTACGTAGTGTTGGTCGCTCACCCTGATTGTCAGGTGGTGAATATTGCATATTTTGGGGGTGTGGAAGTGCAAGATCATTACACTCATTATTGAAAAGTGGAATAGTGTAGCAGTTGTTTGATCAATATCAAGATCAAAAAGAAGTTTTTCTCATGCATCCAGGCTTCTTAAGTGGGTCAAGGGTACCTAGTGCATGCACTAGACAAGTAGAAGAAGAAGAGAGTGGGAGAGAGGGAACCTAGGTGCGCCTAAAGGATAAAATTTTAAAAATTAAAAGGTTAAGGAAAATGAATAAAGGTTCAGGGGTTACGTAATTCTAGGTTCATCTAAAGTTCACTATACATGAGGAATATTAGTCCCTAATAATGATGAAAAATTTTGATGCGCCCTGATGCGTCGTTGAATTCACATAGGCGATAATCAAATTATAAATTTTTTCCCCAAACTACACTTACTACTAGGGAATATTAAATAGGCAATGTGGGTTTGAACCCATGAGGATCACTGGAAGTTCATCAACCAATCGAAAAAAACACTTTTGAAGGATTCTTCACTTTCACTCTTCAAGTTTGGTTTTTTACTAAATCTAGGTAGTTTGAATTTAATTTAGATAATAAATAAAGGGATAAGGGTCAACTTCATGGATCTTGATAAAATATAATCCTATATTTATCGTATGATATTCTTATGGTTTAGTTTGCAAAGTTGTGAAAAGTTCACCATTTATTTTTGGTCAAACCAATTGGATCCACCTATGTTGAAACTATCTCATGGTTAGGGTATAGCTAACAACCCAGGTTCATTATTATTAGTTTCTATGAAGAAATAATCATAGGATAATGGTCATAGTCCTTCTCAACTCCAGTTAGGTTTTGTTCAATCGGTTACACTTCCCATGGTCAAGGTCATGTAAAATAATGTGATGTAAATTTATTATGAACCTAATTACTATCCATAGGGTTACCAAGGTTAAATATATAGATTCATTAGGCTCAAAAACACCCCTACTCTTGACCCCTGACCCTGGGTGGATTATCTTCACATAGAGTTATTCATGAGTGACACAATCAACCTTATTATTTTCTATAAAAACTATTGCTTCCTACACTGAGATTGGGCTCAATAGGCTTAGAGGATCTCCAAGTGGTAAATTCACTCAATCAATCTTGATAGAAAATATAGTATGAATAGATATTAGATTATGGAAATTTTATAGAGTTGTAAATTCCAACTAGAAATTGTTTTCATTTGGTTTAAAAGGGTTTAGTTAATCAACATGTCATTAATTCCAATGGATGAAGGTGTTTTGAAAAACGGGGATAATACATAAGATGTAGAATTAATCCCTATCCTCATAGGAGGAGTTGAATACAATGAGGAATCCCTGTTGGAAGTTGAATATAAATTGGGATGTTGATATTTCTTAGATTTTATTCTCACACATCATGGGGAGAAAAGTTTGAAGATAAAAGGTGATAATCCCATTCAAAGGGGTTTTTCAGATTCAAAGGAAAATACCCATATTTTAAGAAGGATTAATATCCAATTTAATTTTATTTCAAAGAAGGGGAGTTAATTTGAAATGAAATATTGTAAAAAAATACAAATAGAGTATATTGTTAGGAATCCGAAAGGATTGAGTTGGATTTGTTTGACAAGAAGTGTTGGGTTTATTGATAAGAGGATTGTTGAAAATAAGAGTTAATACTTGAATGATTTTTAATAATGATATTGATTGCTTGATGTTTTGATTTACTTATAAGTAATATTAAAGTTTATTGTGTTGGATATATCATCCACAAAGGAAGATTAAGTAATTTTGAATGTAATCCATAAGGTGAATAGAATTGGGGATCATTTCATAGGAGTGAAAAATAGTCAACCATAGAAGACCGTGCTATAGTGGTGGTTTTAGTGTAGGTTACAAAGGATAATATGTATTGCACATGCCTATATCATCGGGAATGTTGAGAATAAATTTCCCAACATGGTAAACTAGAAAGGGATCATGATGTAGTGGTCCCTATATAGTAATTATAGAGAACCTAGGAAAAATGGTTGAGGTCATTATAGTCATAATTCATTTCGTTTTGAGTAAAAAACAACTAAGGATATTTCACCATATCATAGATATGATCATAGTGAAATGGAGGATTATATGTGAAAAAATGGTAAGGTAAAACATGATCATGGTGGATTCTATGGATGAAGTGAAGCAATACGTTGAAGAAATAAAGTTCAAAAGAGTAAACACAAGATGGTCCACACCATATAGGTGGGCATGGTGGTTTGAGAGTGTCCCTATAAAACATTTGGAAGTCGAAATTGGAAATGGGGGTGTTTGATGGTGGTTGTGGTTGATATGTGGAGCATCGTGCCAAAACAACCAACAATAAGTGACTACGTCATAGTTCTTGGCGTCTTGGAGGAAAAAATTACAAAGGTTTTTAGTAGGCCATGGTGAAGGGTGTGTCGATGGGTGATGCATAGATTTTAGGATAAATCACTCTAATGATGCTTGAACAACTCTTAATTTCTTCATACATCATGGGACTCAAATTTAGGCCATGATTCAAGCTTGATGAAAAGTTTTTTTATATATATACATGTGATTTAAATAGATATTTAATTCACACTAAAAGTAAAGATACTAGATCCATGAAGTGGTTATTTTTTTGGATGCTAATGGAGGAATTATGGAGGTTTTATGGGTAGTTTTATTATCCCATAATGATGATGACATGTGTCCATGTGACTGGGTGTATGAACTACCTATTTTAAGAATATATATGAACTAGAATTTGGGATAAAAATTATGTATAGTCATATCTCAATTTTAGAGAAACAGAGGATTTCTAGGTGAGGGGATGAAAAGAAGAAGAAGAAGGGATTTAAATCTATTGAACACTCTTACAAAGATTTAGAGAATATTTTTGTGAAAATATTAAATATATGAGGTATTATATATTCACTCTAGAAGAAGAAAAAGGTTATGGGAGGTTATATTCATAGATCATGAAGGATCATCCCAACAAAACATCAACAAAGAATCTATTCATACCTAAGGATGCAATATAAGAAATTAATGTTGGATAAGGTACTGATAAGTCAATAATATATGTGAAGGAGATCATTTCCACTGATAGTGAGCATTATAAGGAATTTTTGAGGGAGTTACCCTTGGTAAGCAATGAGGTTCCCCTAAATGTTGTAAATTAATGAGCCTCAGAAAGGAGTGACTCAACCTAAACCCATTATAAAGGGAGTGACCCCAGTGAAGAGTAGTGAGATTTATAGTGATTTGGTTCTCAAAACAATGTCAATGAATGCTTCTTGGTCATAGCTTAGTGAGGGTGAATATTGGTAAAAATCCCTCTAAGTGCCTTTCATTGTTTCTTTGGGTTGTTTTTTTAGAAAAGTAGGATAACAAGGTCAGTTGTGAAGCTTCGGTGTAATTATTGACAAGTTATGTTGAAAAGTATCCAAGAAAAAGGTATGGAATCTATGAAAGTGGTTCAAAAATATTTTTATACATGTTTAAGGTGTTTCCCACTATTTGATAAATTTTTTTGTTCTAAAATTTAGAGAAAGTGAAAAGTTTCGTGAAAGATGTATATTTAGGACTACCACATGAAAATATAGAAAGTACATGGAATTCAAGAAATATTAGTGATTTATAAAATAAAGTTTCATGAATATGATAAGTTTTGTAAAGATTAAAAGTTATGTGAAGATGTTGTGTTTTTTTAGAAGCATCTGTGAATAAGAAATGTGATCATAATTTTCATGAAGAATGGGGTTTCATGAACTGAGTGTAGAGTTTCAGAAACATTCGATAGTGAGCATATAATTTTCATGAAAGGGTGTAAATTTCTATAAATAGGTGAATAACCCCCTATTTTGAATACATGGAAACATTAAAAAAGAACTAATGGCTCTAAATTCATGAAAGAATTTCTCAAAGGTTTATCTTTCACAAATCATTCCTAAGAACATCATTTCCATGAAGAAAATACTTTTTCCAATCTGATCAAGGTAGTTTTGAAAAATATTGGAGAGTTTTGTGAAGTGTTTTAAGTTTGGAGAAAGAGAAAAGTTTCATGAAATTTGAGAAAGGGTTGTTTAAAATTAAATCATACATGAACAAAAATTAATTATCCAAAAATTATATAGTAAAGTGGTATTCATTGAGTATATGAAATTTGAGCTTCATGATACACCAAATGAAGTGTAAAAAATATTAATTCAAGTGATCAATATAATATTCTTATGAAGGAGAAGTGAGTATAATATAGTTGAGAGATCAGGGAGATTTCAATTTTTGATTGGCAGTAAACCATGAGGGATAGTGAGTCTTCTCCAAACTTTGTAACAGTAGTATGCATTATTGGATTCATCACATCAACACATTTCCTTTGTATGATCCTTGGACTATCCTAGTTACGGGTGAACTAATTAAAATTATTATGTCATGTGCATGCTTTCATTTTTGGTCATACATTTCCATGGGATGGATAGAGAAGATCATTTTTTAATGAAAAAACAAGATCAAAATGGAGAGTTTTTTAATATATTATACCTTGATTCACCCCCATATCTATAACAAACCTACTATTTATTACACACTTAAACAAGATTTATTACATAAACTTCCACTTAAGAAAACTCTAAGGATCTAGAGGTATAGTGTCTTGGGAAAATTTTGAACATTTCATTACAACTTAGAACATAAAACACAACATCTTTATTGAAAACTTATTTTACATGACCACAACATTCTTTCATACTTAGCATTGCATGGGATAACCTGAGGACATTCATAAGAAAAGGGTGATCTATAAAGCCCAGTAAGGGAGTAAAAAAGTCATAACATGAATAATATAGTACATGTTAAGAAATAGGAATATCAATAAATCATAAGATAAACATGAACATAAAGGTATGATATAACATGATTATTATAACATGGAAATGTGGCAACAACATTTAACATGATATTAGCATGAATCAAGGCTCATTGCACATAGAGCATGAGTAAACCCTCATTGCACTTGAATTATCATGAGTAAACCCTCATTTCACTTGAATTATCATGATTAAACTATCATTGCACATGGAGTATCATGATACTATTCTTTACCCAATGCATTGGAGTGCTATCAGGGCGCACCCTTTATAAACATTTCATTTCATCCATAAGTGTGCCACATGGATCATACAACATGGATTCATTAAACATCATAATTTATTACAATAATACGAGATGTGGAATACATAAATTTAATTCCTAAATAAACAAGTACATGTGCATAAATGGTAATACTCTTTATAGAGAAATGGGTATGGTATTCACTTACACGATGATTTTGGCATGGGAAACATTGGTGTAACTTCGACAGTATAACAACATCAAATAGAAATCGAAAAATAGGTTCATGAGATAGAAAGGGGTATCTAATAATTTATAAATGAAATTTAAAGTAAGGGGGTCATGTAAAATAATATCCCAACATGTTTAATGGAATTTAAATGCATAATATAAAATAATTTCTTGAATGTAAATGAGAAGATAGAAATTTCTTACGGAATTTCGGTATGGTAATGGGTGTACATGGGAGGCATTAATGGGAGATAAAGAGGTATATCATCATTAAAAGATAAGTATTTAAGTATGGGGGAGGTTTGAAATCATACCCCAACATTTTTAATTTAAAATAAAATGGTATAACAATATAAAGAAATTTGGACAAAATTGAGAAAGGAAGAAATACCTTACATGGAAGTGTGATCCCAAAGGATTGGGAGAGGCTTGAGAGAGGATTCTCGGGAGCTTGGGGAACCCCGGGAGGATTATATAGAAAGGAGGGAAGAGTATGGACATGTTACAAGGGTTTTGAGTGAATATAATTTGGAGTTTGGGTGGGTTTATATAGGAAAAGAGGTGAATTCTTTAATATTTCACAAACTTGGGTTTTGGAATATATATAATTAAATATCTAAAACCACAAGACAACCCATGGTTTTTTTCCAAAGGGGATTAGAAAAAATTATTTTATAAATCCAATGGATGAAATTATTAAAATATTAGTCTTTCTTAGGTGGTGTTGAGTCACACTCTCAAGGAAATCATCTTAAAATGTTAAAATATTTTATAAGTCTTGGAGGGTCCACTAAGGTATCATAAAATTAATCAAACAAATATAAAATAAATTTATTTTAGAGGTGAAACATATATTTTCTTAACCATTTTATAGTATTTTATTACATCACTATTTGGTCATTATGATGTCATAAAACACATTATATATTTAAACTTTATTTAATTTTTACCCAAAAAAATTAATTGTCTCAGAAAATAATGAAAAATTAACTGTTAGATAATTTCAATGTAATGAATCCAAAAATGATATTCATTTTATTTAAATAATTTTCTAAATATGTGTATTTTATTTTTCAAAATAAAAACTGACATTTATTGAAAATTCATGGGTTTTGACAAAAACAGTTTTCAAAACTTAATAAAAATTACAATTGTATTCCTAAGAATTATATGATAATTTATATTTAAAAAAAATTAATTTAGTAATAATATTTTATTACTATATTATTTAATTCAAAAATCCATTAATTCATCAAAATATATTTCTTAATTTAATTTAAATATTAACTAAAAATACTATTTGTTATTTTAAAAAACCATTTACAAAGTAACAATAATAAAATGAATGTATATTATTTATAAAAAATAATGAACATAATCATAATGCTAGGTTCCACTTACATAACCCCTTATAACACTCACATAAGACCTAAGGTTAAGGTGTGCGATGGTGACAGACTCGTGGTGTGGCTTGGATAACATTTCTCAGGTGGTAATCTCTATTAAAATCCACTTCTGCCATAGGATGTTTCGTTCAAGCTTAACGTGTTGAAGCCCGACTTGGACTTGGTCAAGAGATAAGCCCAGTGATACTACCTCCTTTCTGAGCTATAATAAATGGGCTTCATATGGATCAATTCTACTGGATGAGGTCATCACTTCCTTTATCTGAGTAAATTGGATTTGTTAAAGCCCTATATTTATACTAATCATGTGATCACTACTCAACAGCTATATTAGAAATAGTAACAATTATTAATGGTATTTTAAAATCCAAAAACATAAAACCAAGAGAAGTACATATGTTTTGTATAACTATTTTATATAATAATATATTTAATTAGATCAAGAGGGATTTTAATTAATAAATTTTTCGATCGTTACAATATTCCCCCTTTAAGAAATTTCTCCCTCAAAATTTCCTTTTACAATACTAAAATAGATGAGGGTAACTCTGCTTCATCACTTCCTCCAATTCCCACGTTTCTTCTTCAAACTTGTGGTTTTTTCCATAACACCTTGATGAGGGGAATTATCATATTTCGTAGAAATTTTTCCCTACGATCTAAGATCTTCACCAGCTTCTATTCCTAGGATAGGTCATTATCTAATGGTACCACCTCTAGATTGATACATGTGATGGTTCAGGTATTACTTCCTCAAGAGTGATGCATAGAGTACATCATGTACTTGAGACAGGTTTGGTGGGAGTGTTAGTCGATAGGCCACTACTCCAATGTGGTAAAGGATCTAAAAAGGGCCGATATACCTTGGACTAAGCTTTCCCTTCTTCCCAGATCTCATAAATCTCTTCCACAATGATATGCAAAGGAATACCATGTCTCCAACATTAAACTCTATGTCTCATCGACGATTATCAACATAGCTATTTTGTCGACTCGTAGTAGCTTAAATGTGTTGTTGGATGGTCATAACCTTCTCCACCATTTCCTCAACCATTTCTATACCTAAGAGTTTTCACTCCCCAAATTCATCCCAATATGCTAGTGTTTTACACCTCTTCCCATAAAGGGATTCATAAGATTCCATTTAGATGCCTAAGTGGAAATTGTTATTGTAAGAGAACTCAACCAGAGGAAGATGTTGATCCCATCCTCCTTTAAAGTTCATTGATCATGCTCTCAACATGTCTTCAAGTGTTTGGATAGTCCGATTAGATTGGTCATTAGTTTGAGGATGATAAGCTATATTGAAGTTCAGCTCAGTATTTAGAGCATGTTGGAGACTCTTCCAGAACATAGAGGTGAATCTTGGATCTGAATCAGATACAATAGATAGTGGTACTCCATGAAGCCTTACCACTTATCTGATGTATATCCATGCCAGTTTATCTAATGAGAAATCCTTGAAAATTTCAATGAAGTGTGCAGTATTTATAAGACAATCCACAAAAACCCAAACATAATTGTTTTCTTTGTATATATTTGGAAGTCCGGTGATAAATTCCATGGTGATATTCTCCCATTTCCATATTGGTATGGGTAATGGTTGCATCATCCACTTAGACTTCTGCCTCTCGGCCTTTACTTACTGACATACTAGGAACTTTGATGTATACTCAGCGATCTCCTTCTTCGTGTTATCCCACCAATAATGCTCTTGGAGATCTTGATACTTCTTTGTGTTTATTGGGTGTATGGAGAAATTCAAACTATGTGTATCATCCAAAAGTTCCTTCTTTAACTCCATATTTTATGTAATTCATAGTCTTGACACAAATATCATAATTCCTTCTTCATTAACATTGAACTTCATGGATTTACCTTTTTTGATAGTTTCCAATTTCTTATGAATTCTCATATCATCCTTTTGATCATCCTTTAACCTTTCTAAAAGAGATAGTTGAGAAATAATTTGTGAAAAGATTGATGATGTTACCTTATTTATGATTCCCATGCCCATATTCATCAAATCTAAGAATATTGCATCCTTTTCAATTTTCATCAATGATCGAATCATTGGGTCCTTTCTACTTAGAGCATTTTCCACCTTGTTCTCTTTACCAGGGTGGTAATGGATTGAGAAGTCATAGTCTTTCATCAGCTCTAACCATCTTTATTAGTTCATATTCAGCTCTTTCTATGTGAATATATACTTTAGGCTTTTGTGATCTATATATATTTCACACTTCTTTGCAAAGAGGTAATGTCACCAAATTTTTAAAGAAAATATTACTACAACCAACTCTAGATCATGTATTGGATAGTTTTTCTCATGAAATTTAAATTTCCTTGACTCATAGGTAATGACTTTGTCATTTTTCATTAAAACATAGCCTAGGTCCTTCTTTGAAGCATCACTGAATACTACAAAAAGTTCTCCACTTGTGGGTAGTGTGAGCATAGGTGCAGTGATAAGCCTTTTTTTCAACTCATTTAATCTCTCTTCACATTCATCACTCTAAGAAAACTTGCCTCCATTCCAAGTTAGCTTGGTAAGAGAGTTTGAAAATCATGATAAATTTTTCACAAATCGGTGATAATATCCAGCTAACCCCAGAAAGCTATGGATATCCATCACTGATTTTTGGCCTTGTCCATCCCTCAATTACAGTTGTCTTAGAGGGATCCACATATATCCCATTGCTTTTGATGATATTACCCAATAATGATACCTCATTCAACCTGAACTCACACTTTCTATACTTTTCATAGAGCTTCTCCTTTCCCAAGGTCTCTAGTACAGTTCTTAGATAATCCTCATGCTCCAACTTGGTTTTGCATTATATTAAAATATTGTCTATAAATACTACCAAAAATTTGTCGAGGTAATCTCTAAAGACTCTATTCATCAATTACATGAAAAATTATAGAGAATTAGTGAGTCTGAAAGGCATCACTATGAATTCATAGTGCCTGTACCTTGTATGAAAAGCAGTCTTGGGGATATCCTCCTTCTTCACCCTTACTTGGTAATATCCCGAGTACAAATCCACATTGGAGAATTATTGTTCTCCACATTTTTTATCAAACAAGACATCAATTCATGGAAGAGGATACTTTTTATTTATCATGATTTTGTTGAGCTCGTGATAATCAACACAAAAGCGCATTAACCCATACTTCTTCTTGACAAAGAGGACTAGTGAACCCTGTGGTGAAGCACTTGGGAAAATAAAACCTTTATCCATATTCTTCTGTATTTGTTTATTTAGCTTCTCAATCTCCCCAACATCCAGTCTATATGGAGTCTTGGATATTGGTAAATCCTTGGGTATAAGATCAATCGATAATTCAACATATCTTCTAGGAGGAATAATAAGAAATTCCTCAAGAAACACTTCAATGAATTCCCTCACAATAGGCATGTCTTCAAGGATGGTTGCTTCCTTATACTCAATCATCTAATAAATATACACATTCTCATAGGTCAGTAATATCCATTCTTGAGATGATGGTGCTAAATTAGATTCATCCTCCTCCTTGCACTTTTATAGAATCGGGGGTCGATTTTCCATATGGAGAGTGATTTCCATCTCATAGAAATTTATGTTGGATCTATATAGGGAAATCCAATACTTTCTAATAATTTCATCAAATTCCACATATGGGAGTATTAATAGGTTCTTTATAAAGTTCAATCCACAAATTGTGACAAGGGATGAGTTATATTCATGGGTTGCAATTATTTTCCTATTTTCCATTCTCATCGACATCTCTACTTACATGATTTTTGGTGGTGTTGGGATTGTTCTACTAAACTTTCAAGATATAAAAGAATGCGTTGAACTAGAATCAAAACATTTTATATTCTTGAATGAATAACTAGAGTATCTATCACCACTTCATTGTCTGGGTTCTCTTTGGCGGTAGGGATGGAAAAAATATCACCCTTGCTTCATTGGAGGTTCTTAGTTGCCTCTGAAAACCCTTAGCCTATGACACTGGTTCTAAAAGCTTCATGGTTCTTTGTAGTTGAAGAAATGAACAAAGCATTGAGGGTTTAACAGAGTGTTCCTCTCATCTATCATAGAAACGGGTTTTTCTTGTCGATAGTTAATGGCCAAGTTCTCTTATCTTCCACACCTAAATCATTTCCTCGTCCCCTTCAGGCAATGTTTGGGGTGTTTCCTTCTGCACCTTTGGCAAGTGGGGTGCTGGGTTTTCTTATCACCGTTGTATTTATCTATTAGACCACTAGAATTAAAGTCTACTTTCAAATTCTTAACCCCATGATACCCCTGAGATTCTTCGATCTCCTTTTCTAATATAGGGGAACATCGGACAATTTTCTCATGGCTATCGAAGTCACGGATCGTTAGGGACTTCCGTAGGATGGGTTTGAGACCAACAAATAAGTGTTTAACCTTTAATTCAGTGGTAATGACAAATATGATGGCATATCATGAAAGACTTGTGTAGTTTTCCTCATATGCTCTAATGGATTCGTTTTCTTTTTTCTTGAGGGAAAGGAAGTCCCTTTCCATCTTAAGTTTTACGGTGCATGGAAAATATTTATCGAAAAACATTTTCTGTAAATCCTTTCATTCCAATGCCTCAATATCTTCCTCGGGCTTTATATTTTTTATCAATGTCCACCATTGTTCAACTTCAACCTTCATACAATAAGCATCCATAATAACCTTCTCTTGTTCGAAACATTTAAGGATGGAGAAGATCTTTTCAATGGACTTGATCCATTGTTTGGTGATTGAGGTATCGGATGATCCATTAAAAGTAAGAGACCTTTGTCTCATTAATCTCCTGATTGCATCTTGTTCTTTCTTAGGGGGTTGAACGTTCCTCTTGACCCGTGTTTTTATTCAAAACTTTGGTTAACTGAGATAGTATCATGATAAAGTTAGTGATTCCTTCTCCTTTCATATTGGGAATTTCATTAGAATAGTCTTAACATTTATCTTCACATAAACGGTTAGCTCAAGTCTACCTATTACTAGATATTTGCTGGAATAAAATAAAATTTAGGGGTAACACATAAAGTGGAATCAAATAACAAAAATAGATAGCTTATCAATTGCATTTATTTCATTAACTTGTGAATTTATAGGCTTCAATCTATGTTATCCATGATCTACTTCCCAACATATATTTTTTGGGGAATTTTTTTCCCCTTAATAATGGTTAATACTAAGATTATGAATTTACCAAATCATAACCCCAGGGAGTTTCATAACTAAGAGTGCAGTAAGGCCCATTTTCTTGCACCAGTTCCTATTCGAGTCTAGCTCAAAGTGGTGTTTTTAGGTTTTACCCCTAGATACATATGTACCAGAGCCACCTCTACTTGTTCGTATCTAGACAGGGATGTATTTTCTTTATAAACCACTTACTATATAGTCACCAAGATTTAGGTATTTTTTATTATACTTATTCTTATCCCGAATGCTTTCACTTGGTTTTTCTAATACTAATCCCAAAAATAACTAAACTTATCCTCTAATACCAACTATAACAACCTTTCTCTTTATTACATACTTAAACATGATTTATTACATAAACTTCCTGATGATATTAATATTTTCATGACTTATTATATACTCCCTTTACTTATTTTATATTAAATGTGCATAATTTGTGTGAAATATTAATGTTTTAATACTAAATATAATTTTTGAGCATTTTTAGAAGAAGTCAAATTGAGTAAGTTTACTATTTTATTTATAAATATCACCCTAATGATCCCAATTATGTATTTCTTGTTTTTTAGTATTCCTATTTCAATATCCAACATTTCATTATAAGGTATCATGGGTCAATTCTGCCATTTGAAGGCTCATATGGACCACACAAGAAGGCCCACAGAATCTGTGAAGAAACTGGACAATCCATGAAGATTTAATTACTAAGCTACATCCAGAAGTTAAAATTCATTAATTATCCTCAAACATTTGTATAAAAATTCAAGGATTCATGAATAAAAAGGGCCCAAATCCAAAAACAATGGGGCCAAATGATTTATTTAAACTCATCCCACCATTCTAGACAGGAATTAAAATCAGTAAACTATTCATAACATATCTCATGATGTAATCATCAAATAAAGCTGATATTTTTTAGTGTGAAATAAGAGATATATTGTGACTAATTTTTTGAATAAAGAATTCGTATTTAAATGCATCTTCCTATTGATAAACCCATTCGCATTTCTTCCTTCTAAAATGTTAGGATTGAAATGGACAGATTAACTTTGTTTAATCAACCGGACATAAATTTGGCTCCTTAAGTTCAATGGCTGCAAAAATTTCATAGTATACATAGGATATATTTATCAAAAACTTGTAATAATATCATATCTCAATATTCGGCTTTCTAATTTACCAAATTCGCGATACAACTGGAAGGGAATTTTTGGAATGCAAACATCCCACAACATTGGGCTATAAATACATCCCCCTCCTCTCCTTTCAAGGGTTTGGCATTTAAGAATAAGTAAGAAAATATTTCAACGACCAAATCCTTTCCAAGGACTTTATAGGACCTTCCATACTCAATTTTTCACTTGAGAGACCTTTCCTCCTCTCTTTGTTTTCATTTAATTTTGTGTTCTTCTTTGTTGTAATCTTGTAAGTCTTTTCTTTGTAATTATGTTTTAATGGAAGTTTCTTATTCAATATATCTTATTCTCATCCACCTTCTGTATTTTAATATTAATTTTATTAAAATAGTTTAAATATAGTTTAAACCATTTCCCTTCTTTTTCTTCCTCATTCAATTAAAATTCTATTTTTAATTTTCATCATCATTTGTGTGTGTGTGTTCAACGCACAACTCCTTTCTTATCCCTGTATTTTTTTCTCTTATTAATTCATAATCATAAATATAATAAACCATATTACTATTAATATCAATGTCTGATTAAATCTATTATTTTGGTGAGTCAAAATTTAGGGATGTTAAGTGATTGAGAGTATTTACTCGATGAATATTCTTTAATTTAACATTTGTTTTTGTTGGAGTTAACATGTCATGGATTAATGACTTGTTTTGTTTAACGTATGGTTTCCATGGATAATTGGAACTATAAATACACTACCATAAACAATATATGATTGATATTAGAACCCTAAGTTAAGTTAGGACTTGGATTAAAGCCTTAACCCTTAGGAATTCCAATCAATGTTATCTTGTTAAGTGGGTGTTAATTTAAATGCAATATAAAGAAAAGCTCAAGGATATCACAAGTTTAACTCCCTAAAATGAACTCACACCAATATTTATAAATTTTTTAAATCAATATTAATCAATCAATCAATTCATAAGCTCTGAAAACAAGCCCCCCCAATCAGAATACAAACGACTATTAAAAAGTATCATCGTCGAGGATTCGACCCGAGTGCTACTATACACATTAATAGAGCATCGGAACTTTGGCCGGTTGATAGGCGACAATCAGTCATGCATTTCACTTCCACTTAAGACAGCTCTGAGGATTGATAGGTCTATTGTATTTTAAAAATTAGGAACATTACATAAAAATTTATAACATAAAACACAATATCTTTATTGAAAACTTCTTTTACATGACCACAACATTCCTTTATACTTAGCATTGCATGGGATAACCTAAGGACATGAATAAGAAATGGGTGAGCTATAAATACCAGTAAGGGAATAAACAAGGAATAACATGAAGAATATATTACATGTTAAGAAATAAGAATATCAATGGATCACAAGAGAAATATGAACATAAAGGCATGATATAGCATGATTATCATAATATGGAAATGTGGTAACACCATTTAACATGACATTAGCATGATCCAAGGATAATTGCATATGAAGCATGAGTAAACCCTCATTGCACTTTAATTAGCATGATTAAACCCTCATTTTACTTGAATTGTCATTATTAAACCCTCATTGAACATGGAGTATCATGATACTATTCTTTAACCAATGCATTAGAGAACTATTAGGGCAGACCCTTTATAAACATTTTATCTCATGCTTAAGTGTGCCACATGGATCATACAACATAGATTCATTAAACATCATAATTTATTCTACGAATAAGATATGTAGAATACATAAATTTTAGTCTTGAATCAACAAGTATATTTTCATAAATGTGAATGCTCTTAATAGATAAATGGGTATGGTATTCACTTACATAATGATTTGGCATGAGAAATTTATGTGTAACTTTGGCAGCATAAGGACGTCAAATAGAAATCATAAAATGGGTTTATGAGAGAGAAAGGGTTATATAATCATTTATAAATTAAATTGATAGTAAGGGGGTCATGTAACATAATATCCCAACATATGTAATGGAATTTAGATGCATAATATATAAGAATTTCTTAAATGTAAATGAGAAGAGAGAAATTCTTTACGGAATTTTGGCTTGGTAATGGGTGAACATGGGAGGAATTAATGAGAGAGAAAGAGGTCTCTAATCATTCAAACATAAGTATGGTGGTATTAGGGAGGTTAAAAATCATACCCCAACATTTTTAATTGAAAATAAAATGGTATATAAATATAAAGAAGCTTGGACAAAAATGAGGAAAGAAGAAATCCCTTACTTGGAAGTGTGATCCCAAAGGTTTGGGAGAGGATTGAGATAGACTTTTTGGGAGATTTGGGAACCTTGGGAGGATTATATAGAGAGGAGGGAAGATTAGGGACATGTTCCAAGGGTGTTTAGTGAAGATAATAGGGATCTTGGGTGGGTTTATATAGGAAAAGAGATAGATTTCTTTAATATTTCACAAACATAGGTTTTTGAATCTATGTAATTAAATATTTAAAACCACAAAACAAACCATTGTTTTTTCCCATGGTTTTTTTCAAAGGGGTGTGGAAAAAATTATTTTATAAATATAATGGAAGAACTTATTAAAATATTATACTTTCTTATCTGGATGTGAGTCACACTCTCAAGGAAATAATTTTAAAATGTTAAAATGTTTTATAAGTCTTGTAATGTCCACTAAGGCATCATAAAATTAATAAATAAAATCTAAAATCACATTATTTTAGAGGTAAAACATTTATTGTCTAAAAAAACCTTTTATATTATTTTATTACATCACTATTGGGCCATTATGATTTCATAAAACATATTATATATTTAAATGGTATTTAATTTTTACCCAAAAATTTGACTATCTCGTAAAATAATGAAAAATTCACCGTTAGATAATTTTGACATACTGAATCAAAAAATGATATTAATTTTATCTAAATAATTTTCTAAATATGTGAATTTACATTTTTAAAATAAAAACTGGCATTTATTGAAAATCTATGGGTTTTGATAAAAATAGTTTTCAAACCTTAATAAAAATTACAATTGTATTCCTAAATATTATACGATCATTTATATTTAATAAAAAATAATTTAGTAATAATATTTTATTAAAATATTATTTAATTCAAAATCCATTAATTCATCAAAATATATTTCTAAATTGAATTTAAATATTAACTAAAAATATAGTATTTGTGCTTTTAAAATATATTTACAAAGTAACAATAATAAAATGAATATATGTTATTTATAAAAAATAATGCACATAATCACAATACTAGGGTATTTATACATAAACCCTTATAACACCCTCACAATACCTAAGGATAAGGTGTTTGATGGTGATATAATCTTTGGACGGCTCGGATAACATTGCTCAGGTGGTAATCTCTATTAACTTCCACTTCTCCAATAGGTGGTTCCTTTCAAGCTTAATGTGTTGAAGCTCATCTTGGTCTTGGTCAAGAGCTAAGCCCAGTGATTATACCTCCTTTCTGTACTCTGAAAAATTCACTTCATATGGATCAATTCTACTAGATGAGGTCATTGGTTCCTTTTTCTGAGTAAATTTGATTTGTTAAATCCCTATATTTATACTAATCGTGTGATCACTATTCAACGGCTATATTAGCAATGGTAACAATTATTAACGGTTTTTTAAAATTCAAAAACATAAAACCAAGTAAGTGCATATGTTTTATATAACCATTTTATATAATAATACATTTAATTATATCAATATGTATTTTCATTAATAAAAGTCTGGGTCGTTACAATCTCAGGGTATTTAACTAGGTAAAAGCAAAAATTGGTATCATAGAAAAAGGTTAAAATTAGTGATTCAATCTCAATGGATGAAATAAAGTTTATTAATCATAAATTTATTATGATCTTAAATGGAAACAATTTTCAATTGTGGAATAATTGGATGAAGAACTACTTCTGATCATTAGGTATGGATGTCTTTATATCTATGATGAATGGTATTTCTACCAATATAGATAGTGGATCTTCATTAGAAGTAGACCATAGAGAATTATATATTAATTCTAGAGGAATCAATGCTTTATGGTAAGCCTCATATAACACAATTTACATGAAGGTGATGGTATGTAAGTCATCACATGCCCTGTGGGAAAAGATGTTAAATATCTATGAGTGTGATTAAAAAGTTTGAGAAACTAAATTTTAGGTGCTACGGAACAAGTATGGTGACCGTATAATGCACATTAATGAGTCATTAAATGCATTTTTTCAGAGTAATGTTGTTTTAGAGGATATTTTTGGTCTTAGATAAATCCTCAATGTTTCTAAGATAATCAAGAACATCCTGAGAAAACCTCCACCTTAGTTTAATTCAAAAATATTTATACTTCAGGATAAAGATCCAAATGATATGACATTGGATAGTTTATATATCACTCTTGTCACATAAAATATGATAAATAATTATATTGAGTATATAGAAAAAGTGAAATACAAAAAGGTGGCATTCAGGCCATAAATAGGATCATCATAGAGCATGGTTGGGAAGAATAAGAGTTTGATGAATTCATGTCATTCCTTTCCTAAAATCTATAAAGGGGGAAATCAATTTTTAAATGGAATCTTACACTTATGTGCTTTTGATGTGGAATGTTTTTACATATTTTATCAATGTTACCCAAGAATTTTCAAGATGATGTTGAGGATTAAGATGAAATTGTCATGAATAATACTTCGTCCAATGTGAAAGGTAGGAAAATCATTAAGAAATATTTCTTCAAGAAGAATAACTTGATTTCATAGGATAATGATATTTTTTAAGATGCTGGGGAACAAGAAATTTAATAATGTAATGACCAAATAAGGAAAATTCTATGGTTATAGTTATATAAAATTAATAGACAAGATAAGAGAGAGACAATGAAGAAGGATAAGTGGAAGGAAGAGTTGATCTCCATGTTGAATTAGATTCCACTATTAAGGAGATAGATGTATGGAGATCCAAAATAAATAATTCTAATTGAGTGGTTCATCATTACAAACTCAATATATAATCATAGGAAGAATATAAGTTTGATCTAAAGGTGGAAATTGAAAATTTTAAGCCTTTAATGCCAAAGAACTCAAAAAATATGGGAAAAGGAACTGATTTTTAGTATTGGGAACCCCTTAGAAAAAGAGAGTGTTTGAGAGGGTAAATTGGATCATAAAAAACATAGAAAAAATAATTCTTATTGAAAAGAGAAATTTTTGAAGGAAGCAGTATTAACATTGGTAGACATATATAATAGATATTTGTTATATACAAATGAATAAAAGACTTTCCACAAGCTATAGTATAGAAATAATCAAACATTGAAATACTTTTGAATCTTTAAGAGTAACTGTTTTATTATTATTAAGTAGAAACACAAGAAGTTTGAATCTCGTGGATATGAGAGGATAATCTGTGGCTACTCGGGAAAGAGAAAAACATATAAATTCTTTAACAAGAGATTGGGAAAAGTAGTCGAACGCAATGATGTCATTGTAGTTGAAAATGAACAGAATCGTCAACAACATAGTGAATTGTTCTATGGTGATAGTGATGAGTAGGTAAGTAACTCAAGGGGAAAATAATTGGAAGATTTTTATTTATAAGAAGATACTGATGATGAAAAGGATGGCGTAAGACATGTATCTGTATATAATCTGAAGATTTGTTCTAAAATTTATTGGAAGAACATCATCAGTGATCAAGAACCACCAATACAAACAATAATAATGGAGTCTCTACAACATGTATCCTTCCTATATCAGGTAAATCTGAAATGATTTAAATAAGTATATGGAGATAAAAATTGGGTTCATGCTAGGAATGAATATCTTGATCAAATTGAAAAGAATCAGAAATGGGAGATTGTTTTAGGGATGATAAATAAAAAAATATTATCAAGACCAAATGGTTATTTTATAATAAATTGAATGAATACAATATAATAATTTAAAATAAACCATGAATGGTGTACAAGGGATACTTCCATATTGAGGGAATCGATGTAGAAGATAAATTTAAACCTTTTGAAAGGATGGATAAAATTTTATTATTCATTTCCATAACAGTGCAAAGGAAATTCAAATTTTTCTAGATGGACTTCAAATCTATATTTTTGAATGGGGTTTCAGAAGAATAGGTGTCCATCAAACAACCAGATGGTTTTCTTGCCCATAAAGATTAGAAAAAAATCAGCTAAAAATGGATTTATATAGATTGAAATAGGAACTGATATGGTGGTATTCAATACTTTATCAGTATTTTAAAAATCTTGGTTTTCAATGTGGTGGAGTTGATTACAATCTCTATGTCAAAAATGAGAGTAATAAAAGGATGATGGTGTTGGTTTATGTCAATGAAATAATATTTGGGGTATCAAATGTAGTGAAGTGAAAATATTTTACACAATTAATGATGTTCCATTTGGAGAGATGATAATGATTGGAGAGATGACATTTTTTTTGGTTCATAGGTGACACAAGGAATGAATGATATAATTAGTTCTTAATTCAAATATTCTAACGAGGTTCTAATAATATTTCCAATGGATAATTATAAGGAGATGAAAACTTCAGTGGCTACCCAGATGAAACTATCATAAGATTATAAAGGTATATCAGTCAATGTTACTGAGTACAAGAAAATTATTGGGATTATATTATACTTAACAGCAACAGGACCTAATATTGTGTTCACCACATTACAGGAGTCACAGTATCAAAGAAATTACAATTAAATCCACTAACTTATAGTGAAAATAATAATTAGGTATATCAAGTGTATGATGTATTTTGATTTAGTGTAAAATGAAAAATATCAAAAAGATTTATTGGGATATACTGACACAGATTGGGTTGGTTCATCATATGACATAAAATCAATGTTAGGTTGTGCATTGTATCTTGGAAAATTTTATATTTATTGGACAAGTAAGAAATAATATTACATTTATTTGAGAATCACATAAACATAATATATTATAACAACTCAAGATTTCATGCAGTTATTGTGGATAAAGAAGTAACTTAAAGATATGGGAGTTGAAGTGAAGTCTCTGATTATAATCCATTATGATAATTCAAGTTCTATAAATATTATAAAAAATACATTCCAAAACTCATGAATAAATCACATTAAAATCAAGTATCATTTTATCAAGGAGAAGGTCAATCATGGGTTATTGAAGTTGGAGTGCATGCCTACAGAACTTCAAGTTTAAAACATTCTAAAAAAGGCCTTACCCAAAGTAGAATTTAAAATAAATCAACCACCAATTGAAGTTTATTTGACTCCCCACACTTTAACTGGTGTGTAGGTGTAACCCACACTCATTGATACTGTAAAGGAGTTCCCTTTGGGTTCATTGAAAAAGGGGGTAAATGGAGAGAATAAATAGGGGTAGTTTTAAAATTTTATGATACTGAATTTTTTTGTTAAAATTTTATATATAATGATAGGTTAAATTTTAGGGTTCTTAATGATGGTAGTTTCCTAGTAGGGATGAGGAAGTGTTCTTCTCGAGGGACATAATTCTCCTTAGAGATGATGAAATGATTCAATTGTAAAGGAAGAGTTCTGTAATGGGGTATCTTGAGAATGAAGTGATTCATTGATGAACTTTGCATGATAATCTTATTTATCATGTTGATCATGGATTGTGTGGGCTTAGAGTATGTGTTGAATAAATCAATGATCACTATCTAGAGTCAGAGGATACAAATTGTGGGAGAAGAAGGAAGTGCACAAATATATGTCAAGGATATGATAACAGTAAGTTTAAAGTAGTATCAAAGGTTTATGAGTTGTCAACAAACTCAAAGGGGTTATTTTTTGGGAAAAATACCTCTAAGTTACTTAGTTTTGGTTTTTTTTTTGGTTGTGTTTTTTGAGAAAGTAGGATGAAAATGTTAGTTTTGAAGTTTTAGTGTGATTATTGACAAGGTATGTTGAAAAATATCTAGATATAGGAATGGAAAGTATGGTAGTGTTTCAGAAAGATGTGTGTACAAGTTAGCAGTGTTTACCAGTGTTTTCAAAAAAATTGGGGTTCAAAATTTAGAGAAAGGGAAAGGTTTCGTGAAAGATATAGATTCGGGACTACCTCATAAAATATGGAAAAAGAATAGAATTATTAAATATTGGTGATTTTTGAAAGAAAATTTTATAAAGGTGGTATGTTTTGTGAAGATAAAAATTTATGTGAAGACGCCATGATTTTCAAAATCAAAAAATAATGGGAAATATACTCATAAGTTTCATGAAGAAAGAGGTTTTAGGAAAAGTGTGTAGAGCCAAAAATAGTTGGTGGTGAGAATGAAAGTTTCATAAAGGGATGGGAATATCTATAAATAGGCAGCTACCCACACCTTTGAATATAAGTAATCCTAAAATAAGATCTAAATGAGCTAAATTTGAAAAATAACTTCCTAAAGGTTTTTATTTCAAGAAGAATTCATAAGAACATAAGTTCCATGAAGAAATAAATTGTGTCAATCTGACTAATGTAATTTAGTGAAAGTTTATGGAGTTTTTTTAAGTTTTGTAAGCTTCATTAAAGGTAAAAGTTTCCTAAAGATATATAAAGTTTTACAAAATTTTATAAAGGGTTGTGAGAAAGTAAATCTTACACAAACTATAAATAATTACCCATAAATTTTATGGTAAAGTGTGTAAGTACCTGAACTATTATAAAAAAATACCATTTTTTATTTATTTAAATGTCTCATCATGTAATATGGTTATAAAAAAAATAGGCACTTATTTTGTTTTATTATATCCAATTGAATTTTAATGATTGTTAAGTATCATTGTCATTGATAATATAGTCATTGAACAGTGACCACATGGTTAGTATAAATATAGGGTTTTAAAAATCCAATTGACAAAAAAAAGTGATGGTCTCATCTAGTAAGATTGTAGAGTCTTGAAGCTTGACGTACATGGACATTACATTACTTTTTCAGAATACTTAATACATAACAAAAACAGACACACAAGGACCGTAATAGTTTAGTGTATTTGGAAACTTGGAATGTAATCTTCTAATCATGGTGAAAGATCTTCAACATCTCCCATAAAGATATTCTCCTTTTTTTTCTTACTTAAAACCTTTCTTTATATCCTGGGGAAAAGAAAACATAAAAAGGGTGAGCTCAAATGCTCAGTAAGGGTAATCATGGATAAAATAAAACATATCATATACATTTGAACTTAGAAACATGAACATAATGTTTAAACATCAAAAGCTTGAGCAATGACATAAAACATGGAAGTGCGTAAGGCATAGATCATAAAGAAACATTAAGAATGAAAAAATAGCATGGGAATAAAACATGTATTTGTGGCAACCATTCAGCACTTGTTATGATTTCAATAGTAGCCAAGGCATTGCTGCCAAGACCATTTTAGTGGATAAAGTCCCATTCTGAATCGATTTCACTCCTCGTTCCAGTCCTGTAACACTGAACCGGATTAACTTACCATTCCAGCCATGTCTATATCATGATATATAAATCTTTACCCAATGCATTGGAGGGAGATATAGGTCACACCCATCGCATAATGAAATCATTCTTACTTGTGCCACAAAATAAACATACATCATTCATAAAAATCCAATAAATAAAATGGGTTTCATAAACATCATTCCATATTCACATAATCCATATAAAAGAAATGGATATCATTTCTTAATAAGAAAATTGAAACCATGTAAATCATAGAGACATCATACTTGAAACATACACATATGAAAAAATTTCATCTTAGATGAAAAATGGTTTTGATAAAACACTTGAAATGAATTCTTGAGGAAAATATCCTTTTTTCTTCAAAATCATTTTCTTTTCACAAAATGTCGTGCAATTTTAAAAGAAAATGATTTTTTTGAAAATAGTCATGAAATATTTTGGATGAAGCTTCATGAAAATAAGGCTTTATAAAACCGTAAAAATCCGTTTGTGCCGTAAAAGTTAAAAAAAACATTCTTCTCGTACTTTTTATGGAAAAGTCAAAAAGTACCTCGTAAAAGAAAGATTCCATACATACCAAGTAGTAAAAGTCAAAAATGGGTAAAAAGGACATTAAACATACATGAAACCATTTTTTGGAAACATGGACATGGATGAGAACAATAACCCCAGTAAATACTTACGAATAAACAATCTCGGATAAGAACGAGATTGGAAAAGTTATCCCTTACCTTAGGTCTGATATGCTTCGTATGGATCTGAACCTCCTGTATAATGATTTAAATAATTTAATTGACTTATTACAGAATCATATTCATTGTCATGATATCATATATGGTTCACTTATGACTTTATATTACCCATTCTTTTGTAAATTAATGTTAAAGTAGTGTTTTGGGTAAAATCGTTTCATTTGTCATTCGTGTTTTAACTTGTAATTATTCATATGATTACTTAGATCATGGTTACTTACATCCATAATGTAAAACATTATTTATATATAATATATATTCAGAATATACATATATATAATAGATCGATAAATGGAAGGAAATACACCGTTCATGGAGACGGTAGGCTATACGTACGCATGAACGATGTTTTCATTTCCTTATTGAATTGAATGGAATTAATTAGATGACATACATATATATATATACATAAATCCAGTATCATTATTATGTCATATATTTCACTATTAATTATTATATATACTTTATAATCATTTATGAATGGTTAATCATTAAGAATGAATCTCATCGCGTCGTGGAGACGGTATTCCGTACGTATGCACGAGCGATGATATCGTTCCCATGATCGTGGAATTTTATTGGAGTGTATGTATACTATAACAGAATCAATATCACTTTAAAATAATCATATATAGTTATTATTTACACCATTATACCCATCCAAGTAAGGTGGTGGTGGAAAATAGATTACACCACGGCGTGGAGACGGTATTCCGTACGTACGCACGCGCGGTGATTTTGTTTTCCGTAGGATGGATAGATGGTGAAATAGGGTTGTTTCTGTAACGCCCCGACCCTAGTTGCCCAGAGTCGGTGCATTATTACATAACATTGGCATGATCACAAGAAAGATCAAATCTCGAAAGACCGATTGGTTTAGTAGCCTTGGAAACACTAGATATATTCATAAGTTTTACATTGCATCATAAAATGAAAAACTACTACAAAAACATAATGTCTCCACAGTCCACACTATTATCCCCTCATAATATCCCTGCAGGTCATTCGTAACTTACTTCTTCACATCCTGGGGAAAATAAAACATAGAAAACGGGTGAGCTCAAATGCCCAGTAAGGATAACAATATAGCGGAACATTCAAAATAAGCATAAACATTTAAGGCAATGCATTAATAAAACAAAAGCCTTTTGAACTTGAACTTGAACATAGTATGGCAAAAGTAAAATGAAATAATGACATTTACTTATTCACATGGATATTCTACTAATCAAATAATCACATTCAAAATCAATAACCACTTTCATAATTATGGAATGCATAATGCTGAACTTTAATTTCTTTGTCAAGGCCTCATCCCAAGACCTTGGGGCTAACTGTAACCGGAACCCAACCCGGAGTGCCTCTAATAACCGGACACCAACCCGGAGTGCCTCTAATAACCGGACACCAACCCGGAGTGCCTCTAATAACCGGAGACCAAACCGGAGTTCCTCTAATAACCGGAGACCAAACCGGAGGGCTTACTTTTACCGGTCCCCAACCTGGAACATACTTGTCTAACACATTCATCTGAATGAAAGGTTGAAATATAAAATAAACGTCCGGATTACAAATAACTTATGAAATGTCAATACTCTAAACAAAAACCATGAGTGACATAAGAATAACTTATCCACAGTCAAAAATATCACAAAACCTTCAATAAAATATGGATGTTTTGTACCATAATAAATCAACTTCAAATAAGCTTAAAATTCATCAAAGGATGTTGACATAAATGAAATAAAGACTACTTTAGAAAAATATCTATTTCTATTTTGAAATAATTTAAGAGTCTTATATTTATGAAATAAAACATTTTTTTGAAAATATTCTTATTATCTTGTAAGGGAAGCTTTGACGATTTTATAACGGCGGTAAATAGCCGCACCCGCCGTATAAGTTAAAAAAAACATTCTTACCTTAAATTTGTCGTAAAGGTTAAAAGTGCCTTGTTTGGAAAACGACGGAAAGATTCCTTTCGAAACACATAAGGGTATAAATGACTTTAACCCATATTCTTGTAAATAGTAAAAATGTTTTGAAATACATTATTAAGAAAACATGGATGTGGATGATAAAGAGATCCCAATAGATTATTACGTATAAACAACCTCAGATAATGAAGAGATTGTGAAATAACCCTTACCAATTTGGTAACTTATGAAACATACAACCCATGAAAGAGGTATCATACAATGAATATGTAAATACACATAAAGTAGAGTGTATTAGACAAAGAATATAATTATGGGTAGTACATATACCACACAAAAGGTGATGGTGGCAATATGACATGAATCTCACGGAAATAAGGAGTGAGATGAAAACCCCTTACCTTGTAATTTTCCTTGGTTGGGGTAGGTTAACCTCCTGTATAATGGTGAAATAATTGTTATTAAATTATACAAGAATCATATACATTAATATGATATCATATATGATCTTTTAATATTGATTTGGTAATAATATCTTAGTATTATCGTTGTTTCGGGTGTTAACTTACTTGTTTTATTTTATATGTTTTGTTACTTAAGTCATGTTTGTAATGGATAGGTTGTATATTATTCATATCCAGAATGATATCAAGTCCTTAAACATCATTTTTAAATCATCAAATGATAATTATACTTGAATGGATACGATGGAGAATGAATCTCATCGCGTTCGTGGAGACGGTAGTCCGTACGTACGCACGAGCGACAATATCATTCTTTTGATATTAAAATTATATATAAATGGTTGTTATATCATATATATAGAATCATTAACATGTTATATTTATTATTTACATGAGTTACATATCATTATTATACCCATCCAAATAATAATATATTGAATAACAATTACACCACGACGTGGAGACGGTAAGCCGTACGTACGCACGTATGGTGACATGTTATTCAAAGGGTGGATAGAATACTGAATATGGTTGTACCATATTTACAATAACATCACAGTATATGTGAGATACTAGAGTTATTATTTTAGAATGGTAAGAACCAAGAAAGAAGAAGTGGAAGAAGAAAGGAACATAAAAAGGTGTGGTGAAAACATTACCTCTTCTTCGGGTTCTTCCTTTTGATTTGATAAAAAGGGCTCCTTAGGTTGGCTTTCTGATCAAACTAAGGCCTCTAGGTTGTAGTGAGGGAAGTTGGGAGAGTATTTGGGCAGAGTTTGGCCGAACCAAAAGGCTTTGAAGGTGTGAAGAAATGAGAAGGAGGAGTGCCCTTTTATAAGAGGGGTGAGGGGCACCTTTGGAAAAGCTAGAAATATTAATTTATAATAAATTCATATTTGGTTTCTAATGGCTCCAAAGTTGATTATTTAAATGTTAAGGTGGGGATAGGTCGAAAACCACTCAAAAAATATAATTTAGACAGGTTTGGGTACTTATATTAACCTTATCTTTAAGTATTAACTCTAAGTTAATTAGTTTCACTTTTACAATGTCTCTTTGTATTTTTATATAATATGGTTAATAAACTTACTATATACATCCAAGAGACCCCCAAGTGGTCCATTAATGATGAACATATCATTATATAAGTCTTTTTGCCGAACCTTAGACTTTTAGGAATTTAATATCAGTTAATAATATAATATTTGTTTTAAGAACTCTTTTATGTCAATTTTGACACTATTCAATAGTTGATTTTTTTGAAACTCATAACAGATTGATTACTTCAAACAAAGTCAATTAAATCAATCCTAATATATCATATTATCCTAGAAAATTAGTTTAATTTATTAAAAGTTTCATATTATATTTATTTGGGTATTTATAATATCAATTATTTTAATTTTTCACTATTATAGTAATTAATTCATCATCATTGTGTCATAAATAAATTAAATTATTTAATGTCTAAAAATTATAAATAAAATATCATTATGTAGGAAATCTTTTTATCTTTCTAATTAATATTTATAATATAAAATCCAACATATATAACCCTGTGTAAAAATTGTTTTGCTAAAAGATATATGCTTGTGTCATTTTTGTATTCATTTTAACTTAATTAAAATAAAGTGTCCCTATCACCTACAAGTGGCACCATGGGGTCCCAAAATAGACCCAAAGATGCCTATGGTCGAACATGTATCAACCAATAAGGCTAGGACACGTTTTAGGGTAATTTAGTATTATTATAATATTATTTTTTAACCCTTATTTACCGGATTTACCCTTAACCATGGTAAATAAAATATTTACCGCAGTAATTATTCAAAATGTCTAAAAATAAAAGTTACCTATTTACACAATTTTAACATCCTGATTCCAAATATGGAATCCATTTTTCTAAATTCAAAACACAGAAGTGGCAGAAATTAATTTAAAATTAATTCCCGCTGTCAAAACAAAAAGCGTGTTTTTAAGAGATAATAACTATCAAAAGATTGACACTTGTTTATGTTCAGTTTAATTGTAAAATTATGTCCAATGACCAACATTATATTAAATGGTAAAAATATATTCTAAATATACTTTAAAACCACTCAAATTCATAATTTATCACTATTAATTATTTTGATTAAAAAAGTTGTTTTTAATTAAAATTTAGTAATTTTCACTATTCATCAAAATATGAAAGTTATCCGAAAAGTACCAAAATTTCACCGTAGGCTAAATTCGATACTCCGAATCCAAAAATGAAGTCCATTTTGAGAGATAAAATTTCTAAAATTTTAAAAGGTAGGTATTACTATTCATAATGGCTTGTTTGATTGGTTGTGGTGTGTTAGAACTCGAAGTTGCGCACAACACACGCTACTGTATTATTCAAAGGAAAGCGTACCGTGGAAGCTTGGGATGTTTCATTTTAAATTTTTTTGATGTCCCCATTTAGTCAAAAAGTTTAAAATATTGTATTTAAAAAGGTTTCACTATTAAAAGTTGATAAAAGTGCAATACTGAAAATGAATCTGTTCTGGCATTACGTCTAAGAAACTCATAATATGGATTTAAAAATTATAAGGATTATATAAAGTTTAAAATTTATTTAATACTATTCATAACCTCTTTTGAACGGCTTGTTTGGTAATTCATGGTGTGCTTAAACTCGGTGTTGGGTGTAGTGCAAGTTATTGTATTATTTTAAAGAAATAACACACTATGAAATCTTGGGGTGTTACAGTTTCATACTTATAACAAAATATCATTATATGAGTGATACTTATGTTATTACTTCATAATGAAACAACCAAAGAAGAAGAAGTGGAAGAAGAAATAAAGTTGAAAGAATCGGTAACGGACATTACCTCTTCTTTGAAGCGCCTCTTTGAGACCTCCTCTTAGAGCACTAAAATTGGTATTTGAAGAAGACGAGAACCTCTAGGATGTTTATAGGGAAGTGGAGAAGAGAATGTTTTCAGGGTTTGGCCGAGCTTCAAGGCTCAAAATGGTGTGAGGAAGAGAGGGAGGAGGTGCCCTTTTATAAGGGAGGAGAGGGGCACCTTAGGAAAAACTAAAAATATTATTTTATTATAAAGTCATATTCGGTTTTTAATAGCTCCAAATTGAGTTATTTCGAAGCTAATGTGGGTATGGGTCTAAATAGTATCATCCAATAGAATTTAGAAAAGTTTAGGTTTCTATTTTAACCTTATCATTTAGATTTAACTTTAAGTTAAATAATTTTTCTTTTACCGTGTCTTCTTGTTTTCTTACACTATAAGGTTAATAAACTTACTATAACAAGCCAAACGAACCCCAAGTTATTTATTATTAATATATATAACATTATCTAAGTCATTTGGCAGAACCTTATATTTTTAGGAATAAAATAACAATTAATAATATCATATTTGTTTTAAAAACTATTTTATGTCAATTTTGATACTATTTGGTAATTGATTTTTGTGAAAATCATAACAGAAATATTAGTTCAAACAAAGTAAATTAAATCAATAATAACATGTCATATTAACATAGAAAATTATTTTAATTCATAAAAAGTCTCAAATTACATTTATTTGGGTATTTATAACATCAATTATGTCAATATTTCATTAATAAAATAATTACTTCATCATCATTGTGTCATAACTAAATTAAATTATGTAATGTCTAAAAATTAAAAATTAAATATCATTATGTAGGAAATATTTTTATCTTTCTAATGAATATTTATAGTCGAATTTATCTTATGTATAACCCTATATTAAAAATGATTTACTTATTAAACTTTGATTTTAACTATTTTAACCCTTCTTTAAATAAATTAATAATAAATGTCCTAATCTAATCCAAGTGGGCCTAAATGGTCATATTTTATTCCTAAGGTTGTTTTTGGTCGAATTACACTTATCCAATAGAATTAGGACATGTGTTAGGGTAATAATAATACCATTTTTACCCTTAATTACCCAATTTACTTTTAACTGTGGTAAAAAAAAGTAAAAAGTTACTATTCACCAAAAATTATTTTCATCTCATTGAACCAAATTTTACTTACTGAAATCAACCGTGTCTCTCAGATTTTTGAAATTCCACTCACAGAAGCGGTAAAATTAAGTTTTATGAAAAATTCATTTTTTTTAACTACCACTTAGTGGTTTCACTATTCATCAAAAAATGAAAGTTTCCAGAAAAATACAAAAATTAGGCCTAAGCTATATTTGATATTATGAACTCAAAAATGATGTCTATTTTACCAAATTCAAAACATATCATTTTCATTAATTAATTTAAAAATTAATTCCCGTCGTCAAAACAAATAGTGTGTTCTTAAGAGATAATAACTATCAAAAGATTGACATTTGTTTATGTCTGGTTTAAATGTGAAATTACATTCAATGACCAACATTGTATTAAATTGTAAAAATATATTCTAAATATACTTTAAAACCACTCAAATTAATAATTTATCACTATTAATTATTTCTATTAAAAAGGTTGTTTTTAATTAAAATTTAGTAATTTTCACTATTCATCAGAATATGAAAGTTATCCGAAAAGTACCAAAATTTCACCCTAAGCTAATTTCTATATTCCGAATCCAAAAATGAAGTCTATTTTAAAAGATATAATTTATAAAATTTCCAAAAGTTGGTATTACTATTCATAACGGCTAGTTCATAATAATATTATAATAATATCTCGTTTAGTGAAACTCAATATTGCATACTACACATGCTATCGAAGAAGGTCGCAATTGCGTGTAATGCAAGGCAAGTCAAGGATGCGTGTTGTTCAAGATTCTTTTGGTGTAGTGTACAACACAAGACATTAATGAAATTAAAAAGAATATTTTTCATAAAATCTCGGGGTGTTACAATGATCATACCCAATAAATCCCATTTATCAAATCTTATGGTGGAGATAGCATTTCTAGCCTTTTACCTTGACCAATCCCAAGTTGAGATTCGATAACTTAAGCATGAGAAAAATTGTTTATAGGAGAAGTTCAATCTCATCGAGATCTTCACCCAAACCATATTCACCGAACCACCCCATGAAAGTCCCACCATCACACACCTTACTCTTAGGGTGTTTGATGGTGTATTAAATGGATATGTATAAATACCCTAGAATTATCGATATGTACATTATTTTTTATAGAATAGTGAATATATTTTCATCCTACTATTTTTACTTTGTAAATGATTTTTATTTTGATAAATAAAACACAAATTTTATTTTTAGTTAATATTAAAATTAAATTAATTAATTTATGAATTAATTTATTTTTTTGAAATAAATACTTATTTAAATTTTTTATATCAAATATAAATGATCATATAATTTTTATGAAGTCAAATGTAATTTTTATAAGGGTTCGAAAACTGTTATTGTTAAAAACCCATCATTTTTTAATAAATGTAGATTTTATTTTAAAAGTAAAAATTCACGTATTTATAAAATGATTTGATAAAATTAATATTATTTTTGGAATCAGAATTTAGAAATTATCCAATAGTGAATTTTTCATAATTTTCTAAGATAGTCAAATTTTTGGGTAAAAATTAAATATCGTATAAGTATACATTGTGTATTATGACATCATAATGACCCAAAAGTGATGTAATAATTACTATAAATGGGATCTAAAATCAAATATATGTTTTTAAATTAAAATAATGTAATTTTAAGTTTCTTTTATTTATTTTTTAAATCCATTATGAATCCTCCAAAAGTTATAACATATTTTATGTTTTTAAAATATTTTCTTTAAGAGTGTGACTCACCTACACCTAATCTAGATAATTATTTTATTAATTTATTACATTTTACTTATAAAATATTAAGAAACACCTACTTTTGGTAGAAACCGTGGGCAAAAATCATGGGATGGCTTTTGGTTTGGGATATTTTATTATGTAGAGTTTAAAACCTAAATAATAAATAAATCCCCCTCTTTTTCTATATAAACTCACACAAGCTCCCATTTATCTTCACTAAAAATTATTCGAATAGGACCATACTCTACCCTCCAATCAATATTGTACTCTCAATGTGCCCTAAAGCTCTCAATAATCCCCTCCCAAACTTTTGGAGTCGCACACTCAAGTAAGGGTCCTTCTTCTCCTCCTTTCAAATTCAAGAACCTTCTTTGATATTAGTTCTTTTAATTTCAATTGGTTATATTTTCATTAATTTATAATAATTTCCTTAATATAAAATTTATGTTATTTGAATTAGAGATCATTAATCCTCCCCCATTTGGACCCTTACCTAAGCTATTACTGTGCTAAAATCCTATAAGGGATCCCCACCTTCTCTTCTTTATTCAAGTTTCATTATGAACTTATGCATTATATTTCCATTTAATAAAGTTGGTACATGTATTTCCATGTACCTATTACTTCTCATTTTAATTATAAATTATTATAGATCCATTTTTCTCTTATTAACCATTTTTATGAATTTTTAAGTAATAGGTACATGGAAATTTCACCACAATTTTCAATGCCAAAACAATTGTGTAGTGAATACCATACCTAGGTATCACTTCAATAAATTGGGTAATATTTAGTATCATTATGAATCATGTTGGGACAGGTATTGAAACTTATTCTTTTATGGGACTTTTTATACCAAGATGACTTGGCAGGTTTATCCTTGACCTATGTTTATGATTCATTGTTTTAAGTTGTTGCCACATTTGTCATGTTATGATTATCATGCTATATCATGCCTTATTATTCATGTTATTGTTATTCCTCATTGATATTATTATTATCTAACCAATATCACTTGTTCAATTTTTATTTCCTTACTAGTCTTTATAGCTCACCCCTTTTTTATGTATGTCCTCAGGTTATCCCATGCAGTTTTAAGTTTGAATAAGTATTTTGAGAAAGTTAAAGAAGTTTTTAATAAATATATTGTATTCCTTATTTTATGTTTCTATGTAATGTACCTAATTCACAAAGACACTAGAATTATCGATCATCTGGGTTTTATTAAGTGTATTTATACGTAATAAATCAAGTATTAATATGTAATAAAGATTAGGTTTGTCATAGTTGGTATCAGAGGAAAAGTTTAGTTATTTTTGGGATTAGGATTAGAAAACTATATAAAAAGACTTATGGATAAGACTAAGTATAAAAAAACACCCCTAAATTTTGTTAATTGTAAATTAAGTGGTTTATCAAGAAAATACATCCATGTCTGGATACTACAATTGGACGTGGTTCTGGCATATATGTACCTAGGGATAATAACTCTAACAAGGTGTCCTAGGCCAAACTCATGGTAACCTGGTACACAACAATGGACCTTACTGTAAACTTGGTTTAACACTATTAGTGGATATTATTAGTTAAATTTATAATCTCATTATGAACCATTATTAATGAAATAAAAGAAAAATTCCCATAAGAATATATGTTATGAAAAAGATTATGGATAACATAGATTGTAGCCTAGAAATTCATAAGTTAAGAAAATAAATGAATTTTCTAATATTATCCCTTTAATTTCATTGGATTAACCTTTATGTTTTTAATAGTTTAAAAATAATCATCCCTAATTGTCCCATTATTCTAGTCAATGGCTGAAAATAGAAGGAATCAGGTAAAAAATCAATACGACGAGCAATGTGATGACTGCCCCAATGAGATGCACAACCCAATATGAGTAGGAATTGAGAAATTTATAATGATAATATCTTGTCTAACTTAGGTTATGAATAAAACCCTAGATTAATAAAAGCACCCAAACCCCCCTAAGAGAGAATAATCTTCAATAGAGATCTTTATGAAACAAAGGCCTCATACTTTCAATGGATCATCTGATCCCATAATTTCTGAACAATAGATCAACTCCATTGAGAATATCTTCTCCATATTTCAATGTTCTAAGTAAGAGAAGGTTCCATTGGTTATTTATCATATGGAGGTATAAGTTGATCAGTGGTGGTCCTTGATTAAGAATACAAAGTCTGAGAAAGAGATGAAAGCAATGGAGTGGAAGAAATTCTAGAAAAAGAAATCTAAAAATATTTTCCTTGCACTCTCTGACTTAAAATGGAAAGATATTTCCTTTCCCTAAAGTAAAAAAGATGACGAATATATCAAGATGTGTGAGAAAAACATCACAAAACATACACGATATACCTATGGATTTGTCATTACCTAAAAATTCAAGGTTGACCACTTCTTTGGTGGGCTAAAACCTAGTCTAAGAAAAGCCTTGGTGATCTGTGTCTTTGATAAATATAAGGAAATTATTTTATGTTCCCTCAAAGTTAAAATGTAGATCAGTGAATCTTAAGGGTATTACAGGGATAAGAAGGGTAAAGTGGAATTTAATTTTTCCGGTCTGATAGAGAAATAAAATGGTGCCAAGAAATTTCAACGTTCCACTTGTCAAATGTGAGGGAAGAATCACCCCATAAATTGCCTAAGGGGAATGAATAAATGATTTAGGTGTGAGAAATAATAATACCTAGCAATAAATTTATGACAGGAGAAACCCACTAATATGATGGAGGAAAGGAATGCTCTAGTTAACCCTTAGTGCATTGTTCATTTCTTCAACTGCAAGGAACTAGGACACTTTTAAAACCAATTCCCTAAGCTAAGAGTTTTTAGAGATAACCAATATCCTCCAAGGTAAAAAGGGTGATATTTTTCTATCACAACCACTGAGGTGGATCCCGACAAAAAAGTGGTGATAGGTACTATAGTTATTCATTCAAGAATAGATAATGTACTTTTTTATTTTGGTTCTACACATTCCTTCATATCACAAAATTTTAGTAGAACTATTAAAATACCACCATAAATCATGGGAGTAGATTTATCAGTGAAAACATAAAATGAGGCAATTATTACATCACAAGTATATAAATCCTACCCTATCAAAGTTTGTGCAATGAAATTCCCACCAAACCTTTTCATACTACCTTTGGTGAAATTTAATGTAATTCTGGGAATGTATTGGATTTTTCTATATTGAGCCAACATAAATATCCATGAGAAGGGAATAACTCTGTATTACGAACCAGCCCCTAATTCTGTACATGTGCAAGGAGGGGGATGAATCTTATTTATCATCATCATCTCAAGCATGGATGTTACTAACCTATAAGAAAGCATATCTAGCTTAAATGATTGAGTCTAAGGAAATAACTATCCTCGAAGAAATTCCTATTATGAGGGAATATGCTAATGTGTTTCTTGGGGAATTGCTTGGTCTTCATCCTAGCAGAGAGGTTGAATTTTCAATCGATCATATACCCAGGGTGTTTCCATTATCCAAGAGTCAATATAGAATGGTGGTTGTAGAACTTGAGGAGATGAAGAAACAACTACAGGAGAATTTGGATAAAGGTTTCATATGCCTAAGTGATTTACCATGGGGTGAACCAGTCCTCTTCATCAAGAAGACTAGTGGCTCAATACAGCTTTTCATCGATTATCATGAGCTCAATAAGATCATGATAAAGAAAAAGTATCATATGTATCAGATTGATGACATGTTTGATCAGCTATGTGGAATACAATACTTATCCAAGTTATATATTCAGTCAAGATATTCTCATGTAAGGGTGAATAAGGAAGATATCCCCAAGACCACTTTTCATACAAGGTAAGAGCACTATGATTTCATAGTTATTCCTTTTATACTAACTAATTATCTAGTAATATTTAAGGAATTGATTAATAGAGTCTTTAGAGATTAAATCAACAAATTTATTGTAGTATTTATAGATTATATTCCAATATACTCTAAAATCAAGGAGGAGTATGAGGAGCATCTTAGAATTGTGAAAAAGACCCTGTGGAAGGCGAATCTTTATGAAAATTATAGAAAATGTGATTTTTGGTTGAAGGAAGTCTCTTTCTTAGGTAATATCATCGCAAGAAATAGGATATATGTGGACCCTTAAAAGATATAAGCAATTTAAGGATGGATGAGTCCAACATCTGTGATAGATATTCATAGTTTTCTTGGGTTAGCTGGGTATTATCACAGATTTCTGGGAAATTTATCATAATTGTCAAACCCTCTTACCAAGAATACTTGGAAGGGAGTCAGGTTGACTTGAATAATTAATTTCAAGATATATTCATTTAGTTGAAAAGTAATATTATCATTCCACCTATTCTCACACTATCCACAAGTGGAGAAATTTTCGTGGTATTCAGTGATGATTTGAAGAAGGGATTGGGTTGTATGTTAATAAAAAATGAAAATTTCATAGCCTATGATTTAAGATAGTTTAAATTTCACGAATATAACTACCCAATGCCAGATCTAGAGTTTTTTTAAAAAGGTTGGGGTCGAAGCCTCATTTTATTATTAAATCAAATCAAAGACCTCCTTTAACTGGGTAGAGGGAGACACATTACATAGCCTGAAGGCCCAGTGGTATTGTTGCCCATTACATAGCCCATAGGCCCAAATTTTTGGCCTAAGGCCCATTCAGTGAATACTAACCCGGCTGCTACAGTGCCTGCCTCTGCTACAGTACCTGGCCGCTGGTACAGTATCCTGCCGCCGCAACATTACCCGCTGATCAACAGTACCACCGCTGCTACTGTACCACTATAGTACTGCTACAGTAACCTGCACCCCATGGGTTTTGAACCCCCATTTTTCATGTAGGATTACAGGGTGCTTACCACTAAGCCAAACCCCAACTACTCCAGATCTAGAGTTAGATGTAGTGATCTTCTATTTTAAAATATGATGGAATTATCTCTTTGGGGATAAGTTTTAAGTATACATGGATTATAAAATCCTCAAGTATATATTCACATAAAAATATCTAAATATGATCCAATGAATATGGTTAGAGATGATCAAGTTCTATGACTACTAAATACACTACCATCCTGGTAAAGAAAGTAAAGTGGTGGACACTCTAAGTAGAAAGGATCCATCAATTCTATCATCAATGAGAATTGAGAGAGATCCAGTCTTCTTAAATTTTAAAATTATGGATATGATAATCATAAAGGAATGAACATCATCAATACTTTCACAAATGATTGCTTAGCCATCTCTTATAGAGAGGTTAAAGGATTCTAAAATAAATGATGTTGAGATTTATAAGAAGGTAGAATCCATGAGAAAGGGGAAGTCCTTAGAGTTTAAAATTTATGAAGAAGGAATTGTGATATTTGGGTCAAGACTATATGTTATATCAAATCCTAATTTAAGGAAGGAACTGTTGGATGATGCACATAGTTCAATTTTTTCCATTCAACTTGGAAGCACAAAGATGTATCAAGATCTCCATGAGAACTATTTTTGGAACAATATAAAAAAGGATATCACTGAATATACATCAAATTGCCTGTTATTCCAAAAAGTAAAAGCTTAATTGTATAATTATAAGGGGATGATGCAACCATTACCCATACCAACATGTAAGTGGTACAAAATAACCATGGACTTTGTCACTATACTTCTGAAAAAAATCTAGGGAAAATAATGTTATATGGGTTGTTGTGTATTTTCCTACAAATACAACTCACTTTATATCAATTCAAGAGTACTTCTCACTGAATAAACTTTCACAGATATACATCAGAGAAGTGGTAAGGCTGATTGGAGTACCACTATATATTTTATCTGATCAAGATCTTAGATTCACCTCTAAGTTTTGGAAAATTATCCAACATGCTCTAAAAACTTAGTTGAACTTTAGTATGGCCTATCATCCTCAAACTTATGGTCAATCTAAGTGTAATAGTCAGAAATTGTAATACATGTTGCGAGCATGTTCTATAGACTTAAAAGGAGGATGGGACCAACATCTTCCTTTGGTCAATTTTTCTTACAAAAACAGTTTACACTCGATCATACGAATTGATCTCTATGAATCCCTTTATAGGAAAAGGTATAGAAAACATGCATGTTTGGATGAATTTGGGGAATGAAAACTACTAGGTCCTGAAATGGTTGAGAAAATGGTGGAAAAGTTTAATACCATTCAGAAGCACATCAAGGCTGCTCAGATTCGACAGAATAGTTATGCTGACAATCATCGATGAGACCTAGATTTTGATGTTAGAGACATGGAATTCCTCCAAATATCTCCATGGAATAAAGTGATGATATTTGGGAAGAAGTGAAAACTTAGTCCAAGATACATCATCCACTTTGAGAACCTTGATATCGTCGAAGTGGTGGCTTATCTACTAGCACTCCCAACGAACCTATCTCAAGTACATGATATATTTCATGTATCCCTATTGAGAAAGTACATATCAGGACCCTCACATATACTCAATCCTAATGTGGTACTATTGGGGAATTACCATTCCTATGAGGAGTAGCTGGTGAAGATATTAGATCATAGAGAAAAAAATTACAAAATAAGACAATGAACCTTGTCAAAGTACTATGGAGAAACCAAAAGTTTGAAGAAGTAACATGGGAACTATAGGAGGTGATGAATAATAGTTACCCTTGTACGTTTTAGTGTGGGAAATGAAAATTTTGAGGGAAAAATTTCTTAAGGGGTATGATTGTAATGACCCCAACTGATATAAAAAAATTCCCCATTTTAATTTATTTAAATGTCTCATCATATAATATGGTTATAGAAAACACATGAACTTATTTTGTTTTATTATTTACAATTGGATTTAAATTAACATTAAGTATCATTACCATTGATAATATATCCATCGAACAGTGATCACATGGTTAGTATAAATATAGGGTTTTAACAAATCCAATTGACATAGAAAAAAGAAGTGTTATCCTCAACCAGTAGGATCATACCCTATAAAGCCCATTTATCAGAGTTTCCAAGGGAGATAGAATTTTTAAGATTTTCCCATGACCAGTCCCAATCCAAGATCCAAAAACTTAATCATGATTGAAACTGTTTATAAAATAATTTCAAGATCATTGAGATCACAGCCCAAATAATTTTCGTCAAACCACCACATAAAAGTCCCACCATCACGCACCTTACTCTTAGGGATTTTTCTAGTGTATTAAATTGATATGTATAAATACCCTAGAAATGTGAGTATGTACATTATTTTTTAAAAAATAATTAATATATTTTCATCCTACTATTATTACTTTATAAATGATTTTTATTTTATACAATAAATCACAAATTTTATTTTTAGTTAATATTGAAATAAAATTAATGAATTTGTGAATTAATATATTTTTTTAAAATAAATAATATTTTAAATAATTTTTATGAAATATAAATGATCATATAATTTTTATAAAGTCAAATGTAATTTTTATAAGGGTTCGAAAACTATTACTGTCAAAAAACCCCATCATTTCTTAATAAATGTTGATTTTATTTTAAAAGTGAAAATTAATATATTTATAAAATTATTTAGATAAATTTAATATTATTTTTGTAATCATAACATTAAAATTATCTAATGGTTATTTTTTCATAATTTTCTAAGACATTCAAATTTACAGGTAAATATTAAATATTGTATAAGTATAGTTTGTGTATTATGACATCATAATGACCCAAAAGTGATGAAATTATTATTATAAATGTGATACATAACCAAATGTATGTTTTAAATTTAAAATAATGTGATTTTAAGTTTATTTTATTTATTTTTTAAAGCCATTATGAATCCTCTAAAACTCATAATATATTTTAATGTTTTAAAATCCTTTATTTAAGAGTGTGAATCACATACACCTAAAAAAGGGAATTATTTTATTAAGTTAGGCCCTTTTCCCTATAAAAAAATATTACCACCCCTTTTTGGATGAAACCATGGGAAAAATCATGGGAATATTTTTTGTTTTGGATGTTTTATTATGTAGAGTCCAAAACCTAAATAATAAAAAGTCTCCCTATTTTCCTATATAAACCCACCCAAACTCCCATTTCTATTCACTAAAAATCCTTGGATAATGACCATACTCTTACTTACAATATATAGAGTCCTCCTAAGTCACCCTAAATATCTCATGAATCCCCTCTTAAGATTTTAGATTCATAAACTCAAGTAAGGGACCTTCCTCTCATCCTTTCAAATTCAAGCACCTTCTTTGAAATTAGTTCTTTTAATTTCAATTGATTATATTTTAATTCATTTATAATCATTCCCTTACAATAAAATTTATGTTATTTTAATTAGGTATCATTTATCTCCTTCATTTTTTCCCTTACGTAAGCTATTACTATGTCAAAATTCCGTAAGGAATCCTCACCTTCTCTTTTATATTCAAGTTTCTTTATAAGCTTATGCATACTATTTCCATTTCCTAAAGTTAGTATATATATTTCCATGTCCTTGTTACTGCCCATTTTATTTCCAAATTATGAGATACCCCTTTCACTATCATCAACTATTTTTATTAATTTTTAAGTAACACTGTTATGCTGCCAAAATTCCACCACGATTTTCCATACCAAAATAATTGTGTAGTGAATACCATAACAATTTTTTTATCAGGGGTATTCACCTTTATATACATATAATTATTTATTAGGTACTTACATTTATGTATTCAATGTTACTTGATCATGGAATAAATTGTGATGATGAATTAATCTATATTGTATGATCTATGTGGCGCAATTAAGCATGAGAATGAAATGAATATGATGGGTGCACCCAGATAGCATTCCAATGCATTGGGTAATGTTTAGTATCATGATTTTTCATGTTGGGATAGGGAGTGAACCTGATTATTTTATGGGACTTTTTCCACCATGATGTCTTGGTGGGTTTATCCTTGACCTATGTTTATGATTCAGTATTTTAAGTTATTTCTACATTTACCATGTTATGATTATCATGTTATATCATGCCTTGTTATTCATGTTCCTTTTATTCCTCATTGATATAGCTATTGTATAACTTGTATCACTTCTACCATGTTTACTTCCTTACTGGTTTTTATAGTTCACCCCTTTCTTATGTATGTCCTCGGGTTATCCCATACAGTTTTAAGTTTTAAGGAGTATTTTTATCATGTTAAATAAGTTTTCAGTAAAGATGTTGTATTCCTTATTTTATGTTATTATGTAATGTACCTAATTCCCAAAGAAACTATAGTTCTTGGTCATTTGGGTTTTATTAAGTGTATTATTATGTAATAAATCATGTATTAATGTGAAATAAAGATCAGGGTTGTCATAAAGTGGAATTCATCAAGTTGATGAAAGTTGAGCTTCATATTGAACCAAATGAGGTGTAAAAAATATTGATTCAAGTAATCAATGGAATATTCTTTTGAAGGATCAGTGAGAAGACTTTAGTTGAGAGATCAGTGAGTTTTCAATTTTTGATTGGTATTGAACCAATAGGGATAGTGAATCTTCTCCAAACTTTGTAACAATAGTGTGCTTTATTATATTTTCCATATCTGAACATTGCCTTTGTATTCTCCTTAGACTAGCCTACTTAAGGGTGAACCAAGTAAAATTATTTATTCTCATTCAGGTCTTCATTTCTTCTCAAAATTTTCTATGGGAAAGGGATATAATAAAATTTTGTTTAATGATAAAGCAATATCCAAATATTGGAGGGTTTTAATCTTCCATACCCTGATTCACCCCCCCCCCCCCCCCTCAGGGTATTTAACCTAGTATAGCCAACAGTGAACTAATTAGATTCTCTAATCCCTATTAAATTTATGCATGTACTTCAAAACAGATCAAGTAAACTAAATTATATCTATTAAAAGTTAATAATAAGTGATCATCAAGGTTGAGTGGTCAAGATCACTTAGTTAAAGTGAGACTTTAAATAAATAAATGTTTAGATTGTTTAAGAATTTTTCATGCCTTGATTCACCCTTACCCCTCAGGGTAATCTCACACTAAGCCCCTATTGAGGGACCAACAAAAATTATTAATGATAATAAATAATAAATATGAAATTTATAATAATTATTTATTAATGATAAAAAACTAATAATTATTAAATAACTATTAAATAATAGATAATAATAAATAATTAGTTATTAAAATATAATAAATGATAAATGATAATTAATAATTAATTAAAATTTTAAATAATAATAAACTAATTAATATAAATAATTAATAATTAATTATTAATAAATAATTTTTAATAAATAATGATTAAAAAGGTCATGACCCCCTCCCCCTAAAGGTACCCCTCATGGGCCATCAATGAGAGAAGGTGGATAGTGACTACCTAAAGACCACCTCCAATAGGCCATGGGTTAGAAACAAAATCATTGAGGGTATAATGACCATACAAATGGGAGACATTACCCTATAATAGTACATATGGAAGAGAGATATAATAAATAACACTAATAAAATATATCTTATATAGATAAAAAATCCCAACTTTATATGTTTAATGTTAGACAGGACTAAAAAACTGGAAAGGAAACTACAATTACCAAAGAGGAAAACCTGGCAGCAACCACGAAGCCCAAACATCTCCTCAAAACCATGAGCTAGTAAAATATGAATTGATATCCAACCTACTTACTAACCTAAAAATAGGTTTTATATATATAGGGTGAGCACAATAGGTATACCCAGTAAGATTTTCCCCCGACCCTCTCATTCAAAAGATAATGAAATCATATTAAAGCCTAGTGAAAAAGTGAAACTGACTCATCACCTAAACAAGTATACAAAATTCTTAGCCTCACTATGGATATATCTCAATAAGTATCACATACAAGAGATCATATATTATAGTAATGAAATAAGGTTACCCCATTATTGCTTCTCCACTAGCTTTCCACTCTGCCCCAACTTCATACATCCTAATCCATCCCCCTCCAAAAGAATATATCCCAAAGACACATAGGATCAAGTGTCATAACATGCATCTCATTCATCACATAATCTTATCATTCCATATCACATATCCATATAGTAACTAATTAGATTTTGATATCCATCATAGATTTTATGTTGTGTATCATATATCGAGTATTATACCTCAAGTCATCATAGCCCATACACCATGTACCTCTAGCCATCACATCCTATACGCATCAGACCTATAATAATCCCTTGTATAATATTTCTAGAGATACATGTGTTTGAAATAACCACAAGACATTGTATCCCTCTACACACATATATGGAAAAAGATAAACACCATGAAAACTATCACATAATACAACCAAGAGAATAGATTGGGGCCAGAGGGGTTAGTCAGCTATACATCCCTTTCTAACCTAGATGTTAGGAAAAACACCCTCCTAGAGTCCACTAGGTGTTAATAACCCTACCGACAATTGTGGGGTAGTGTATTAAATAATAAAACAAACATGTAGTGACTAAGGTTTTGACCTATAATACTTTGTAATATTCCTAAGAATATTTTTGAAGTAAATTACTAAGTCAACATGGGATTTTGGGGACTAGAGGGCCTCGGCCTAGTGATTTTAAAAAATATTCAATATATTTTATCATGCATGTGAAGTTTCTCTTGAAACATAAAATAACTCTTGACTGGATTCTTGGGTCAAAAATATAAGGCTTCAGTTGAGTTTAAAATGTTTTATTTACCTTAGGCATGACATAAAGTTGTTTACACTGAGCGTGCGACCGAGGGAGAGTTGGTGGGGAGGTTCATGGAAATTTTATTAATTAAATGAAAAAATAATTAATAAAAGAACCTAAACCCACCCTCACCCCATACCTCCATTAGTGCACATGTAAAGTAGGAGGAGAGACTCCCTTCTCTCCCTATTTTTCCGACATATGAAAAATGAGCTGAATCGAAGCAATGAGGTGCTTCTAATCTTCATTCTTGGCACTGATCATCATTAGATCGAGGATTAGTACGATAGGGGTGTAATTATACATTCTAATCTTAGGTGTTTCACACTTTAGGTAGGAGTATTTTAGTTTTGGTCCTAATCCCCCTTTTTATACATTGTTAAGGTTGTAGATCCCTATTACAATTTCTTGATATCCCTCCTAGGTTGATCTATATGTTTTGGGGAAAACATGGGAGAATCGGGAGAATTGCAAGGTAATTCTTATATGGAATTACCGTATACATATAGGGTAGTCCATAAAGACACACTATGTGTATCTTCCTATTCGGGGAAGATGACTTTTGGGGACTACATGTTGTGTAACGGGGTTAAACATCATGTAGTGACCCCATGTCATGTGTCTAGAGGAAAAGGCATGGGAATTCGTTTGATCATACATGGTTGTGTAGAACTACACAGAAAAAAGTACATGGGAATGGGGTTTCAGGCACGATCATAGGAAAACCACGCATCCAAGTGGTCATTTAGCCAGAACATTACATGTTGTATGGTATTCATGGAATGTGAGGGACATGGCTGGTCAGGTTGTGGGCAATAAGAACATGGCCAGGGGATGGGTGAGGCAGAACACACTATGTATGAACTTTACATGTCGTGTACCCATACATGGCTAAGCTAGGTCATGTGACTAGGATACATGTCCAGGTTCTTGGGTAGGTTCACATTCCATATAGACCCTAGTGCACATCGTGTACTCCTTTAAGATCTTCTTGACATCTTCCTCATTGTGTATCTCCTTCTCCGGGACTCGGAATCAAGATTGTGAGTTGCCTATCCTGAGCATTTTTTCATTTATAATGCGATGGTGGACTATGTTGTATCCTGGGAGATAATATGTGGCATGGTTTGAGCATGGAACTGTTGAAGTGGTTCTTAACCCAGTGATCAGGGTGGATCACTGGGTTGACGTTGGGGTCAGTACCCTTCCTTTTTTCCATAGGATATGGGTCCCATGTACTCCTTAGTCTAGTATTGTGGTAATCCCCTATTGTATCAGGGAACGAGTCCCCTACCTATGGAAGTGTCGTGATGCAAGGTATAATGAGCGTGATACTCTTTCCATTGGCGCTTAACCGATGCTTTAGATTGGTGTTATTCATAAAGAGAGATATTGTGACTTATACTCCCTTGTGGAATCAGTGTATGAGTTTACCTTACCTATCTACATTAGTAGAGATAGTACTCCCCATGTCATGGGTGTGGGTTCTAGATCTTTGATTAGTTCTTCTGGGGTTGGTACTCCCTTGATGGTTTAGGGTGCGGGTTACCTGTACCATTCGTGTATTTGGATATAGTGTTCCCCTATCGAGCTCAAGTGTGGGCCCTCTATACTCATTGTCCATATAGAGTAGTTACTCTCCTTTTGGACCCAGGAGTAGGTACTCTATCCATGGGTTTAGTACTCCCCTATTGTGTTAGGGAATGGGTCCTCCAGATGTGACATATTGATAGAGTGGGTACTCCCATATCATGTTAGGGTGTAGGTCCTCTATCCTTAGAGTCAGAACTCCTCGATAATTCTATGGTGTGGTTCCTCTATACGTATTATATTATGGAAGAGTTGGTACCCCCCCCCCCCATCATATCAGGGTTTGGGCCATCTATCCTACGTTTGATACTCCCCTATCATGTCAGGGTACGTTTCCCCCGTAGAAAATCAAGCCGGTAAAGTGGTACTCCCCTATCGTACTAGGGTGTGGGTCTTTTATCCACATAGTGGTACTCTCCTATTGTACGTGGGTATGGGTCCTCACTTATGGAGTAGTACTCCCCCATCTCTGAGAAGCATCAGGGACTGGGTCCTCCATTGGAGTTAGTGCTCCCTTGTCTACTGATTGCGATTATGAGGAGTGGGTCCCTTCACTATTTACATGCAATATTTTGTTATGATTTAGTACTCCCTCAATGGATTGAGGTGTGGGACACTCCATTCAGGATCAATGAATGTTTCATGGGTTGATTAGAAGCTAGTAATCCCTTGAATGCAAGGCAGTGGTGAGGTTTGGGTCCCTAAGTTCTCTCTCAATAGAGAGAATATACATGGTGAAAAGTTTGGAGCAGTTATCCCTCAACTCTATGAAGTGGTGAGGGGTGGTCCTCTACACTTGGGTTCTTTCAGACTTGCACAGGGTGAAGGTTGGTGATGACATGACCTTGAGTGCTGGGAACTAGAGTTAGACCTATTAAGTTGTTCCTGATGGAGTTTATCACTTGGAAAAGTGTCTTCTGGGATGGTTTATCTCATGGAATATGTTCTCCTATTTTCTTGTTACCTTTGAACCATCGAGTAGAATCTTTTAAATGGATATGATTTTGGAACCTCATGAGACGTGGAGTCTAAGATGAGTATATGTGGGTGATTTTAGGATTCCTTGCAGTGTTTTCATGTGTCTGGGTTGACACCCCTTATAGACTGAGATGACTTTTCATGTATAGTCGATGATGGTTCAAGATGGATTTTCTATCTTGATTAGGTTCCCGATAGCTAGGTCGAGCAAACTATTTCTTTTCAGTTGATCCCTTTTTCTTTTTGGGTTTTTAGGATGCCTAATGAGTATTCTTATACTCACCCCTACATGATCTTTTCCCACACATGTTATGTCTTGTGCAGACCACAGAACTTTTGACGGAGTCCCCATAGGATCTAAGGGAGGAGGAGCTTAGTGATCTAGACTGACGGAAGTGTTTAATGGAGCTAGGCTGAGGATCTTTCTAGAAGTTTCATCTGAGAATTATCCCCTCCTTCAAAGAATTTTGGATGCTTTTAAAGTTTTTGGTGGGTTTTTTTTTCCTTTTTATGCTTTCATTACTTCTATTTTACTCTGGTTTGGGATAGATTTATTCATTCATTTTAGTTTTCAACTTTTTATATCTCTGCACTATTGCATCTAGTCATTTGTGGATGCATGCATACAGGTAATTTTGGAAAAGGCCTCCCAACTACGTGATATGTCTACTCGGTACTAGTCACCAGCCCCTACCTTATTGGAGGAGGGCTTGGGGAGTTGCGGCTCGATCTCTGTTGGGTCGGTTCATGACAGTACATGATATAATATATCTCATAACGACACTATGGGCATTAAACCGGTCTTAATCTCAACTACATCTATCAATACTCAGACACATGGCTACCACTGTTAGGGATTGAATATCCTATAAACAAAAAATAATTTAAGAATACTTTCATTAGATCACTTATTTCTTTTTAACATTTCACTTTATGTGGATTAATTCATTATCAATTAATTAATAATAATACATTTACACATTTTATTAACCATTAAGTTGAGAATTCATACCCTCCAGGCATAACCAATTGAGTCCACGATTTCTAAAGATTACTATATTTTGTATTCCAACAAACCCTAACCCCATGGGTTAAGTAATTTATTAAACATTATTAATCATTCCATAATTCTAGATACTCTAGGAAAATATCCTAAGATACCACCAAGATAGATGCAACCAAGTACACCCAACTGCCTCAAGAAATTTGGAAGAAAATATAGATAAAAAAGCAACCCAACCATCCATCCTTTAAACAAATTTATTAATCAAGCATCCAATATTCTGTCATAACAATAGGTAAGCCCAAATTCCACCTGTTCCATCAACTCTAGTTTCATCCCCAACACCATCATGCATATCACCATGTATCTCACCATCACATATAGCAAATTATTCCATAAACTCGAGCCTCGCTACCCATATATCATCATCTATACTAGTATCATATCACATCACTTAGAAATTTTCATGTCTAGAGCAACATAAAAGGTAGAAACACAAAAATAAATATCCATAGGGAAATTAGGCCCTAAAACAAGGCATTTAGCCTTTACATGAAAACAAACTCACTCATCCCTAAAAATTTATCTCTATCAAACAACCAGTTTTTATTCTATCTTGAATTAACTGATTTATTTATCATAGGCTACATGTACAGATAACCTAATTCATTAGTTATCACAATATAATATTTTTCAAAACATGTTTTTTATCATAAGCTTCTAGTTTTATTAAACACTAAGGAATAATGTCACATTAACATGAATTTAATTTATTAATCTCATCAACAAGCATTGAAACTTAAAGTTCTTATCCAATTCCATTATAAAATAGAATAACATATTAAATTAAACATTCACTAAGCATCGATTTTATTACTATAAAATGACAATGATGGGTTCATTAAACATTCATCTTTATATTTTTATCCAAATAACCAATTTATCATCTTTAAATTATTTATCAATTTCATTAAGTACATCATATTAATAAAAGTATAAAAAACATTCCAAAAAACATAAAATAGATATAATTATATCTATAAAATTAATAGTTAAGTATTTATCAACATGTGATCATTATCCATAAACCAAGTTCATCTTTAATCTAGTTTAATCTCTATTAGGTTAATTTCACTTCCACCCAAAGTGATAAACCATTATAAATTTATGATTTTGTGTAAATAATAGGATAATAAAAAAATACCCTAACTCAAAGATTCAACATTATTCCATAATAAGGATATGACACCACAGTTCTTCAATCACCTTTCTTGCAATAAAACTACATCCCTCCAAGGATATTGTACCACAACTATACCAACTAAATCAAAATAAATCCATTAGAATGATGGAGATTTTTTTCTATAGCATGGAAAAGGATAATGGGAGGAAATGATATAAAAAAGAAGAATAAAATACTAAAAAGGGATAAAAAATCACCTCAGAACACCATGGATCAATCTCAAAAAGTAGGGGTTAATTTCTATCGAAGGGGGATTCAAGTCCTTAAAAAGGATCTTCATGGCATATAGGATTTTATTAGAAGACTTGGGAGAAGAGAGGATTTGTATAGGGGTTCATGTATTTATAGACAACTTTCAAAAAACCACACCACAACACAACCCCTTACAGCACGCTACAATATGGGATGACATAAGACATACTATGAAACAACATGTGGGACCACACCACAGCCTACCAAGTCAAAGATGTGTTTGAGGAACATAGTGCCTTTAGGTTAAAGATACTATTTACCCAGGGAGGGACTACAGTGTATTCGATACCACCACGCTACATAATACTATAATCCTAAAAGGAGACTCTCCCTTAGCTGAGATCCATGTTGTAGGGGTGATGAAATTTGAAACTGACTAAATTCACCCATCAGATCCTTATGCCACAGCCAAGACCTTCATGCCCAATCCACTCTAGGTCTTACTTCAAATCCTACCTCCACACCAAAATCATGCCTAAAAAGTTAGTAGCTCTAAAATACTATTCACAGGACCCTATGTCGCAACCATTCCCAGTATACTATAGTAACCATACTTATAGTTCAGCCTAAGTCTACATGGTTTAGAATGCTATGTTAATCAAATTTTTTAATTTAACTACCCTAGATCCCCTCAAAAAACATTAGAAATTTCTTTGGGTGCCTCCAACACCTAGATCTCACAAAGAAAAGTGATACAAATATTCGAGCGCTTACAAATAAAAAATAATAAATGATGAATAATAATTAATATTTAATAATTAATTAAATAATTAAATTGTTATTATTAATTAACAAATTTTATAAATAAATAATTTTAATCATTATTATATATTTAAATAAAAAATAGATTGACCTGTAATCGTGATTGAAAATGACCATGGTCATAGGTTTTTTACCACAATGATATTTTTGCACCATGATCGTAGAGTCCCTTACAACCATGGTCATTTTTGACCATGGTCATAAGGTGATACAGAGTGACCTATGACCATGGTTAAAAATGAATTTGGTTATAGGTGACCATATGAACATGGTCTATAATGACTATGGTTATAGGTACTTTTTTATCACGGTGCTCGTGGAAAAGAAACTATGGTTATGGGTTATTTGTTTAGTAGAGATCATACATGGTTAAATCTCTTATAGTCATAAGGTGTAATGACCTAAGTTTTATAAGGTTTTCAGACTAGAAGGATGACTAATTTCTAGTGGATTGGGATCTTAATTAAATTTTAATTTTTGTATTTGGAGTGAATTCTCTATGATTGAACCCAAATAACTTTATGATTTTGGACATACATGAGGATTAAAAGGGACTTTTGGAGGCTCATTCATGGGATGGTGGACTAGTGGTGAACTCTAAGGGACTGTAGTATCCAGTAGGTACTCAGTTGGATATCATTGGGAACCCGATGGTTGGGTGTTGGGTACCCTATAGAGGTCACTAATGGATAGTGAACCTAGATAGGTCATTGGTTACTTGGTGTACCCATGGTCATTTTTTTAAAGGGGTGATTTTTAAGTCTAACCCCTATATTTTAAACCTCGTTTGGGGTTTCTTATTTTGGGACACTAAAACACTATGGGGGAGATAACCTTTCCCCTTGTTTCTCCCACTTAGTGCTCCCTTTTCCGTGGTGAATCAGAGCTGGTTTCTTTGACGATTATGGTTTTTTATCTTCCCAATCTCCCTACAATTATTTTCCTCTCCATATTATTTTGATTTGATGGATTATAATTAGTGATTTGGTATCAATCTACCAGATCATGGTAGAATCAGGTTTGAATGATGGGGATTTTTCATACAATGTCTTGATGAGGCTCAAGAGAGGTGATCACACTTAGTTATGGGTAATTTTATTTTTAATAATCCACTCTGGTAATTTTTTATGGATTTTCATCAAATTCATGTGAAATTGACTATAAAATTGATATCATATATTGGGTAATTTTTATCCTAATGGTTTAGGTGGATTCTAAGAGTAATGTCCATCCCATTACTCCAAGTTTCAGTGAGGATATGTCACCTGGTGATATATTCCTCGATTATGCATAATCAAATTAAATATGTATTAATTTTTTAAATTAATTATAAGTGTTTTATAATTAATTAAAGTGAATATTGGATAGAGTTATAACCTCATGGATGTGGTTGATGGATGGGATGGGCTTTGGATAGCTTCAATAATGGTGGTTGAGAAACTTTATAGGTGATAACTCCAAGTTTGTGATAACTTTCCACTAATATTACCTCATTATATGATCATTCATAGATTTTATGAATTTTAAGTAGGGGTAAGTGGGTGAAAGGAACTTAATATGGAGTTATGGGAAAGTTACACTAAGTAAGGTAGGGATGTGGTGTTTGGTTAGACCCTTAGTGATTCCTCTAGTGGTATGTATTTATTATTTAGCCACTAGTGTCTATATTTCTTATGATGGAGGATCAATAAAATTGGTATTGGAATCCATGTATGGTGTCCATCATTGAGTTATATCTCTATTAAACTTGGGAGGCCATGTGGATAGTAGTGCTCACCAAGCATGTTGTTTAGGGGTGAGATTGTTGATTTATATGTGATTTTACATATGATATACATACTGTTGGGACCAAGATGATGATAAAGGTGATGAAGGTTTCAAGTGTTGTATTTTGTTTTTAAGGTATTTTTTGATGAAAAGAAATCACTTCACTTTGTTTTTTGGAAACAATTGTTTTGGGTTTGTTTTGAAAAGAATCAGACTCATGTTAATTATGATGATGTTTTGTTGGTTTGTATTTCATATAAATAGTGATTTGTATTGAGAACTTATGATAAAAGATTTATAGAAGAAATGGAGAGTGAAAGAGTAGATTCCAATCAAAAAATAATTGTATTCATATTTTTTTCAAAAGAATCAGAAAAGAAAGTTTTGGAAGTAAAAGAAGTGGTGTTTTTTTTCACTATAGCTGGTTATGATTTCTATGTAAAAGATGGTTACGATTTTTGTGTAAACTCTGGTTACGATTTTTTTGTAAAATTTGGTTATGATTTCTGTGTAAAAGCTGGTTATGATTTCAGAATAAAATTTGGTTATGATTTCAGAGTAAAATCTGGTTATGATTTTAGAGTAAAATCTGGCTATGTTTTCTGTGTGAAAGCTGGTTATGATTTCATAGTAAAATCTGGTTATGATTTCAGAGTAAAATTTGGTTACAATATCTGGGTGAAAGTTGGTTATGATTTCAGAGTAAAATATGGTTATGATTTCAGAGTAAAATCTGGTTACGATTTTTGTGTAAAATCTGGTTGCAATTTTAGTGTAAAAGCTAGTTAAGATTTCAGGGTAAAAGCTGGTTACAATTTCAGGGTAAAATCTGGTTATGATTTCAGTGTAAAAGCGGGTTATGATTTCACTATAGCAGTGTGGTTACAATTTCACTATAGCAGTGCGGTTGCGATTTCACTGTAGTATAGGGAGAATATTAAAAACATGATGTCAAATGAAGATTAAGATATCCTGTTAATTGGTAAAGGATCGTACCCAGATGTGTCATAACCAGGTAGTAGAAATAAATAAGTGGTACCGATAGAAAGTGGTGTCAATGGAAGATATAGTGCCAATTGAGAATGAATCAAATTCATATTGTTTTGTATTATTTCAAGAATGATCAGAACCAGATATGATTATATTCAAGATAATAGTATCCAGAACATTTGTATTTAGAAAAGATCATGCCTGGGATGAGATGAAAAGAAAGAAAAATGAATGGATGTAAAGTTACAATACTTTCCAAGTGAATTCAGACGATGCTAAAGTTGGTCCTTAACGATTTCAAAGTCATGAGGGTAGTCATGATACAATAACATGTTAGTGAATGGTGTGTGTTTTATCTTGTGGGTAAAGAGAAAATAAAATAGAAGGAGACTGATGAATGAATTGTCAAAGTGAGATCATTTCTTTTAAAATAGTGGTTGTATCTCAAGTGGAGAAGTGTATTTCTTCAAACACATTCAATTGGATTTGTATCAAGTATTGTTTTTAATAAATTATAATGAGAGAATTGGATTCAGACTCATGTATTTCTCATCAATTGTAATTGTATTGACAATTGAAATGGGAATCTAGAAAAGAATAGATGAAGATTATAGAAGATTTTAGAAGAATCGAGAAGCGTTGAAAAAGTTATAATTGCTCTGAGATTTCAGGAGAAATTCAGATTTGGGTGAATTTAAGTGAGCGGAAAAGTGTTTTGGGATTCCCACATAAACATGTTTTGGGTCACCTATAAAAGGAATAAAGTACATTGTACTTGTGTTCTTTTTTTTGCAAAAGAGTGAGAGGATTCGAGTTTCTAGAGAGAAGAGGAGATCAATTCTGTTCTAATTGACAATTATTTTGGGTGGTGTTGATTCATTCGTATTCTATTCGGCTCAACAATTGTATTCGGGAATTGAAGTGGTACTGATTCTACTTTATTGTTTTCTATCAGAAAATTGAAATGGAAGCTTTGTATTGAAAGAATCATAATGGAAGCTTTGTATTTAAATAATCTAAATGGAAGATTTGTATTTAAAGAATCAGAATGGAAGCTTTGTATTGAAAGAACCAGAATGGAATCTTTGTATTTAAAGAATAGTAATGGAAGCTTTGTATTGAAAGAAATAGAATGGAAGCTTTGTATTGAAAGAGTCAGAATGGAATATTTGTATTAAAAGGATCAGAATGGTAACTTTGTTTTTAAAGAATCATATTCAGATAAGATCATACTCAGTACTTCATAAAAAATTCTAAGTGGTTCTTACCTTTCTTCTAGGTAAGGAAAATAAGAATTGTTTTACAATTTGAATAAATTTTTTGAATTTAAAAGAAGCGCAGGTAACATCAGTTGTTACAAAACAATTGTATTACTCTATTGTGCTAAGAGGGTGCACACACACTAGTGGGATTGTTTCATAGTTCTGCATGAGTGAAAGGGTACATCCTACTCATTGTAATCCAAGTTTTTTTTTCTTAGTGGATTGTATGGTATTGGATCATTTCCAAACCATACCAAGGACGTAGCTATTCTTATTGAATAGTGAACCTTGTAAATACTTGTGTTTTTGTGGATGGGTGTTGTTTTTGTTTCTCCATAAGGAATTTAAATCCTTAATAGAAGGCGAAGGTTATTTTAATTTAAAAGAAACTTAAAATAAAAATATTATCACTAATTCACCCCTCCCCCTCTCAGTGATACAATACTCTGACTGGGCACATTCAATTGGTATCAGAGGTAGGTTCCCTTAATTATTCTTTGTTGATGGAGAACATGAACTATGTGAACAATAAAGTTTTTATAGTCTTTTATGGAAAGAACTATCATATCTGGAAATATAGAATTCTTCCATATCTTATGTCTATCAGTTATGATGTTCTTGAAGCTATAACAGTTGGGTTTCCACCCATTGATGATAGTTCTCTACTTACACCTATTGACAAGAAGTTTCTTGAGAATGATGGAAGGTCCAAGAATGTTATATTATCATCACTTTATGAAAGTGAATTCTTTAGAGTAAAAGGTGTTTCCATAGCTAAAGGTATATGGGATAAGTTGAAAAACATATACAAAGGCAATAAAAAAGTGAATAAGGAGAAGTTAAAAATATGGAGATTGAAGTATGAATATTTGAAGATGGGTGAGCATGAATATATTGGATAATTATTTACCAGGGTGAATGAAATTGTGAGTAATATCAGATGTATTGGTGAAAAGCAGAAATACTCTATAGTTTTTGAAAAGATATTGAGAATCCTACCTGAAAAATTCGATGCAAAAGTTTCTTCTTTGGAAGATAGAGATCCTGAAACATTGTCTATTAATGATTTACATTACACGCTTATCACTTATGAATTGAGAAGAGAGAATTCTATGAAGAATAAAACAAAGGTTGATATATAAATCTCTTTCAAGGATATGAAGAAAGAAAATTCAAAGAATATTGTTATTGAATATGAAGCTGGTGATTCTAATTCTGAAAAAGAGGTATGTAAAAATTTCAATGAAATCTTATCCTTTTTTTATAACAATGTGAAAAGAGATATAGGGAAATAAAAAGGGAAACTTCCCTTAATATTTTTTTAATGTGGAGGTGTTGGTCACTTTGTAGCTAATTTTCCTCGAAGAAATAAAGATGAGGAGATCGTGAAAGAAAAAGGGAGACGAAGGAAAATAAAATAAATTATTCAAATCAAAAAGAAGAATTTTCTTTTCCAAAGATGACAAAGAATAAGAGAGTGATGATGAATCCAAAAAATCTATTGAGTATGGTAATGAAAATAATTTCTTTGCAACATTGAATGATGAATAATTCAAAAGTAGTAGTTCTAAATAAGAAGAAACTCATCTTCAAATGTATCTGAAAGAAGAGTTGAAAGAATGTCTAAGGAAGATCAGAAGGCTTGAAAAGGAAAACAAAAATATGGAAGATGAATGGTAAAGAAAACAAGAATGATTTTCTAGAGAGAAAGAAAAGATAATTAAATAGATTGATTATTTGAAGAAATATCTTAAAGAAGAGAAGAATCATAATGAGCATTTAGTGGTGAAGTTGAAAGTAAAAGAAGATGAGTTAGAAATTGTCCAAAAAAACTCTCTGAAGCTGAAAAGAAAAGTCTATGTTTCCAAAATTCTATCACTGAAGTTGGTGAATGTTCTCGTAATGAAAAACTTGATAAGGATCAAAAAAATATACCTTCAAAGGGTGATAATAAGAATATAATTGTTTTTTAAATGAATAATGCTAGGAAAGTTATGTATGTGGACAAGACCAATAAGGTTGGGAATGTTTTGAAACATTGAGAATCTGAAAATGTTTCCAATTCTTATAGTTCCAATAATTTAGAAAAGAAAAGAAAGAATCTGATTGATACTAGAAATGATAGTGAATTAGAAATGAAATAGAAGAATGTGGATGAGAAACACATTTACAATTCTGATCAGTATGGAGGTTTTAGAGGAAACTATTCTTTCTATGGGTATTGCTGGTATTGTGGGGGATTCGGGCACATAGAAAGTATGTGTTGGTTAAATCAACAACATTACTATTATCCCACATGTTATGAAAGGAAGATATTCAGGGGGATTCAATCTCCTCAAATAAAGAAAAATGAGAAGGTTATCTTAAATAAATATGAAATGAATGAAGTGAAGATTGAAAATAGGTTTCAACCATTTGAAACTATATATGGAAGATGTGAGCAACCTGGACACCGTGAAAAAGGATTTCTTGTTTTTTACTGTCTCAACAAAAGATTCTCAATTATCAAAATCCAATGGTGAAGAATGAAAAGAATGGATAAAAGGAATTTATTGTTGAAACTGCATTAAAATCCATGAAAGGAGAATAACCATGTCACGACCCGTCCTCGGGGCCTGTTCCGTGACTACCCCAAGCCCGCCTTCCATAGGCCAGGGGTTAGCGACTAGTACCAAGGCGTAAATCCCGGTAAAAAGGGAAGGCATTGCCTTTGTAAAGTAAACAATCACACAGAGTACCAGCGGAAGAAGTAAACACTAAGTAAAAACTGAGTACAACAGTAAGTGCGGAAAGTAAAAAGGGGCCGGAAATACAAGCCCAACTGTAAAGTACAACTCGAAAGGGAAAACAGAAACTGAAAAGTAAAGCTGCTACGCCGAGCTATCCACTGGAAATCCCACCTGAAGGGTGGGTACAGATAGCTCCTCTGCTCCTCAGGTCTCGCCGTCCGCTCCGAGTATGTCCCGCCCAGTGGTCCACCTCCGGGTACCGCCTCGTCATCACGTCCACCTCTGGGTACCGTCTCATCGTGAGGTCCTCCTCTGGGTACCATCTCGTCGTATAGTCCACCTCCAGGTACAGTCCAGTCCTCGAACACTCGGCCTCTGTCAGCACTACCCGTCGTCTGCAACCAACACAACGAGGTGTGGGCATAGCCCGTGCAGGGGTGAGTATAACGATACTCAGTAGGGACCCTGAGACCCTCAAGGTATCACTAAAACCAACAAGGATAACCACATAGAAGATCTCAACAGATAACCTCTACTTAGGTATATGCCCATACATATACCTAAGTTATCAAGTAACTCATCTCAATCATGAGTAAACACAAGGATTGTGAAATCAACGGATAACTACTACCCAGTTATATGCCCATACATATACCTAAGTTATCAAGTGACCCATCTCAATCATGAGGTAAACACAAAGGTAAAAAGTCTCAGCTCAAACCAGGATTTTCATTATCGAAACCGTAACTACTGAAGAGCTCCGTCTCTAGAGTGTATAGTGGTCCTGTCATGACTCCGAGGTACTGCTCACTAACCTAAGACTGTTGAAGTACTCCTCTTGTCGAGTACCGTTGGTCAGCCACCCAGACACAGTAGTGCTTCCCGCCGAGGTATGTCACCCAAACACAGTAGTGCACACCCCCTAGTAGCCTGCTGAGGTACTCTCCGGACGAGTACCGCGGGTCTGCACTGTCACACAGGTAGTTCTCCATCCGCCATGGGTCTGCACCTCAGAAAGTAGTGCTCCGTCCACTGGGCTATTCGACTCACTCCAAGTCGAGTCGGTCAAGCAGTCGTCAGGTCTCAGCCAGTTACACGGTCTCTGTACTCCGCATGCTCGTCACTGGGAGGGTCCACTCCATGAGCTACAGGTCGATACTCCAAGTATCCCAAAGTCCCACGAAGAAGTATCTCAAAGGACCGTCTCGTCATAGGGGTCTCAACACAACAGACGGCGCGTCAATTGGACGCCCGGTCTGTGAGTTATTAGCCTTTTCGTCCCAGGGGCCCGGTTGGTTTCGTGAGCGAACCAAACCCGGTCATATCTCAACTGTACCCCGAACTCTCATAGGGTATACTCATAGGGACCGTTTCTCAACGAGATCACCAACGTCGCTGACGGTTCGTCAAACGGACGTTCTGTCAGAAAGGTATCAGCTTTTCTGTTCCAGGAGCCCGGTTGGATTTCTGTGCGATCCAACCTGGCCACTATCCATCTGCATCCAAATCTCGAGCGGAGAATGCCAAAAGTTCCGTATCGTCAACAGGAACTCAACGCAACAGACGGCGTGTCAATCGGACACCCGGTCTGAGAGTTATTGGCTTTTTCGTTCCAGGGGCCCGGTTGGTTTTTAAGGCAAAACCAACCCGACCATACTCCACCTGCATCCAAACCTCGGGCGGAGTATTCCAAAAGATCCGTCTCATCAAGAGGAATTCAACGAAACAGACGGCGCGTAAATCGGACGCCCGATCTGTTAGTTATTGGCCTTTCCGTCTCACACCCACCCTGGGAAACTTCCCAGGAGGTCACCCATCCTGATAACTACTCTTGGCCAAGCACGCTTAACTATGGAGTTTTAACCACGTAGGCTCCCGAAAAGGAAGGTGCACCTTGAGTATAGTATACCGAAACGACCGTCTCGATCCAAGGATCGCGTTGCCGCTGACAGCGAGTCGTTTGGAGGCTCGTAGCCCAAGATACGGGCATTTGACCAAAAGTGGTCCGAAACTGGGGGTCTGGGCCCGGGCCGACACGGCCCGACCCCCCCCCCCCCCCCCCCTGGGTCGGCCGAACCGGGTCGACCCGCCTCGGGTGGCGACCCGGCCCGACGACCCGGCCCGGCGCGGCGGCGCGGGCCGGTGCGGCGGCGCGGGTCGGCACGGCCTGGGCGCCATTCGTGTGCCGCACGCGGGGGGCAAAGCCCCCGCCTTTCCTCAGCTAGCAGCGCGGCAACCTGCCGCGCCTAAAGAAAAACGGCCCCCCTCATGTGGGGGCCTGCCTTCGAGAAAACGGGGGGCCGCCTGCCCCCCCTTTGTGAAACCGGCCCCCCTCATAATGGGGGGCCATTAAGGTTGGCCGGGGGAAATTATTTTCCCCGGTTTTCTCCCTTCCGGTCGGCCCGACCTGGCCGGCCGGTTCTTCCTCAACGGGACCGGCAAGGCTGGTCCCCCTTCCGGCTTCCGACACCGGCGGCCCGGCTGGCCGCCGATCTTCTCGTTCCGTCGCGGCCCAGAACCGGCCGCGGCCTTCGTTGTCCGGCGCGGTGCGACGGCACCGCGCCCCTCCACCGCGGCCCCGCTCCGGCCGCGGCGCCTTCAACTTTCTTCAACGCGGCGCGACGGCGTGGCGTCCTTGCATTATTTAACCACGCGGCGCGACGGCGCCGCGCGTTTCTTGCCGCATGATCCTGCGCAGTGCGACGGCACCGCGCCACACCCGTTTCAATCCACGACAAAATCAACATGAAAGGAGTTGGGTCGGCCGTGTTCGTGCGGTCCGGCCCCCTCGCGTTATTTGCTAACAATCGGCCTTTAATGAATGATAAACTTTCACAATCTTTTAAATTAAATAAAAAGATTTGGAATCAACGCCCGACAAATATAAACCTTCAAGTTCGAAGGAGAGATCCACATAACTTTAAAAAGTTAAAACCCCTACCTTGATTTACGAGGTGACGAGATTCGGCATCGCGAAAAGAGATGTCGCGGAAGAAGACGTCGTCGGTATTGCGGGTATGGTGTCGCGGAAGACGGTTCCCAAGAACGTGGCGTTCTTCGTCGATGTCCGATTGTTCTTCGCGTTCTTTGTCAAGAGGATGAAGAAACTTCAAGACTTCTAAGCCTTCTTTCCAAAAGCTCTCAAACAACACAACCCAACCAAAAGAAATAAGTTCTCCACTTATTTAATTAACTTCACATGGCTTTTGAAATTCAAGTGTTTGAAATTCAAAAGACTCACACAACTCACCACATTAAAATCAAATCATTTAAGACGTAAGTTATAACTAAGTTAAAATCATTTAAGTGGGAGTTGATGGGTTTTAGAGGATATGAAGAGGTGGGGTTCGTGTGGGCCCCACCACCCTCATAACCTCCCAAGGGAGGTTGGGTGGTTACCCAACTTCCACCATGAGCTAACACTTAGAGTAAGTTAATAAAAATTGTAGTGTAGTTATAAAATAAACTTCCACAATTTTTATTATCAACACTCGTGTAAACGCAACTCCGGAACAGGAGTTCCTAAGTAATTACCGGCGCTGCGGTTCCATCGGTTCCCTCGGAATTCGATTCCGGGCACCGGTTCAAAAGATAGAAATTCTCGCTCGCTCGTTCACTGAACGTACCCGAGCCAAACTTCGGAAATTAATTCCGGGCACACCGGGCCTCGGAATCAGGCGCCGTCAGAAACTGCGTTCTTGTAAAATTCCAAAGAAAATTAAGAAAAAAATTTCCTTGAAATTTCAGGGTCTTTAAATTACTCTCACCTCAGGGCTTTACGTCCCCGTAAAGCTTCAACACAAACTAGGGTCACAAAAGCGGTACAGAGCACGCATCTGAGCCTTCCGCTCCTATGTGCTCACCTGGAGGTTTCCGTACTGCCAAAGAAAGTGCACCCAAGGAATCGATTGTCCTCGTAGGATCTGCTCCTGTCGATCCTCGATCCCCACTGGAATCTCCGTGAAAGACACCCCATCGCCATCGTTCAGCTCCTCATGGTCGATGGTATGCGAAGGGTCGAGCACGTATCTCCTCAGTTGAGATTTGTGGAAGTCGTCGTGCACCTGGTGCAACTGCGGTGAATGGGTCAAGCGGTAAACCACCACGCCTACCCAGCTGGGGACCTAAGAAGGTCCGCTGAACCCCGGAGATAACTTACCGCCTTGGCCACATCTCCGTAAACCTCGTCGAGGTGAGACCCGTATAAGGACGTGATCGTCATCCTCGAACTCCAGAGGTCTCCATTTTCTGTTAGAACTGGAACTCGAAAGGCTGCTTCCACGAGGGTAAGGTTGACCGACTCAAGAGTGATCGGTCGCACCCTCCTGTGCAAGAGTTACCCTGCGCTGCCTGGGGTTTCCTTTTCCGCCGACCAAGGAAAACCCATCCCGACGTTTGCCTAAAACCGTCAATTTGAGTATGAACAGTTATTGCCCATTCCATACTCAAACTAACGTTGTAAGGCCTCGACGCTGCCACCAAGAGATTCCAACCGAAACTCTCACCTCGAGGGTCTGACCACACCATCGGCGTAAGTGTGATTATCGAGTCTCCTCCCAAGGTATCTCCAGACGTGAGGGTCAAGTCCACGGCTTACCGGAAACTCTAGGTCTGGAACAAGATTTGTGAAAGCAAGGAATGATTCACATCGACGTCCGTTACTACAGCAGCTAGTAGTGGACACAGACTATCCATTGAATCATTTCTAGAGCCATTGGGTCACACTCCTTGACCGCATGCAGCCGCACTCTTCCTCCACCCTCCAGCTCCCTGAGCCTGGCAGGAATAACTAAGGCAGGTGGTTGTACAATGTTAGGATGTACACCACCTCATGCTTCTCTCCTAGCTCTGCCTCCACGTCTGCTGCTTCGTAGACTCATCTCTCCTTTAAGCTTCCTCTTCTTTAACACGCCCGAGTCTCTAAGACTGGCACCGGTTTCCTGTTTCTTACTGTACTGTGCAGTCTTCACCCTCTCTTGGATGTCTTGGACCTCCTTTAGTCTCACAAGAGCTGCTATGATTTCTTCTTTGCCGATAAGAGAAATCTGGTCTCATCCCCTGTATGAACCACATTCGTTGCCTAATACAGTCAATTTCAACATGAATGATGCATTCATGTCATGGATGACGTCATAAGGCCTCGACATAACTACCAAGAGATCCAACTGTCACTCTCGCCTCCAAGGGTCGAGTCACACTATCGGCATCAGTGTGAGGTCACTGGGTCTCCTCCAGTAGAAATATCGAAAGTGAGGGTCAAGTCAACAGTTTTAACCGGGACCACTCAGTATCAACCAAACAAAAGACAGGAAAGCAAACAAAGATAAGTGTCTTTTTATTATTGCAGCTCATAGTACAAGACATGAATACAACAGCAACATGGAATTAGAAGTACAAGGAACGTATCCACTAGTTCCGCTCCTGTCCACCTGCTCCCGGAGCTCTACTGCCTTGGTGGCTCCTCCAAAGCCTGCGGATCAACTGTACGAGGAGTCGGACAGTCACGTGCCAGGTGACCCTTTCCGCCGCATGAGTAACACAACCTGCTTCTGGCACGCCTAGCTCTGTTCCCACCCCGGGTGCCCCGCACCACCGGTCCTAAAACCCGAGATCGTCCAACTGCTAGTCTGGTCCTCCTGGACCTCTACATCATCTGTCTACTACCCACAGATGACTCGGCTACTGATCGAAAAACACGCGGCAAAGGCAGAAGCTCCTGTACACGCTCGGGGTGTAGAGCTACTGGCACAAAATCTACCCTGAAGAAGGTCTCGAAGTCTTCCCATGCGAAGGTCATCCCGTCGCAAAACTGAAACAAGTGGCTCCACCACCTGCCTGTTGTTGCCTGAAGGAGGCTGGCAGCAAAGATCACCATGAAGTCTGCCGGCGTCCCCACTAGCCTGAAGACTCTCACCACAGCCTCCAGCCAAACCTCAGCCGCCTGCGGGTCCGTCTCTCCCCGGAACCTGGGTGGCCTCTGGCGCTGGAACTCGTGCAGCGCGCTCAAGCGTCGTGCATCGCCTACTGCTGGGGCTGGTGGCATCAGTGGCCCAACGGGTAGTAGTACTGCTGGTGCCTCCATTGGTGCCTCAACTGCAAGAGGGCCCTGTACCGAAGCCTCGTCGCTCGACAGGCTGTCAGCACGCACATACCTCTGGGCTCTAGCTGGTCGTCCGTGAAAAGTCATCCTGAAAGAATCATCGTGACACGGTCAAACGTTTATTCCTGGTGAGCTGACCTGGTTTGAGCTGTTTTAAGGGAAAACCTTTGAAAACACACATGCAATCAGTGTTTTCGTGCACAAAGTCGGAAATCGGTTGTCAGGGTCTTGGTGTATGGATACGTCGGCCGCCCACACCAACACTGGACTCCCTAAACTGAAAACCACACTCGGTACTCTTAACACTATTGCTTCACAGAAAGAAAATATCAGAGTTACAAGTTCTGCGGTAGAACCGACTCCTCTGATACCAATTTTTCATGACCCGTCCTCGAGGCCCGTGTCGTGACTACCCCAAGCCCGTCTTCCATAGGCCAGAGGCTGGCGACTAGCACCAAGGCGTAAATCCCGGTAAAAAGGGAAGGCATTGCCTTTGTAAAGTAAACAATCACACAGAGTACAAGCGGAATAAGTAAACACTAAGTAAAAACTGAGTACAACAGTAAGTGCGGAAAGTAAAAAGAGGAGAGAAATACAAGCCCAACTGTAAAGTACAACTCGAAAGGGAAAACAGAAACTGAAAAGTAAAGCTGCTACGCCAAGCTGTCCATTGGAAATCCCACCTAAAGGGTGGGCACAAATAGCTCCTCTGCTCCTCGGGTCTCGCCGTCCACTCCGAGTATGTCCCGCCCAGTGGTCCACCTCCGGTTACCGCCTCGTCGTCACGTCCACCTCTGGGTACCGTCTCATTGTGAGGTCCTCCTCCGGGTACCATCTCGTCGTATAGTCCACCTCCAGGTACCGTCCAGTCCTCGAACACTCGGCCTCTGTCAGCACTACCCGTCATCTGCAACCAACACAACGAGGTGCGGGCATAGCCCGTGCAGGGGTGAGTATAACGATACTCAGTAGGGACCCCGAGACCCTCAAGGTATCACTAAAACCAACAAGGATAACCACATAGAAGATCTCAACAGATAACCTCTACTTAGTTATATTCCCATACATATACCTAAGTTATCAAGTAACCCATCTCAATCATGAGGAAACACAAGGATTGTGAAATCAACGGATAACTACTACCCAGGTATATGCCCATACATATACCTAAGTTATCAAGTGACCCATCTAAATCATGAGGTAAACACAAAGGTAAAAAGTCTCATCTCAAACCAGGATTTTCATTATCGAAATCGTAACTGCTGAAAAGGTCCGTCTCTAGAGTGTACAGTGGTCCTGTCACGACTCTGAGGTACTGCTCACTAACCTCAGACTGTTGAAATACTCCTCCTGTCGAGTACCGCGGGTCAGCCACCCAGACACAGTAGTGCTTCCCGCCGAGGTATGTCACCCAAACACAGTAGTGCACACCCCCTAGTAGCCTGCTGAGGTACTCTCCAGACGAGTACCGCGGGTCTGCACTGTCACACAGGTAGTGCTCCGTCCTCCATGGGTCTGCACCTCAGAAATTAGTGCTCCGTCCACTGGGCTAGTCGACTCACTCCAAGTCGAGTCGGTCAAGCAGTCGTCAGGTCTCAGCCAGTTACACGGTCTCCGTACTCCGCACGCTCGTCACTGGGAGGGTCCGCTCCACGAGCTACAGGTCGATACTCCAAGTATCCCAAAGTCCCACGAAGAAGTATCTCAAAGGACCGCCTCGTCATAGGGGTCTCAACACAACAGACGGCGCGTCAATCGGACACCCGGTCTGTGAGTTATTAGCCTTTTCGTCCCAGGGGCCCGGTTGGTTTCATGAGCGAACCAAACCCGGTCGTATCTCAACTGTACCCCAAACTCTCATAGGGTATACTCATAGGGACCGTTTCTCAACGAGATCACCAACGTCGCTGACGGTTCGTCAAACGGACGTTCTGTCAGAAAGGTATCAGCTTTTCCGTTCCAGGGGCCCGGTTGGATTTATGTGCGATCCAACCCGGCCACTATCCATCTGCATCCAAATCTCGGGCGGAGAATTCCAAAAGTTCTGTATCGTCAACAGGAACTCAACGCAACAGACGGCGTGTCAATCGGACGCCCGGTCTGAGAGTTATTGGCTTTTTCGTTTTAGGGGCCCGGTTGGTTTTTAAGGCAAAACCAACCCGACCGTACTCCACTTGCGTCCAAACCTCGGGAGGAGTATTCCAAAAGATCCGTCTCATCAAGAGAAATTCAACGAAACAGACGGCGCGTAAATCGGACGCCCGATCTGTTAGTTATTGGTCTTTCCGTCTCACACCCACCCTGGGAAACTTCCCAGGAGGTCACCCATCCTGATCACTACTCTTGGTCAAGCACGCTAAACTATGGAGTTTTAACCATGTAGGCTCCCGAAAAGGAAGGTGCCCCTTGAGTATGGTATACCGAAACGACCGTCTCGATCCAAGGATCGCGTTGCCGCTGACGGCGAGTCGTTTGGAGGCCCGTAGCCCAAGATACGAGCATTTGACCAAAAGTGGTCCGAAACTGGGGGTCTGGGCCCGGGCCGACCCGGCCCGACCCCCCTGGGTCGGCCGAACCGGGTCGACCCGCCTCGGGCGGCGACCCGGCCTGACGACCCGGCCCGGCTCGGAAAACCTGGCCCGGCTCGGAAAACCCGGCCCGGCGCGGCGGCGCGGGCCGGTGCGGCGGCGCGGGCCGGCACGGCGGCGCGGCCTGGGCGTCGTTCGTGTGCCGCGCGCGGGGGGCAAAGCCCCCGCCTTTCCTCAGCTGGCGGCGCGGCAACTTGCCGCGCCTAAAGAAAAACGGCCCCCCTCACGTGGGGGCCTTCCTTCGAGAAAACGGGGGGCCACCTGCCCCCCCCCCTTTGTGAAACCGGCCCCCCTCATAATGGGGGGGCCATTAAGGCTGGCCGGGGGAAATTATTTTCCCCGGTTTTCTCCCTTCCGGCCGGCCCGACCTGGCCGGCCGGTTCTTCCTCAATGGGACCGGCATGGCCGGTCCCCCTTCCGGCTTCCGACACCGGCGGCCCGACTGGCCGCCGGTCTTCTCGTTCCGACGCGGCCCGGAACCGGCCGCGGCCTTCGTTGTCCGGCACGGTGCGACGGCACCGCGCCCCTCCACCGCGGCCCCGCTCCAGCCGCGGCGCCTTCAACTTTCTTCGACGCGGCGCGACGGCGGGGCGTCCTTGCATTATTTAACCACTCGGCGCGACGGCGCCGCGCGTTTCTTGCCGCATGATCCTGCATAGTGCGACGGCACCGTGCCACACCCGTTTCAATCCACAACAAAATCAACATGAAAGGAGGAGGGTCGGCCGTGTTCATGCGGTCCGGCCCCCTCGCGTTATTTGCAAACAATCGGCCTTTAATGAATGATAAACTTTCACAATCTTTTAAATTAAATAAAAAGATTTGGAATCAAGGCCCGACAAATATAAACCTTCAAGTTCGAAGGAGAGATCCACATAACTTTAAAAAGTTAAAACCCCTACCTTGATTTAAGAGGTGACGAGATTCGGCATCGCGAAAAGAGATGTCGCGGAAGAAGACGTCGTCGATATTGCGGGTATGGCGTCGCGGAAGACGGTTCCCAAGAACGTGGCGTTCTTCATCGATGTCCGATTGTTCTTCGCGTTCTTTGTCAAGAGGATGAAGAAACTTCAAGACTTCTAAGCCTTCTTTCCAAAAGCTCTCAAACAACACAACCCAACCAAAAGAAATAAGTTCTCCACTTATTTAATTAACTTCACATGGCTTTTGAAATTCAAGTGTTTGAAATTCAAAAGACTCACACAACTCACCACATTAAAATCAACTCATTTAAGACATAAGTTATAACTATGTTAAAATCATTTAAGTGGGAGTTGATGGGTTTTAGAGGATATGAAGAGGTGGGGTTCGTGTGGGCCCCACCACCTTCATAACCTCCCAAGGGAGGTTGGGTGGTTACCCAACTTCCACCATGAGCTAACACTTAGAGTAAGTTAATAAAAATTGTAGTGTAGTTATAAAATAAACTTCCACAATTTTTATTATCAACACTCGTGTAAATGAAACTCCGGAACAGGAGTTCCTAAGTAATTACTGGCGCTGCAGTTCCATCGGTGCCCTCGGAATTCGATTCCAGGCACCGGTTCAAAAGATAGAAATTCTCGCTCGCTCGTTCACTGAACGTACCCGAGCGAAACTTCGGAAATTAATTCCGGGCACACCGGGCCTCGGAATCAGGCACCGTCAGAAACCGCGTTCTTGTAAAATTCCAAATAAAATTAAGAAAAAAATTTCCTTGAAATTTCCGGGTCTTTACAAACCATGGATACTTGATAGTGTGTTTTCTTATCACATGATAGGAGACTTGAAATTGTTGAAGGATGTGAAATATTTTAAAGAAGTCATGGTGACATTTTTTCAATGATGAATCATTGAAAATAAAAGTTATTGGGTCATCCATCATTGGAAAAGAAAATATGAAATATAAAAAAAAATTGTATGTTGATGGGCTGAAACATAATATGCTAAGTGTTTCACAATTTTGTGATGAGGGTAACAAATTTATCTTCAAGAAAGATGAATTTTTTATAAAGAGTGAAGAAGATGGAAAGATTGTTACAAGAGGTCAACTTACGAAAGGAATCTTTTTTCATGTTAGTGACTCACAAAACTCATGTTATATAATTATAGTGGAAGAGAATAAGTTATGGCATAAAAGGCTTTGAAATATGTGTCAGAGAAACATGAGCAATTTATCTAAAAGAGACAGTGTTCAAGACATTCTTGATTTTTCAAGAAGTAGATATTGGTTTTGCACTATTTGTCAGAAAGGAAATATTACAAATGTTGTGAATAATAAAGTTGATATCTGTTTGAAGAAACCCCTGGAGCTGATCCATTCCGATATATGTGGGACAATGATCAAAAAATCAACACATAGAGATAATAACTTCATTACTTTCATTAATTATTTTACTCACATTAATTTTGTTATGTACATGAAACACAAATCAGATTCTTTGAAATTGTTTAAAAGTTTTAGAAGAAAAGATGAGAAAGAATGTGAGTATTCTGTAAAGAAGTTGAGAACTGATAATGGTGGTGAATACAGAAGTAAATAGTTTTAAAACTATCTTGAAAAGAATATAATTCGGCATGTGTATAGCTCTCCATACACTCCCCAACAAAATGGGGTTACTGAAAGAAAGAATAGAAGCCTGGTGGAAATGGGAAGAACTATGTTACTTGAGTATAGTCTTTCTCATTACTTTTGGAGGCAATCTATGAGTACTAATGTTTATATTCAGAACCGTTGTTTCTATAGGCCTCAATCAGGTATGACTCCCTATGAATTATTTTATGTAAAAATGCCAAGTTTGAAGAACTTTAGAGATTTTGGGAGTCCTTGTATTATAAAGAAGAAAGGTGGAAACTACGGTAAGTTTGAGCAAAAAGGTAAGGATGGAATCTTCCTCAACTACTCTCCAGAAGGAAGAGGATACAGATTCTATAACAAAGAAACAAAAATAATTTTTGATTCAGTTGATGTGAAAGTGATTGAAATATCTGAGTAAGAGAAACATGTTCAGAAAAACAATGAAGTTTAGAAAGTTGAAGAAAACAGTTATGATAAGGATATAGACAAGTGTATTCCTTCTCAAGAAGAATAATCGGACTTAGCTATTTCAAGTGATGAATAAAATCAAAAATCTTATCCAAGGCGGAGGAAACATGAGGAAGTGCGGAATATAATTGGTGATCAACATCAGAATGTTCAAACAAGAATAACAACCAATTCCATCACACATACTTCTTTGTATTCAAAGGTGGAACTGAATGATGTGAAAGATGCTTTTGATAATCTATAATGGGTTCAATCCATAAATGAATAATTGGATCAGATTGAAAAGAAGAATACAAGGGAACTCTTACCCAAGCCTGAAAACAAAAACATCATTGGCATAAAATGGGTTTTTCGGAACAAGATGAATGAAAAAGGTGAAGTTATAAGAAACAAATCAAGATTGGTTTATAAAGGGTATTCACAGATTGAGGGTATTTATTTTGAAGAAACCTTTTCTCCAGTGGAAAGACTTGAAACAATCAGAATCTTTCTTACTATTGCCGCAAAACGAGGCTATAAGATCTTTCAAATGGATATTAAATATATTTTCCTAAATAGTGATCTTGAAGAAGAAGTTTGTATTAAAAACCATGTGTCTTTATTATTGTAAAAGATTAAGGTTATGAGTGAATATTGAAAAAGGATTTGTATGGCCTAAAACAAGCTCTGAGGGCATGGTATTCCAAATTGGATACATGCTTAAGAAAGATGAATTTTAATAAAGGAAGGGTGGATAACAATATTTACATTAGATAAAGTCAAGAGTATTCCCTCGTTATAATTGTTTATGTTGGTGATATTATCATTACTAGGAATGAAAAAGGAAGGTGTGAAAGATTTTCTGAAGAAATGAAGAATGTTTTTGAAATGTCCATGCTGGAAAAAATGAAATACTTTCTTGGGTTACAAATCCATCAAAAGAAAGAATACATTTTCCTTTCCCAAGAAAATTATGCAAAAGAACTTCTCAAGAGGTTTGGCATAGAAAATTCAAAACATGTTTCCACACCCATTTTAGTGGGAACAAAACTGAGTAAAGATAGATATGGAAAATAAGTAGATCAGAAAGAGTATTGAATGCTGATTAGAAGTCTATTTTATTTGACTGCCTCAAGACCTGACATTGTTTATTTTGTTACCTTATGTGTAAGATTTCATAGTTCTCCAAGACAATCACATCTTATTTATAGAAAAAGAATTCTTAGATACATTAGAGGCACAATAGAATTTTGAATAAGGTATTGTAGGTCAGATAATATTGATTTATTTGAGGATTCTGATATAGATTAGGCAGGAAATGTTGATGATAGAAGATCTACATCTGGTGGTGTATTCTTTTTTGGAAAATAATTGCGTTAGTTGGAATTAGAAGAAACAAAACTCATTAACTCTCAGTATGGATGAATCTACGAATGTTTCTGCTACTCAAGCTGATACTCAACTTATGTGGATGAAAACACAATTAAAATACTTACTTTTTGAAGTGAAGTTACCTTTTCTCTTGGTTTGTGACAATCAAAGTACAGTCAATCTCACCAGGAATACAGTGAAACATTATCATTCAAAACATATTGATATCAACTATCATTTCATCAAAGAGCATGTAAAGAAGAGTGAATTTAATCTAGAGTATGTTCCAACAATGTAACAAGTTGTTGATATCTTCATAAAACCTTCATCAAAGGAATCATTCTCAAAAATGAGGTTTATCATGGGTGTCTAACCTATTTATCTTCAAGGTTGAGGTATGTGATTCTATCCCCTCTCTCATATTATCTTTTGATTGGATTGTAAAAGGTTAGAATTTTTTTGTTTCATAAATTTATTGCACAAAAGAGAGAGTTGTGGGTAATTTGTGAATTCAGCATTATTTAGTGTGTGAACTATTCTAAATTTTTGTTAGAGTGGTTTTAGGAAAAGAAATTGAATTGTTTTCTAGGAATAATGAAGAAACAAAAGATGTGGTCATGATCTTTTTTTTTTGGGTTATAATGGTTTAGCTATTAATGATTCTTGTTTCCTACAATGAGTTAACTCACGTGGGCTCATAATTGTTGATATATAATCCATTTATTGAGTTTACAAAATTCAATGATTTATGAAACTTAGTTTAAAACAAAATCTAAAGGGGGAGATTGTTGGGACCAAGCTGATGATAAAGGTCATGAAGGTTTCAATTGTTGTCTTTTGTTGTTAAGGTATGTTTTAAAGAAAGGAAATCACTTCACTTTTTTTAGGAAACAATTATTTTGGGTTTGTTTTGAAAAGAATCAGACCCATGTTAATTCTGATGATGATTTTCTGGTTTTTATTTCATATAAATCATGAGTTGTATTGTGAACTTGTGATGCAAGATTGATAGAAGAAAGGGAGAGTGAAAGAGTTACTTCTAATTTAAAAAGAATTTTATTCTGATTGTTTTTCAAAAAAATCAGAAAATAAAGTTGTGGAAGTAAAATAAGTCATGTTATTTTCACTGTAGATGGTTGTGATTTCTATGTAAGAGACGATTACGATTTCTATGTAAAAGCTGGTTACAATTTCTGTGTAAGATTTGGTTATGATTTATGTGTAAAATTTGGTTATGATTTCAAAGTAAAATATGGTTATGATTTCAGAGTAAAATATGGTTATGATTTCAGAGTAAAATCTGGTTATGATTTCTGTGTGAAATCTAGTTACGATTTCAGAGTAAAATCTGATTACAATTTCAGAGTAAAATTTGGTTATGATTTCTATGTGAAAGATGGTTATGATTTTAGAGTAAAATATGGTTACAATTTTAGATTAAAAATTGGTTACGATTTATATGTAAAATATGGTAATGATTTCAGGGTAAAATCTAGTTATGATTTCAAGGTAAAATCTAGTTATGATTTTAGGGTAAAATCTTGTTACAATTTCAGTGTAAAAGTTGGTTAAGATTTCACTATAGTAGTGTGGTTACGATTTCACTGTAGTAGTGTGGTTATGATTTCACTGTAGTAGGGGGTGAATATTGAAAACATGATGTCGAATGAAGAGTTAGATATCATGTTGATTGGTAAAGGATCATACCCATATATATCCTAACCAAGTAGTATAAATAAAGAAGTGGTACCGATGAAAGTGGTTCCAATGGAAGATATGGTTCCGATTGAGAATGAATCAAATTCAGATTGTTTTGTATCATGATGAGAATTATTGTAACTAGATATGATAATATTCAAGATAATAATATCTAGACCATTTTTATTTAGAAAATATCATGCTTGGGATGAGATGAAAAGAAAGAAGCAGGAATGGATGGAAAGTTACAATAATTTTCAAGTGAATTCAGATGATCCTAAAACAGATCCTCAATGATTTCAAAGTCGAGAAGGTAGTCATGATACAAGAACATGTTGGTGAATAAAGTGTTTTTTCTATTGTGGGTAAAGATAAAAAGAAAATAGAAGAAAACTGATGAATGAATTGTCAAATGTTGAGCCTTTCTTTTAAAATAGTGATTGTATCTCAAGTGGAGAAGTGCATTTCTTCAAACACATTCAATTGCATTTGTATCAAGCATTGTTTTTAAGAAATCAAAATGAGAGAATTGGATTCAAAATCATGTATTTCTCATCAATTGTAATTGTATTGACAATTGAAATGGGAGTCTGGAAAAGAAGAGATGAAGATTGTAGAAGATTCGATAAGAATTGAGAAGCATTGACAAAGTCATAATTTCTTTAAGATTTCAGATGAAATTCAGATTTGGGTTAATTTAAGTGAGCAGGAAAGTGTTTTCGGATTCCTAACTAAACATGTTTTGGGTCGCCTATAAAAGGCGTAAAGTCCATTGTACTTGTGTGTTTTTTGTAGAAGAGAGAGAAGCTTATGGTTTCTAGAGAGATGAAGAGATCAATTCCGTTAGAATTGACAATTGTTTTGGGTGGTTCCAATTCATTTGTATTCTATTTTTCTCAACAATTATATTCAGTGATTGAAGTGGTGCCAATTATACTCTGTGTTTTATACCATAAAATTGTAATGGAAGCTTTGTATTGAAAGAATCATAATGAAATCTTTGTATTGAAAGAATCGAAATGGAATCTTTGTATTGAAATAATTGTAATGAAAGATTTGTATTGAAAAAATTAGAATGGAAGCTTTGTATTGAAATAATTAGAATTGGAGATTTGTATTGAATGAATTGGAATGGAATATTTGTATTGAAAGAATCGGAATGGAAGCTTTGTATTGAAATAATCAGAATGGGAAATTTGTTTTGAAGGAATCGTATTTAGAGAATATCAGACTCAGTGCTTCATAACAAAGTCCAGGTGGTTCTTACCTTTCTTCTGGGTAAGGAAAAGAAGAATTGTTTTACAATTTGAACACATTTTTTGAATTAAAGATAAGTGCAGGTAACATGAGTTTTTACAAAACAATTGTATTAATCTATTGTGCTAAGAGGGTGCACACGCACTAGTGGGATTATTTCATAGTGCTACACGAGTGAAATGGTACATCCTACTCTTTGTAATCCAAGGATTGTTTTCTTAGTGGATTTTATGGTATTGGATCATTTCCAAACCATACTAAGGACATAGATATTCTTATTGAATAGTGAACCTTGTAAATCTTTGTGTTCTTGTGGATGTGTGTTTTTTTCTTGGCAGAGAATTGAAATCATTAACAGGAGGCAAAGTTTGTTTCAATTTAAAAGAAACATAAAAGAAAAAGAGTATCACTGATTCACCCCCTCCCCCCCTCAGTGATACAATACTCTGACTGGGCACTTTAACATACATATATAGGAATGTAAGGATAATCCATAATAGAGATAGTGAAGGACTCATCAAATATTGAGTGGTGATTATAGATGATCAAGATTGTGATAGGTCCTCTTAACTTATGGGTTGAACACATGATCATCAATGATCATTTCTCCTTAGGGAAAATGTGATGTAACCATGAGGTTAGAACCCAAGAGGGGTTTTCTATGTTATGTGATAATTAATTAGGCCTTTTTAGGTGTCATTGATATTCCCTTATTTACTAAGAACTCGTTTATTTGAGGAGTTAGCATGGGTTTGGCCTTGGAATGATTATTTTTTGTTAGAATGATAGTATTTTTTCTTGGTTGACATGTATAAGTTGTGAGAGTCTTCTTATTTTTGATAATATAGTTTTGGGTAGATTTCACCTTGTATGAAATTATAAGAAAAGGGTTGGGTGTGTGATAATAAACCTAATATTGATTATGAAATGAATTGGACACTTTTCTAACTTATTGAATTATATGTGATATATTTTTTATGTGTTATTGTTATACCTTTAGTGTTTATTAACATGGGATGATATTCCCAATTGTTATTTATCATAGATCAACTATGGATTGAGATACCCACTCACTTCTGATATTTCCATAATTATAGAATGATATGCCTATTTACTTGATACAGCCTATGGTTAGGATGAGATTTCCATTTAATTTGGATGTTGATTATAATAGGGATGTTATGCCTTCTTGCATGATATTGCATGTGTCTAGGGATTTTATGCCCTCTTATGTGATGTTTCCCATGGAAAGGGGTGTTATGACCAATTTTTTGATATTTCCATTAAAGGGGATGGAATTATAGGGATGTTCTATCCACTTATATGATATTTCCCATGTAAATGGAAATTTTTCCCACTTATTGATATTTCCATGGAAGGGGAAGATATTCCCATGACATTATCCCACTTATGTGATGTTTCCCATATAAAGGGATGTTATCCCTACATGTTGATATTTCCATGGAAGGGGATTAAATTTTCAAAATTTTATGACCACTTATATGATGTTTCCCATAAAAATGGATGTTATTCCCACTTATTAATATTTTCATGGAAGGGGATGAGATTATAGAATTCTATGCCCACTTATGTGATGTAACCATGGAAAGGTATGTTATGCCCACTTTTTGACATTTCTATGGAAGGGAACAAGATACCCAATTTTTTTATAATGGTCATGATAATGGGATGATCTACCCACTTCACCTTAAATTTATATTTGACATGGGATGATATGAAAACTTATTATTGATGTAGTAAGGCATGATATGATATTCTCACTAACCTAATATTGATTAAATATGGGATTTTTTCCCACTTATTGGATATTGTGATGATATGTATGATATGACCTTTTTTAATTACTTTATTTCATGGGATTTTATGCTCATTCACCATGATTTACATTATATAATGGAAATTTATGACCACTTATTGAATTATATGATATTATGGGACATCATTCCATCGTGTTTATATCATGGAATGATATACACATTCACCTATGAGTTGTAACATGATATGAGATTTTATACCCAATTTTTACTTGACATTGTGATTTGGAAGATGTTATGAAAACCCTTTCTATTGTAGGTGTGACAAGTTTATACTGATACCTACATTGGTTGATGTAGGTTTCATTTGACCATTGGGGTGACTTCTTGTGCACCCTCAACATGAAAACTGCATTGAATGTTATGTTTACAACCTTCTTTCTATTAAATACATGCATTCACATATATAATTGTTTTTATTAAGGACGCAATTGGTGATGATCTACTGAGTTTTATACACACACCTTGCATGATCACTTTAGTGTGTGTGAAAATATGATGGTTTTCATGCAAGTTCAGGTGATGGTCCTAGTACAGGTCGATGAGATGGTGGAACTCAGTGGGGATGTGTAGACAGGTCGGAGATGATGCTAAGTATTATGGTCAAGTCTCATTTTTTATTTATTCTATTTATTTTCCTATTCTATATATGACTATACCATTATGTACTAGTTACTATAGTATGGTGATGTATTTATTATGTTTATCCTTCTGCTATAAATCCAATAGTTTTTCTTTGTTTATCTGGTTATGGGAATTATTATTATTTATTATTATTACCTTTGGTGATGTTGAGGGTATAGTCTCCCCACATGGTTTTATCAAAATACCACTACTATTTAGTGGCCTCTGGTGTATAGGGAGGTGTACTTATGGTTGTGTGGAACTCAGGTTTGTGTTGATAGTCAGTGACTGGGCCAGGGAAGCTACAAAGTTTCATTAGAGATTTGTTTTCTTTGCCTCACTATTTAGGATGTATAAATAGAGATAAGACTAATAATAATTTAAGATTAAATATATACTTATTCCAAGATATCACCTACATGAGTTGAAGTCAAATTTTCTAAGGATTTTGTATTATTTATCTTTCTTTACACCATTATAGTTGATATGTTTTGATAATATAAAATATGATGTTCTTTTTTATTGATTTATTTTTTTCCTTATCTTGTGCCAAAAAGAGGTATGCATTCATGCATCATATTCAACATATAGGATTCACAATGTAGTTTTATTCTTGTATGTTAATTTGATAATTTTTAATCATTTAGTTATATAAAGTGCCAATAATAAGTTATAGATTATTTTTCTATATAAGTTGTTGGTGGAACTCTACTTGACTAAACCATGGTTACTAGTTCTTATGATTTGTATATGATGATGAGTTATGTGAATATATGTGTATTTGATAATTTTCCTTAATATAGGGTATGTTGGGCTAGATTCGTGCCTAACTAATATGAGACCATTATTCTGTAGGGTGCATATGGAGTAACGAGGCATGTTTCATGTTTCTTACTTTCCTTGTTTAATGAGGATATAATGAGGCATTTTTTCTTGTGGTGAACACCATAGATGTGTCTATGGGTGTGATAATGACCCTAAAGTGGTATTGTATAGGTCTAGGGATACCTGATATTGATGATATCATAGGAATAGGGTGATGGGTTGTGATTTGTCTTGATATATGTGTGCTCAAAGAAATGGATATTCTTTATGGGATGTGGACCATAGACTAGGTGGGAGAGCCTACTAATGATGATTTATAGCTTAGGATAATGGTGATTCGATTACCATATTGGTCTAGTGTGGTGTTTTATTGATTTTTCCAAGGAATATATGTGAAGTTATTAGGGGATATCCCAGGTATATATAAGCCTTTAGAAATGGAAAACATGGATAGATATTCATGTGATGGAAATGAAACTCGGTGATATGTGATTAAATATGTGGTATAAAAATAATATGGATGCCTTGGTTATGTATTGGGAATTAAAACATAAATGGTGACTCATGTGAGGGACTTGACTGACATATAGATGAGGTGTGGTCAGTTATTGGTTAGGTCGATGAGCTTGGGATTTTTAGGATGAATATATTACTGAAATGAGTCATGTTATTTGGAAGGTTAGTTTTAGTGTGTTTTCTTTCTTATATATTTATTGTTTGATAATGAGGGTAGTGATACAGCATTATGATTGGTTCATTAGATATTATCTTACTTTGGGAATAATAGAGTGATAATTTTATTAACAAACATGGTATGTGGGATAATTTAACCCATGATTTGTTATGGCTTAATGATATTAGGGTTAAGTTTGGTGCAATTTGCCTAGAATGGCATGAGAGATATGTCAATAGAATGATTTTTTAAACTATATAGGTTCTGGAGAGTGTGTATACGGGTTATGTGAATTTTTTTTTGTCTATCATGATGATGTTATTGATACATGGTGATTACATGGAATTCCTTCCTAGTATAAAATTTAGGTTGAGTATTGTGAGTGTTCATTCATTGGGTAATTTATAGGGTGTGGGGATTTGAGGGGTACCCATATGTTATGATAGGGTCTAGTATTCCTTATTTTTCTATGACTACTCATAACTAGGTCATGGTATATTGATGATTTTTATTGGTTTATCAAATTTGGTGTGTGGTCGGGTGAGATATGGACAATGGAAAGTTGCGATGTATCTGATTTTGATTTAAAAATTAATAAGGGAGATAAAATTGGGAAATATTTCAAGCTTGTGTAGAGTATGGGATGGTTAGGGATTGGTAGAGTATATAATAACTTGTGGGAACCGGTGTATTGAGATGTTCAGTGTATGATACAAGGTATCTGTTGTATGATGGTGAAATGACTAAGTTGTTGTAATAATTATAATTGTGTCTATATGGTTATCTCATATGAGATATGATTCATAACCTTTTAAGGAATGTGAAATGTGGTGGGTTGATTTATAGTTTCTGTGAAATATTGAGGGTCTGAGTGGCTCGATGTTATAATTAAAGATTCTAAAGAGTGACTCAACTATGCTGACACTACTACAAATAGGGATTTTAAAAGCGCTAAAACTGCCTTTAACAGTGCTAGAAAAAGTGTTGTTAATCACATTGAAGATAAAGGGGGGGTCCCCTTTAATAGCACTAAAAAATAACTCATAAAGGGTTCCCTTTATCCGCGCCTAAAAAAAGTGCTGATAAAGGCCCCCCTTTATCAACTCTATTTTGAGCACTAATAAAGTCCCCCTTTATCAGTGCTCAATTAGAGCTGATAAAGGCCATGTTTCCTTAGCAAACCCAGCACCTACATAGAACCTACACACCTGAGACAACACCTACACACACAGCACCAAACAGCACCTGCACACAAAATAGTTGTACAAAACAACACCTACGCACAAACAAAGCATAGAAAAACAAAACAACGTTCACAAGAGTTTTTCAAACAATGTTATATAAATTTACTTGAAAACATGAATACAAAAAAACACTACTACATACATTTCAAACAATTTTTTATATGGTTACAATTACAATTATCCAACAAAAAGTTAAAAACATTAATGTTTCATCCTTTTTGCATCTATGATCCCCTCTCAAAAATTATCGTCCATGGTATTAGTTTTCGAACAAAGCATCCGAACTCAAGAAAAAAATTACACCTATATAAGAAAACAAATATTATGTTATTAATACAACAATGAAATAGATTAAACATTAATATGAAAGAATGCATTAATAAAATGTCAATTTTTAATAAAAAGGACACATTTGGGTAGGTAGGGGCCATAAGACTAGATGATACTTGATACCTAACCCTGATATGGGTAGGTAAGCGGCCATGATAAGCTACTGGAGTAATGAAAAGTAAAAAAGTCCAAAAAGTACAACAATTAATGATTTTTAGAGGTTTCTTAGTGTATGGACTTACCCACTTTCTCTTCTTAGTCCTCTTAGAGGAAGGAACTTCATAAGATAACTTGAGGTGTCAAAGGTGGTGTTGATGGAGGCACAAATGGTGTTTCCTTTGGATCAGAAACAACCACATTCATGAGAACCATTCTACTTGGATAGCCCTGATCATCGGCCTCTCAGTCACTTTTCGAACCAAATTTGGTCACTGTGTCCCTGTGAAAGTAAACTAGAGAGGTGGGAGGTAGCCAAATTTTACTAGCCTCTTGAAATATCCAAGAGAAAAGGGATAAAGTCTTCTCCCCCCATGATGATGGAGACTGCCAAGCTAGTCCATCCTCCACTAGAGGGGGAGGGACCTCTATCATCCTCTAAGAGAGTGATGGATGCTTTCTCACCATTCTCCAAATACGAGCTCCTTCCGCATTTCCCATAGAGCTTCCTATTCCCTAAGGTTCCTGATCTTTATACAAGGATCCCTAATTTTCCTTTATCGATCGTGGAGTTCAACGATTCCTTGACCCTCCTCAATCAGAGCCTAGTAGCATGTTTTCCATAGAGAAGACCATCAGTGAAATCCTTTGATAGAATTTTTTTTGGTTCTTGGGAACTACAAGAGAGGGTGATGGTGGGTCTTCTTAACAACAGATGCATTTTTATCCATTTCACGTTGGAGGAAAACCTAATCAAATCTTGGTCTTGTGTGACTCACAACTGCAATGGGTACCTCTTCTTCCTCCAAATATGGTCTTACGACTTCCATATGAAGCAGGGCTCCCCTACAGTGGTGATCTGGGTGATTTTCCCTAATCTCCCCCTTCATTTTCAAAATCCTTCGATCATTAGGATTCTTGGGAACCTCATAGGGAGGTATTTATCCTTTGATCACCGAACCACTATTGTGTTCCATCCTATTAATACCCATGTGTGCGTGGAAGTTGATGCCTCGACGAATAATCCTAAGTTTGTTTAGATTACCATAGGAGAAGAATACTGGTGTAGATAGTAGATCGCATATGAGTCATGGGATGACTTCTGTTCCAGTTGCAAGCATTTGGGACACTCGTCGGCGACATGTAGACATGGGTCTGGACACTGGATTTTTTCTAATAAGAATATGGTATCAAGTGATGTTGTTGTTCATGAAATCCCCTCAGGGGTCTATTGCAGTGGCCAAAATGCAAGGGTGAAATTGGATACTCCTTATCAATCTCACTTCCAAGGTAACGAGAGTATAAGTTTGCAGGAGGCAGGCAGGGGGGTGTCCAAGCAAGGAGTGGGGAGCCCTATCAGCACTGAGGTGTTTCAGTGTGTTTCAGGGGATTTAGGGGATGGAGTTGCATGTGGTTCTGAACTTAATATAGGTGTGGAGAGCTCAGACTATTAGTCTCTCTCTCAAGGTGGGGATTTCCAACCAAATAGAAATCTTAATTCAATTATGGAATAAATTGTCCCTCCTATTTCTGAGCCTCCATGCGAAGAAGTCACATTTCCAAATCCATCTTTGATTTCTTAAATAAGGAGGTCCACATGGATGCTAAAATGATGTTACACAATGAGGAGGCTAAACCTCCAGGGAACATATTGTAGGAGGTGGCATTACTGACTATTTTGTTGCCTCCACATAACAAAGGGAGGCTTAAGGAGGGGAGTGTGGCCGAGCCTCCTGGAATGTAATAGGTGCACCAGTTATCTACAGTAGTGTCTCAACCTAGAAAAGGTAGTCAGGATTAGGGGAGTGTCTTGGGCCCCTTGGACCCAAACATTTTCTATTAAAAAACCCCATCCTATCTAAAGGATGGGTGTGTGGGGAAGAATAGGCAGAGCCCCAGTGACTTGGGAAACTGTTTTGGGATGAGGCCCCCCACGGAAGGCCTGAGGGTTGAGTTGAGGAACCATTTTGATAGTATAGTTGTTCAAGATCAAGTTGTGCCTCATGAGGAGGATTATTCAAGTGATTAATGTTATATCCAACTCTCAGTGGACATTTGGGACTGTTTCCAAGGGAAAGGTCCTAACAGCCCTAGAAGGAAGAAGGGATTAAAAGGGAAGTGTGACCCCGGGAAATGCATTATGGTCTAGGGGAAAAACCAAAGGGATTTAAAGACTATTCTTACTTGTCCAAACCAATGAAAACTATTTTTTCCAAGAAAGGTGGGAGCAAGGAAAGCAAAGACCTGCAAGATGGGGAAAGTGGTGATCCAAGCAGAGATCCAAAAGTTATGGAAGAAGGGGTAGGGGAGTGCCTGAATCTTATATTCAACTCCAAGGAAGAAATGATTGAAAAATTCCTTCAGCCTAATTCCTCAAATGAGGAGATTTTAAGAATTTATCATTCTATAAGCTATGGGTGTGTAATGGTCTTGGACTTTGACAAAATGAATCACCACACTAAGTTCTTGGATAAGTGATTTGACTTCAATGGGTTGTTGTTCATAGAATATTCCTTTGGGAGCGATAACACTCCCAAATCCCTCTATCTCTATTTCCACTTGACAAAATAGTATCAAGACCTTTATGTTCAATGCACTCCTCCTCTAGTTGTCCCAGTATTGGAATGCAATGGGAAACACCACCATAATTAAAGAATATCTGCCACCGACTAGAACTTCTTTCATGGGAACCCCATACATTATTACCAAATCTGTTGGAACCCTCATTGTTGATGGCGTTGGATCTAAGGGCCTAATTTGATTCTAATAATTCTAGATATCTGTGGGTATTTTGGAAGATTTTTTTCAACTAGAATCTAACTTTTGGATGATTCCAAAGCCCCTGTGTAGGGGAGGAGTGGAAAGTTTCATCGGAATGCACTGAACTATCTCCCAAAGTGGTATGATGCATACCACTTTCCAGTTAATCAAAGTGGATAAAACACCCTCACATATGTCTAAAAGATAGGCTTAGGATATAGAATCACCCTTTATAGAATTGGTAATTTCACAGGTTGGTGCTCCGTATGGTATAAAAAACCGATCATATCGGTTCACTTTTCTCTTGATCTCCTAGTTCTTTAGTGTGATTAGCCAGACCCCACTGATACTTTATAGAAATTTTCTGAACTGGTAACTTAGAATGTTGTGAGTATTAAGTAACTCATATCCACCAATGTGGGCCCCCATCCAACCCCACCACAATTGGAAGGGGCTGAATTTATTCATCATAATTGTCTCTTAAAATCATAGCACCATATATCATCTTAATGTCTCATATACTGATGTCGAACTCACCATACATAAAATGAAATGCATTCATGTATTGACTCTATAAACTGAACAATTCTACCATCAGAATTTTGTTGTAATAATTAAAGGTTTTGTAAGCCTAAATAGATTCATAAAATTCTATCATTTTCATCTCAACCACAAACTCTGTGGCAGTACACAGAACCAAGAAGGGACAACCTCGGTTCATCCCAAAGCTTCCACCTGATCGAATAACCTGTCCAAATAACCACCTAAAATTCTAATTTGATATAGAATTCTACATTTTTTATCTATAAATATGGGTTTTAAGCTCGAAATCATGTTATAACCCTTTAAAATCAATCCACATAGGATTCAAAATTAAGTTCATGACTTGTTCAAAGTCATGTGATCACATGACCATAATAGGATCACATGATCAAATGAACCTGGGAGATTTATACTATTACACAACACTTGAAGCTTTATGCGATCATGTAAATAATACAAGAATACAGGAATCATGGTTCAAGTGAATTACTTTGATTATGTGATTTTTTTTATGTGATTTGATCATATGATGAGATCACACGATCAGTTCACATGAAGAATTCATACAAAGAAGCTTATGTGACACGATCACATGAAGAGGCTTATGTGAAGTAGAGAAAAACCCTAATATTTCTAGTAGAGCTATGAAATATTAAGTCATTAGTGAAATATATTTCCCATTACTCTCCTATATATAGGAAATTTCATGGAATACCAAGAGTATCATAGAATACTAAAAGAAAAATAGAAGGCCTAGGGAATCAGTCGGGTATTCACTTCCTTAAAACAAAGTCCTTTTTTCTTCTTTTGGAATTTGTATGTGAGGTGTGTATGCATCTAGGAATTTATGTGATACAGGTTCTATATGAGGTGTTTAGGCACCCATATTTTTATGTGCATGAATATGTATATATGATGGGGGTTTATTTGAGCAATTATTGAGATGCAAGATCTATGGACAATGATTTTACTATGAAAACATCAATATTACCTCTGTGATTGATCATACACAACATCATTGCTATTCTTACAAAGTCATGTCACATGGAAAGAAATCTTCTAAAATAAACTAACCCTACAAGGAATAATTAAAATCAAATCAACATTTCATTATATAATTTTTCATTAAAATAGACATATTATATTGGAACACTACCTTTATATATTTCTAAACGGTTTCTTTGGTACAAATATAAGCTAATAACAGAGATAATGATTCTTTTTGCACTTTACTACTGTTTTTTAACTACTTCTTAGCATACCATCTAATCTGAACTTCTGATCTGGCATCCCCATGATGCTCTCATCCAACACCATCTCTATGATATCATCATTTATTGTTCACTTTTACTTCTCTTTCTGCACTCATTTACCTAGTAAATGGGTGTAGGAAGAGAAGGAAAATTGAACACTAAATGATGATATCATAGAGATGGTGTTGGATGAGAGGATCATGGGGATGCCAGATTAGAATTTCAGATCAGATTCTATGCTAAGCAGTAGTTAACCAACAATAGTGAAGAATCCTTAGTCTTTTTATTAAATTTGTGAGTGTTACACAACCAATATTCTTTTGAATTAGTAGAAACAGCTACATAAATGATCAAAATATAGAATATAAATGACCCATGCCATTATAGTTTAGGTATAGTGCTTTTGGAAACATGGAGACATAAAGAACTAGTTCATAAGAGTCTCTCATTAAGTTATGCTTTACTAGAAATACAATTCATTTCTAAAACCATTATTTATAACCTAAGGATATAAAACATAATAAAGGGTGATCATATATTCTAAATAAGTGTAAAAAAGGGAGATATAAATGATCATATAAGGATAACATAAGTAGTAGGAATTCACCTTCATCCTATTTGTGTACAATTTACCATCAGGTATGTTGTCCATTAGTTTCTAAACACATCTATATCATCTTGTGAATATGAGTTTTTGCAACAGTCATGGTAGTACTGAAAAAATTTAAATACACAAAGTATTAATAAATATTTTAAATGAACTCATAATTATTTTCAAAAATACCTCTTCTGGGATGATAGCTTGTTGATGAAATATGATCTCTTTCATAAATTTACAAACATAAAAAACCACAGTCCTTTCCATTTGTTTGTTTTGGACACTGAAAAAACATTGAGAAAAATAGGAATTTTTTTTATATGTGTTTGGATAGCACAATGTTATTATATCACTACTATAAAAACAGGTATTTGCGACGGGTCATTTGCGACGGGATCCCGTCGCAAATGGCTTTTTGCGACGGGGGCCCGTCGCAAATGGCCCGTTGCTGAAAACGGCGTCGCAACAACACTCATTTGTGACGGGACCGTCACTAAAGCCTTTTATTACGACGGTTATTCTCCCCGTCTCAAATAGTACTCCGTATATTTGTAAAAAACTTTTAAAATAGTATTTGCGACGGGACCCGTCGCAAAAACTATTTTTTAAAAAAAATAAAAAACTATTAATAAATTATTTTAATGCATATAATAATATTAGTATTTGCGACGGGCATAGTATCCCGTCGCAAATACTATAAAATATATATATATATATATTAATAAATTATTTTAATTAATATAATAATAGAATTATAATTCAGAAATAAAAATAATAAATTATTTTAATTAATATAATAATAATAGAATTATAATTCAAAAATAAAAAATAATAGAATATTAATAAATGATTTAATTAATATAATAATATTAGAATTATAATTCATAAATAAAAAATATATTAATAAGTTATTTTAATTAATATAAAAATAATAGAATTATTTTACATTCAAATATTAAAATAATTCAAGTATTACAAAAAATATAATTAAATTATAATATTATAAAATTTTAATATATATATAAAATTTAATATTATAAAATATAAATAATATTATTATTCATATTAATATTGTTATTTAAAAATATAATATTATTAATATTTTATAATGAGACAGAAACTACGAATAGAAAAAAAATAATATTTTGATTTCACAAATTTTATAACATAAATACAAACTCTAATCTGAAGGAGGGGGGGAGGTGGGGGATCTGCAGATGGTGGTGGAGGAAACTCCATCCCTAAAGCATGAGTGAGTCGGCGCATGTACTCCATCTGCTCCTGATGCTGCTGCTACCATCGACTTGTCTGCTCCTCGTACAGCTGCTGCTGGCGTCGACGCTCCTCCTCATGCTGCTGACGCATCTGCTCCTGCTCCTGTCGGAGACTCTCTATCTGTGCAGTCTGAGATCGCAATTGATCCTCATACTGTGTAGTAGAAGAAGATGCACAAGCTCCTCTCGAGCTGGACGCCGACATCGCAGCACTGCCATAATAATCTCCGGGAGTCAGTCAAGAGTCGATACCAACTACCCGGCCCTTCTCGAAGGCATACTGGGTGGCCTGCATCCATGCCGCCTCATCAAACTGACGGGCAGTGGTCTGATCTGATGACTCGGTCTGACTCTCAGGCCGGGCCTGTGACGCTGCGGCCTCATATGACTCCTATAGTTGCAATTTAAAATTAAAATTGTGAATATATTATATGCAGTTAATTTTTAAACTTGAAAAGAAATAACACTGACCACGATGTGAAGCTGATGATCACCTCTGAGCTCCCCAGTAGCAGGATCACTATACATCCTCCGATATACGTCGTACTCTGTAATATCGGGGTGCTCAACAGCCTATAAGAATAAAAAATAAACTGTAAATATTTATAGTTATATAAAATATTTATAAATAATGTACGTACCAGATGCTGTCTATGAGTACTGAAAGAATGACTCCCATCTCGATGAGTCACCTCCTGTATCCCCCGATTCTGCCTCCCCACCGATGATCTCCTCTGAAAGGCTCCACTCAACCAGTACGCACATAATCCATCCCATACATGGGATGAAATATACTCTGGTCGGTGTGCTCTACACGACTCGTCAAAATCTGACACTCCTGCTTTCTTCATCGCAGCTTTTCTTAAATTGTGCAAAAACTGACGAAGGCGATCACGCATGGCCACCTCCCATGCCTCGTGGATGGCGTCACGCATGGTATCCTCGATCGGATACCATAAACCCTACAAATAAATCAAAATATCAAGTTAGAAATGAAATAATTTTCAAAATAAAAATTATTTATTTACGTACGTACCAACCAATGGCCTAACATGGCCTGCTGCACATCAATGGGAATCTGCTCCCATGTGGTCCACAGCTGAGAGAAATAGTTGCGCAAAATAGCGTTGCCCTGTCCGACTACTATATGCGAAAAACTGAAAAAATAATAAACATTTATTATGTGAATAGATTAATGAAATCTTAATCAAATCCACAGGTTATCACATAGGTTATCACACCTCCGTGTGCGTGGATCAAACCCAAGACATGGACGTCGCTCGGGGACGGGGTCAGGAATCATCAATCGTGCAAGACCGCTCCCCCTCTGCGTACTCCCTGGAGCGCCTGCAGGCTGAGGGTCATCTGTCAGCAACTCATCCGCATCGAAAGTCAGGTCAGCATCCGCCAACTCACGAAATGTGGCGTCGTCCATCTGAAACAGAAAATGTTAATGTTAGCAAATAATTGATAATTACTATTATATATACATATATACATATTATGATTGTATATAAATACCATGGAATGATATCAGTGTTCATCTTCATCATCATCTTCATATATGTCAATGTCATCTTCATATTCCTCCTCAACATCATCGATATCCATTCGAGTTACAGTTGCTTCATCTCTTACCATTTCAAATTCATATGTGACATCATTAACATCATCGTCATCACCGACTCTTAAATGTGGGGTTTCGTCATTGATACTCATGTCTCTTTGTAAAAAAGACTGATTTTGAGTACTCTCTTGAAAAACTTCAATTCTTTGCACATCAGTGAAAGCACATTCACTTTGACTAAACTGATTGTCTCGAATTTTGATTTTTATTACACTCCACCAATCAGTCAAGTATCTTGATGTTGCACAGTACTTTGCATAATAAACTTGATATGCCTGTTGAGCCAATAAGAATGGTTCATTTAATGCGAGAACACTTTTACATTTAATATCGATGATTCCATGAGTCGGATGAACACGCACGCCTCTCTTTGTATCCAACCACCGACATTTGAACATGGTTATGTAATGTTGTCCAAGATAACAGAGTTCAATGATTTCATCAAGTATGCCATAAAAGTCAACTTCATTTTCTCAATGATGAGATCCTCTCAAGCTAACTCCACTGTTCATTTTTTTTTTCGATTCCCCATATGCATGTGTGTGGAATCGAAATCCATTCACCACATATGCATTATAAGTTTTAACAAGTTTGGAAGGTGGGTTACTCAATACACACAGCCGTTTGTCAATTTTATCAGCATGTCGAGACACCTGAAAATTTGTGAAATAATTATCAATATAGTAAACTATACATTGAATGAGTTACTAAAAGATAAAGAATTTATGTTACCAGTTTTTGAAACCACTGAGAGAAATTTTTCAGTCGACGTTCTTCGAGAGCAGCTGCTGTAATTTGTGGAATTTGTTTCTTGATATGATTATCATACAACCTATAAAAACCAAAGTTATTTACTGTAACATAAATGATAGAATAAGTGATATAAGAACTTACAGTACAACTGATGTCATCTCTTCACAGTTGACCAGAACATACGTATGAGCTCTCTGATTTTCATCATCTGAAAGCCAGCGTTCATAAACTCCACCAAAACCAAGCTCTGACTGGTTGAAAATAGATAATTGATTGTCGATTTCATCAATATTCCTCTCGTTCTGTCCCATTCGGTTGTGTTTTGAAGGATACTCAGATTCAAAATAATGGGAGCAGAAAAAAGATATTTCCTCTTGCAAATAAGCTTCTGCAATAGATCCTTCAACAGATGCTTTGTTACGTACTTTTCTTTTCAATTTTTGCATGCATCTTTCAAATGGGTACATCCATCGAAACTGTACCGGACCTCCACATTTGGCTTCATATGGCAAATGTAACATCAAATATTCCATTGAGTCGAAGAAAGACGGCGGAAATATTTTTTCCATTTTACATATAATTACAACAACATCTTTTTCAAGTTTGCCTAGAGCATCATAATCTGCCGTAGCCGCACAAATTTCCTGAAAAAAATGAGACATGTCTGTTATGGAATCTCAAATCACAAAATTCAACAGACCTCTTAATCCAATGGGTAGAAGTCTCTCCATTATAACATGACAATCATGACTTTTTAATCTAGTAATATGACCATTCTTTACACATCTACCCAAATTGGAAGCACATCCATCTGGAAGTCTCAAATCTGCAATCCACTGACAAAATAATAAACTGTTTTCTTTAGACAGTGTATAAGCTGCTTTTGGTTTCAGTAACCTTTATGTTCTGACATTCTCAAATAGTTCCAATTCTGGACGCCTGCAAATTTGGGCAAGATCTAAACGTGCATTTACATTGTCTTTGATCTTTCCGGACATATCCAAAACTGTATGAAACAAATTATCAAAATAGTTCTTCTCAATATGCATGACATCTAACCTGTGTCGGACCAACAGATTAGACCAATATGGAAAATCCCAAAATATGCTACGTTTAATCCAATTGTGTTCTTTCCCAAAACCAGAAATTTTCTGTTGGTTTATTGTGGGACCAAAAGTGATGGGAGGTAATGAAAATACAACTGATTTTAACTCCGAACCTGATAGCATTTTTGGAGGTCCGTCCCTTTCAACTGTTCCTTTTCTGAAATGAGATCTGTTTCTACGAAAAGGATGATCAGCTGGAAGAAATCTGCGATGACAGTCAAAATAACAAGGTTTCTTTCCATGAATGAGCATAAATGCTTTGTTCTCTCCCATACAGTAAGGACATGATTTCTGACCATGTGTACTCCAGCCAGATAACATCTCATAAGCCGGGAAGTCACTTATTGTCCACATCAATGCTGCTCTCAGTATGAAATTCTGTTTCGTTGCAACATCATATGTACTGACACCAGTACTCCACAATAAATTTAATTCATCAATCAATGGCTTCAAATAAACATCAATATTTTTCTTCGGATGTCCTGGAATTAGTAAAGTCAAAAAGATATATGGCTCCTTCATCAACATCCATAGAGGTAAATTGTACAGAGTTAAAAAAACAGGCCAACATGAATATTGACTACCATAAGATCCAAACGGACAGAAACCATCAGTGGAAAGGCCCAGTCGAACATTTCTAGCTTCTAAAGAAAAGGATGGATGCACTCTATCAAAATGTTTCCATGAATCACCATCGGCTGGATGATTCAAGCTTTTATCGGTTGAAATATTCTCTTTATGCCATGACATCATTGTCGCTGTATTCTTAGACATGAATAAACGCTGAAGTCTGGATGTAAGCGGAAAATATCTCAACTGTTTTACAGGAATCAAACCAGACTTCCCGTGTTGTCCTTCTTTATATCTCAGTTGCCCACATGTGGGACAACTATCCAACGACTCATTTTCCCCAGAATATAAAATGCAGTCATTTGAACATGCATGAATCTTCTGACAAGTAAGTCCCAAATTTCGAACCATCCTCTTACTCTCATAGTAATTTGCAGGTAAAACATTTCCTTCGGGTAACAGTGTTTTTAGCAAAGAAAATATCTGGTCAAAACAGGTGTTTGACATTCTGTTATCTGATTTGATAGCCATAAATTTTTCAACTGCTTCTAATTTGCTCATCTTGCAGCCAGGATATAATGCATCCTCAGCAGACTTCAACAACTCATAAAATTCAGACGGTGCCAACTCAGGATTTGAAGCTATATCAGCCGGAGTTTCTGTATGTTGAACAGAACCTGCAACATCATGTACTAAATCTTGAAACCGGGATGGATCCAGAATCAAGTTAGTATCACCTGCTCTGGAACTACGTTCACCGTGTTGATACCAAAAAACATAATCTGGTTGAAAACCAAAACGCAAGAGATGTTCTCCCACTTTGTCAAACATGTCAAACGTTCTCAATGCACATTTTCTGCAAGGGCATTTTATTTTGCCTTCTGAAACAAATTCTGGATTTGATGCCACAAATGATAAAAAAGTCTCCACACCCTCTACATATACTGGATTTAAACCATAACCGTTTGGATTTATACGTTGATTTATCCATATGCGGTCACCTAATAATGATTGTTGACGACCTCGTTGTTCCATATTTCTCTATAAAATATAAAAGCATTACTAGTTTTGAATAATTTGTTAGAAAAAACACTCAAGCTAGGATAATTATAGAGTTTAGATCATACACGACTGACGCAAACTTTTTATTGAGATAGACCTAAAAATTGACCCTTTAAGAATTAAATATGTTGAGAATAAAGCAAAACATGTTACAAATATTGATAATTTTAATATTATATAAATTTTTTATTATTTTCATAGTACTAATATTATTGGTAATTATTACTAATTATTGGTAATTATTGGTAATTATTGGTAATTATTGGTAATTATTACTAATTATTGGTAATTAATACTAATTATTGGTAATAAATACTAATTATTGGTAATTAATACTAATTATTACTAATTATTGGTAATTATTGGTAATTATTGCTAATTATTACTAATTATTACTAATTATTACTAATTATTGGTAATTATTACTAATTATTGGTAATTATTACTAATTATTGGTAATTATTACTAATTATTGATAATTAATACTAATTATTGGTAATTAATACTAATTATTACTAATTATTACTAATTATTACTAAATATTGGTAATTATTGTTAATTATTACTAATTATTGGTAATTATTACTAATTATTACTAATTATTGATAATTATTACTAATTATTGGTAATTATTATTAATTATTACTAATTATTAATAATTATTACTAATTATTGGTAATTATTACTAATTATTACTAATTATTACTAATTATTACTAATTATTGGTAATTATTATTAATTATTACCAATTATTGGTAATTATTGGTAATTATTACAAATTATTGGTAATTATTACTAATTATTGGTAATTATTGGTAATTATTGGTAAGTATTGTTAATTATTACTAATTATTGGTAATTATTACTAATTATTACTAATTATTGGTAATTATTACTAATTATTACTAATTATTGATAATTATTACTAATTATTACTAATTATTACTAATTATTGGTAATTATTACTAATTATTGGTAATTAATACTAATTATTGGTAATTAATACTAATTATTGTTAATTATTACTAATTATTGTTAATTATTACTAATTATTGTTAATTATTACTAATTATTGGTAATTATTACTAATTATTGGTAATTATTACTAATTATTGGTAATTATTACTAATTATTGGTAATTATTACTAATTATTGGTAATAAATACTAATTATTGGTAATAAATACTAATTATTGGTAATTAATACTAATTATTACTAATTATTGGTAATTATTGGTAATTATTGTTAATTATTGGTAATTATTACTAATTATTTCTAATTATTACTAATTATTGGTAATTATTACTAATTATTGGTAATTATTACTAATTATTGGTAATTATTACTAATTATTGGTAATTAATACTAATTATTGGTAATTAATACTAATTATTACTAATTATTACTAATTATTGGTAATTATTGTTAATTATTACTAATTATTGGTAATTATTACTAATTATTACTAATTATTGATAATTATTACTAATTATTACTAATTATTGGTAATTATTATTAATTATTACCAATTATTGGTAATTATTGGTAATTATTACTAATTTTTGGTAATTATTACTAATTATTGGTAATTATTGGTAATTATTGGTAAGTATTGTTAATTATTACTAATTATTGGTAATTATTACTAATTATTACTAATTATTGGTAATTATTACTAATTATTACTAATTATTGGTAATTATTACTAATTATTGGTAATTATTACTAATTATTGGTAACTAATACTAATTATTACTAATTATTACTAATTATTGGTAATTATTACTAATTATTACTAATTATTACTAATTATTACTAATTATTACTAATTATTGGTAATTATTACTAATTATTACTAATTATTACTAATTATTACTAATTATTACTAATTATTACTAATTATTACTAATTATTACTAATTATTAGTAATTATTACTAATTATTACTAATTATTACTAATTATTACTAATTATTACTAATTATTACTAATTATTACTAACTATTACTAATTATTACTAATTATTGGTAATTATTACTAATTATTACTAATTATTACTAATTATTACTAATTATTGGTAATTATTACTAATTATTGGTAATTATTACTAATTATTGGTAATTATTACTAATTATTGGTAATTATTACTAATTATTACTAATTATTCTTAATTATTGATAATTATTGGTAATTGTTCCTAATTATTAGTAATTAAATGAATAATTACCAATAATTAGGAATAATTACCAATAATTACAAATAATAACATTATTAGTATATTTTATTATTAATATTAAAATAATATAATTTTCTAATTTATATACAATTCTCCTTTCATCTGTGCGTTTTCTATCTCCACATACAAATAATACATGTGAAGACAGCAAACACACAGATGAAAAGAGAATTGTATATATATAAAAAATTATATTATTTTAATATTAATAATAAAATATACTAATAATGTAATAATGTTATTATTCCTAATTATTGGTATTTATTACTAATTATTAATATTTATTCTTAATTATTAAAAATTATTACTAATTATTCCTAATTACCATTAACTATGAACAATACTAATAATTTAAATTTATTAAGTAACAAAACAACGTAAACATAATTAAATTACAACTAATTAAGAATAATTGAAACTAATAAACAATTAAAAATAAATATTAAATTAAAATGAACATAAATACCTTGAAAATTGATCTGCTCTGATCGTTCTTCAAAACTTTAATATCAACTCCGGAGAAAAAAATTAAACTGGAGAAAAACTGAACTTTAGAAATACAAATTTGGGAGAAGAAGAAGATGGAGTTTGAGAATGATTTGAAAAAAAACGGATGGGGGTATTTATAGGTTAGATTATTTGTGACGGGTCCATTTGCGACGGTAATCCCGTCGCAAATAGTGTTATTTGCGACGATACCCGTCGCAAATACCTTAGCCAACATTTATTACTGTCAACGGTTAAATAGTTATTTGCGACGGGTCCCGTCGCAAATAACCACCTGCCGACATACTATTTGCGACGGGGAAATATTCCCGTCGCAAATACCTTTTACCGCCCCGGTTATTTGCGACGGGAATATTTCCCCGTCGCAAATAGTTTTCCCGCGATTTGGCGCACAACGCGCGCCAGTTCTTTTGCGACGGGGAAAGCAATCCCGTCGCAAAAGCCTACTTATTTGCGACGGGTAAATACCCCCGTCGCAAATAAGTTTTTAACGGGGCTATTTGCGACGGGAATCTATCCCGTCGCAAATAACCCGTCGCAAATACCCATTTTTCCCGTAGTGTATATACCAGGATACTTTTCTAGTTATATATCTTGTAGGAATTTTTTTCCTTAGGCCCTGGATTCATTCCATGAAGTAGACGATATTGATGCACCTCCCTATCATAACAGAATCATAATTAAAAGATAATATAAATTATATAACTAGATGTTTAGTTCTAAAATGTTAGATCTATTGTATTAAAAATTGATAGACTTCATCATGCATGGTTGGTTTGCTGCATATCTATGCATTGAATCTAGAAAATAAATCTTTGAAGTATCCAAATTGACTGAAATCAGCATCTAATGGTGCCTAAAAACACAAAAAGGGATAAGTAATGAAATAAATAAAAATATAGTTGATATGATTAAATTGTAGAGTTTTACCCCTACATCGTTGGTATTAAAAAGAGTCTGTCATCTGTAAAAAACTTTTCAAATGATTTGAGCAGGGATGAAATTATTTCAGCCTCTTTATTAGAATCTATTTCTTCTTTTGAAGAGGTGATGTGATGACTAATGAGTCCAAATTTTTGTTCATGGGGAAATTCCTTCAATTGTTTTTCATATATATGCCTATGAAAAATATGAAATGTATTTAATCATAATTATCATAGTATGTCATATTTTATAAAATCAAATCATGAAAACATACCTCATGTATACATTTACAACTAAGGTGCCTAGCCATTCATGCTTGAGGATTTCATTTACATTTTCTGTACTAATGAAATCTGATTTTTCTTCTATATACATATTTTTTTTCAAAATCAACTATGTGAGAATTACCATCTATCAACTTTGTATCCACATGATCCTACAATGATATTAACTATGGATATAGAACGGGTGGGGTGAAGGTTACCTCAGTATATTGTTTCAATTGGTTGGTTGATCCTTGAGATAGTTTTGAGCTGATATTTTATTTCAACCCCTTCTCTTTTTCGTTCTGTAATAACATTCATCAGCTCAGACCATTTTTCATTAAATGTTAAAGGTTCATCTTGAAAAATAAATTGTAAATGGATACCTCCTTGTCAACATGTTTTTTTACAAGATTTTACAGCCAAGAGATGAATGTTCTAATAGCTTGTTCGACTGTATGAATTTCATCATCGTCATTTGGAACAGGTATCTTAGCAATCGGCTCATTAGCTACATTAATCGACACTTTGACATGATCTGTTGGAAGTTTTCTATTGTGTAGCATATCATTCTTCATATATAACACCACAACCCTCACTACAAGGCGATAGGTAGGAGTTGATAGATATAAATAACAGTCATTTTCACACTGTAGAATATTAGTACAATAAAGGTATCAATGTTTATGTGATTCACATTTCACAAAAACAATTATTATAACATTGATTACCTCAGCTAATTCGAGTTTTTTTAGGGGAATGGCTTGTCTCAATGTTGGGGGATCTTCACGCATGGGTTTTTGTTGAGTTGTTTCTTCTCTTTGCCTCCCCCCATCAAACTTTCTATCATCTCTCTTTGGTATTGTAATTTTTCATCAAACATAGCTATTGTTTCTCTCATATTTTTCATTTCCTCAGTTTGATCCTCCGTTTGTTTTTCTTTCTGAAAATATTTTTGGGGTGTCACCCCAAAACCCGCACCTCTGATGCGACCATACTGTTCTGGCAACTTCAAGGCCGTTGAAAGTATGTCTACATCTGGTGCGGGTGTTGTTGATTCCTGTGATTATGTTAGATAGAAAATATAGTAAAATAAGTATTCATTGTTATGTAATAGCAATTTAAGGCAAATCAAATTTATATTATGTCATACATACACATGTTTCCCAAACTTTTTGTTTGTTTTCATATATCAGTATCCCCTATTTATTTACACGAGCCTCCTTCCATAGCACATGGCATGGGATGGAAGTGGCTTTTGATTTCGATTCATCAATATGCATATAAATATAGAAACATGGTTATGGTGTTCTTGTATTTCACATATAATTATTACAGTAGATTTAAAATATGTACCAATTTTTTCTCAAGTGAAGCATACCCCATTCTTGCTTTACAGTAGGGGTATGCTGGTTTTGTTGCTTTTTATTTATTTTATGCACTCAGTTGTTGTTTCATAAATAAAAAACTATCAATCAAAATGATGAATACAAGAAATGTCAAACAATATATTACCAGACAAAATATACCTGAAAAGTCTGCTTGCCGCGATGGTTTTTAAACACATCCCACGCTCCTTAGTATATCAAGTGTGCATAAAGAGGAGGTGGGTGTGGCTTGATATTCTTTTCAGCATATTTAAGATGATATTTCGTTAAAATTGTATGGAATCCTCTATAAACCCTTCCTACAACTCTTAATACATATTCCTTGTGTGAGTAATCTATTATAAATGCACTCTGAAATGGATGATGAAGAGTAAGTCAATGTTTTAGTATTTTATTTTATTTTAATAAATTAAATAAATGATATCATAATGTTACTGTAATCTATTCCCACATTAGTGTCTTAATCCCGGTGACAACATGGTGCCACAACTGTACATCAATCGCCACACGTTTCCGAGTGACTATTCCAATGTAGCTACTAAATATGCCTTTGTTGGGTTTAACATGTTGGCCTTTCTTATTCCATCCCACCTCATATTTGATGTATTTTTCTTTTTCCTTAAGTAGTTTGACTAACACTATAAAACTACAATGCTCTTGTTTTTTTTGTGCCATCAGGGTTTCATTTCCTACCATTTCCTCATAAGCATCATCATTATGTTCCTCTGGAGTACTAACATCGACACTAGGACCAGCAGAAATAGGTTTAGAAACCTGTTATTTCTCTACACTGGGACCACTAGCAGTAGGTTGAGAGACATGTTGTGCCTCGGGATTGGGCGCATCAATAGGTATAGAAGTCATTATCTGCAGAAGTGGTTTAACATTTAACTTAGATTACATAAAAGCCACAACTAATAGATAATAACATAACATAACACAATTTGTATTACAATAAACAAATCACCTGATTATTAAACTCTTTTTTTAAAGGTTGGAGAGATTTGACCCCTCTATTGACTATGTAAATCCCTTCATTGTAGTCTTATCTGACATACAAGACGTCGTCTACATTGGGACTGCTGTGAAATGATTGCAAATTCTCAATGAAAGGTCCATCCTCCATTGAAATTTCATCTGACCCTTCAGTTGTTTTGGTTGATAACAAAACAATTAACCAGTTTCGGTTTGCAGGATCTGGAACATAAAATACTTATACTACCTAGGATGCCATTATAAATTGTTCTTATTTCTCCCCTTCCTTACTGAAATCAACTTTCACGAATCCCAATTCATTTATTTTAACAACACTCCAGTTATCAACCCTCTTGCATTGAAAAATTGGCACTTGGAATTTTGTATAATCCAACTCCCATATTTGTTTGATGATGCCAGAGTATGTCATATTTGCATAAATTGGATTTCTATCCTTAGCATCGGAAACATGCATCACTTCAGCCACAATTGTAACCCCACTATTCTGCATGGTAGTTTCTTCATCATGTTTATTATTATAGAATGTATAACCATTAACTACATAAGAATTTAAGATAATACATACACACTTTCTCCTCTGATTAGCCATCGAAGTTGTTCTGAAATTGAGTCCATATTTTCATCTAACTTCTTAAAAATATAGTCCTAAAACCATCCTATAAACTGTCGATTATGTGTATCTGATATCCATTTTTTATCCCTATATGGATTAAAATGCCTAATAATTTCTTTTTGGGTTTGAAAATATAGGTCAACATCGAAACTGTTATGCAAAACATAAAGGTTGGCCTGCTCCCGATCTGTAATATTGATTGTGACAAACTCTATTCCAAAAATTCCTTCACCCTCAAGCTACCTAGTGTTATGAAATTTAGGTAGGCTAATGATTTCCACACCAGAAAGTTATTTGGTATATAATTCAATGGCTTCCTCAATAATATATTGCTCTGTAATACATCCCTCTAGCCGACTTCGAATTTTGACATACCCTTTCAAAATATTCATATATTGTTCAATGGGGTACATCCATATATAATGTACAAGACCACATAGTCAAATATCTCTCACCAAATGAACCATAAAATTAACCATCATATCAAAGAATTTCGGTGGGAAGAAAATTTCCAATTCACATAATATGACGGCAATTTCTCTTTCCATAGTTGGCAATATTTTTGGGTCTATAACTTTGCTTCATATAGCTTTGAAGAAGAAACAGAGCTTCATTAATGTATAACAGACATTCTTGGTAAAAATACAATGTAAAGCTATAGGAATTAGATCTTGCATCAAAACATGGTAGTCATGTGATTTTATACCCTTTAACTTTAAATCTCTCATTGACATGATGTTCTTGATATTTGATGAATACCTCTCTGGAACCTTTACGTCATTCAAGAAGTTTCAAAACTGATATCTCTCCTACCTAGAAAGAGTATAAGTAGTAGGAGAAAGAAATGTTCATTTTTCACCCTTCACTGGTTCCAACTCTTCTCGTATTCACATCTCAACCATGTCCAATCTAGCCTTAACTCCATCCTTTTTTTTCAAGTGCATTTAGCAACGTGTTGATGACACTATCACATACATTTTTTTTCAACAAGCATAACATCAAGAAAATGTTTGACATACAAACATTTATGGTATGGTAATTCAAAAAAAACTGATCTATTTTTCCAACCGGTTTTCTTAAGGTTTTTCAAAAATAGTTTACCAAAAGTAGTGTCCACATCTTTTACTTTCGAAAATAATTGGTCACATGTTAGTGGAGAAGGTGTTGTACATTCTTCTGAACTTCCATCGAATGATGTTGTCCAAGATTGGTACTTATGTCATCGGGGTAAAAATATGCGGTATCTTAGAAACATAGTTTTCGATGAATGCTCCTTGTTCGCAAATGGGATACCCTTGAGTTCCTTTAATGATATATCCTAAAAATTTTCCATAAGTAGGAAAGTCATTTATCATCCCATACAACATGGCTCTCAAAGTGAAATGTTTATTTTTGTAAGAATCATACAACGTAACACCTGAATCCCACAATAATTTCAAATCCTCGATCAATAAAGCCAAATAAACATCAATATCATTACCCGGGTTTTTTGGACCTGATATAAGCATAGATAACATAATGTATTTTCATTTCATTCATAACCATTGTGGTAAGATATAATTTACCAACATAACTGGCCATGTACTTTGATAGTTACTTTAAAAACCAAAAGGATTCACTCCATCTATAGATAACACAAGACAAAGGTTTCTAGGCTCGTTTCCAAATTCAAGATACTCATGATCAATTCTCTTCTACTGAGGAGAGTCTGTCGGGTGACATGGTTTCCCATAAATAATTCTTATATCTGCATGCCATGCCAATTGTCTTGCATTCTACTCACTTCTATATAGGCGCCTAAACCTTGGAATGATTAGAAAGTACTATAAAACTTTTATAAGACTGGATTCATCTTTCTTGTATCGAGAAGCACCACATTTTAGGCATTATTTAAGTGATTATTGGTCCTTGAGAAACATATACAATCATTTGGGCAGGTGTGTATTCTTTCAGAGATCATTTCCATCGAGCGTAGCATTCATTTGGCATCATATGTTCGGCTCGGGAGCTCATTATCTTCTGGTAGCATGTCATTCAAGAGAGTAAGTAGTTTTGTAAAACTGGCATCACTCCACCTGTTTCCTGCTTTCAAATTATATAGCTTCAGTACTGGAGAAAATGTTGTACATTTAGTGAAACCAACATAAAATAGTGTCTTTTCACAACTCTTTAACTTCTCAAACAATTTTGGAAAATCACAAAGTTCATCTTCAACTATCCTTGTCATTTCCTCAATACGATCTTCATCATCATTCATATATGTAATCACATCCTCCATACAATCATCTTCATTGTCCATATTTGTAATCATATCAGATGATCCATAAAATGCAGTGATATCCTAGCCACTACATGTATTTGTTTTTTCCCCATGTTTATTCCAACATGTATAACTTTGATCTATTTCATGACAGATCAGTTGTTCTTACAAATCCTCTGGACTAATTTTTCTTGAATAACAATAGCGTAAACACAAACAAAGGATTTGAGAAGGGTCATATTCATGATCTTTTGAAAACTTGATAAACTCTTTTATTCCATCTTCATACTATTTTGTCAACTGATTGGAATTCATCCATTCTTTATTCATATTCATTCTATTTGATACAGTAATATTAATATTTAACAAAATAATTACACAAAATATATTCAACTAGCGTTATCATCCAACTATAATCAATGGAACTAGCTATGGTAAACAATACCCTTACCTCTCCATGCATTACTTAGGACCAAAGTAGATCACACCCATCTTCCCAACCACCTGATCAATGGAACTAGCTATGAGAATCCCTTGCACTAGAATGTTTTAGTATCCCACATGTGATCTATATGCATTGTTGTAAACCTATTTTTTAGTGTTTCTATAGAAATATAATGTCTCTAGTCAAGAACTATGGTAATAAACTAATAGATGGTATAATTTTCAATAGATTGATTGTTGGTGTAAGGATTCATTACATGTGTTGTTATGGTTATTTGACTATGGTGTCCATAAAGTGTCTCATAGAGTCCTCTAGTGAAGTGGTTTTCTAAGATTTAGTGGAATTTCACTAGTAACAAAGTGGCGGTGCCATTGAAATGGGTAAAGTTTGGATTGATATTCAATGGTGGAAGAACTACAAAATGTAAAACAAACGGCATACCAATCATGCCAACAACCACAACACCATACAAACACACAATCGTGCTCACAATCGCAACACCATACAAACCAAACAATCACAATTTCATATTTTACAAAGCATCCCTTATTAAATTTCATTTGTTAATTTAGGGGTCATCACATAAGTTTTATCATCCTGGGGCATTAATTCATTAGTCGGTATACCTAAATTACCAATTTTTATATTCAAATGTTCAACAAGAACTAACCAACATGCAATTCATTTAGTGCGCAAATATGGACCACCAACAGCCATGATTTTCAGAGGGACATTTAGCCCATACATTTCACAACATAACCATCAATATCAAATAGTAATAACGTACTAACAAGAGGAAACCGCTGAGTAAAAGGAGAAAACTCATCGCGAAGGTGTTGTTCAGCGTGCAGCAGAGGTGCGTTCGCGGAAAAGGAGAGGCGTGTGGTAGAATATATTTCCAACTGAAAAGAAAACATAAAATGAGAACTCACATGTTAAACAATTTTAATGGTCAATAGTGGTATTTTATTTTCCATCTATGATATCTGCTTCCTGTTTGTTTATTTTTTGTGTATCTACAATTTTCCTAGATATTCAACTTATGAATGGGACATGTATACTTTTCAGGAGGAAGATCATTCTTAATTTACTATAATTTATGGGTAAAATATTCCACATTAATTGTATTTTTTCTAGGGGATCATTGCTATCTCATAGGGATCATGAATGCCTCTTAGGTTAGTAGAAAGTCATGTCAGTTGTTGGTTATGATACCAGTCTCGGTTGTATCATTACATTTCTAATTATAATTGACCCATGTCCATTTAAATATAGTATTTGGGGTGGGGGTTCAAACACTAATATATATAAGGAATAAGAGAGGTAAAAATTATCCTAGTCTCTCCAATACAAGTGATGAAAGATGAAGTATACACCGGGTGAGGGAGAACCACCCAAGAGAAGAGGAGGGGGAGGTTGCCGTAGCGCGAAGGGATTATAAACTTTTTTTTCTGCAATAATAAGGCTATGATTTTCTCTCATAAATCATGACTGATTATTGATGATTTCTCACTATTATGAATATTTTTTACATGGATACACACAGCCTAATTTACCTAAGGGTTAATATCCTCCACCAACTCAATATTATTCCTACCTCCCAAAAAAATTGATCACCTTGTTAAAAATCATAATGCATTAGATTAAACTATTTAAATTATTTAACATGAATTGGGTGGGAAGATCTATGATGACCACTTTGGAAGGTTTTCATTGGAAGAGACAATGAACATGATGTTCACAAGGGAAAACAATTATAGAGGTATAGGTTGAGGCCAGGGAATATTTATCTCTAGGGAAATTAGAAAAAGGGAGTTGAGAACAACTCCCTACTAGCCAACACATGAAATACTTTGAAAACTGAGGAAATCCATCCATATACTTTCCCTTTGATAATTTTTGATGGATTCACTCTTGAGATGAATCATTTTACACTAGAATAATATCTATTATCTTATACTTTTATAAAACAAAAAATACATTGGCAAATTAAAAAGGGTGAGTCGATGTTTGATCTCTAGTTGCATTGCCTAATAAAAATACCGCACCCTAGAATCCTTTTAAAGAATAATGTTATAAGTATGGAAAAGAATATTCTTAAAATAAATTACAAACTATCATATATTGGATCTCCCCTATTAAATAGAAAACAACACATCTAATTGTTTCTCCTTAAATTCCAAATAAATGAAATTATCCAATGATTGACTACAAAACATCTCCCATGATATCTATGGATCCTAATAATCACCAAGAAACAAGATCCATCCCTAATGAATAGCTACCAGAAACAAGATAATAAACAATGGAATCCAATGTTTCTTTATATAAAGAATCAAAATAAAACAAATCTAAAAAACATCTAACCATATCTCTGTCTTCTAATTAGGGATATTTCCCTCTTAATTAAATAAGAACTAATGCTAAAACTCACAAAATGAGTTCCTCTTAGAGTTATCCTACTTAGGGATCACCCTTATACAGTCAATTGAAGCATCCTAAATCACCCCACCAAACTCAACCAAAAGTATAATTCTCTTACCATAAAACTACATATCATAGGGCATGAAACAATATCTAAAACATTGGTAATGGTTTGAAACCACCAACCTCAAAGTGGATGAGGACGATTCGGCATCCGAAGGAGGAGGAGGAGGAGATAGTGGCAGTAGAGGACAAGGAGAAGCAAGGCCGCAGTGGAGGAGGGATCATGGCGGAGGAGGAGGAGAGGGCATCAGTGGTGGAGGAGGAGGAGGATGGTCACGGTAGAGGACAAGGCAAAAGCGGCGGTGGCGGAGGAGGAGGAGGAGGAGGAGGAGGAGGAGTCACAGTACAGGGTTCAACTTCCGCGAAGGCTTGAACGCGTGTGACATAGGAGGGGCCTGTTAGGGTTATTTTATAAAAAACGTTGGAACATTTATTTGCACTAGATAAAAGCACTGATAAAGGTATGTTTAATCATTACTAAAATAAAAGCACTGATAAAATATACCTTTATCTGCATTTTTTGAGCACTGATAATGATAAGCCTTTATCAGTGCTAAAAAGTGCTGATAAAGGACCTATTTATTAGTTCTAAAATGCCAGCGCTGATAAATAGGTATTTTATTAGCTCTTTTTTAGCTCTAATAAAGTCATATCTTTATCAGAGCTCAAAAAGAACTAATAGAACAAATATTTATCAGCACTAAAATTATAGTGTTTATAAATACTTATTTTAGAAATTCTTTTTAATTTTATATATATATATATATATATTAAAAATTATTATATATTTATAAATAAAATAAATATATTAAATATAAAAATATAATAAATACAATGAATTAATCTAATAAATATCTAATAAAAATTATTTTTTAATATAAATATAATAATTTTATATAAATTAATAATAAAAACTTTTATTAGTGCTAATAATAGCGCTGATAAATGTATACTTTATCAGTGCTAAAAAAGTGATGATAAAGGGTGAACCTATATCAGCACTTGTTTTAGTGCTAATAAAGTCTACATTTATCATCACTTTTATCTAGCACTGATAAAGGCCCACCCCTTTATCAGCACTTTCTACTTAGCACTGATAAAGGGAAGCACTTCACTTGCCCTGTTTTATGGTAGTGTGATTTGGGAACTGATGAGAATATGAATGTATAGTGGGAATGGTGTTGGTGTATAATGAGTTGGGACATGAAATTCATAGGATATAGAGTATAGTTAATAATTTTGAGAGCATATGTTAGAATTTAGATCTTATGATGGATCGGTGACTACTTATGGATATGGTAGCATGTAGCACTATGGTGATATAAAGACCTTGGAATGAATCTTATGGGATAGGTCCATCGGTATGGTACAAGAGATTCTTGTAAGTATCAATGTTTGACTAATGATAGAATATAGGTAGGTTGATTCTCATATAATGATGATAAGGGAAACAATATGGTGGGGATTTAACCATCATATGCTTACATATATGACCCTGTTATGGGTATTGAGGATGAACATTAGGGGTGGAATACTTGGTACACCAAACTAAAAGGGTGGATATATTTTTTCATCTACACTTAGATATAAGAAACCAATATATATTTGGTAAATAAAAAATACCCAAATATAGGTATCAGTCTATGGTGATTATGACATGTTAGTGCATTCAATAACTAAAGGTCATGAGTTGTGGGATGATGATTTAGTGGGATTATCAATTATAAGTTTTCATAAGTGGATCGGTGTGTTTATTGAGTCTGTGAAATGTTGATGCTAATAGGAATGTATGATGACATGCACAATGAAGTGAGACTCTATAATATGGTTAAGTCTCAAGTGTAAGATTACATGTTTGAGTTCATATGTTTTGGATATTCTCGGGTTTAACATCGAGTAGGACATGGTCTAGTTTAGATAAAATATTTCTACCATTTGGGTATGATTTTGATGAATTATAAATTCATGAATGTTGTCAGGATTGTGATATCTTCATGGAGTCGATGTTTTGAATCGATGTCATGTTACATGAGTTGTCAGGTTCTTAGAGGCAATCAATGTAGTAAGGTATTAACTGGTAAATTTCATGCATGATCAGTGAAGACGGGATATAATTTGATATTAAGAATTTTTTTTGAGGGATTACCAACAATATCATAGACTATAGCAAGAGGCATCTAGGGTTTTGGATAGTTTCAAACAATTTGGGTGTGGTGATGGAACAACCCTAACCAACCAGATGTCTAAGAATTAAAGCATTCATTGGATATCAATAACTGATATGAATCAAGAGATATTAATAATGATAATTTTCATGGATGAGGAGACTTATCAAGTATGATAATTGATATGGTGGATATCTTGTAATGGTTGAAGTTCTCGATGGTCGTGTGACCAGAAGGAGGAATGACTTCCAGTGGAGTGGATACCAAAGTAAATTTGTTTTTATGTATTTTGATTTAATTTTTTATGATTAATCCTTGATGGATATATGATTTTGGACATAAATATGGGTTTATATGGGATTTTTAAGTCTCAGTAATGGGAAATAGGATTGGTCGTGAACTACAGAGGACTGTAGTAGCCATTGAGTACATAGTGGGATAACATCATGTACTTAGTTCCATCTTGTGGGTGTGACATTTTTTTAGGAACCATTAGGTACTTAGTGTTTGGGTACAAAATACCTAGTAGAGGTGTCTAGTAGGATGTGTCCCTAGATAGGATTTTGAGTACCCAGTGGTGGTGGACTATGTACTTGGTAGACTTTGGCTCATTTTTTTAAAATTGGGGATGAATGCCTATTTCTCCCCTATATTTTTAACCCCATTTGAGGTTTCTCGTTCAGGGTTACAAAACCATTAAGGGGGAGACACCTTTACACCCTTATTTCTCCCCCTTTGAGCTCCCTTGTATATAGTGAATTATATTTTCTTTATTGATTATGATTAGTTATCTTCCCTATATTACCCTTCTTTTATTCCTCTCCTTATTCTTTTGATTTGGTGGATTATAATTAGATATTTGGTATCTATTCTATAGGTTCGTGGTGGAATTAGGTTTAAATAATGGTACTCTTTCTCATCATGACTAGAGGAGGCTATGGAGAGGTGATTACACATGGTTTTGTATTGTATTGTTATCAATAAGACATTGTATTAGTTATTTATGTATTTTATTCAAATTAGGATTAAACTAATTAACACATTGATGTCGATAATTGGTTATTTTGTATACTAAAGGTCCCAATGGATGTCAAAAGTAGTGCATACCCCATTACTTTAGGTTCTAATAATGTTACGTCACCCGGTGAGATATTCCTTGTTTATTCGTAATTGATTTAAATACAAATTAATTTTGTAAATTAATTATAATTGTTTTATAATTAATTAAAGAGGATATTTGATGGAGTTAGGACTATGTGGATGTGATTGGTGGCTTGTATAGTCTTAGTAATTCTTAAAAAATTCTTTTTCATCATCATTAGATAGGATAAATCCATGTTCAAGGTAGGTATTCCCTAATATTACCTCATTATATGATTGTGAATATATTGTATAGATGATAAGTATTGGTAAGTGGGTGTGAATGACCTGAGATGGAACTGTGGGTGAGTTCAACTATGTGAGTTTTGGATAGGGATTTTGGTTGTACCCTTATAGGGTCCTTAAGTGTTATATATTTATTATTTAGCTTCTTTTGTCTTTTCTTATTATGAGGGAGGCTCAAAATAAAGTGGTATTTGAATAAAAGATGTTTTCATTATTGAACTATGGTTTAAATGGTCATGGGAGGTTATGTGGTTTGTGATGATCATCTAGAGATAGGTCTATGGGTTATATTATTTATTTATATGGTATTTTTCATGTGATATATGAGCATATACATGAATGTAAGGATGACTCATAATGGATTCTCTACTTCTTGAGTAGTGATTATGGACTATCAAGATTGTGATAGGTCCTCTAGACCTTATGGGTTGAACACATGGACACTAATGACCATGTCATTGATTCATCCACATTTTTCTTATTTTTAGTATAAATTTAAGTTTAATTAATACAAATAATATACTATAATATTTAAAATAAATATGTTTTTATTTTATTATGTAAATAATGAGTTTAAAGTAAAAAAATAAACTAAAATTATATTTTTAGTGATTTTATAATTATTATTGATTTAATTGTTAATTATAATATTTTTAAAATTGATTTGTTAATGTTTTTAAAGGATTTAGTTACTTTTATATGAGTGGTTTGGGCTAAACTATGAGTAAATTGAAAATAAAATGCAATGAGAAAGTATAGTACAGGCCTGGGAGGGATTTGCGGATGACTAACTTGGGTGAAACTGACCCACATCAAATTAATTATAGTGGAAGAGGGAGTGTGCATGATTAAAAGGGAACTCTAGCCACCGGTTTCAAAATAAACATTGCAATTTAGTTGTTGCATAAGATTAATGTATCTAGGATTGAATAATTGTAAGAATAAATAGTAAAATATATGGACCCGTAGAATAATACACTAGACACTATGTCATAATAAATCAGTTTCCAAAATCCTATTTAAGAATAAACAAGGAGAAACTTGATCTATGTGTGAAGAATCTAAAAGGAAGGACACACTACTAGTGTATCCATATTGCATCTCATCCAACTCATTGTTCTGTCCCGATCACCCAAAATGCTAGTAATTTTCGATCCCATTAAGATCCATGTGGATTCATACATACCATGACATACAAAAGGAATATTTATTTTCCATTTATTTATAAAAAATAGGGAAATTCTATTTTATTATTTCATGTGATTATATCCTATAAAAAGTGGAGACAATGATCATGATGGGAATAACATAAGTGGGAAGAATCTAGAATAATTGATGCATAGAAGCATCTCAACTTTTATCTAAGTCCTTGTGAATTTATCCCATGCACATTTCTACTTATTTAAACAAACTCTCATCTCCTTTATAGGGGTTATAACCCTTTACCTCTTAACCATTATTAGAGTAGCTTATAATATCTTACTATAATTTTAATTTTTTGAAATTTCTAATTCAAAAGTTTCTTTTTCCTGTATTTTCTTCTGATTTTTTTTCTCCTCACTATACCACTCACTCTCATAGTTATTATAGGCTAAAACCATGTTGGGTGAACCTGAGGAGGATAAATATTAGCTCAATATTGAGTAACAACTTTAATTAATCTATTTTGATTTCAATAACAGCCACAGAAGAAATGAAAAGGGTGATAGCAGTGGTAAGTGATTATAACCTTTCTTAATCCCCATTACTTCTCTTCTTCCCTTTGATCCTAAAATTAACAAGCCTTCCCTCTTGATCATATCCACTATTTGAATTAGTTGTGTAAGGGATTGTTGGCATAGTGTTGTGAGATAACCCATGTGAGCATTGGGTAGATCATGGTTCATCAAAATGGTATTCATACTCATGTGTGGTGAGTTATAGGTGATTGGGTTGTGGTTGGTCTAGAGTATCCACCTAATTAGAGATGAACTTGAAAATATCTCACAAAGGATAGATTTAAGGTACCCCAAATCCACACTCCCAGATCTGATGCTAAAAACATATAATTTACAACTTGATTTGATACCAAGTGATATAACCCAAGATAAACTTACATATATTTCAATAATTTAAATATTACATATAATAATAATCATATAATCCTAGAACCCAAAGGTTTATTATATTTAGAGATTTGAAATATAAAAAAAATTATGAACATTCTCCATAATTTCACCATACACTAGTACAAAAATGGTCTTTAACGTTGAAAATATGATGTTATTTTATTATAAACTGATGTAAAATATTTTTTTGGAGATTTTTTTGCATTTGTTTTTTTTAAACCAATGCCAAAAATAATCATTGATATCATTTTTGGCATTTTTTTTAAAGAAACCGACACCAAAGAGTTATAAAAATATTTTTGGTGTTGGTTTTTAAAAAAAATCGATTCCAAAAAAATATTACTATGTTTTATATCATTTTTTAAGTTTTGGTTTTACTAGTTGTAGAGCTAAACAGAGTTATAGACTAAAATTTATGGATCTCGAATGTTGAACTGCTCTAAGACAAGTCTTAAAGAAGTCCAACTTTCAAAGGACATAACTTTTAATCTGTAACTCCATTTTATCTCCACGACTAGTCAAATCAAAGCAAAGTAAATTATCTAAAATGTAGTAATTTTAAAAAAAATGGTGTTGATTTTTTTAATAACTGACGCAAAAATATTTTATTTGTTTACTTTTTTGCAATATTTTTTTAAAAAACCGATGATAAAATAAATTTTCTTTATATTTTTTGTTTGTTTTTGTAAAAACCAAGACAAAAATAAATTTTCTATATTTTTTACATCATTTTTAAAAAATATTGATGCCAACAATTATCTACAAATACACTAGATCGATATTTTAATTTTTTCACAACACGCATTTCAATTTTTACAATCCTGTATAAATTTTTATACAACGCCATTGAAAATATTTTCTTTTACTATATATAAATACATTTTCTCTTTCTTTCATCATTTTCATCCTCTTCGATTCAATCAAATTTTTAATGTGGTTTCAATCGATAATTTGAACTCAGTATCTATTATAATCAATTAATTTCTTTATTATTATTTTCTTTCATTGATAACCATCTCAATAATATTCCTAATAATTAAGATTTATTCTTATGATCGGGTTATGAATATAAAACATTCAGATAATATTTACCAATCAAGGTGAAAAAATAATTATCAATCATCGTTTCATTACTGCACGAGTTCTACCCTAAAATTAAGTGATATAATGATAAACAACATATCATTTTGAAATAAAATCCGATAAGAATTGAAATATTTTTTATGCCTTAATTTTGTTTTATTTTGTTTTTTTATGTAATTTTCATTCATGTTTCTCATATTTTATTTTAAATGAATTGTATCTATCGAAACTTTGAGAATTCCAACTTCCAAAGACCATAACTTTTGATTCGTGACTCTATTCTAGCTCCATGAATAGTCAAATAGAATCTTAGAAATTGATCTAAAACACAGTAATTTTTTTAATTATTTTAATTGGTTTTTGTTAAAACTTATGCCAAAAATAATATTTTTTAACTTTTTAATGTTGGATTCTCTAAAAACCGACACCAAAAATGATATTGATGGATATTTTGGGCATCGGTTTTGTAACAAAATGATGCCAAAAAACAAATGTAAATCCTTTTTTGGAGTTGTTTTATAAAAATAAATGTCAAAAGTCCTATTTTTTATGTCTAAGGCTTCAATGTAGGTTAAAAATGACATTAAAGACTATTTTTCTACTAGTGATGCTAGATCCCCATCTATAAATCTCCTAGGTTATACTTATCTTCATATCCTGGGGAATGAAAAACATAATAAAGGGGTGATATAAAATTCTCAATAATGGAAAAAAGTATCAATGAGTCATAAAGTGACAAAGCATATTCATATGAGAAAACATGATCATGGGAGAAATATCTAATTAAAAGAATATGGAACAATAAATTTTTTTCATAATTCGTGATAAAATAACATACAGCTTCAAAATGACCAAACATATACCATGGAATAAAAGTGTAGAGATAATAAACATGAGATATAGATCATAATAAAATGTATATGACATAAAAATGTGGAATGTTATAGAATCATAGTATAACAAGGAACTATGGAATAAAAATAATCATAGTGATTCTTTACTTTATGAGAAAACCCTTGATTCCCATACATTTTGTTATGATAAAACCCATTATTCCCATGATTTATATTGTGAAAAAACCCATGATTCCCACACTTTGAGTTCTGAGAAAACCCATGATATCTATATTTTATTATATCATGAGATATAAATCCTTAATTAATGAATTATATTTTTATATAGGACCCCACTTATCAACATCCATACATATGTGTTTCATAATATATTAATCATTCATCATATTATAAAAGCCTATGGAAGTTAAATGGGTTTCATATCATTTCCAAATGGTATCCCATAACGTGATATCAAAAAATTAATGGTTGATACTAAAAATTCAATCACCCAAAAAAATTATTTCATGGAGGAATTTATAAGGTGACTTTAAAATAACTCCATAGTATTTAAATATTTTGTAGTTAAATAGAAAAATTGAAGTGAAACATAAAAGTGTGTTTAGAAAACATTTCTTAACATTATCATATAGAGAAAAGGTTATGAGTCACTTTTGAAAATATTGTTTTTTAGGAATTTAAATGAATATTATTTCAAACATTTTTTGGAAATAAATTTCAATCATAGGACCTTTAAAATTTGAAAATTTTATCTATAATAAATGTGGGGTGGAATATAAAATGTATTATTGGGAAAGGAAAAACCTTTACAAATTTTTTTAAAGAATACTTTTTATTAAACCCTAAATTATAAAAAGGGTTAATAAAAATTCATATTTAAAATTTGTAAAGAGAAATATAAATATCACAAGAAATAATAAATATTTATATTTTAAAATAAGTAAGGAAACATTTTTGGAAATAAAGAATATGCACATGGATGAAAATAGTCATTAAAAAAGATGTAAATCATTCTTAGCAACGTAATAATTTTATGAGAAAGAAATTAATCAAGGAAAAGGATTAGAATTAAAATTTTAAGTTTCCAAAAAGAGAAATAGAAAGTATCATATAATAAAATTTTATGGTGGAATAAACCAAACGTAGAAGAAATAATTTCAAAGAAAATCATTAAAACTCAAAGAAAAGAGGTTTAAGTTAACAAAATCTATTACAACATTGGTATATCTTGAATTGAAATACCATTAAAGACAAACATGATATGAATTTTTAAATAAATTTAATTTCATGAAATTATGATAAAAATATATAGATTATTATACATACCACACAATATAAAACAAGTGTTGAATATGACATATGCCTCAAAGAAAGAAAAGTGAGATGAGAAACCCCCACCTTTAACTCTCAACTTCTACAAAAGTGATTTAACCTATTGTATAATAAAAAATCTATATTAATAAACTATTTAAGAATATTATTCAAATATATTATTCTATATACCCTTAAATTTTAATCATTTATTATACATTTATTAGTTAGTTATAGTTTATTTTCATTATTAGATGTTAGTGATTTTGATTGTTTTTTACATGATTTAAAATATTGATCTCAATTCCCATTATTTGATATATATTTAATAATTAATATATTATATAATTTAATTTAATATATATTTTATAATTATTTCTAAATTTATAATTTTATTCTGTGAGATTTTTAGTCACTATTCATGAAGACAAAATTGGTAACAAGTTTATTATAGTAATTTTTATGAACAAAAATTTTTATGTTAATAATTATTTAAATATTAATATAACATTTATAGAAACATAATAATTTAATAAGTATATATAAATTCTTAGAATCATAAAATCATGGCAGATATGAAAAATAACATACACAGTCCCATAGAGGTGGTGTTATGCACATACACAAGGATGGAATTTTCATTTTTCATAAAACGGGAGGAAGGTAAAAAGTTGTTTATATTTTTAGAATATTAATATTTTTATAAGTATCATATTTATTCATTAAATATTATTTTATAACCAGATATTTAATGTGATGATAAAAAAGAAAACACATCGTCAATGGAGGTAGTAGTTTGCATGTATGCACGAGTGACATTTTAATTTTTTTTAATGGATGAGAAGGTAATAGATAATGATTATACATTGAATATAATAATTTTTAATTATAAAAATTATACTTATTTAATTATATTCATATTTTTAGAATATTTTTTCTGGAGTATGGATGATAATGATAAAGAAAAAAAGATTATGGGGTGGATAATAATCACATCAAGGATTTGAGTATTATCTTGAAATAATTCTTGTAATTTAAGGACTTGGGGAAATTTCTTATAACCAAGGGATGATGAATTTCCACTAATCCCTAAGGCCTTTAATTTTTTATTTATTTTCCCCCTTTTTAACTTAGTTGAGTGGTAACCTTACATGGTTCGTAATCCCATAGGTACTTAGGCCTTAATACAAGACCTATATGCCCCAAAGACCTTAAAACAAAAGGAAAGACACTCCCTATAATATTTTAAATTAAACCTATCATACAACCTTTGTAAGGATGCAAAGAAAGAAATGCCCCATGCAGAGCACAATGCCTGGTACCAATGGCATATGTCATACCCTCTCATTCATCCAATTTGGAATCCATGCAAAGTTGGGTGTTTCTACTCTAAATCTCACATATGATATACACTGGTGTATATCATCCCAGATATTTTTTTCCATCAACATGTTTCTCCAACGCCTCCAGGTCACCGTCATGCAACTCTACCACCGTCGACCGCCCGTTGTGCGTTGTCGTCCCAAGCGAGTGATCCACTGGCCCCCTACAACACCACCTCCTCCTCCTAAGGGTATTATAGTGTGGTAAAAATTGGTATAGGTTTTAGAGTAATTATAAGTTTAATTTTGGATTTAAGTGGGAGTAAGTGACATCCTTTTATAAGTGAGACCGAGATACTTTCCCTTGGAATTGAATAGTATGTGAGGGGTAAAGATGGAATCACCTAAGAGTTTGGTGAGTTAGGTGGGTAATGGTTGGTGAGAAATTAGAGTATTAATTCAAAACATAAAAAAGGTATTATATAAAGTCAAAGTTTCATGTAAACATAATAAAAATTGAGTCACTTTAAGTTACCCCATTTAACACTTATTAACCTTGATTAAAAATCAACTATGGTAATTATATTTTTACTAAAAATATATGATAAACCATATTACCAAATGTCTAAATAATTGATCTTAATTTGGAATTAATTTAATCTAATTCAATTTCCAAATATGATAAAATTAATATTTAAAATATAATATAATATATAAAGAAACTATTTTTGTAGAAAAATGACTTTTTATAAATTAATTATTTTTATTATAATTTCTTATAAATTAATAATTAAGTGAGTTTTAATATGTTTTATTATATTATTGAACATCATATTAGAGTCATCATTTAAAATAGAACAATTTAATTTATTTAGATAAAAAATATCCAATGTTTATAAGAATATTTATTTGAAAAATAACAGTTTTACCATGGTAACTAATATTTACTTTGGCAACTTATTTTTATATTGAAAATGAAAATAAACATGATAAATTTTTTTGGATATACAAATTATAAATATAAAAATTATTTTATTTTTATCAATTTCTATAGTTTATAAAATTAATTTTGGTATAATCTCACATAAAGCATAAAAATAATTTATTCACATTCTAAGATGAGTGAAAATATTTATATAAAAAATTATTTATTTTTTACATATATTATTAATATAATAAATATTATTCAATAGTGATCAATTTCTTTAAAAATAAAAAATATATATATAAAGTATAATTCTTTTTTAAAAGGTATTTTTATCACTAAATGATTTTATTCCTAATTTTTTAAGATTGATTACTTGTTTAATAAGGATTTATTTTAAATACAACATTTATTAATATTTTCAAGTAAAGTTTATGGAAATGAAAAATGTATAAAAAACATGTAATAATGATAATATAAAATTTATTAATAATTATTAGATCATTTCATCCCAACTTTACACACAAATCCCCTCAAAATGTTTGAAAAGTTCTAAGGGTAAGATAAATATTAGTGGTTGTCATGGGTGGTGATTTTTCTCGCATGGATCTTGTAGTGATTTCCATGAGCTTGAACTTCTCCCAAAAATGATTTCTATCAATCCATACATATTAATGTTTGGATTGGTCTTATTATTGGGAAAACCCTAGTGATGTTACCTCCTTTCCAAGCTCAAATAAATGAGCCTCTCTAAGAAGAATTTTTCACCTTGATCTCATTTATTCTATTTTCTATATTGATTTCAAAATATGATTACCTTTATACAGGCCCACTAATTCAACCACAACATTATAATGATCACATTTTAATACTTATAATTTTCTATCAATAAAATGTATCATGTTTCATTTTAGTTCGGTGTTGCATGTGAAACAATCTATTCAAAATAATATTTATTTAAAGAGAAATTAATACCAAAATATTTAGGTATTATATTCTACCCACTTAAATAAATTACCTAATTACAATTTTAATTATCATTTACTAATAAAATAGCTAAGGGTGTCTATAACATATTTATATGTACATTTTATGTATAATTGTTAGGTTTAAAATATATTAATTTTATGATTAAATTTACTAATTCTTTCTTAGATATTTAACAGATTCGTTCATCTATGTTAGGATACAACATTTTATAGAAAACATGAAAAAAGAGAAAAATGGTTGATTTTTCCACTTAAATATGGATTTCAATGACAAAGTATGGTAATCAAAGATTCTAGGGGTTAGAATTAAATAATTAGGATGAAACAGGGCTTCTGGGACAAGAAAATCCCTTTTTACATCATGAATGTCTATTTTATGACATAAAAATGTCAGGAAACAAGGTGTAAAACTAATATAGGAAGTGAAAAAACATCTGAGAGAATAATACCATCTGTCATGAAATGAAACATATGTGTCATGTCATGATGCACCTCAAAAGTTTCAAAACTTCAAATTATACCATAAATTCACTTATATGAATCTATTCCATAAACAATTTACTACATAAAAATGTTGGGAAATTAGGCATAAAAAGAATGTATGTTACTAAAAACATCCAAATTTGAAAAGAAAAATGATGGTAGACCTCCCATTATGATCAAAATAGCTTGGGACCACTATTTAAGACCCAACACTTCTTTTTGATGCATTTATGGGAAAATTTTATACAACTCAAGCACCCAAATAGATATATAAATAGAGGACAAAGCTATTTCTTTTAGGGATCAATTGAGAGACCAAATCCTTGAGTTAGTTATTGTGTTGTGCATGGTCATCCACCAATATTTATCTATACCTTTCATTATGATTTCTTTTTCATTCTTTCCCCATTACTCCATCATTACTATAATGGGGGTTAATTCTCACATTGTTCTAGGGTAATGTAGAGAAAGGGGGGAGGTTCTTTTTTATTTTATTTTCTTATTGTGTTCATGTATTAGGGTTACCGCAATAATGAATTAACTTCCAATATCTTTCTTTTTATTTAATTTTTACTTTTTATTGATGAATATAAAAAGTAAATTTTAATTGCACAACTAATTGCTCTAAATTAGGCATGACCATTATCACGTTTAGGGTAATCAAGTTTAAAAATTATATTAAGACAAACTCGATTCAATAATGCCCAAAATTATCAGACCATGGGGAAAATGGGATTACAGCATTGATGAGGGGATATCATGACCATTGGATCTTACTCATCCTGACTCTAACACTAACCATTAGTTAATTAATTTAATTTCTAATATATTTTCACTGGAACCCTAAAATCCACAAAACTATGACATGGCTTTGAAACCTTATTTTCAAAATCCAAACCTACTTTTCTTTATTTTCTTTTGCTTTATTACAAACTAACAAAATATTATTTCTTTCTCTCTTCTTAAAATCATTCCAATCAATTATTTTATTTTTATTTTAAATTCTCAAAAAACTAATTTCATATTCTCACAAGTTTGACCTTGAATTTATTATGTACTAATTTTTAATTAATTAGTTGAAATTTTTTGATTCTATATAAATAAATAAATTTGGTTATCTCTGTAGGGAATTAACAACACCCCATGGGTGATAAAATTTCTATCACCATTTTTTAGGATAATATCTAATTATTTTTTAGGTTTTTAACTTTTTTTCATTTTAATTTTATTTACCTTTTTTTGGATGATTTTCTATTTTAATTTCATATTCAAAATCATTTATGCATGATTACCACATGAGAGAAAATATAGAATAGGTCCTAGAGAATGATCTTGAGCCTGAATAAATCTAAGGAAACACGGGGTAGAAGCGTCCATGGTGGGTGTAGAGATAAATCAATTTTTCAGGTTTCCAGCAAGAGATCCTAGATTACACATATTTTTAGACTATGAAAGACCATAAAACAATGTTGTGCATCTAATAATAACAATACCTCTATTCACCACTACATATTTAAATATTAAACCAGTGATCATTAAAATGATTTCAAACATAGTACACTTTTTTGGATTGCACCACCACGATCTGAACATATATATAGGTAGTTTTCTAGATCTTTACCAAACTTTCTAATTCTCTAATGTGTCTAGAAATGTAGTAAGGCTTTGAATATTATGATTTTATTTATAATATCAATCACAAAAATGGATCCATACTTTTCCATCTCATTCCATGACTACATGGGTTGAGTTGGAAAGGCACTTTCTTACATGTTCTTTCCTTCCTCAAAGTTAATGAACATATGGTTAAACATTCTGAACTTTAGTTAATTTGAGTATGAATAACTTTAAACTACTTGGTAATAATTTAAACACTTAATTAAAAAATTATCACATCATGGTATAGAGACCTAGATATTAATAAAAAAAATTCTTTAAGGGTATTTCACACAGTAATAAGACAATTTTGGATAATGTAGTTGGAAGTTCACTGATAAAAAAATTTCTTGAGGAAAGCTATGGTCAAGTGGATGAGATAGAAAGAAACTTTTTCTAATTGAATATTTAATGTGCACCATGAAAAGGAATGCACATGATCGAAGAAAATATCTAGATGGTGGCACAAATGGAATCCCTAACAAAAAATATGGACATGATGATGAGCCAACAAAAACCCCAAGGTATGTATACAAAATAAGTATATTATACTAATTATAATTAGGGTAATAATTTTCATGGTTGGAGGCCAAAATAATTTTCAAGTGTATCAAATACCATCTTTGTAGATCTAAGTCCACATACTGGAGGAGACTTAGACTATATTCACGACTACCACCAAAGCTTCCATCAAAGAACTAACAACTTAATAAAAAGACTAAGGAATTAGAATAAAGGATTTGGATGATAACTCAAGGGAGTATAAGGATATACTACAAGACCTTGAATTCCAAGTAGGGAAAATCATTAAGAAGATTGGAGAGAGGTCGCAAGGAGTACTAGCAGGTTACCCTGAAGTACACCCATGGGTAGACTTAAAATTCAATACTCCGAGAAGTGAAAAAATCACCAAAGACCATATGGAATCAAAAAAGTGATAACAATAAAAACAAGTTGAAAAGGAGGTTAAAGAGTTATAAAAGAAGAAAGTAAAGGTATCTACTGAAGATAAAAAATAAAAACCACTACAGTATAATATGAGACTACCTTTTCCAGTACGGATATCCCAAGGGAAGATCAATGTGCAAAAAGGTAAATTTCTGGAAAATTTTAAAAAATTACATACTAACATCCATTTTGTAGAGGATCTCTCCAACATTCCTATGTATGCAAAATTTAATAAATAGGTAGTGAACAATAATAGGAATCTGGAGAAAATTGACATCATACCACTCACATGAGAGTGTTCAACTCTTATATCAAAGGACCTACCCAAGAAGTAGGAAGATCCTAGTAGTTTTTCAATAACTATAATTATTGGGGATAATAAATTTGGAAAATATTTTTTGATTTAGGTGTAATAGTTAATATTATTTCATACACTGACTTCAAAATCCTTGTATTAGAAGGACTAAATCACACAAGAATTTCACTTCAATTAGTATATTCAATAGTGAAATTTACACAAGGATTGATTGAAGAAGTTCTGATCAAAGTTGAAAAAATATACTCTTTTTTGATTTCTTGGAGATGGATATGGAAGATGAAAAAACTCCTCTCATTTTGGGAAGACCATTATTGGCCCCCAGTCGAGCACTGATTAATTTAAATAGTGGATAACTATGTATAAGAGTTGGAAGTGAACAGGTAAGTTTTAATATTCATCGGGTGATAAAAAATTATGATGTAAAATATAACGATGAGTTGGTGGAATAAAAAATATATGAAGTTGAGTATGTGGCTAAATTAAAGTATATGCGGTTGTTTCTATCTATATATAATTAATTAGTGCACTTGTTTGAGTTTAAATAAATTACAATTTTTATCCCTATAGAAAACTAATGATGCCCCGCGAGTGATTAAATTTATGGTGTCGTTACCAAGGATCAAACCTAGGTCACCCATGTGATAAGTGATAATACTGTTTATAAGAAAGGGATATTAAGGTATCAAACCACTATTAATAGGTATCAATAAATTCCATCATGTTTAAAAAATTCCAATAGGCATGGTTGTTATACAAACTTCCAATTACTTTACTATTTGGGATGTTAGAAAGTAGTATCATAGGAAGGTTTATTTTATATTACTTTACTATTTTGGAAAGGTAGAAAGAAGACTAGGATGTGTGGGGACTTGGTAATGAGCTTGTGCATGGGAGTAGCTAACCCATTTATAGGGTAAAATCTAAGTTCCCTGGGATGGGATTATTGTTCATGATGTTCACTTGTTACAGTTTGATGTTATTTCACCTTAAGTGATTCACATGTTGTGTTGTGTTATTATTTCATGAGTTTTATACCCATTGTCTGGTATGTCATGATGTTATTTTTTAAGCATTGTGATAGGAACATATGGATATATATTGACATGCATCATTTATGATAGGGAAATAATTATTTAATGTGATATATTTCCTGTATAAAATGTGAAATGAGATACTTGTTTGATCAAATGGGAAAAAAGGGGGCTAATATGTGAACTGATATGTTATTCCAATTAAATTGTAAGTTATGTCTAAAGAGACCATGAGTTAGTAGTTCTCTGTTGTGGTCACCTATTGGGTTGACCTTATTACTAGCCTGTTCTTTAAGGTGTGTGTTTGTATTATAGAGAAAATGCCCCCTCATCATATTCGACTCGAGCGTCAGGAGAGAAAAAATCAACATGATCCTAATGTAGCTAAACCAGAACTTCTTATGGTTTATAAGTATCAGATGGATTTTCATCTTTGTGAAATATTCCTGAGGTTCATGTGAACCATGGAGAGGTATATTGTTCCCACCTTAACTTAAATTTATGAGATGAGGAAAGAGTTTCAGCTATAACTTCAACCTATATTTACTGGGGAAGGAGGGCCCCGGGAAGCCAAATTATATATTGAGTCAGTCCAGACAATATTCAAGCTCCTAGAGACATGTGTAGATAGGAGGGTGAAGTTGGTAGCATACATACTTCATGGACCTACCAAGTTTTGGTGGGACATTCTGGATAAATTCATGAAGTAAGAGGAGTTAACCTAAAAGGAATTCAAGACGAAGTTCCTAATCCACTTATATCTTGATATTTTGAAGGATGAGAAGGATCATGAGTTCATGCACCTGACATAAGAGAACTTTTCAGTGATGGACTCTGTCAGATGCTTCACTAACCTACAACGCTTTTCTCTATCCTTAACAGCTGATGAAATTGCTAGGGTGAGACACTTACAGGATGGTATTTTTTATGAGATCAGGTCACAGCTGAATGTATTTTGTTCGAGCAGCCTTTCAGATGTGATGAATTAGGATCTCATCATGGAATGGAATTTAAGAGAGGCCTTGAGTGTTGGTGAGACAGTTTCTTCAAGAAAATTTGATAACTCTTTTTATAGTGGAAAGAAGCATCACTATGAAAATTATCACCAAAGTAGTGGTGGGAAGACCAGACAAGGGAGTGGACTTCCTCCTCAAGACCATGGTTCGGTGTAGTGTTGTCAGTGAGGAAGGATGGTCAATAAGTGCCCGCAGTGTCCTCACCCTGTAGTGGAGTGTTGTGTTTGTGGTAGGATGGGTCAAATTCAAAAGATCAGCGGTAGAGGATCTAGACAAGAACCTAAGTATGGAAGAGTCTCAGCTACCCCTCATCATACTAGTAGTTGTATTTACACTAGGCATTTAGGTTGAGGTAGGGGGTTTGGTACCCCAGTACAAGAGCATCAGTACCACTCATAGGTAATACCATAGGGGAGTCAGACTGGAGCCCAAGGTAGAGGAGAGAGCCAGATGCATGTTATATACTCTACTCTAACCAGTTTGGATGTTTTACCTTATACTTTTAGAGGTTTTATTCTTGCATTATATACCTTATCTTTCATTTTATTTGATATAGGAGAATCTAATTCCTTTATATATTCTATATTTTCAATTATTTTGGGTTTTTTTGTGGAGAGAATAGATGGGGTTATGACTATAGATACACCTTTGGGAGTATGGTCAGAGGATATTAGGTGCTGCAAGGACTATTCTATTGAAGTTTTAGGCTATCATTTCCTTTAGGATATTTTTATGTTATAAATTCTAGGATTAAATTTTATTTTCAGTATGGATTGGATAGTTCTATACCAGTCTCATATCGACTGTTATAGGAGGAGAGTTACCTTTCTATCTCTAGAATGAGGTAGATATACTCACCAGGGTGAGTGGGATTTTCAATCCAGTTGTGTAGGACTAATTCGATATAGATTAGATTGTCTCATGGATCATATGGAAAGACTTGTTCTTGATAATGATGGAATGAAGTAGGATACTTTTCCTCTAGTGGTGGAAAAAATTTAGTATGTCTTTCCAGATGAATTCTCCATATTACCACATGTTCAAGAGATTAAGTACATGATCGATTTGGTTCTAGGAGATGAGCTAATTTCTATTTCTCCATATAGGATGACACCATTGGAAGTTCATGAATTTAATGTTCAGTTGGAAGATCTAGAGGCTAAGGGTTTTATACAACCTAGTGCATCACCTTGGGGTTCTCCAGTCCTATTTGATAAAAAGGATAATGGGACTTTGTGCTTATGTGTGGATTATCAAAGACTGAACCAGATGATGTTCAAAAACCGATATCCCCTCCCATGCATTGATGATCTCTTCAATCATCTGAGAGGTGCTAGGATTTTCTAAAAGATTGACTTGAGGTCAATGTACCATCAATTGAGGATGAGTCCAATAGATATACCTCAAACTAATTTTAGGAGCAGGTATGGATTATATGAGTTCATAGTGATGTCGTTCGGTCTGATGAATGCACCTATAGTATTCATGGCCTTGATGAATAGGATCTTTCATCCTTTCCTGGATGGGTTTTGGTAGTTTTTTCGATGACATCCTAGTGTTCTCCCAATTTGTATATGATCATTCCCAACATCTTTACATCATCCTGAGTACATTGAGAGAGCATAATCTTATGCCAAGCTATATAAATGTATTTTTTGTATTAATATAGTGAACTTCTTGGGTCATGTTATCTCAAAGTTTGTTGTTTCAATGGACCCAAATAATGTTGTACTCATGGTATATTAGGAACAACCCAAAAATTTATTTGAAATTAGAATTTTTCTTGGTCTAGAAGTTTATTACCGATGCTTCATCGAGGACTTCTCCCATCTGGAAGCACCGATGTCTAGGCTTACCAAGAAAGGGGTAAAGTTTGTTTGGTCAAATTCTTGTGAGGGATATTTCTAAGAGCTAAAGAGTAGGCTGATCTCAGCACCAATCCTCACCTTAATAGTGTTTGGTAAAGAGTATACCATGTATTTTGATACATCCGTAGTTTGACTTAGAGCAGTTATAATGCAGGAGGACCATGTGGTTGTATATGTCTCCAGAAAGTTGAGACCGCATGAGAGGAATTATCCCACTCATGGTCTGGAGTTAGTTACGATGGTATATTCCCTGAAATGTTGGAGACACTATATTTTGGGATAAAGGTTTGTGATGTACATGGACCAGAACATCCTCAGGTATATCTTTTATTAGTGAGACCTGTTACTTCATCAGAGGAGGTGGGTTAATTATCTTTAGTCTTTCAACTTCGAGCTGGCTTACACACTAGGCAAGGGTAATGTTTTTGTTGACACCTTGAGCCTAAAGACACAGACAGAGGTAGTATGGGAATCTTGAAATTAGTGTAATCTTATGTCACTCCTTGCAGATATGCATCTTGATGTTCATCGCTAATGTTTTGGGTAGTCTTTATGTGTGTGTGATAGTTCGATTACACGGTGTTCCAAGAATCATAGTTTCTAATCCAGATTCTAGTTTCACATCTTGGTTTTTGTAGGGTATTCAAAAAGCCTTAGGATCAAGGGTTATTTTAAGTACATATTACCAACCTCAGACTGACGGTCAATCTGAGTAGACCATTAATATTTTGGAAGATATGTTATGAGCCTATGTTTTGGATTTTGGAGGTTCATGGGAGCATCATTTGGCACTCATGGAGTTTTTGTATAATAATAGCTTCCAAGAATTGATCCAAATATATCCTTTCAAGGATTTTTATGGAAATCCATGCCATTCACCTCTTTTTTGGTTGGAGGAAGGAGAGGCAACACTTGTTGGACCTAGTCTTGTCTAGGATATGTTTGAGCAGGTTCAGTTGATCAGAAAGTAGTTAGTGACCACACATAACTGACAGAAATAATACACTGACTAATGGATATGGAATTTAGATTTTGAGTTTGGGAATCATGATTTTCTTCAAGTGCCACCTAGACTGAGGAAACGTCATATTAGAAAATAAGAGAAGCTTCTACCCCAATTTGTCAGGCCTTTCAAGATTTTGGAAAGGGTTGGTCCAGTGGTATGCCATTTGGCCCTTACATAGTGATATAATTCCATGCATGATGTGTTTCATGTGTCACAGCTTTGGAGATATCTTTCTGACCCTTATCATGTGATTGACATTGAGGAAGTCGAGCTTCATGTAGATGCATCCTTTGAGGATCATACTTTACAAATTGTGGACCGTAGTGAGAAAAAATATCTAGGGAAATATTGTGCCTCTAGTATGAGTACTATGGAAGCATGGATTTTTTCAAGAGGAGACACGAGAGAGGGAGTCTAATGTACAAGAACATTGTCCATACTTGTTCACCAATACCCCATAGTGATGCATGGAGAATCTCGGGGATGATCTATAATATGGTGGGGAGGTTGTAAGATCTTGTCCTTTTTTTGGGAATGTTTTCCTTTGAGTTTTATTCTATTTTTAACATCATGATATTTTTATAAAGATAATAAAAACCTAATTGGATAATTTATAAATTCCTTAAGTGAAAAAATTATTTATTAGTGAAATAACTTAATAAATTTGTTAAAGGTGTTGTATAAGAGAAATTTCCCAATTAACACTTTGGAAAATTCAATGGAATATTTTCAAATTTAGACTCTGAGTTAATGTGAGATTACAAGGCCCATAAATCATCATTTAAGGAAGAATAAAAATATTAAAAATATTATATTAAGTGAGTAAAATTAATTTAATATAATTTAATAACTCCAAAATGGTGTGTTGTATGAGAAATATAAAACCACCTATAGGTCTAGAATGTGGTTTTTACCCTTGGAAGGGTATGAAATGTGTAGGATTAAAACTTTTAGAAACCTATCTCATGAGAAAAAGTTATTAAATAATATTTATTTATTTATTTTTATTGAAAATAATTAATATCTCATAAACTGGGTGTTGTAAGAAAAATATGAGACCATTGTTGCATCCAGAACGGGGGCTTTTACCCTAGGCAGGGTATAATTTTTATATAAAACAGATGCTTAGACTTATCTCCAAATCAAATTATTATTTTTTTATAATTATATTAAATAATTAATTTAATTAATTAATAAAAAAATAAAAAAATGGGGAAACATTGGTTTATCTTCAACCATGTGTTTTCCTATATTAAATCTCCCAGCGATTTTTACAAACCTTCTATTATCACCTATTTTTGACTGAATAATGATGGAAATCAATTATTACCGAGAATATATTGACTCCACACATATTTTTTAGATGAAACAGTGGATTTATGAAGGGATTTTTCAGATCATAAATGATAAACACACTGTTTTATTTTTCTATATAAACATATCTATCATTGTGTTTTAGAGTAGATTGGGTTAAGTGTGAATAACCTCATATGACCCCTAGGTAAGGTTGGTGTTTTTATCCTCTTCTTTCAAGGCCCATCGGAGCACAACCCTCCTGTTGTGTGACCTTCATTGTACGCCTATACATCAAGGATCTTCTTATTTTTTTTATTTTCCTATTATCTATATTCCTATATTTTATTCAATAATTCATTTTAAAAAAAGGAAAAGAAAAGGGAAAAAATGTTTGTTTTATAAAATGATAATCCTACATTTTTTAAATGATAATTAATTAACTTATTTTTTTGAATAATAAAAATATAGTTTAAAATAAATTAACAAGAGATTTTTGTGTGATATTTTATCAAGTGATAAATATGAATATTTATAAAATGATAATTTTTTCAAATTATAGAGAGATGATTATAAGAGTTTTAAAATGATAATTTATTAGAATTAAATGAAATTTTCAAGGAATAAATTGATGAAATTTTCATTTAATAATTATCATTACATCTATTTTTTAAAGAATAATTTTGTGATAATATCAAAGATAATTATAAATTAATACTATGAAATTATCACATTAAAATTTTATAATAATTTTTTATAAAATTTTTATCAATGGATAATGCTTGTTTTTTAGGGAGTTTGTCAATCTCTTTGATTCCTCTCGAACCAGACCAAATCATACCTCAATTTTTTACGTGTGGATCATCTTTGGTATAAGTTGGTTGGTCTAAACTAAATCCTTTTTTATCTGATAAAATTATTTATATTATATATGATATGTGCCATCGTGCCAGCAAACCGTGGGTATGACCAAAATAAATTAGATAATTTGATGATCGTTGTCTTAAACCTTTGAATTGGCATAATAATAAATTTTTGTGATTTCTTGTGGAAGAATCACCTTCGATAATTTTGGTTAGATAGATGATAATTTGATTAATTAATTGTGGTGTCTTATGATAATACATCTGGTATGTTTGATACTAGCCTTATGATTTTTTCTTGCTTAGCTTTTGAGCTTATATGATATCGATGTAATTGATACCTAAGGGTTTGATGCTGATGGAATGTTGAGTTTATTTGGATATGACTAATGTTTATTGTGGACTCCTGAGGGATTGGTGCATGATTTTTCATACCACATCAGAGTAAGGCGCACTGGTACTTGAGGCATGAGGGCAGAGTATATGATTATATGGGATGTATGAGGACTGGATAGATAGTCACTTGATGCCTGAGGGTGAGATTCTAGAAACCATATGGGATAAGGCCATTTGATTATGACTTTTCATTAATGATTCATCCTCAATAAGAGAATCATCCATTGATTTGGTTAATCTATCCTAATATAGGAGGATCTACCCACATTTAGAGATAAATAGAAGGGTGCTAAAGTATTTTTGGTCAGCCTTAGGTGTTAGTCCATAACCTGAGGTTCAACAGGTTTTATTTCATGTGCAATATTAATTTATTAAATTAGTACCCTATTTATCACTATATTTCATGCACTATATCTCTCATATTGGATTTGTTTAAACATGATGGTGTATACCTACTAAGTTACACTAACACCCTAGACGGGCCGTCATTTGTTACCCATACAGATTTAATGGATGCAGGTTTCAAAAAGGTAAAGGGACCCTATAGTTGATTTATAGCAAGTTGTATGGGTTGGAGCTTGGAGACAGGGCCAACATGGGGTTCAGACAGGGGTTTTGGAGTTTTTATTTGAGTCTTCTAATTATTTTATTTGTATGACATTTAGCATGTCATTTATAAACATTCAGATTTTCATTACATTATTCTTTTATTAAGTGGATTTATTCAGCTTGTACCTTTCTTAGTTTTGTATGTATGATTATTTACTCATCTTGTTTCTATTATTTTCTCTAATCTTCTATTATTTCAAATTTTCATTGCAACTCATACTAGAGGATAAAGTCTTCCAACCATATTCATTAGACCCTCACTGCTCATCGATAACCTCTAGCTTATGGGGAGATACGCTTTATGTCACATAGCCAACCAGCTAGGTCACTTGAGGTAGAAGTGGGTCAGGGGTGTTAAAAAGACCGAACAGCATAACAAGGTACTCATATAGACCATACCTGCTATGGAAATTTGTTCAAGTTATGTCTAATGGACTCACTCACACATGATGATAGACCAATATTAGGACGATCATAAAGAATACCCAATCTCTATGGAACTGGTCAAAGAGATCATCAATTTGTGGTAGTGAATAATGGTTCTTGACTGTAGGTTGGTTCAACCATCTTTAATCCACACATAGATGAAGGTACCCATCCACCTTCTTGGATAAAATCACAGGATAACCATAAGAGAAAGTTTTAGGACATATAAAACATTTGACCTCTAGATCCTCCAACTATATCTTGAGCTCCTAGAGCTTAGTAGGTTCCATACATTATAGAGGAATAAACATTGTAGTTGCTCCTATAATGAGATCAATCATAAACTCTACCTATCTATCAGGTGGTAAGCTGGAAAAATCATCAAAAAAGACATCCGTGAAACAACCTACTACTGGAGGAAATTCAGTCTGATGTAAACCCTGATATCCATGAAGAGGTTGGAAATATAGGATATCAATCTACCTATACTATGATGCTATGGTCCCTCTCTACCATCCTGGACATCCCACTCACCCTTTTGTAGATAACTGCTACCCTCTGGTGATGTAAATGGCACCCAGTGGCAATAGCAGTCTACAAATGCATGATATGAAACCAACCAATCCATATTGAGAATGAAATCGAATCCTATATTCTCAAAAAAAATAGTTCCCACAAGAAATGTTAACTATATTCCTCAAGGGTAAAATCCATGCATTGACATATTACCTCTAACTATACTCCTATTAGTGTATCTAGGGTCATTACCCCATAGAAATATTGAATCTCTAATCTGAGACTTTCCATAATTGATAAGAAGATGAAGGAGTGTGAATCACTTATATCAAGTAAATCAAATACTATAGTGGAGGATACTAGAATAGTAAATCATATTGTAGATGGTATTGCAACCTAATCCGTGGGTATTGGTTGTAGTGCATGAAACAAACCTGGTCTACAAACCTGTGAAATAGCTGGGAAACCATAATCAAGACCGCTCTGATGGTGCTGCTGATAGTATAAATTCTGGATATTGTGACCATGAACTCCACCTCATCCAGTCCATTTAGTGCTACACTAACTCTCCACCTGATGTGGTGGAAAAGAATCTACCCCAGAAGGTGGAGTTGGTATGGAACCTCTCCCACTAGAAGTAGATGGAAAGGTCTGAAAAATCCCTGATGTTTCCCCACACAACTACAATCCCAGAACTCTAGAGGGTCTCTATCATAATGAGTCTTCAGGAACCCCCATCATCCATACTAATGGCACACCCTAGAGATACCAATATGGGTACGTTGTCTACCACTGCCCTGACGAGAAACCATAAGGGATCGCTTTTTGCTATCAGAATAACTATTGGCCTATCATGGCACTAATCCTCTATGTCAGGTACTATCATTATCCCTCAGGTTTTGCTTAGTGGTAAAATCCTGATTTATGATCTTAGAAAAGGTAGGTAGGAGAAATACATTCACCTAAGTATGGATGGCATGCTGAATCCCATCCTCGAAGCATCTAGCACGTGAAAGATCATTATTGGATAGAAGTAGTGAAAATAACTCTAACTCAGTGAAATATGTTGAATAATTCATAACTGACATAGAACCCTACTCAAGATGCATGAAATCTCTGGCTTGGTCAGATCTCAGTTTCTGAGGAAAAAAGTAGTCATAGAAAGTAGTCTGGAAATCATCCCATACCATTCTATGGTGGCAACCATCATGGGTAATTACATCCCACCAGTGCTTAGCCAAATCATGCAGCATGTATGTAGTAAGATTAACCCTCCTATTTTTAGGTATCTCTATATTCTTAAAGATAGAAAAGGTGGCCTCTATCCAAGACTCAGTAGCCTATGGACCACCATTCCCCAAGTAGGTGGGAGGATGCTGCTGTTGGAACTCATGGGTCAGATCATCCATTGTAGGTGTAGGTCATGGTGCACCTTTCTTGTATTGTATCAAACATAGAAAACTATCATGAAGATGAGTGTTAGTGCCTAGATTTGGTACAATAGGTGGTGCCTTGAGTGGAACTCTCGATGATAATACTGGAATCTCAGGGCCCACCACATTTGGATTATGGTCTTCACCACCCTCCTGGAACCCGACACAAGGAAGTTATGGTGGAATTATTCTACAAATTATAATAACACACCTCCTAACACTCTTAGAAGAATATAGACAGCAATAAAGAAATATAAATTAAAAGAAATGGATCACTACCCATGGTATACTGCCCCAAATACCCATTTATAAGGCAAGGTATTGATAATTTTTCATGTATAAATTATATGGGTTCCAGTAGGTGAAGGTTCAATAGTACATTGCCTCTTAATTTACAAGAAACTACATCATTTTATATGTTAAGTTTTACTTTTACAGTTTACATTTTCTTATTTTCATATATCAAGGTTCATTTAAAATGGATATCCAATCCCAGTGAATCAAGGTCCATACACCTTATCACTGAAATTGACATCCATTTAATTTTAATCTATTGGATCGATGCTATAAATTACCCATTCTAGGCCATGAGGGCCCATACACCACATGAATTGAAACTATCAATCACTCAATCACATGAAAATACCATCCCAAGAATATATATATATATATATATATATATATATATATATATATATATATAACTAAGTCTCAGTCAATAATCATAGGCATGTCAAGAAAATGAAATTAGTTAAATTCAAATATATGGCATGGAAATAGGCATGGAATTTGAATTCTAGGTTTCTATAATGATGAATGTAACAATGATACTTGCCCTCATATCATCAGTCCAAAGATGAATGAAATCCTCAATCATAATAATAATAATAACCACAACACCGCATGTGCATCCCCCAATTGTGAAATGATATCAACTATAATTGTCAAGAGTAGAACAACAATTATAATTCAGGAAACTTGGTATTTAACTAGAACATGAGTTAGTTATGTCCAATAATATATTATAAATAAGTTCCAAGCATTGATAATCTCACATCTATTTTATCCAAATAGTAAATCAATCAAGGAACCCCTCTGATACCACTTTGGGACGTCCCAGACCTGAGTTCCACTCAAAGGTTCCCCGAGCCTGGTGGGCCACATGGCCCCAAGCACATCTCTCTGAATGCGAGAGCCTACCAACTAGTAGTGAGGGCCTAGGGTGTATCCTTGGGGATACTATTCCCTCATTACCATAGTATAGCACAATAGATAAATAAGATAATAGGTAAATAGTGGAGGTAGTATAAATAAAAAAACAGTGCAATGGAAGCAGACAAAAGTAATAAATAACTGAACAACTAATAATAATACTCAAAAGATGATGATTGTAAGAACTCGGGTTTTTAGAACGGGTCAAAATCCCAACCGTGTTTGAATTTTTGACTGGTTTCTGAGGAAACTGGAAAAAACGGTAAGTTTTTGGAAATTTCCAGACTACACGCCATGTACTTTTCAGTACACGTTGTGTATATGTTAAGCGAGTGTTGGTCGTGTGCTCTCCAAGTATATGCTGTGTGATGACCGTATAGAATTTTCTTACTACACGGAATGTATTTTTAAACATGCCATGTAACCCTGACCGTGTGGTGGTTGTACATAGCGTGTAGGCCTGTTGGCCGGGTAGAACCAAGGACACGTTGTGTTCCCTTGGACACGCCGTGTAGTCCAGCTGTGTATGAGGGACATACATGGAGTGTGGGTAAGTCGGCAAGGAAGAGAAGAGAAACCACGTACACACTATGTACCCATAGGTACACGCCGTGTACTCTTGTCGGCAGGTCGATGAAATCCCAGCCGCCAAATGAACAGTTAAATGAAATATACACGGCGTGAGTCATGAATTACACACCGTGTACTTTCTTTTTTTGCGCTAAAATGGAAAGTAGCCTTTTTTTGAGGCAGAACACGCCTCCTTCGCCCGGTTACACAAACCAAGCAAGTCGAACCCATTTCCTTCTCCTGGTCATCCTTCTGAAGTCTGATTCGTGCTCTGATTAGTGCATTGGAACCCCCTCGGTAAGGCCTCGATTCCTCTTTTGCCGTTTTGTCTGATTTTCGTTCTAGAAAGAGTTATAGGCGTTTGAGAGGTTTTGAATCTTTTGTATATCTACCGCATTTTAGACAGAATTGGTGACTGTTACTGGAGGATTAGCGTCATACGAGTCTCGGGTAGGTGGTTCATACTTCATTTTTTGTTTTCGCGGTTGTTTGGGTGATGTGGCCTTCGGCGTGTTTTCGAGTATTTTGAGTGGGACCCTTTTTATCTTTTGTTTTATATTGAATTTCTTTTTGGACCTATGGGACACCTTTTGGGTATGTCATGTTACCAGTTTGCGTGAGAGGGGTTGGGTGAGGGGTCGTTGCTCATCGGGGCATCTTGGCCAAGAAACGCCAGAATGGTTTTAATTGAAATATTAATGTTTTAAACTGTTAGTTTAATTTATTAAATCCTGATATGATTTCTAGAGGAATTTAAGACCTAAGTACTGGTATGGGACAGCACCTTGCATAGTGAAATTCAACTATTTAGTTTGTTTTTCCTGTTTATGTTTTCTGTTTAAATATGTTATATATGCAATTGCTGAATTGCATCTGCTGGACCCTTTGGGTTGTGTTGGGCTTGGCCTGGTTACGCTTGAGTGATGCTGATCACAGGTTGGGATTGGCCCGGGTTACTTTGGGTGGTTTTGACCACTGGATTGGGCGTCATGGATATCGTCTTGAGGCAGTACGACTATCAGGTTGGGCGTGGCCCGGGTTACTAGGATGGCGATGTCATCATACTTGAGCGGCATGGTCGCAGGGACACGAGGTGTTAGATGAGTTGGTGGCTTAGGTACTATTTTGGTGATTACTGCTCACCCGGGACTTTGAGTAGTGTGCACACAGAGATACTCCATGATGAGGTGGTTTTGACCACTCGTGTGGGTAGAGGCCCCCATAGTTGCAGTTCGGATTTTGGTTGGGGGTGCTTGCCGTAGAAAGCCATGTGGGAGGTGAGGAGACTTCAGGGGATGGGCGTGCCTTCGGGACATCGGTACTTGAGACACAAGGTTTTGGGAGGCACATGGTGCCGAGTTACTATTTTTGGGCATGCCTTCGGGATGTCGGTACTTGAGACACGAACTGTCAGGTGGCACATGGTGCCGGGTTACACGACAGAGTTTCCAGCGTTGGTCGAAGCAGGTGACACTCCATGGTGGTTGTTGAGCACTAGTGGAGTTTGTGTTTATTTGTGCATTATACTATTTACTGCTTCCCTTAGAAATGCATGACTGCTTAAAAATATATATTTGGTACGCACCGTTGGGTGGTATCCTACTTAGATTTGTCTCACACCCTACACGGGCCCTTTGGGACGCATGTAGACTTTATGGATTTACATGTAGGAAAGAGGCCAGCTTCAGGAGCTGGGCTGCGTTAGTTGTTGCATGGAGGTGGTGTGGACCTTGCGGTCGTGCCTTGCTGGAGTTAATTTTTTTAGTTTCTCTTTTTGTATCAGCATGCTTACTTTATATTGTAGCTATTATTGGTTAGCCATTGGCATCCTTTTATATTCAGTTGCGTCTGACCTACTCTAGATGCATGTTTTACTGTTCAGTTGTAGTTACATGTTATCAGCATGCTGTTGTGTTTATTTCCACTGCAGTTGTTTATATTTATTACTTCTGCTATTTAACTATGTTGATTATGCTTCTGCTCTGCGGGTCTGGTTCGAGTTTGCTAAGTCTTTCTTTCCGATGCATCTTTACTGTTATACTCGGACCAGTACCCTTACTATGTTCCTCCAAGAGGGTATAGCCTCCTCACTATACCTAATAGACCCTCACTGCTAGTCAGCAGCCTTTTGCGTTCGGTCAGGTGCGTCTAAGGTAGTAACACCCGACCCGTTTGGCACTGTTTGGGTGGCTGGATGGGTTTGGGTCGTTACAAAGTGGTATCAGAGGAGTTCTTGACAAGGATTTAGTAGCAGTGTTTTTTTGGCTACTAATGAGATTGAGACTTCACTTTTTATTTCTACTGGTTTTACTATTTGGGATATGGTATACTGGAGATAGGTTGTTGTTACTGGAACTGGGTTTCTAGCTTTTTCTTGGGTGCTTGCAGCCCCAGGTACGAGGGATGGACCGAGTTTCCATGGGTGGGAATTGTTGTTTTGCTTTTTCTCAGATTACAGTTTATATGATTTCCACCTCGGTGGATCACTTGATGTGTTTTGTTGTTTATTGTGATATGTGACCCTTGACCTGGTTCGGTAAGGGAGAATTGGACCTTGGCCTGGTATGGCGAGGCTTGTTTTCTTGGCTTTTGATAGGCACATTTTAGGGTATTTCAATTTTGTAATTGCATGTATGCTTTGTGAAGTGATAATGCCATGTGAATGAAATATCCATTTCCATGCTTTATATGCTTTGAAATGTAATTTGGTGAAATTCTTGATATAATTTCTTGTATGTTTCAATTTGTATTCCATGCTTTATTTTTGTAAAATTTTCATGTGGCGGAATATTTGGGTCTGACTCTTATGAGAGAAGACATGTACTATGGATGAGGCAGTGTAACTGTCAGGATTGGGTGACTCGGTCGTCAGTTTGAGGCAACGTGAGTTGTCGGGACAGGCATGACCCGAGGTATTTTTGATACTTGGCTCTGTTGAGGGTGGTTAAGGAGGCCATGAGGCCAGGATGTCGTGGGGTATGGGTTGCGGTGAGGGGGAGTAAGGGTAGTTGTTATGCACTTCCTTTTACTGCTTTCCTTATCTTCGTAGAATATATTTTTATATATGTATGGGATGTATGAAAATTTATGGTATTCAGCGGGTTACTCCCTCACGACTCGATGGAGCGTCAGACAGGAGAGGATACAGTGCCGCAGGATCAGGGTCAGAATTCGGTACAGGCAGAGCATGAGCCACAGGTACAGGCTCAGGGACAGGATCTGGTTCAGGATCCAGTGCAAGCAGGACAGCATCCGGGTTTGGCAATGTTCGGACCATGGCTTGATGAGCAGCTCCGAGCAATCCTGGTACGCGTCTTACAGGGGATTGATAGAGGCACGCAGGGTACTGAGCCTTCTATGGCATATCTGACGCGGGAGTTCCAGTAGTAGCACCCGCCACTTTTTCAGGGTGAGGGTGGTCCGCAGGCGGCTGAGAACTGGATAGAGAGTATGCAGATGATCTTTGAGCAACTCGAGACGCCTCCAGGGTGAAGGGTCAAGCTGGCGACATACATGCTGAGAGGACCAGCGAAGCGTTGGTGGGACATATAGGTTCAGGCTCGTAGGCACGAGGGAATGGCTTGGTAGGACTTCAAGGACAAGTTCTTTGAGAACTTCTACCTGGAGACACTGAGGGAAAAGAGAGCTCGGGAGTTCTTGAGTCTTCAGTAAGGAGATATGTCTATCATGGACTACACAGCTACTTTCACAGAGCTGTATCTCTTTGCACCTGGTATGGTGAGCGATGATGTGGCTAGGGTGAGGTGCTTCGAGGATGGCTTACGACACGCCATTCAGGTCCAGGTGAACATCTTCTGGCTGGGTTATTTATTCGAGGAAGTGAATCAGGCGCTCATAGCCGAGGGAAACAAGAGAGAAAAGTCTTTCTTGGGTAGGGTGATAGCTTCAAGTGATGGTTCGAACAGCAGGAAGCGAGGGCGGGATGAGTTCCAGAAGGGCAGTTAGGCTAGGGATTCAGCTAGACCACCTCATGGTAGTTCTTTGGTGATTTTATTTTAGTGTGGAAATCTGGAACATATTCGGGCGCAGTGCGATAGGCCTCTGAAGGATTGTCGGGCATGTGGACAGGATGGGCATCTAGAGAGGTTTTGCAGGAAGCCTTCTCAGATAGCCAGTAGGTAGGGACCAGGACAAACTATAGCGTCTAGAGTTGGTTTAGGTTCGATACCCGGAGAGGGTAGTCAAGGATCAACTATGCGTGGAGTTCGTGATAGAGATGGTGGGACTCTGCTGAGGGGTCAATGGCCGGTGACTGGAGCAGCATCGCAGGGAGGTCAGCTGTCAGGCAGCCGTGTTTCAGGCCAGGTGCACACCGTGGAGTTTCCAGAGGTTGAGCAGGCTGGTGATCCAATGACAGTTAGAGGTACACCGTGGTGTGGTCGTGATCTCTATGTTTCCTTTTTGGCATGACCTGTAGAGGCATGTCTGTTTTGAGTGCACGTGGTACACAGGATCTATGTGGACTGACTAGATGCTAGTCAGTGGGATTGGCACCATGAAGGGTGTGTGATATATATATATATATATATATATATATATATATATATATATATATATATATATATATATATATATCTGTGTGTGTGTGTGTGTGTGTGTATGAGATGTGTTGCATCAGGGCATCGAGGATGCGGGTTACTTGAGGTGCCATGGGCATCGGTTCATCAAGGATGCGGGTTACTTGAGGTGTCTTGGGCATCGGGGAATTGTGGATGTGGGTTACTTGAGGTGCTAGGCAGCAGGACCTCATAGAGGCGGACACCGATGCGGTGCGGAATATGTTGGGTGTCGGAAGCGACACAGGAGAACCAATGAGGTGTGGGGGGTGACGATGCGTCACAGGAGGACTAAGAGTCTTGGAAACATGTTACTAAAACATTTTTTGTTTTACGTTTTGTTGGGTTGAGACTAGGTTAGGTGATTCCTAAGGTGGGGAGCCCCCTTGAGGAATTTAGCCGGAACCTTTGAGACCAGGGAAGTTTGGGTTACCTTGAATGGAGTGGTATGTTTAGTGCCATCTCCGGGTTTCATTTGATAGCTCGGGGATGAGCTATGTTAAGGTGGGGAGATTGTAAGAACCCAGGTTTTTAGAATGGGTCAAAATCCCAACCCTATTTGAATTTTTGATTGGTTTCTGAGGAAACTGAAAAAAATGGGAAGTTTCTGGAAATTTCCAGACTACACGCCGTGTACTTTTTGGTACATGCCGTGTATATGTTAAGAGAGTGTTGGTTGTGTGCTTTCCAAGTACATGTCGTGTGATGACCGTGTAGAATTTTCTTACTACATGACGAGTAGTTTTAAACACTCCATGTAACCCTGACCGTGTGGTGGCTGTACATGGCGTGTAGGAATGTTGTCCGGGTAGAACCAAGGACATGTCGTGTTCCCTTGGACACGCCGTGTAGTCTAGCCGTGTATGAGGGATATACATGGCGTGTGGGTAAGTCGGTGAGGAAGAGAAGAGAAACCACATACATGCCGTGTACCCACAAGTACACGCCGTGTACTCATGTCAGCAGGTCGGCGAAATCCCAGCCGCCAAATGAACAGTTAAATGAAATATACACGGTGTGTAGTCATGAAGTACACGCTGTGTACTTTCTTTTTTTTCGCTAAAATGGGCAGTAGACTCATTTTTGAGGCAGAACACACCTCCTTCGCTAGGTTACGTGAACCAAGCCGGCCGAACCCATTTCCTTCTCTCGTTCGTCCGTCTGAGGTCTGATTCATGCTCTGATTAGTGTGTTGGAACCCCCTCGGTAAGGTCTTGATTTCTCTTTGGCCGTTTTTTTGATTTTCATTCTAGAATGAGTTATATGCGTTTGAGAAGTTTTGAATCTTTTGTAGATCTATCGCATTTTAGACCGAATTGGAAACTGTTACTGGAGGAGTAGCGTCGTACGAGTCTCAGGTAGGTGGTACATACTTTATTTTGTGTTTTCACGGTTGTTTGGGTGATGTGGCCTTAGGCGCATTTTCAGGTATTTTGAGCGGGACCCGTTTTATCTACTTTTTCATATTGAATTGCTTGTTGGACCTATGGGACACCTTTGGGGTATGCCCTGTTACCAGTTTTCGTGAGCGGGGCCGGGTGAGGGGTCGTTGCTCGTCGGGGCATTTTGGCCAGGAAATGCCAGAATGGTTTTAATTGAAATATTAATGTGTTAAACTGTTAGTTTAATTTATTAAAGCCTGATATGATTTCTAGAGGCATTTAAGACCTCAGTGCTGGTATGGGACAGCACCTTGCATAGTGAAATTCAACTGTTTAGTTTGTTTTGCCTGTTTATGTTTTCTATTTAAATATGCTATATATGCAATTGTTGAATTGCATCTGCTGGACCCTTTGGGTTGTGTTAGGCTTAGCCCAGTTACGCTTGATTGATGCTGATCACAGTTTGGGCTTGGCCTGGGTTACTTTGGATGGTTTTGACCATGGTATTGGGTGGCATGGACATCGTCTTGAGGCATTATGACTTTCAGGTTGGGTGTGGCCTGGGTTACTAGGATGGTGATGCCATCAGACTTGAGCGGCATGGTCGTAGGGACACGAGGTGTCATATGAGTTGGTGGCTTAGGTACTATTTTGTGGATTGTCACTCACCTGGGACTTTGAGTAGTGTGCACACATAGATACTCCGTTATGAGGTGGTTTTGACCACTCTTGTGGGTAGAGGCCCCCGTAGTTGCGGTTAGGTATTTTGGTTGGGGGTGCTTGTCGTAGAAATCCATGTGGGAGGTGAGGAGCCTTCGGGGGATGGGTGTGCCTTCGAGACGTCGGTACTTGAGACACGAGGTGTCGGGAGGCACATGGTGCTGAGTTACTATTTTTGGGTGTGCCTTCAGGACGTCGGTACTTGAGACACGAGCTGTCAGGTGGCACATGGTGTCGGGTTACACGATAGAGTTTCCGGCATTAGCTGAAGCAGGTGACACTCCATGGTGGCTGTTGAGCACCAGTGGAGTTTGTGTTTATTTGTGCATTGTACTGTTTACTGCTTCCTTAGAAATGCATGACTTCTTAAACACATATATTTGGTACGCACCATTGGGTGGTATCCTACTGAGATTTGTCTCACACCCTACACGGGCCCTTCGGGATGCGTGTAGACTTTATGGATTTATGTGCAGGAAAGAGGCCAACTTCATGAGCTGGGCTGTGTAAGTTGTTTCATGGAGGTGGTATGGACCTTGCGGTTGTGCCTTGCTGGAGTTACTTTGTTTAGTTTCTCTTTTTGTATCAGTATGCTTACTTTATATTGTAGCTACTGTTGGTTAGCCATTGGCGCCCTTTTATATTCAGTTGTGCCTGACCTGCTCTGGATGCATGTTTTACTGTTCAGTTGTAGTTACATGTTATCAGTATGTTGTTATTTCCACTGTGGTTGTTTATATTTATTGCTTCCGCTATTTAACTATGTTGACTATGCTTCCGCTCTACGGGTCTGGTTCGAGTCTACTGAGTCTTTCTTTTCGCTGCATCTTTACTATTATACTCAGACCAATACCCTTAATATGTTCCTCCGAGAGGGTATAGCCTCCCCACTATACCTAACAGACCATCGCTACTAGCCGGCAGCCTTTGGCGTTCGGGGAGGTGCGCCTAAGGTAGTAACACCCGACCCGTTTGGCACTGTTTGGGTGGGTGGCCAGGTTTGGGTTGTTACAATGATGATTTATGTCATGATCTATAAAGCTAGAAAACATGGATAAAAAGAAGAAAACAATACATCCTATATAAAAGTAGAAAAGAAAGGAATCCAGAAAACTATCTGAATATCCCAAGATCCTTCTTGGTTATCTACCACCCAACTCAATCCTAATACAAGCAAGAAATCAAGTGTCTGAAGTAGTACACTTCACTTTGTCAACACCTAGATACATCTAATCTTACCAATTACTAATGGTGGCTTAGATAGGGTGTGAGATAAATCTCAGTAGGCTACCATCAATGGTGTCTATAACATCCAGTTCATGTAATATAAACTGAAATAGTTTGCACGCATGCATATATAAAAGTAAAGTAGTATAGTAATGTAAATACCCAAGTGCCTGCTTCAGCCTCATCTAGTGTCTGAACATGTAACCAATTTGTTAATTAATTATGTTCCAGTTTATATAGTAAGTCACATAAGTCATAACCAGCACTGAAATCATGAAAATATAATAATAGTAAAGGTCCCAAGATGTAATAAGGCCTCTATGATGATGTTATCTATAAAGAGGTTCCAAGGTAATCAAAAATAAAAACTTGACCTTAGTGGTCGAGCCAACTCAAGTAGTAATGGTAGCCTATCTAAGGGGTAAGAGTGTAATCTAAGGGGAATCACCCAAGCCATTCTACAATAATGTAAATCTAACCGAGTCTAAGGAACACACCCAAGGTAAAATGGTATAAGAAGTGACTAGGTACAAGGGTGTATCTAAGTCACCTAATGTCTATAGAAGTTATGTTGGATCTAAGGAGTGTATCCAAGGAAGCCTATAATAATAATGGAGGGATCCTATGATGTCATATCGAGAATCCACTAATAGATAAAGATTGGTTTCCAAGGTGGGTTTCAACCTTGGCAAACAACATCTCTAAATTGGAATTGTATCCACGAGTACTCAAGGAATTCCCTCAGGAATCCAAGGTGAGCTCAAGTATGAACACTCATATTATAATTTATAGGTATGTATTCATTAGGTACCATATAATCAATTCATTTAATAAGTTAGGCCATTTAATAATCATGCCTCTTGATAATTCATTTGGTCCAATACATTCCCTTTCATTTGTGTGACAAGGCTAACTGGGCATACAACCATTTAATTAATTCATATAATTCGTAATAATTTAATAATTTACACTCTGATAACTTCCATTGGACATTAAAAGGGGTGTTACAAACATGCAACCAAACCATTCATGTAAGGACCCGACCCTAGTTTCTCGGAGTCGGTGCCTTATTTGATTACGTTGGCATACATACAAGGAATACGAATCCCAAAGGACCGAGTAGTTTAGTATTATTGGAAACAAGATACATACATAATTTCAACATTACATATGGAAAGGAAAAACAACACTAATTTATTCTACTAGAGCCATCATGTCTCTTAGATTATGCTTGCAAGTCATTCATAAATTACTTCTTCATGTCCTGAGAAAACGAAACATAAGAAAGGGGTGAGATCAAATGCTCAGTAAGAGTAAGAAATACAGTGGAAGTTAATATAAACAATAAACAAGGTGAATAATTGAAAATGCATGCCTTTAATAATGAACTTGAACACATTATGGCAGAAATATGAGCTGAATAAATAATGCCATAATAAAACATAATCATGAGTATTCTACTAGTCGAATAACCACATGAACTTAAAATGATAACATCATAATGAGGGAAGTGCGTATTCCAGAAATCATAACCATACCATCCAAGCCTCGTGCTAGGACCATAAAATAATCATTTTGTCAAGGTCTCGTGCCAAGACCATAGTTTAATCATTTTGTCAAGGTCTCGTGCCAAGACTATAGTTTGTCTCATGAGACCTACCGATGCATCGATGGGCTATAGTGGGGTCCACCCGTCACATAATAAGTCCAATTCATTCTTCATATGAGCGAGGATCAACATAAACAACATATAAATTCATATTGAAACTATCATATGAAATGTAACTAATTTTCACCAATTATTGAACATAAACACTAACCATTTAGAATAATATGATGAATGGTTTTAGGATAGATCATCCAAAATAAATTTAGTCATAAACAAATAAATAAAATATGTTATATGACTTCATAAATTATTAAACCCAATAATACCATGGAATCAACAAGAGTATTGAACGAAAATACTCTTATAAAATCATTAAGCAATTTTGAGATAAATACTCTTTTATTTTGAAAAGAAGAGTTCTTTTGGAAAATCATTGTATAAAACCATAAGTGAAGTAAGATAGTATTTTCATAATAAAATAAGAATTTTTATAAATATAATGGTTTCCAAAAACAGATTATAGAGTGCCCTTGTAAATATATATGAATTGGAGAAATTCCCTTGAATCGGGCTTCTATTTTGGAAACAATTTTGAAAGTTCCTTTTAAAACGTGTAACTATCCATAGAATAAGGAAGGATTCTGGTTGTTTTACATATATAGAATACTCACACATAATTTATGAGGAGTACATAACAATACATAAGAATTTCATCGAGTAATTTAGACAATAAAAGTAACCCGAATGAAAATGGAAGTTCGGGTGAAAAAACCTTACCTGAACTCCAAATGTGTTCCTCTCTTGTACTTAAGCTCATGGAATATGAAATTATACTTTTTAATAAATTATTTCATAACCTATTAGACATTTATTTAGTTTACCATAATTATTTTTAGTTCATTTATGTCTTTATTGATAAGTTATTGTATTGAATTTCATCGTTCTGGGGTGTTCATTTCCATTATTTTCATATTCGGTTCACTTGTTTTTAAGTAATGAAGTTCATGTATAATGGTTATAAATCTCCAGGATTGGAATTATATATTATTTATGAACATAAATAATTGTAAATGGTCATTTCTATCATTTTTTTATATCGAATGAGAATGAATCATTAGATGAGAACCACTTCGATTATTTGGCGGTATTTGGATTATTATGAACTAATTTTGTCATATAAATTAATTATATGTACATATTCTGGTTCCTGAATATTAATTATGTTATAATATATATATTATAGTCTGTTTCAACCATGAATATGGTTTCATTACCAGTAATGAAGAAGAAAATGAAGAACGAAACTCCATCGTCCTCGAAGGTTATAAATCGGAACCTCATGGATGTTGATTTTGTTTATAAAAATAAAAGGGAGGGAGTAAGAATATTTATGATTTTTCTTCCATTAACATGATATAAATCTAGTATATATATTTTACTGGAGTTATAATGATCATTTGGAAATAGGAGGTGAGGAGAGAAAAATAAAAGAGATGAACTTGAAAATAAAAGAAAAGTTAAAAGATCCCTTATGAAAATTTGGCAGCCTAACGGCGTCACTTAAAATTTCATAAAATAAAATGATGAGAAAAAAAGGGTATCTCATCAAATTTAAATCAAAAGGACAGTAATAAGAATGAATAAAATCGAACCTCAACATATGATAAAAGGAATTTCAAATAGATAACATAAAAGAAGTGTCGACTTAAAGAAGAGAATGAAGGACTCCCTTACCTTGTAGAATAACTCTAGATCTTTGAAGGATGGGACCTTGGGGGATTAGGGACACCTTGAGAGGACTCCTATAGAGGTAAAACCACTAGAGCTTCGAGGATGAGGGATTTGGAATGAATGAAAATGAATGGATGAGTAGGTATTTATAGAAAAAAGAGAGGTAATTTTTTAATAATTTCAAAGGGACACCTCATTAGTGGTTTTTGCCAAACCATGGGCTTTCTCATGGTATTTGCCCATGGTTTTAGCCACTTGGGACACCTCATGACATATTTTATTGTACACAAGTCGACCAGCCTTTTATTTTAATTATTATTTCATTATGATGTCATTAAACTACTGAATACATGAAACTGTATTTTTCACTATTCACGAAAAATTCAAGTATTTTAGAAAAATCCCAAAAATTCACCCCTACTATTTTTCGACGTGTATAATTAAAAACTGAAATCCATTTTTCAAAAATAATTTTCTAAATATTATTAATTTAATTTTTAAATAAAAGCATACTTAATTCAAAAATTAACAGTTCTAATTCTACAACTACTTCTTTATCACAATGAAAACTTAACCAATATGTTATTATCTTCTATCCTTAAGAAAATAAAATAATAATAAAATTTACTATTCATTAGGGTCATATTACTATTCATATTACTATTCATAAGGGTATGTTACTATTCACTAAAAATCAAGTTTGTTCTATCAGACTCCAGATGACTTACTGAACACAACTCTAGATGACCATTTTTCAAAATTCAAAACATAGAAGAGGCAAAGTTGTGTTTAATGGATAGATTATAAAATTGCATTCTATATTTATTTTCAAAACCTTGGGGTGTTACAATTCAATTATAGTCCATTAGGAAAAGTCATATATATATAATATACATTCCATTTCCATTTATGATTGATTAATAAAATTGAAGCACCTACCTTAGAAGGGTAAAGTTGGAAGAAAGAATGGTAATATCCATTTATCAATTCTCAATTCATCTAATTAAAGGAACTTACCATTATCAAGGTTAAGATACACACCCAAATAGTGTAGTAGACAAACATGTCAAAGCACAAAAATTCCAATTATAGAAAACACCCTACATGGGATGGTCATCGTTGAGGTTACAAACTACAATGATGGATAAGATATATAATTAGAGTCCTATAATATGGTTCTAATGACTATAATCTAGACACATTAATTAAATAGGCATCACCCAATGAAATCAATGCACACAAATAGAAATTAATAAAATGATGAATCTTTAGGGATGATTTATATACCACCTACCTCATACTCATATGAATCTATTTGTCTAATTATAGCCTCTATTTTGTCCTGAATTAGAAGATATCTAAACAATAAATCAATTTCTTGAAAATAGGTCATATTATCTTACATCTAAATAACATCTCTGATTGAAAGAAGAATGATGATTTGATAAAAATGAATTAAGATATTACCGGCATAGATCCAATGATACAAGTGGAAGCTCAATTGGACTTTGGATGGAGGAGTTATTTTAATTCCTAAGATAGGCCTTAAAAGGGAGAAAAAGAGATAAATTGGAGAGGGTTGTCCACTGGAATTAAAATAGAAAGATAGGCATGTTTAAAACATTTCATTTAAGGTAAAAATGGTAAAATCACCCAAAAATGGGAATCACATGGTTTGGATGCATGGTTTTCTAAAATGTGTGCCAAGTGTGTGAAATCTGCTGTATGGAGGGGTATTTTTCATGGTTAGGCCGAACAGTTAGGGAAACCATGCAGAACACCTATACAACATGTCTGTAGTTTTTCACACAGTTGTGTATCCCCTGGCACATGGTTATGGAAAACCATGCACCCGACATCACCCCATTATCCAGAACTGCATGTTTAAGAGAGACTATGTGTCCTAGATCGCACAGTTTCCACTAACCATGAAGCCAATATATTTCTCCCAAAAATATGGGTTCTGGGATCCAAAAAATCCATGTGAATCCCTAAGACACTCAAGAACTCATTAGTAATCCCTTCTAGGTCCAAAATAAATAATTATACCAAATTTAAAAGGATCCATACCTGAGTGAAAAATTAGGTTCTTACAATGGGTCATAGTGTGACACATATGCGTCATGTCGTGACATACCCCAAAAGATTCAAAACATCAAAATAAAATATAAATTCACTAACAAAAAGATAGTCCATAAAATTTTATGATATAAAAATATCAGAAATCAAGGCATAAAAAGTGTTGATAAGACCAAAAACAGCTAGATTTGGCAAGAAAAATGATGGTAGGCCTCGTATTATGACCGAAACAGCCTAGGAACTCCATTTGAAACCCCAGACTCATTTTTGATGCATTTATGGGTGAATTTAATACAATGTGATCATACTTAAAGATATATAAATAGATTACCAAGCTACTACTAATAAAGATCGATCTTGAGACCAAAGGCTATGGGGAGTTGCTTCGCGGTGCAGAGCCCCTCACCAATCTTTCTCTCCACCTTTCAATATGATTTTTTTCTTCCTTCCCCATTAATCCCCCATTACTATAAAGAGGGGATAATTTCCACCTTATGCTAGGGTAATGTAGATAAAGGGAGGATTTTCTTTTGGATTTTATTTTATTATTATGTTCATGTATTGGGGTTTCCACAATATTGAATTAAATTCTAATCTCTTTATTTTTGTTTAATCATGAACATTAATTAATGAATATAAAAATAACCATTTTAATTGTGAAATTAATTTCCCTAAACTATTTCATGAACATTGAATATTCTAGGTAAATTAGAATTAAATACAGTATCAAGATAAACTTAGTGCATTAAAACCCTAAATTACCTAACAATATAAAATAGGGAATTTTTGTATTAAGGAGGGGATACAATGACCATTGGATCCTCCTTATCCTAACTCAAACACCAATACTAAACAATATAATTAATTTTTAAATATAATTGTACCTGAAACCTAAATCTACAAAACATCAACATGGTTTTCCAAACGTAATAATAAAATCCAAATATATTACTTTATTTTCTCTCTTTTTCTCCCAAATCAATTCAATCAAATATTTTCTTTAAATTTCCCAAAACATTCTAAAATATTTCTTCCCATTCTCTATGGATTGATCTTTATTTCCACTTAAATATGTTTTAAGAATTAGGTAATGCTTGTTGATTTTAATAAATTTTTACTTTGATAACCTTGAGAGAAATAACAACGCTTTAGGGACATGTCAAATATTTATAAAAACTCAAACAACCTAAATACAAAAATGAAGTAATAGGTAAGTATGAGTGTCAAAACCACAAGTATGGTTGAAATTCTCTAGATTATTTTTAGGAATTTAAAATTAAATGTATTGATTATTTTAAGAGAGAGAAATAAAGTAAATAATATTGATTTGGTGTTTTGGAATTAAGAAGATGGAGCATGCCAGGTTCATTAATTTTCATGTTCATGTTCTAGGGATTCGATTCATTATTTTTTTCATTAATATTTGTTGTCAGAATTAGTTCTTTAGGGATCCTTTTTCTGGGTACCATTCACTAATACAATAGTTGTACCATTGGTATGGTAAACTGAATGGTCTAGTTATAGGATTAAGTGATACAAAATCCTATTTAAACATAACTATGTCGAATTTCATAATGGTCATATGCAATCAAGGTTTATTAGTTGGTGTAATAGAAGTTACTCATCAGATCACAATGCAATGGCCATGTAATAAAAAAGGAAATAGATTTAGAATTAAAAATAAAGAATAAATCAACCCAAATATGAATAGAAAAATAGAATAATACTTATGCAACACTTTCCCCTATAATAACATCACACAACATAAAGGAACTACCACCTCATGATATTCATGAGTAGGAATCGTGACATGGTTACCCAAAGAAGAATGGATATGTAAGCAATAGGGCTCTGAGGTCACGCGTTCTAGTCGTATCTAGTTGTTCATGGAATATATGATCCTCTATTCCCCCATATTTACAACAGTGCTTCTGAATATATAATATTTTTGTTAAAATTACTCTTATTTGGAACATTAAATTCATTGTTGACTTTAGGTTCACATAATAAATAATCAATTTACTTCATGAATGGAGGATATTTGTCTTCTAAAAACTTCTTTCTCAAAAATATTACATTGTAAATTAATATTACAATGTGAAAATTTTGTAACCCATCTTATTTTTCCATAAATTACATTGTAAATAGATAGTTTATGATGTGGATGACTTTTTCTATAGCCTAGAATAAACTGTGAATCTATATTTCAAAGCAAGAAGAGGCGACATGAATTCCAATGTATCTCTACCACATCCCTATACATGTCATTAAAATTCATTAAATTTCATAAATGGATATCTACATAGATTTTTCAACTCCACTCAAGCTTTAATCCAACTTCAAACTTCCAATGTCATTTTGTGGCACAAAGTGTCGTGGGGTGAAGTGTCTTAAAATCCCTATATTGATCTCTTTTTTCATTTTCCAGATATTTTTTACATCTAGCCAAAAATAACAAAACCAATTGAACAATTATAATTTGAATAAGATTAATCAATTAAATCATAAAAATAAATGTATTTAATGTAAAAATATATATGCATAAAATGAAACTATAAAATCTACCACACTTGAATTCAAACATTTCTTAAAGGATAAAATCTCAACATACTACAAATAAAACCCACCCTACCATGATTTAAATTAAATGTTAATAAAATAAATTAATTAAATGGTAAATTTAAAATTTCAATCATTATATAGGTGAATTAATCAATGCCTCACTTTTCAAAGAAACAAATCAACTAAGTATTTTACTCTTTTTCTTTTGAAACAACCACATAATTTTATTCATAAATTTTTATTTTTCAATTCCTTATATGAATTAAAATTTTAATTTACCTCACGTTGAATTTTTCTTCTCATTATCAAGGTAACAAGTGTAAGTGAAATTCATATCATACCTCAAAAACATGTCACTTACCATAGGCTTGCAAGGTATCAAGCATCTACACCGTATAAATAGAGAATCAAAAACAATCATGACGGTCTCATCATTAGGTTCGAATGACTTTGAGGCATAGGGAAGGTAGGAAAATGATGTAAAAGTGAATCTAAAAAATGAGGTTTGACTTGAAAGTACTTTAAATGATAATAAAAAATAACTCAATGGAAAATTATTCCTCTATAAAAATCATCCCACCTTTCCCAAAACTGAAATCAAACTCATGACATAGTGATATACAATGAATGAAACACCCACTTGTATTTTTTGTTTATTATTTTGTTTTATTTTTTGAAATTATTTCTTGAGACAAATTTTACATCCATAACCTAACCCAAAATGATCTCATCACAACATTATTTTTAATAGTCATAACAATATCATCGATCATGCAATGAAGATTTTTTAATTCCCAAAGAAATTACCCTTTTTTAAAGATGGTTTGAAATGAATACAATGAATGAAATCCTTCCCAAAATCTCATGAAAATACCCCCCCCCCATAATTATCTATTAAAAAATGCACACCCCTTCCACCAGTCATTGTCTCCATCACACTTTTTTTTAAAATCATGTAAAAAAATTAGAGGAAGGTAGGAATTGATAAAATAGGCTTGTAATGTGGCTCTTTTCCAAACAAGGATATTCATGGATTATACAGGCTTTAAAATGGATTAATTTATAGTAGGTACAAGGATAAAGGGTTAAACAAAATAATACCTCAATCATATTAAGAGTGATTCTATTCAATCATAGCTTTGATAAGATGTCAAGAAACATATAGAAGAGAACATGCCTAAGTCTCTCCTGAAATATATTATATAAATAAATGGGAAAATTTGATTCAAAAAAATGTCTCAAGAATGAGATGAATGATTGGAAAAACTACTCATGGAAACGCATATGAATAATAAAATCAATTAATGAAAATATCTTAAATTCAAAGCAAGTACAAATATCAAAAAAATCATTTACAATAATCAATAATCTCTCTTAAATCATAATTTTATAAATTAAAAACCACATACTTAACCTTAATAATTATTTCCTCATTTTTCTAATTAATATTCATTGACAATGAAATTTAAAAAAATTATGGCATGGTAATTATTTTAGGCGCTTTATGTCTCCTCATTAGGTTGGTTAAAGAAAGAATCAATTTAGGGTATGTAATTAGAAATATAAATCTATAAAAACTATTAAATGTGTAGAATACAATAGAAAATTACAGAATTAAAACACTTACTCCCTTTTACTAATAATTATAGTTTGGGTTGTGTAGGTTATAAATTTCTTTCATGTTTCTTTCTTACTAGTGTATTTGTCTTGGACCTAGAAAATAAAAATAAAAAAGTGAAAGTATAGACCCTTTTTTAATGAAATTTAAATGATTTTGGAAAGATTTTATATGCCTAAAAATGAAAAAATAAAAATCCAAAAAAACTCAGGTTGACTCAAGGAATTGTTTTTGTTTAATTTCATTCACTAAAGATTACCTCTTTCAATTTTAGCTCACATGAAGGGAGATTCAAAAAAATAGCTATTTGGGATCCATAAATGGCATGAAATGTGACCTATCCATGTAGGTCATCCCCTTTCCTTCTTTTGAAAACAACTTAACACTTCCTACTGATAGAACTTACCCAATTTATATTAGACTAATATACTAGTGCTTTTTTAATCTAGAAGAACTAAATGGATGGTTGTGTACAAATGATACCTATTTCCATTTTTCAGACTTTGTGGAATCATCCACTCTTCTCGTATCATTGGTCTAAGCCTTAATCTTATTTTTTATTCTTTTCAATACTCTTACTTTGAATATCTTTTTTTTATAATAGTATCTAACACATGTAATTATACAATTTCAATAACATCCTCAACTTTATATTTTTTTTCTTTCACCAGATCATCATTATCTTTTACATTATAATTTTTTATCGCTCGATGAATATAGAAACTTAACTTTTCACTTCCAACTCTAAAATGAAGTTCTTTACTTTATACATCAATCATTTCTTGACCAATGGCCAAGAATTTTCTTCCCAAAATGAGAGGAGTTTACTCATCTTCCCTATCCAACACCAATAAATCCATGGAGAAGTAGAATTTGTCGACTTTGATCAGAATTTCTTCAATAATTCCTTATAGTAATTTCACTATTGAATATTCTAATTGAATTTAAACTCTTATAGGATTTGGTACTTTTTAAACAACTAAAAATTCAACCTATTTATGTAGTTTAAAATCATGTCCATGGCTTACATCCATGGTTTTCTAAACTAAAGCTGCTATAGTCATTACAATAGGGTCTGACCTATTATTATGGTTTAAACCATGTAAATTGGTGGCTATAGCCATGGTTTACATCATGGAAATTGCTGGCTATAGACATGGTTTAAACCAAGCTAATATGTGGATATATCCATAGTTTAAAACATGGAAATAGGTGGATATATCCATGGTTTAAACTATGGTAATAAGTGGATATAGACACGGTTTAAACCATGGAAATATGTGCCTATATCCATGGTTTAAACCATTAAAATATATAGATATTTACATGGTTTAAACTATGGAATTAGGTGGCTATTGTCATAGTTTGAAACCATGGAAATATCCTTAAAAAATAAATGCTTTCAATGAGTTTTGATTCTCTGACCTCTTCTATATTATTCCCAAGACTTTACCACTATGTTGATCACTACTATATATATATATATATATATATTTGTGTGTGTATATATACATATAAATATATATAAATAATTATGTATAATTATAATTAATAATCATTTAAAAAAAATTATTTCCATATTTTAAATTGTGGCAATGGGAGGCTATAGCCATGATTTAAACTATGGAAATATGCGTCTATGTCCACAGTTTAAACCATATAAATATGAATCTATGGACATGATTTAAACTATGTAAATAGGTGGTTATGGTCATGGTTTAAAACTTGGAAATAAGTGTTTATTTCCACACATTAAACTATGGAAATAGGGGACTATGGTCATAGTTTAAATAGTTATAATAGGTGTCTATGGACACAGTTTACTAAACCATGTAACTGGCCCTTTCTCGCCAATTTCCCACATTTTTTAGGTTTTACTATGAATACTATTACCATATTTTTATATAACTATGTCTATATGTTGTATTATATACATGATTTTTAGAAACCATCGCTATAGGCTGCCTACAACCACAGTTTTCCAAACCCTAGTAATAGAAAGTGTGGCTATAGTCGAATTTTCTAGTTGTGTAATCCCAAGATTTTGAAGGCGGTGTATGACATAATATTAATTCTTACACATAAATCACATAAATAGTTTCCAAATTTATTATCCCCAATAAATATATAAATTGAAAAACTATCCATATCTTCTTGCTTCATAGATAGGACCTTTGATACAATAGCCAAACACTCCCATGTGGGTGGTATGGTTCCAATTTCCTCTATTTTCATCTTGTTGGTCACTAGCTTTTTTATATATTTTTCAAACATTGGTATGTTGGTGAGAAAATATGAAAAATATCTGTTGATATGTAATTTTTTAAAATATTATTTAAATTTATCATTTTTATGTCGATATTCCCTTGCACTAGCCATTTTGTAAAAGGTAGGCTCAGCTTAAACTATGGTGGTTCTTATTTTTCATCTTTAGTAGATACTTTTTCATTGTTATTTTCCATATATTCATCTTTATTTTCATATTATTGTTATTTTTGTCTCTTACTTGATTTATTATGGTCTTTGGTGGTTTTTCCACTTTATAGAGAAATGAATTTTAAATCTACCCATGGGTATACTTTGGGGCATCCTGGTAATACTCCTCAATGCAATAATCCCCCTTTTCCCATGGTCAGGTAATTTAAGGTCATTTCCGAATTCAGTTTTTCTCAATACCATTTTTAAACTTGATTACCCTAAATGTGATCATGGACATGCCTAATTTAGGTTACTCAGTTGTGCAATTAAAATTTACTTTTCATATTCATCAATCAAATGGTCATGATTAAACAAAAATAAAGAGACCGGAATTTAATTCATTATTGTGAAAACCCTAATACATGAACATAATAATAAAATATAATCCAAAAGAACCTTACCCCTTAATCTGTATACCTCTAGCACAATGTTATAATTATCCCATCATTCTAGTAATGAGGGGGTAAGAGGGAATGAAGACCAAAAAAGAAATCATAATCAAAGGTGGAGAGAAAAACTAGTGGAGGACCCTAAAAAACGTAGTAACTTTCCCACGCTTTAGTCTCTGAATTGATCCTTTAAATCAAAAATTTGGTCCTCTAATTATATATCTCTTTGGGTTCTTGGGATGAAATTAATTCATCTATAAATTCATCAAAAATGAGTCTTTGGTCTTAAATGGTGGTCCCTAATCATTTATGTCATAATGGGAGGTCTCCAATCATTTTTCTCATCAAATTTGACCATTTATGGTCCCATAATATCAATTTTAATTACTATTTAATAATTAAATATCTAACTGTATCTATAATATATAAAAAACTCAATATATAATTACTAATTATATGGAAAGATGAATATCTTGTGGAAGAACAAGTAACTCATCTTTTACCTCTTAATAAACATATGTCTAAATTTTCATTCATAGTAACCATTTGTTCCAATTATGTTTCCTAAGTTTTCTTATAATACATTGGGGTTTCTAGAGACATTATATTCATAGCTTAATTTTCGTGATCCTAATTCCAACCAAACACTAAAAACAAATTGTTATGATAATATTCAAAAATGTTAGATCAAACCATTATATGAATATAAAAAAGTAAATCATATGGTATGTCATCCTATGATTTCATTATTTCAACCTATAATACATTAAAGTTATTTTATTATTATTCCTTTTAACCTATCTAGTTATAAATCATAAAATTCTATTCAAATCCATCATAATGGTTCATAAATAGCATGTGAATTAACCAAATCACATTCCATGTGAGTGTTAAACAAGGTGTGCAGTTAGGCCTACTTATCATGAAATGAGTGAAGATCGAGTTAATACTCAATCTCCCTTTTTAGGGTTATTACCCCTAGGTGAATCTATTCCAGAGACTACATCCACTTGTTTGTATCCAGACAGAGATGTAATTTCTAGGAAACCAAAAACTATATTCTTTACCAAAATTTTAGAATATTTTTCTACATTTAGGATTATCCTTAAGGTTTTCAGTAATTTTCTATAGTTCTAATCCCCAAAAGAACTAAAATAATCCCCATAAATAAATAAACCCTGATTTGATACCAATTGATAATCCTATACCCACACTTCCAAATTCGGTACTAAAAACACATACTTTACAACTGGATTTTATACCAAATGAGATGAACCAAGATAAACTTACATATATTTCAATAATTTAAACATTACATCTCACAATAATCCCAAAATCCTAGAACCCAAAGGTTTAGAGTATTTGAAGATTATCTATATAAAAATATTATTTTGAACATTAATCCATAATCATTCCATACTAGATCCATTTCTAGATATCTTCTAGGTTATAATCATCTTCATAACCTAAGGAATGGAAAACATAAGAAATGGGTGATCTCAATTACTCGGTAAGGAAAAAACGCATCAACAAGATATAAAGGGTAAGAGAATAAGAATAAAATAAAACATGAGAATGGGATAAATATCTTATTGAAATAACATGGAATGATAATATTTTTGTACAATTCATGATAAAATAACATACATCCTCAAAATTACTAAACATATACCATGGTATAAGAGCATATATATAATAAACATGATCCATTGAGCATAATCATAGGCATATGGAATAAAAAATGTGGAATGTAATTTAAACATAACATAATAAGGATCTATGGAACAAACATAATAACATAAAATCATTACTTTATGTGAAAACCCATATTTCCCAATCTTTTTGTTGTGAGAAATCCCATGATCCCCACACTTTATGTTGTGAGAAAACCCATTATACCCATGCTTTAAGTTGTGAACAAACCCATGATGTAAACTCTTTATTATCTCATGATATATAAATCCATAACCAATTGATTGGAGGGATTTATAGAACCCCACACATAAATATATATATATATTTTTTCTATAAGATATGAATCATCCATCATGACATGAATTCAAATAAAAGGAAAATGGGTTTTATATCATTTATAAATGGTACCAAATAAGATTATATCAAAAGTATATCGATTGATAACAAAAATTAAATCACCTAAAAGTAGTATTTAATAATGGAATTTATAATTTTATTTAAAAATAACTCTATAAAATTTTGATATTTTTGGAGTTAAAGAGGAAAATGGAATTTAAATTTAAAAGAGTCTATGAAAAATTTCTTAACATTATTATAATGAGAAGTGGTTATTAGTCACTTTCAAAAATATAAATTTTTAGGAATTTAAATAAAGAATATTTCAAAAAAATGGAAAGAAATTTAAATAATGGGTTCTTTAAAATTCATAAAATTTATCATGAGGAAATGTAGAGATGAAGATAAAATATACGACTGGGAAAGGAAAAAAATTCATCCTTTTTAAAAAAAATACATTTATCATATCTCGCTTCATAAAAAGGGTTAATAAAACTTCATCATCAAAATTCTTAAAGAGAAATATAAATATCATAAAAAAATAATACATATTTAGATATTAAAATAAGTAAGGATAATATTTCTGTGGAGAAATAATATGGATGTAGAGGGAAATAGTCATTAAAAAGGATGAGAATTATTTTTAACAATGTTATAATTTTATGAAAAACAAATTCATCAAGGAAGAGGAATGGAATTAAAATTTTTAATTTACCCATATAGAAATATAAATAATCATATAATAAAATATTATGGTTGAATTAACCAGACATAGAAGAAAGAAGTTCAAGGAAAATTATTATAACTCAAATAAAGGATTTTTGAGTTAAGAAAATCCCCGACAACATTGGTATCTTTTGAATCAAAATCCCATGAAATATAAAACATGATATGTATTTTAAAATCCATTTAATTGCATGAAATTATTATAAAAACATCAATATGGTAACATATACACCACATGAAATAAAATAAATTGTGAATATGGCATATGTCTAAAATAAAGAAAAGTGAGACGAGAAACCTATACCTTAACTCACAAATTACATGAAAGAACTTTAACCTCATGTATAATAAAAATAATTATAATAATAAAATATTTAATGACCTTATTCATATCTATTAACCTATATACTCTTCAATTATAATCATTTATTATACATTTATTAGTTAGTTGTTGTTTATTTTCATCATCATATGTTAATGATTTTGATTATTTTATGCATGATTTAAAATGTCAATGTAGATTATAATTCCTTAATACCAAGTTAATAATCACTATTTTATCCAATTTACTAGATTTTGTTTTTTAAAATGATTTATAAATTTTTAATTTTATTCCATGGGAGTTTTAGTCATGATTCATAAAGACAAAATTGGTGACAATCTTGTTATGGGAATTTTTGAAAAAAAAAAGTTAGTATGTTAATAACTAGTTAAATATTAATTTAAAATTTATATAACCTTAATAATTTCATAAAAATATTTTTAATTCATTATATAAATTCTTATAATCATCCAATGTGGGTGTTTATGAAAAATTAAATACGTCGTTGCACGGAGCCGATAGTCCACACATACACACCGATAATGTTTTTTTTTCTAAAGAATGGAATGAAGGTATATTAATGATGTTATAAGTATCATATTTGTTCAATAAATAAACTTCTATAACTATCCATGTAAGTTTGTGATTAAAAAAACATTTCATCCAAGGAGGCGGTAGTCCGCACATACACATGAGCGACGTTTTCATTTTTCAAATGGATGAGAGGGGAATAAATAATGGTTGTACCATGAATATAATAAAATTTAAGTATAAACATTATAATATTTTAATTATATTAATATGGTTAGAATATGTTTTTTTAGGATAGATGAGAAATGTAAAGAGGAAAATACTTAGGGGTGGATAATACTCTGGTTGAGGATTTAAGTCTTCTCTTGAAAGACTTCTTAGAGTCAGAGGATTTGGGGAAATTTATTTTAACAAAGGGATACCAAAAGTGTAAAAGGATTCTAGAAGATATAAAAATATATAGGTTTTGAAGATTAATTTAAAATTTAAGTTTGGATTTCAGTGGGTTTAAGTGAGCTACTTTTATGGTAGAAAAGGGGGACGTTTCCTTGGAATTGAATGGTGGTGAGGAGTAAAGATCAAATTATATGGGAGTTAGGTGGGTTAAATATGTAATTTTTAGTGAGTCATATGGATATTAATTTATAACCTAAAAAAATTATATAAGTTATAAGTGTCAAGTAAACTAAGTAAAATTTGAGCCATTTTAAGTTACCTTATTTTACTATTATTAACCTTGATTAAAAATTAACCATGGTAATTATTATTTTACAAAAAATATAAGAAAAAACCTCTTACAAAATTTTTATATTATGAATCATAATTTGGAATCCATTTAATATAAATAAATTTTTAAATATTAGAAAATTAACTTTAAAATTAATATATAAGATATATAGAAAAAACAGTTTTTTAGAAAAATGACTTTTTATACATTAGGTGTTTTTATTATTATTTCCATTAAATTACTAATTAAATTAGGGTTAACATTTTTTTTTAAATGTTTAAAAATTATATTATATTCATCATTCAAAATATATCAATTTAATTTATTTAGATAAAAATTACACTATGTTTATATAAATTATTCTTTGAAAAATAAATATTTTACCATGGTAACTAATATTTACATTGGTAACTTATCATTGAGTTAAAAATAAAAATAACCTTGTTAAAAAAATTGGATATATTGATTAAAAATATGAAAAATATTTTATTAGACTCAATTTCATTAGTTAATAAAAATTAATTTTTATATAAGCACGCATAATGCAGTAAAACAACTTTTAGAAAAATATATTTTTAAGAATAAAAATAATTTATTCATATTCTATACCAAGTGAAAATATTTATATAAAAACTAATTTATTTGTTTATATATGTTATCAATATATTCAAAATTATTCAAAAGTGATCAATTTTTTTTAAAAATACATAATATATATAAAAGGTATAATTTTTTGAGAAAAATGTATTTTTATCACTATATGATTTTATTCCCAATTATTTAAGATTGATTACTTGTTTAACAAGATTTTGTGTTAAATAAAACATATATAATTATTTAAAAGTAAATATTATTGCAATTAAAAATGTATAAAATACATATAATAATATAAATATAAAGTTTATTAATAATTATAGGATTATATCATCTTAAATTTTACATACAAATCCCCTCAAAACTTCCTCATAAGATCAAAGAATAAAATAAGTAATTTTGGTTGTCAAATATGGTGATTCAAATAGAATGGATCTTGTATATATTTCCCTAATATTTAACTTAACTCGCAAATGATTTTTCTCAAGTTTAACTTAATGATTTTTGACATGGCCTTGGTCTAGGGAAAACCCTAATGACACTACCTCATTTCCAAGATTAGATAAATGAGCCACATGTGGAATAATTATACTAAATTATTCCATTTATTTTAATTTATTTATTAATTTTCAAATATGGTTACTTCTATTTATACCAGCTAATTCAACGACTACATTATAATGATCACATTTTAATACTTATAATTCTCTCTTAATGAAATGTATATTGGTTTGTTTTAGTTTGGTGTTGAGTATGAAATAAGATATTCAAAATAGTATTAATTTAAATAGAAATTAATACTAAAATCTCAGGGTGTTACAATATGGACTTAATCTTATCCCATTAGGGTAATCATTACAAACCTATAAATCTATATCAAGGGGGTGTGATTGAGGAATGGTATAAAATCCACACATTGGATAAGAGTGAGAATGAATGTTAAAGAATATAGTGATGGAGTGGATTAAGAGTGATTTATCTTGGAGTCCATTCATTTTTCTCACTAACATTTATGTATTTTTTTTCTTTTACTATTTTAATTTCATGAATTTTAAAAACACCATTAACCCCCCACATTCCCCCTTACTTTTAAATACTAAAGAACAAAAAAACATAAAAAAATGATTAGGATAGTGATTAATAAATAAATATCATCAAGTGATATGATCTAACTCAACTCCCTTGTTTATTAGGTATATAAATTATTTTGATAAAAGACCTTTAGATATGGTCCTTTATTAACTTTGATTATTTTTTAGAGAGAGAAGTTGGTTTCTTGCTCTTTCTTTCACTTTGAAAACAAATTTCATTACTTTAATTTTTTAAATGGGGTTATTATTTCAGTCACCCACACCCATGGAATAAATAGTTTAATTATTTTATAGATATTTTAGGTGATTTTTAAGCTTACACTATATTGAGTAGGTGTTTAGATAGCTCTTCAAGGACCTGTAATAGGACATGAAATAATCATTTCTAATAGTCTTGGCCTAGGATGTCACTGAGCTGCAAGAGTACTTCCTAGAGTTTTATCAATAAGAAAATAAGGTGATATAAGACCCACTATTACCTCTCACATTTCAAGTAGACATAGAAGAGGTGGAAACTACTTTTGATAATCCTCCCCTCTGTCTACTTGAAGACTTCCAGTGCCACTCCATAAAGAATAAGAGAAGATGGTTTTTGATTTTAAAGGGACATGATGAAACTTTATATTCACTTGTTTTTACATTTTATTAAATTTATTTGAAAACTTATATTCCCTATTTATACCCTTTTTATGTAGAACTCTTGGATTATGCCTTAGAAAAATAATAAGAAGAAGAATATAATGAAAAAATTACACCATTGAGGAGAATATGATTTAGGAATTTTAAGAGGATATCACGTAATATATGGTGGTTGTTAAAGAAGAAGAGCCTAAGGGGAAATTGTTGATGCTACTACCTCCCCAAAAATAACATGAATTCTATATGGAGGAGGAAAGTATAAAAGATAATAGTGAATCCCCATTTCTTTTCTTTCCTCTCCCTTATCTTTCACATATCTTTCTAGGGATAAGTATCACCTTTATATTTTCTCTAAGGGTTTACCACTCCTAATGTTTACTTAAAGATTATAGGAGAAATAAAATATGGTGGTTCACATCACATAAACCCCATACACATTCGGATTTGGGATAATAAATTGGTACCACCAAACTAGAGGTAGTATAAACCTAGTATCCACTTGGGGGTTTAAACCAAGAAGTATTTTCTCTTACACTTTCTCATTTTATCTTTATTTGAATAAAATTCACATGTTTTATTTGTTTTTTTATATTTCATAAATTAATTTATAAATATATTGGATATAATAATAATAAGGTTGCATCTCTATATCCCACTAGATTTCATTTACCTTTATTGTGTGTTTTTATGCTTATAAGAGGGTATTGAATTTCAATTGTGGTGGGATCTTCAACTTATTATAGGGCCTTGAGTGATTTTTTCCTTTTTATTCCTTTTTTTATTTTAATAAATTGTTTTAAGTGATTCTATACCACTTGGATACATCATATCCTTGAGTTCTCTAAGAGACATGATTCATTTAGGAAAAATAAATTTCCTTGTTTACAAATTGGAAAATTAATTTTAATTGGAAAAGGATTTATGTGAACTACAATTTAACAAACATGAATCAAAGAAATGAATTTGGACAAGGGTGAATTTTTTCTAACTAAAAGTAAAACCTCAAGGAGTAATCTTAAATGAAAAATATATTGGTCATTTGAACTAGAGTAAACTAAGAAACTATGATCTAAATTGAAATTCCTCTAGATTTATAAAATTGAAATGAGTGTGTTTGTGAGAAATAAAAGCTATAATAAATTCAATAAGTGATATGAATAATTCATGGATTGGAATAATAAATATGAATAAGTTTTGGGATATTGAGAGGAATGGAAGGTAAGGTGAATATTGAAATCAAATGAAAATGGGGGAAATAGAATATAAAATTTCCATTTAATATGTATCAAGGAAGTGTAAAATTAGAAAGTGGATGAGGAACTTTAATTAGAGTAAATTAATAAGGATATTTTAATTTAATATGTTATTTACTTAAATCTATAATAATTAAGCATTCATTATACAAGTCTTGAACATAAGGATGAGTTGCATTATTAGGGAATGCAGTTTTTTAGAGATATCCCTCGAGGATAAAGAATCAATCAAGTGTGGTGGAGTGATTCATCCATATTTTGTCTTATTTTTAGTATATATTTTAGTTTAATAAATATAAATAATATATTATTATATTGTAAATAAATATGTTTTTATTTTATTAGGTAAATAATGTGTTTAATGTGAAAATGGACTAAAATTAGATTTTTTGTGATTTTATTATTATTATATATTTAATTATTAATGATAATTTTTTTTAATATATTTTTTAAAGTTTTTTAAGGAATTTATTTAATCAAATGGAGGGGTTTATGTTGGAGTAGTAGTAAATTAAAAATCTAGTGAATTGTGTACGAATAGTATAGACCTATGGGAGATATGGATGAATAACCTGGGAAAACTAACCAATTTTATATTAATTATAGTAGGATGGGTATGTGATTAAAATTTAAATCCAACCAATTGTGTCATAATAACCATCATGGGGTATCCACTGTGGAAGAGTGGCATGATCAGGTTAAAACTGTATAAGAATAAATGAATAAATATAGACCGAAGGAAGATTAAACTAGGCACTATGTCATAATAAATAGAAACCCATTCTAAACTTAACATAAATAGTATAATAATATCATGATTTAAATAATAAAATTCAAAAATATCCACATAAACCAAGGACCTAAAGGTTTAGTGTCTTGGATAATAGCTACATAAACATCTTATTTTACAACACTTGTGAATATTTGACCATGATCGTGCTCCTCTAGACCCTTTTCTAGATATTTCACATGACATAATCAAATTTATAACCTACCAAATGTAAACATAAGAAATCATTGATCTTAAATACTCATTAAGGTAAAATACATATCATAAGGTATTATATAATAAACATGAAGAAGAATAATAGGAAGACATATATATCTTAATAAAAGATCATAAGACCATATATGATAATCATAAAACATTATGAAGCAACATAATATTATAAAAAGAGTATTAAGGAATCATAAAATAAATTACATGGCTCAAAAAAAATATTAATAATCATAAAACATGTGAGTATGATATAAAAGAGCAGAAAATTTTAAAAATAAGGAATGAACATGAAAATATGGAATTTCATGGAAATTAAATGCATCTTGTAAAATTGAAAGAACTTGATAAAAAACTTAGGGATGTGTTATAACTTTATGAATAACTTAAAAATGTGGAACAACCATAAGTATAATAAAACCTATGTAATAAAACTCATTATGTCAATGTCTATGTGAACAAACTCATTATGTACGTGCTTGAAATGTGAGCAAACTCATCATGCCCATACCTATGTAAAAAAATCAGTATGTCCACACCTAAATATATCATGAGATATAATCTTAAACCAATTCATTATATGGTGATATCAGACCCCATCCATCATCATCCATACATATGTGTGCCTCTTTAAAACAATCATTATCATAACTTAAATAACTCATGGACAAATAATGGTTTTCCTAAACTTTCTAAAAAAATTACATAACATAAACATAAAATATCATAAGATATCAAAATATCATTTTAAAAAAGGAATCATAACATGATAAAATATATAGTATTATCAAATAATCTCTTCATGAAAGACAAACCTTGTAAGATAAATAAAGGTGAATTTTTTTTCACAAAACCATTTAAACTTTATTATAAAGGATGAAGTGAAAAATAATTTTAAAAATTTGAAGAAGGAAATTAAAGATATTTTAAAAACTTATTATAAATGTTTTAAAATAAAACAACCATGAAAATTAAAAAAATGATATAAAAAAGTGGGTTGGAAGATATAACATTTGATTTGGAAAGGATGGAAAGAAAACATTTTAAAAAATTTGAAATAACCTTGTTTAAAACCCAAAATATTAAAATGGAACACAAAAACATTTAATTTAAAATAAAATTATGAGAATAAAAGGATAATTTGTGATAAAAATAAATGGATTTTATTCTATGGAAAGGGGAACATTGGTGGGAAATAAAAATATGGAAATGGAAGAAAAATCCATTAAAAGTAATAAGAATTATTCTTAATAAAAATTCACTTTAAAAAACATTAAAATCATCAAGGAATAATAATTTCGTGTGAAAAATTATTTCCCATAAAAATAAGGTGGAAATATATTTGAAAATAACTATTTGTTATAATAGATCAATCATGAAAGATAATAGACAAAAATGAGTGATGATGACCCAAGTAAGAGAATCGAGTCACGAAAACCCCTTACGGATTTAGTAATTTTTGAATCAAAAGTCATTGGAATATTGAAAATCATACAATTCAATAAAATACATGGATTAAATCATGTAGTTGTTGGATCGGGTTATACCAAATATGCACAAGAGGGGGTGAATTGTATCTTTTACAATTTCTTTGAGAATTGTGATGATTGCCAAATCTGTCTTTTATCTTTATCAAAATGTTTATGTAGTGGAAATAAATAGATTGAAGGAAGCACAGATGTATAGTGGTTCAGGGAACAGAAGGCCCCTAGTCCACTCCACCAACGCTCTACTCTAAGAGCTTGGTGATTTTCACTATCTGGTCATTTTATCAACAGACTGTCCACAACTAAGTACAATCAGATGACACCTTTATAAGTTAAGGATAAAACATAGGCTTCTGGTTTATGAAAAGAACCAAATACAGAGCTTAGTACAAGATGTTGGTTAATCAAAATAAAAAATTATTTGTATAAAAATACTTTCCAGTTGTTCTTCACGGTTTCAGCAGTACGCAACTCACAGTAGATGGATCGTCGTCTTCAGAAAAAAAATTATTCAAGTAATATCAGTTCTGAGTCGATCCAGTTGCAAAATAGATCATGAAATAAAATCAGAAACTTTAACAATAATAGATTCATGATGGATCTTTAATGTAGAATAAGAATATTTTATGCTTCTCCTTTTCTTCAGAAAAACAGATTCTGATAGATCTTGATAGCAGCAAATCTATGTGACTTGTATATCTCTTTTTTGTGATGATTCATCTCTCTTGATGTAATTCAAAATAAAACAGATACATAAAGAATAAATATGATCATTTTCCTTTTAAATTTAGATCCATAAATGTCACCTTAAGAATCATGATATTCAAATGTTTTAATAACAGAGCAGTTGTAACTTCCCTTAATAATCGACAATAAATCCTCCTCTTAAATCAATTCTTTGAATCATAAATAAATGGATTTAAATCAGTAAAAGATGTTCTTTTCTATCGGGTTTTTAAACTGGCTTGAAATCAGCCTGATATTCCACATAAAGACCATTTCACGATAAAGTCGTATTTTAAATCTCCAATGCTAAACATAGGTTTGATGATATATTCTTCAAACGTAAGTTTGATCTCAAACATAGGGTTGATCATCCATACTTTTATCTTCAACTTTAAAACGTATGGTATTTTATCCATACTTTCCTCTTTATAAAAACGTATGATTCATGATCCATACTTTTCGATTGAACATAAGGTTCATCATAAAAGTAAGTTTGATGGTCCATTCTTTTGTGAAGTAAACGTAAGGTTCCATACTTATGTAAGGTTATTATACCATACTTTTTTTATATAAAAAATGTAAGTTTCCTTCCAAAAATAAGTGTTAGGACCACTTTGTGTATAAGGTTGTATTTGTTGTCAATAGTTGTCAATGAAGATCAAAATGAAGGAGATCAATAAGTACTCCAATGAAATGGAGGAATGGAAATTCAGATGATTGTTGTACTGATCATAAGTTCAAAGAGCATGTTTCAAAGGTGACACATTGTTTACAACAATGAAAAATGGTGAGGTATAATCCACTTGAGGATGATTAAAGAAGAAGAAATGACGTTTGATGAAGATGATGGAATTATTCATGATTTCATGAGAACCATGCAGATGATTAAAGAATAAGACATGACGATTGATGAAGACCATGCAATTATTCATGATTGCATGAGAACCATGCAAGAGACTTCTTGAAGAATTGAATCGTATGATTTGTGTGAAGAGATAAATGACAAAGGAAGAGACCATCTGTAGGCGGCACAAAAGAACAGTTTAAGGTGGCGCTATTTTCCAGTGTTTTCCAAATTTTTGGGCCTCAAAATTGAAAAATGGAGAAGTTTTTTTGGAAAAGGGACCTTCATGACGTTGACTTAAAGGAGAGGAAACTTGCGCGCATAGTGTTTTTCAAGATCAGAACATAGAAAAATGGCAAAGGGATAAGGGTTGCGCATGTTTGGGGTTGGTCGCGCAAGTGACCTACGCGCCGAGAAAGGACTTGCATGCCAGTGCCTTTGAGGATTGGAAACTTGCACGCCTATTGCTTTTCAAACATATAACTTCAAAATATGGAAAAGGAAAGAGGGTCGCACAAGTATTGGTGTGGTTGCGCAAGTGAGTAGCACGACAGAGGCTTCAATGATTGGACCTGCGTGTCGAGACTTGCACACTGAGGGGAGACTTGTGTGCCATCGTGCAGACTGTAAAAATTCCTATAAATATAGGTTGACCCCTCTTCATTCCATACGAGCTCAACACTTAGAAGAAAATCAGAGCTCTTGTCACGCAGGTGTGGTGGTTGCGCAAGTGATGGGTGGTCGCGCAAGTGGTGTGTGGTCACGCAAGTAGAAGTTGTGCGTCGGTTGTTGTCTATGCGGCCAAGGTGGTTTGTGAGAGAAAGGAAGTGAGTCGTGTGGGTTTGAAGTTGAAGGAGGCGGTGTCGTGTAGGTGGTTTGGTGATACCAGTGCACCAGTTTGGACTTGCGCGTCGAAGACTTGTGTGTCGTATTGGAACTTGCACGTTGGTCTTGGAGAAGAGCACCAGGTGCTGTTGGAGTACGCTCATCTTTTTGGAGCTGCAAAAAAGCTTAAAGATTGCTTGATACCTTCAGTGCAACAGATGATGTATTCATTTGCGAAGACAGAAGAACATTGACCAATTTGGTTTTATGAAGAGAAGTGGTACTGCACACACATGACTGGTGTTTAACACCCTCGTTGTGCTTTGCGAAGATAAGAAGAACGGTTCGTGCAACTAAACTCAGATCTGCACAAAAATAGGGGAATATATCAATACACTCAGGTGTTAGTATTGGGAATCAAAGGAAGAGAAGAAGAAGATTTAGTGCATTTATTTATTGCACTAAAGAAGAAGCTTGAATACAAAAGCGCATCAACTCAGTACTCTGATGCAAGAATTGTCTCATGTTGAACAGGATACAAAGACTTCAATGCAAATATATTAAAGAGACCTTCACGTCTATAAACTGAGTGGGACTTCACCAAAGGCAGTGAGCCAGGGGAAGTCAACGGGAGTGACCCGAGGGAAGCAGTGAGCTATCCATGAACCTTTGTAAAGGCAGTGAGCCTGGGACAGAGTGACTATGCCTGAACCTTTGTAATCCACAGCAAGTGAAGTATAGTAGAATTTGGTATGACCAGCAACTTGTCGGCGTATGCTCCTTGGACATAGCCCTTAGTGGTGAACCAAGTAAAAATTTTTGTGTCATCTCTTTGCATGTGAATGTTTCATTGCTGATCATATCCATCATACAGGTTTAAGTAGTTCCTACCAACGTGGTAATAGGATCCACAACATTAAAAAGAAAAAGTTGACACCCTGATTCACCCCTCCCCTCTCAGGGTTTCCTAGGGTCCTATAATAAGGTTCTTTTACCATAATTTTCTAAACTTCTGTAAAGTATACATGAAATTTTATCATTACGCTACATTATTCAATGTAGGGTATGAAAAATGTTTCCAGAACATGATAAAATGATTTTTGAACACTTTTTAAAATATTCCATGAGAATTAAAATGTTTTAATATTATTCCAAAATATAAATATAAAGAATATTAATTTCTTGAAATATACTCAAAGTAAATTCATTAGAATAACAAACAAGGGTATTTGTGAGCATCAAAATCATCATAAAAAGATAGATTATTGTTAAAACAATACATTCTCAACAATATCCCCTAATCATAGTATAGAATATTGTTGAAAACAACACTTTCTCAACAATATCTCCCTTTTTTATGATCGCAAAACCCCTGAAAATAACCCATGAAATTAATTGCATATAATTTAGATTTTTGAAAGGATAAAATAATTTTTTATTTTAACAGAATTATTTCAACAAGAAATAAATAAAATGTTATCCAAAGTAATTCCATATATAAAGAAAAGAATTTTTTTTAAAAAAATATAAATTTCTTTTAGAAATTTCTCCCCCATTTATAAAGTAAAATAATAAAAATAAAAAAATATCCAAATTTATCCCATAAAGGTAAAACATAAATATAATATATAATGTTGTATTTTATCCAGATTTATCCCCCTGATAAAAATATGTATCCATTGTCTTAAAATAAAATGTTGTGTTTATCTAATTTCTCCCCCTTTTGTGATATCAAAAAGAATGATAGAATAAGGAATATAACACATTAAATGTAGCATTGAACTTAAGTAAATACTATTATAAACTATTTATCAATAATTGAATCTAGATTATGTCATTCTAACATAGATAGAATAGTAAAACAAATTAAAAACACATTAAAATGAGATTCAAAAATAGTTTATTGAAAATGTAAGTACATAATTGATATATGAATCAAGTTTGGGCTAAAAGGGTTTGAAAAGGGGTATTTTAGTGCCTCTGAACAACTTCCTTTAGATTTTATAACTTCATTCTCAAACTCTTCATCAGTCCATCTCCTAACTGAATTATCAGATCTCTTCCTTCCTAAGTAAAATGAATATCTTCAATTAGATTGACTTTGAAAAACTCATGCAATCTTTCTTCCTTTTCCATGAACTGATTTATCTTTTCAGTGAACCTTTTCAGTAACTCTCTTACCCTTGGTTTAGCTGATGTAATATGGTCAATAAGATTTTTTTTATTATCCAACAGAACAGGCAGTGGATCACTATTACATTGTAAGTCCTGCAACCTTTCATTCATATTGCTCATTATAGTTGTAATGGCCTGGAATCTCTTGATCAGATCTGGTGAAGTACCTGATGTACTTTCTTTAATTCCCATGACAGTTGCAAACTGTTCCTCCATAAAATTTTTGAATTATACCAAATCTAATTTCAGCACAACTTTAGATTTCAACATCCCAACTTTGGCTAACATATCTTTCTTAAAATCTTACACTTCTCTTTTTGAAACTGAAATTTCTTTCAAGTTTTGAAACTTCTATATCTCCTTCTCTAATACTCTTTACAAAGAGTCATTTTTAACTTTAATTATATTTAATTTTTTGATTGACTCCTCCACATGATTATTCTCAGAATTATAGGCACCCAGTGCATGAGTCTCAACTTTATTTAACAAAGTAAATGATTGAGCATCAGATCTCTGATCTGTATCCTTCTCCACTGGTTTCTCAACCAATTTTTCCTCGGAGTCATGAATAGACTCATCCAAAGAAAAAAAATATTTAAGACTTCATTATGAACTTCATATGGACTCTTTCCTCTATTAACATTTTTATCAGTTTGGTGCTCCCCATAAGAATCTTCATTTACTTTTTCTAACACAGGTTCTTCTTGAATAACTTTAGCATGTTGTGGAGATTGTTCTTGAATAGATTCAGGTCGAGCCACTTAAACTTATCTAGGATCTACCTCTACCTGAGGTAAAACCTTCTCTTCAATTTGAGTTACCACTTCAATCTGAGAAACATATTCTATTACAAATATATATAACAAAAGATCTCTAATTGTAACAAAATTTGTTTGAACAGGCTCCTCACTATCTTGAGTCGTTCTGTGACTTTTCCTCTGAAGTCCCTCTTAAATTCCCTCATCAGCAGGTGCATCGATTACTTCAAATCTAATTCTTCTTGATGTTTTTGAAACATCACTGGTCTTTGATTCTGATATTCCTTATTTGGTTTTTCTAGTTTTCTCTCCCTAGGTAGACTCTGGATCTTCATCAGCACAAATAGGCATAATCTTTCCTTTCACAGTGCTCTAAAAAAATCCTATTTTTCTTAAATTTCCAGCATTGAACACATTAATGTGATGGAATCTCACTCTAGAATCTACTAATCTCACCATATCATACTTAAACAATAATTTTGAAATGAACCTCCCATAGGGATAGAAGTTCATTCTAGCCTCTAGTTGACAGCATTAGTTCAAATACCTTATCATATAATTAGGAAAATTCAACTTGATGTCACTCAAAAACAAAAACATCAAATACATATCAGGAAATACAATCTTCTCCATTTCAGACATCCTTGGGGCAATTCCTGTTTGAATAAATTTTAGAATAATTTTCTGATCTGGCTCCAAATCTTTGACTAACATCTTTCTGATATGCATAGAACCAAATAAAAATGTCATAATGTTCTCTGATTTATGTTCATTATCTCCAATGTATTTCAAATAAATGTGATAAAATCCCTCATGAGGGCAGTTTAAGATTCTAGCTATTCCCACAGATGAAATAGAAAAATATCGATCTTCAATTTTCACGAATATAGAGTCTTTTATATCTCCAATACTGAACTGAACAGTTTTAAATAAATTTTGCAACTCTACCTCATATAGAAATTTGGTGTTTTCATCATTGAATGTTTTTTTGAGATTCAAAAAATCTAAATCATGCTTTAATGTTAGATTTTTCTGGTATAGTTACTCCAAATCAATTAATTTTTCCTATAAGATCTTCCTTCCTACTGAACGTTGATGTTTGGTGTTACTCATTTCTCCTTCCTCGATTCTCTTTGTCTTGGTAATTTCTGTCTCAAAGTTCTAAACGCTCGAAGGTTTAGGGTTTCAAAGGTTCAGTCAAAGATAGATGGAGGTGGTAAAGGTTTCGATGTTTTGAAAAGTTTTATGAAAATGAACGGGTTTGGAATTTGAAACAGGTTCTGACAACCTTGATTCCTATTTCATTATGTTCATAATAATCATTACATTATTTAAAAAAATAAAAATGTTCGTGGCAAAAAAATTATAGCAGTATAAGAAAAATTTTAAATTATTCTAAAATCAAGTAATTAAATTATTCAAAAAAGTTAAGATTAAAATAGAATAAGAATTAATATAATAAAATAAGTAAAATTAAAATTAAAATTTCATTTAAAAGTAAATAAACCTAGCTCCCCTTAATAAAATCAAACCTTATAGTGGGAAGTGGTTTAATAAAAATATCAGCTAATTGAATGTGAGTACTTATAAATTCTATGAATATATTATTTTTAAGAATATAATCTCTTATAAAATGATGTATGATATCAATATGTTTAGACCTAGAATGATTAATAGGATTTTTTAAAATATTTATTGCACTTATATTATCACATAAAATAGGTGTATTATTAAAATTTAGTTCAAAGTACATAAGAGTGTTTTCATCCACAACACTTGTGCACAGCAACTGCCTACAGACATATATTTTGGCTCAGCTGTTGACAAGGAAACTGAGTGTTATTTCTTACTAGACCATGAAACTAAAGATTTTTCTAAAAAGTGACAGGTTCCTGAGGTGCTTTTTCTATCTAATCTAGAGCTTCCAAAGTCATCTTATTAATATGAAATTAAATTAAAATCAGAAGTTTTTGGATAGAGAATAGATTGAAAAACAGTTCCTTTTAAATATCTAAAAATTCTTTTTACAGCACTTAAGTGAGATTCTTTAGGACTTGATTGAAATCTTGCACAAAGACATATTGAGCACATTATATCTAACCTACTAGTAGTAAGATATAATAAACTACCAATCATACCTCTATATAACTTGTTGTAAACTGATTTTCTAGTTTCATCCAAATCAAGTTTTATATTAGTACACATAGGAGTTGTATATGTCTTATTGTTTTCATGTCTAAATTTCTTCAGTAAATCAGTCATGTATTTTCTTTGATTCAGAACATTTCTAAAATATTTTTGATAAATTTGATGTTCTAAAAAGAAATTTAATTCTTCCATAATACTCATTTCAAATTCTTTTTTCATTAAGTTTGAAAACTCATGACAGTTTTTTTTATTTATTGATCCAAAAAATACATCATCAACATAAATTTGAACCAATAAAATATTAGAGTTAATAGTTTATTAAATAATGTTGGATATGTAATTCCAACTGTAAAATCATTTTTCAAAAGAAAAGAACTTAATATTTCATATCAAGATCTAGATGTTTGTTTAAGGCTATAAAGAGCTTTAGTAAGTTTAAAAACATAATATGGTTTTTGAGAATTTTTAAAACTAGGAGGTTTCTCAACATAAACTTCCACCATTAAATAACTATTTAAAAAGGCATACTTAAAATCTATCTGAAATAATTTAAATTTCATATGATATGCATAGACTAAAAATATTCTAATGGATTCTAATCTAGCTATAGGTGCAATGGTCTCATCATAATCTATACCTTCTTCCTGATTATATCCTTTAGCTACTAATATTTTTTAATTTCTAGTTATTATTCCTTGATCATCTTGTTTATTTCTAAAGACCCATTTAGCTTCTATAACTGGATAGTTCTGTGGTCTTTAAAATAAATTCCATACTTAATTTCTCTTGAATTGGTTTAGTTCTTCTTGTATTGATATCATCCATCTTTCATCAGCTAAGGATTCTTTTAATGTCTTAGGTTCTAACTGTGATATAAAGGCAGAAAAGTCAACAATATTTCCTATATTTCTTCTAGTATTTATTTCTATGTCTATGTCTCTTATAACAGTTTCTAAAGGGTGATTCTTTAGGGTTTTAGATTGTCTATGTAATGCACTATTAGGTTCATTAGTTTCATGTTCTTCTGAACTAGAATGAATTTTATTTATATCTTTTTCAAAATCATCTTTCAAGTTCTCAAGTCTCATGTTATCATTAGAGTCAGATTCATCAATTTGATCTTTTCTTTTCTCAAAGGGATCAGATTCATCAAATTTCACATAAACTTATTCTTCAACAATCCTTGAATTTTTATTAAAAATTCTATAAGATTTGGAAGTTGCAAAATATCCTAAGAAAATTCCTTCACCAGATTTTAGATCAAACTTACCAAGATTTTCCTTGGTGTTCAAGGTGTAAACCTTGTATCCAAAAACTTTAAAGTATTTTACTTTAGGTTTTCTATTATTCTAAAAGTTCAAAGGGTGTCTTTTTTAAAATAGGTCTAATTAAAACTCTATTCATTATATAACAGGTTGTTCTTACAGCTTCTTCCCATAAATAGGTAGGAAGTTTGTATTCATTTAGCATAGTCCTAGTCATTTCCTGAATATTTCTATTTCTTATTTCAACAATACCATTTTGTTGAGTTGTTATTGGTGTAGAGAAGGTGTATTTAATACCTAAATTTGAGCAAAACAAATTTAATTCCAAATTCTCAAATTCTCCACCATGATCACTTCTTAATGAAATTATTTTAAAATCTTTTTCATTTTTAACAACTTTACAAAAACTTTCAAATATAGTAAAAGCTTTATTTTTAAATTTTAGAAAATAAATCCAAGTAAATATAGAATAGTCATAAAATAAAACATATAAATATAATATACTATAAAAACTTTATATTCTTAGAGGTCCAAAAAAATCCATGTGGATAAGTTCTAGAGGTTTAGATGTAGCAATTTTGTTAACAGATTTGAAGGATGATTTATTCTGCTTACCAAGTAGACATGCATCACAAAATTTGTCACTATCAAATTTAAGACGAGGTAAATCAGAAACTAGTTGTTTCTTAGATAATTTATGTAAATAATATATATTTCAATGTCTAATTCTTCTATGCTAGATCCAATATTCATTTATCTTATCAATTAAACAATTTACTCTTTTTTTACACAAGGAATTTATGTCTAGAGTATAAACATTATCTATTCTGGATGCTCTAAATTTAAGCATTTTATATTTAAAAATAGAACAGAAATTGTTGAAAAAATCAACAAAATAACCATCATTACATAGTTGAGAGATACTTATCAGGTTGTGTTTCAATCCTTGTATATAGAGTACTTTATTGATTGAGACGGCTTCTGGATCTCCAACAGTTCCAATTCCAATTATTTTACCTTTGGAATTGTCACCAAATGTGACTAATCCTCCATCATTTTTAGTTAATGTTATAAATTTCAATGAATTCCCACTCATATGCATGGATCATCCACTATCCATATACCATATTTTAGTTCGGCTTCTATGACCTGCTTCCTGCAAATATATTCAAACAAAAGTTTGTTTTGGTACCCATATTCTATTGGGTCGAGCAGTGTTAGCTAGCAAAGATCTGGGAATCCAGACTTTCTTTGTTTTTATATAATCAATAAAATCGTATAAACTACTTGCAATAAATGCTTTATTAATCCCACTTATTTGAGGTTGCCTTAAATAATAGTTTTTAGATATGTGACATTTTTTTCCAGAGTAGTTGAAAATTATACCTTTTGTACTTAGAACAAAATAGTTCTTATACTGTTTGGGTCTCTCACCTTTACTACCTATTTTATATCTTTCTATTTTTAACCACATTCTTTCCAAGAATTTCATTTAGTGAATTTTCTTCTTTTTTAAAAACAAAATATGCACTTTTGTATGTCTCTACTTCTATTTTTAGTGTTTTTATTTTAGTTTCATTATCTATACAGTTTGTAGTTAATGAGTTATATTTTTCAATTAACACTTTATGTTGTTTTAGAAGAGTGTCTATTTCTCTTAAAACAACAGTGTGAATATTTTTCAGTGACTTATGTTTCTTAAATAAGGAATCATATTTCTCTTCTAGCATAATGCAGTAGGCTACAAGTATATCATTTGAGCAACTAGAATTAGAATTTGAATCAGATGAGTAATAAGATTGTACCTCATCAGCTTCTTCCATAAAGCACGTATTTTCTTTTAGACTCGATTCTTTCTTTTCTGAGTCAGACTTTGATGAGCTGCTAGAGTCTTCAGAAACACTCCAAGTAGATTTCATTGCTCTTTTGTCTTTATTCTCATAATCATTGTTTTTGAAAAATTTCTTTTTCTTTTCTCCTTTTAATTGATGACAGTGAGGTCTTATGTGACCCATCTTTTTGCATTCATTACATCTTAATTCCTTTGGATATTTATCATATATCTTGAAGGATTTTCTGAATCCCTTCTTCTTTCTGTAGAATTTAATGAATTTTCTTTCTAACTAAGCTAGTTCCACATCTGAATCAGATGAATAAAAAAATTTTGGTTTTCTCTTGATCTCTTGCTTCATATTTCTGCTCTTCTTTTGGGATGTTACTTTTAAAGTAGTATTTTTTATCTTGATCAATACTTTATGCTCAGTTGCTTCATCTTGCATCTCATATTCATACATCATCAGGGTTCCAATTAATTCTCTCATAGTTAGATATTTGACTAGTGATGATTGCCTATTGGCAGCCGATATTCCATTCTATTGGGTTGAAAGTACTCTCAGTACTTTTAGGGATTGATCTGCTTGTTTGATAGGATCTACTAAGGCAGTGATGTTGTTGACAATCTCTGTGAGCCTTCCATTCATTTGAGTGATGATTTCACTCTAAAACATTCTTAATGTATCAAATTTTAATTTTGTTGTGGCATACCTTATTTTATGACATTTTCAGTTCTTTCATAGGCAACTACAATTATCTTCCACATCTCATTACAGTAGGGTATTGAGATACTTGATTAAATTCATATGGTCCTAAACTATAGATGATATCATTTATAACTTTTGAATTTATTTCATACTCTGCTTCAGTATCTACACTCCATGTTTTAGGTTTCTCAAGAATTTCACAAGGAGTAATAATTTTTTAGTAGACTCTGTATCCAAGATTTTTCAGATAGATGGTCATCCTTAACTTCCAACATCCTTAGTTTTCACCATTTAAGTACAGAGCTTGAACCATTGACGTTCTCTCTCATGTATCATCCATTTATATCTCTAAGTATAATCCTTTGAAACTTTCAGCCTGTTATAGATTTAACAAAAGAACCACCTATGATACCAATTGTTGGATCGGGTTATACCAAATATGCACAAGAGGGGGTGAATTATGTCTGTTACAATTTCTTTGAGAATCATGATGATTTAAAAATTTATCCTTTACCTTTATCATAATGTTTATGCAGTGGAAAATAAACAGATTGAAGTATGCATGGATGTATAGTGGTTTGGGGAACAGAAGGCCCCAAGTCTACTCCACCAATTCTCTACTCTATGAGCTTGGTGATTTTCACTATCTGGTCCTCTTATAAATAGATCATCCACAACTGAGTATAGGCAGTTAACACCTTTACAAGTTAAGGATAAAATAGAGCCTTCTGGTTCATGTACATAACTGAATATACATCTTAGTAAAAAAATTTGTTTACTCAAAATGAAAAAAGTATTTGTCTAAAAATACTTTCCAGTTGTTCTTAATAGTTGCAATAGTATACAACTGATAGTAGATGGATCATTGTCTTCAGAAAAGATGTTCTTCATGTAATATCAGTTCTAAGATGATCCAATTACAAAAATAGTTCTTAAAATAAAATCCGAATCTTTAACAATAATAGATTCACGATAGATTTTTGATGTAGAATAATAATCTTTTATGCTTTTCCTTTTCTTTAGAAAAACAGAGTCTGGTATATCTTGGTAGCAGTAGATCCGTGTGACTCGTATATCTCTTTTTCATGATGATTCATCTCTCTTGATGTAATTCAAAGTAACACATATATATAAAGAATAAATACAAGCATTTTCCTTTCAAATTTAAATCCACGAATGTCGCCTTAAGAATCGTGATATTCAAATGTTTTAATAACAGAGCAGTTGTAACTTCCCTTAATAATCATCAATAAATCCTCCTATTAAATCGATTATTTTAATAATAAATAAATGGATTTAAATTAGTCAAATATATTCTTTTCTATCGGGCTTTGAAACAGTCTTTAAATCAGATTGATATTCCACATAAAGACTGTTGCACGATAAAGTCGTGTTTTAAATCTATGATGCTAAACGTAGGGTTGATGATCTATTCTTCAAACGTAAGGTTGATCTCAAACATAGGGTTGATCATCTATACTTTTCTCTTTAACTTTAAAATGTAGGGTATTTTATCCATACTTTCCTATTTAGAAAAATGTAAGATTCATGATCCATACTTTTTGATAGAACGTAAAGTTCATCATAAAAGTAAGGTTGATGATCCATACTTTTGTGAACCAAACATAAGATTCCATAATTACGTAAGGTTCTTCTACCATACTTTTCTAAGATAAAAAACATAAGTTTCTTTCCAAACATAAGGTTTTTTTACCATAATTTTCTAAACTTCTGTAAAGTAAATGTAGAATTTTATCCTTATGCTACGTTCTTCAATGTAGGGTATGAACAATGTTTCCAAAACACTTTAAAATTATTTCCAAACACTTTGTTAAATATTCCTTGAAAATTAAAATTCTTTAATATTATTCCAAAATATAAATATAAAGAATATTAATTTCCTGAAATATACTCAAAGTAAAATCATTATAATAACAAACAAGGGTATTTGTGAGCATCAAAATCATCATAAAAAGATAGAGTATTATTGAAACAATACAAGCTCAACAATATCCCCTAATCATAGTATAGAATATTGTTGAAAACAACACTTGATCAATATTAGTATGTCAAAATATATTCTTAGGTGGTATATACACCATAGAAATAATAAATTGGTGCAAAAAATTAAAACATGTCCCAGTAAATATAAGTTGAGATGAAAAAACCTTACAACCTTTGTATATTTTGAATCAAAAACACAATAGAGAATTAATATGGAAAAAAACATTTTACAACATTAAATATAATGAAATAATGATACAAAATTAAAATGGGTTAGTATTTACACCATCAAAAATGAAACATGGTGTATAACATAAACATGTCTCAAGAGATTCAAATTTGAGACAAAGAAACCCTTACCTTGTTTCCCTGCTTAGTCGAAGGTGATCTAAATTACTATATGACAAACATAAATGTCTTAATATAATATTTTAGAACCATGTTTTAACCTAACACTACTAATAATTTTCATTTATAATCATTATCAATATGTATATTAGTTAGGTTTTTCCTATTTTCCCACATCGGGTGTTTAAAGTTTAGATCCTTTATAGTAGTTTCATAGAAGCAATTTTGGTGTTTGTTCTTATTAATTCCATCATTCAAATTTTATTTATTTTACTATAATTTATGAATTATAATTATTTATTTAGTTTAAATTTCCTTTCATGATTACTTTATTCTTTATCCAAGACGATGAAATCGATAATGAACATTTTTTGTGATTTTCAACCTACAGAGGGTGTTTTATTAATTAAAGAGTTAAATATTTGTCACGAACCAGCCCAAATAACCTGGTACCCTAAAACCCAATAAAAAATTGACATGTTTCTAAGGTTTTTCCCAATCCCAATGGGTTATCGGCTAGCACCTGGCACCATGCATGATAAAATAGGGAATGAATTTTCCACAAAATAGAAGAAGATAAAGATACATGTCAGCTTACTCAACACTCTAAAGAGAGAAAGTATAAGGAACAAAATAGGTATATCAAAACCCAAAAGTAGTACATCACCAAAATACTCAACAACTATAAATATAAAACTCAAACATACCAAAGTAAGAATTACTTCAATCCCAAATGATCAAGAACGTATACTGCCTCCAAGTGGTGCTTCTCCTTTTCTTGGACCTGGTAAAAACAAATCTACAAATGACCAAAGGTAAGGGTAGGGTAGGAGTTATAAATTACAGTAGGGTATCACCTAGTTTTCTATAATAATATTCTATTATAATAAACCAAATCATGATTTCAGTTTTAAATAAAATAAGGCATGGTGATAAAATTACATATTTAAAACAAAACATGATTTCATTGGAAAATGATGGAAAACATTTTAAACATGAATTAAATAAAAAAATTATATAAAAATTTTTATATAAACCAATAGGCATGAGTAAAATAGTTTCATCATAAATGGAATATATATCAAAATAATCATAACAAGCACAGTGGTCATCTACCATGTGGTACGATAGTTCACAATTATATGATCCTCAAAAATCTCATATTAACAATATGTGTACACACATCCCTTAGGCTTAGGCTTAATAGGACTCATCGACATCCCATTAGGGATAATATCTGCCAAAATAGGTTTTTTATAGTTTTTATCGTTCATCAATTACCAAGGAATTACCATCCTAGCGTGTTTTTCATAAATAACCCACTAACTCATCAGACTCGCATGTGATCAATCAATCAATCAATAATGGGAAAATAATATCACTTCAAATCAAATCATCATTTACCATTCAATTTCCCAATTTCCTATTTCAATATTCCAATTCAATTTCAATACCAAAACATGGGTTTTTCATCAATTCATGCCTTTTCAATACAAAACCAGTCATAGGTTTTTATCAATTCAATTTAATCCATTTTCAAAAATCATATCCCAAATTCCATAAATTTCAAAATACACCCCAGATTCCAATTTCATTAGAATTGGGGGTTTTTTCTAAAATACATGCCAATACAAATTCCAATCCCAAATCATATAGAATTGTTTTTTTTAAATAAATTGAAATCTATTTCAAGAAAATCAAGAAACTCGAGGTTTAATTAATGGAATAATCTTAAACATAACCACCTACCTTTAATCATGAATATCACAATGAAAAAACACCCACAATGGGATTTGACAATGAATAATAATGGAAATATATATTAGGAAATAAAACATAGAATCAAGATTCAACTAAATGGAGTTTAAATCCATCAAAAACATGATGATATAACACTATCTAAGGAGGAGATAAAGAGAGAGTGGTAGAAGTCATATGAGATGAGATTCACTAACCCATAGGAGATCAAACGAGATCATCCATGCTTTGACCTACCAAGGAATAGGTTTGGAAGATCCAAAATCACCTCTAAAGAGATTTTTTAGAAAAGGAATATGAGTTAGGTCAAATTTTGGTTGAGTAGTAACTTAAATGGGGGTCTAAGAAATTTTTAATAAATTTTCATAATAAAAAAAGTCTTTTGTGCATAGTTAACTGGGCAGGACCACACATTTAGACAAATTGTGCACTCTAAACATGCATCCATACACTGGGGTTCATGGTTTCTACTAGGTGGGTTCATGGTTTATCAAACCATGCACTAACCGTGCAAGCCCCCACTATCTTTTGTTATACTATTTTCACTAAGAGGGTGAACGGTTTGGGAAATCCATACACCAATTATGTACAGCCCAAAGAGCCTCCAAAATTTTCCAAATTCCACCCAAAGAACCCTTAAACAAGACCCAACTGAAGCATGATCAAAAAGAGGGTTGAGGAGTACCTGAAAACTAGTGATAGGATGTTACAACCTCCCCACCATAGAAACATTTTATCCCTAGAAATCCTATCAAGATGTTTCCATATCAAAGAGATGAGACCACTACTCTCTCATTAGTGCCTCACACTCCCAATTATCTTGAAAATCAAAACCATTCTATCATAGAGCACAAACCAAAGGTATAATCCTCCCATGAAGTACTTTTATCTCAGAATCAATAATCCTAACTAGATTCTCAATCATGGACAAATCAAGATCAAAATCAAGATACTACCATCTCAATTTATGATATGGGTAAGAAATATACTTTTGTATCTGAGATATATGGAATAAGTTATGTATTGACTACAACTATGGTGGAATTTATAAATGATAATCCACTTTCCCCACCTACTAAAAAACCTCAAAAGTTCCCACAAAAAAAAGGAGCAACCTTTCCTTTCCTCCCAAGCTGTCGATGACCCAAATTAGGTGAAACTCTCAAGAACTCCTAGTCACCAATAGAAAAACTCCAACGTTATATAATGATGATTAGCATAAGATTTATATAAGCTCTTTTCTTTTAATATTCTTTTATGAATAAACTAAATATTCAATATCACCTCTTATACCAAACTTAGTATAACCAATGAAGTTTCACCAATCTCTGACTAACACATCATAGATTTTCATGGCCTACTATACAAGTCCTTAAAAGGATACATCTTGATCATGGGATGGTAACTATTGTTATAAGAAAACTCAACTAGTCCCAAATGGTAATCTCAATCTATACCAAAGTTGAGAACTCAAGATTGAAGTATATCCTCAAGAACCTGTATATCCCTCTCTGTCTATTTATTATTTTTTGGATGGTATATTGTACTCAAATGAACCTAAGATCCCATTACCTCCTGAAGGCCTTTCCAAAAATGATAGATAAAATGGGGATCTATATTAGAGACTATCACAAATGTAACTTTTTTAAAAAATGAATAATAACTTTAACATAGAGATTTCCCAACTCCTCAACTTTGGTTATATCATGAATGTGTATAAAGTGAACCAATTTGGTCATCCGATCAATCATAACCCATATCACATTATTCTTTAAAGGGGTACATGGAAACCCAACCACAAATTCTATAGAGAGATAATTCCACTTCCATGATGGCATTAAAAGTGATTGAAGAAAACATGAAGGTCTCTAGTGCTCATCCTTGACCTATTTTCAATTATAAAAATCAAAAAAAAATAACAATGTATCATCTCATACCTGGCCACCAGAGTTATCGTCGCATGTTATATAGCATATTTGTGGTTCCTGGGTGCATATCCCATTGGGAATTATGGAAATCCCCCATCATAGATTTTCTCTATAGAAATGGTACAATGCACCAGTTTCAGAAACATAGAATACCCTCTATGGAGAACGAGCACTCACCAAATGTCTCCTCACCATAAAGAAATTATCCAATTCTATGGAATTTATCATAAATTTATTGTTCTTAAAGAATTATCTCGAGAAGATCAGATGTCAACTAAACACAATCCAAGACCTTAGATCCTATTTTTTGAACTTCTAAATGAAACTGTGAAAAAAATAGCCATCAAGTTCCACTCTTCAGATGATTATTTCATAGCCTGGGTTGGAAGTTTCCTACTCAAGGAATCAGTGACAAAATTACCTTTCCCTAGGGTATAGGAAATTTCAAAGTTGAAAGACTGTAGGTACTCCACCCAACGCCTCTATCATAGATTCAAATATTTTTTAGAGAAGATTTAACTCAAGATATTATGGTCAGAATACATGGTAAACCTTTCTATGAAAAGGTAATACCACTAACTTTTTAGTGAATGCATCATGGCAGTGATTTCAAGGTCATGGTTTAGATAATTATTCTCATGTGGCCCAAGCTGTCGAGGACTATAGGCTACCACGTGATTACCCTACATAAAGACACAAACCAAACTCGAACCCAATGCATCACAAAATACCACATAACCATACTTGGTATTTCGGAGAGTCAACACTGGTATGTAAAATGAAATTTCATCTCAAAAAAATAACCCTGAAATTTCTCATCCCAAGAAAAAATTACTTCTTTATGGGTGAGAGTGGTCATTAGAGAATATAATTTCAAGAAAATATTTACAAACCAGTAATAATACTCTATTAAACCCAATAAGATCTGAATCTCAAAAACATTACATGGTTGCTCCCATATCATACCATATTTCACCTTCTTATGATCAACTGAAATACCATGTTCTGAGACCACATGTACCAAGAACTTAACTTTCTAAATCTAGAAATTGCATTTTGATATCTTGTCATAAAGTTGGTGATCTCTAAAAAATTCCAAAACTACTATCAGATGGCACACATTATCCTCCTCAGAATTAGAGTAAACCAGGATGTCATCCACAAAGACCACCACAAACATATCAAGATACTCATGGAAGATCCTATTCATCAAATCCATAAAGACTTTAAGAGAATTTGTTAGACCGAATAGCGTGATAAGATACTCATAATTTCCATACCTGCTCAAAATGTGGTTTTATAAATTTAAAATTATTTTATTCTCAAATGGTGATAACCAGGTCAAAGATTAATCTTCGAGAACCATTATGTCGCTTTCAACTAGTAAAATATATCATTAATCTATGGAAATAGATACTTTTTCTTTACTGTAACTCAATTTATTTTATGGTAATCAATGCATAGGAAAATTGTTCCATTGGGTTTATTAGAAAAGAGAACCGGTGCCACCCAAGGTGACACACTTGGGTGTATAAATCTTTTCTCTAATAGATTGTCCAATTGAGTCTTAAACTCTTTCATTTTAGCTGGTTTCATATGATAAGAAGTTTTATATACCATATGAGTACCATAAACTAAATCAATAGAGAACTCTAACTCTCTTACCAATAGAAAACCATAGAAATCGGAAGGAAAAACATTGGGAAACTAGACAAAAACTGGAGGCAAATAATCACTCAAAGAATCCACTCTAGATCAAAATACTACACTTATACAACTTTCCACAACATTAGATAAGAAGCTCCAGCTCTACATGACCCTGGGTCCCATTTCCTTGAATGATACAACACCCCTCATTAGGTGTGGTAAAGGGGGGCATCAAAGATAACAGTCAATGTAGGCATTATTAGCAATGATCCAATACATCCCAAAAATTACATTAAGAGGTTTCATGTCAAGAACCATAAAATCCAATGTAATATCAATTTTTGATAAATATAAGACACGATAAGGATAATGGAGACCCTTATCTCTTTTTGTTCCAAGGGTCGTAGTAATATCCATCACATAAGAAATAAACTCCATAGAAATATTTAATAGTTTCACAATACAGGTTGATATAAATGAATTAGATGCACCAGTATCAAATAAATTAGTCACTAAATATGAAGATATAGAGATGATACTTCTCATAGTTGTTGGACCCATATTCGCTTCCTCTAGAGACTCTTCCACTACGTGAAGAAGGTTTATTCCAGATGTTTTTGGATAGAACCCATTTATTCAGGAAGAATATAATTGAATTGCAATAATTTTAGGTACTGATGAGCCCATGCTACTACGTAGAGTAGATAAGATACAACAAAACTTTTTCAAGTGACTTGAGTGTTCATAAGAGCTGCAAATCATGGGTGCCTTAGCACAAACCCATTTCAAATTCCCAGGATTTCCAAACTGGAAGTAAGTCAAAGGGATTCTGTCAAACACTATAAGAGGTATTCAAGAACCCTATTATTGATAATCCACCATGAGACTCATCACACTTTCTATTTACTTTAAAATAACTCATAGTGCTACCATTAGAAGAAAAGGGAACTCCCATCAACCCTGACTTACCAGTAATGTCAAGATCAACCATTAATTCTATATCTAGTACATTAGCATAAAATAAATATTAATTAATAAAAACTAATAATGAATATTAGTTTGAAGGCCCAACTCAAACCATTGAGTCTTCATCTTCTCATTCGATATAATCTCAATGGAAAACTGCAAAATCTCAGCAAAGAAATTTTCATATTCTGTCACAATCTTGTCAGCCAGCTCAAGTTTGAAAAACTTCATAGCCTTAGATAGAACCATAGAATATAGATAGAACTGATCAATGAAAATAACATTAAATTACTTCCACTCTAAACCCTCGTGCTTCTTCTTTATAACCATTGAATCTCTCCATCTCCCGCTAGGTCCTTCTTGATTAAAGGTAGCACACTTTACCTTAATATCTTTAAGAGTTTCCAAGAAATAAAATAGAGGCTCTATATTTCTCAACTATTCCTCATCCTATTGAGGATCATTATATCCTTGGAAAGAAGGTGGTTTCTAGAGAAGAAACTCTTGAGCATGATTCTGATATTCATCCCACTGAGGTTCCACAACTAGAGTCTGAATGGGAACGGGTGCGGTTGCCTATCCCATAGCTTGGACAACATGTGAAATAATCTCAATAAGGTTCTATTAAATGGGGGATTCACTCACTTTGGTTCATTAGGAGCTTCCTCCTAGATTCTATTCACATGTCTTATTGGAGTCATGGTACTATAAAACATCAGCAAATAACATTGAATACATAATAAGGTTACTCATATCAACAACTAAAACAAAAATATTGTAGAAACCAATCCCATTAGATAAGATAATAAGATTTGGATTTCAACCTATCCAAATCAAAATTAGGTAAAATACTATAATTACTCCTCAAGACACCTTTACCAATCCACCCATGGTGACTTAAGGCTCGTTATGGTAAGATATGGCTAGACACTCTCTCGCAACTACCACCTAAGTCTTGACAAGATATCTCAAACTACATATTGACATCAAAGAAAGATGCTTAATTAGTACATTGGATACCAATTTTTCATGAACCATCTAGGATACCCTAGTACCTTGATACTTGATTCAGCGCTGAAATGGATCTAAGGGTGTTCCTGATCCCCATAGGTTTGTGACTAACACCTAGCATTTTACAAGATAAAATATGCAATGAATTTTCCAAAAAACTATGGAAGATAAAGATGCATGTCAGTATGATCAATAATATAAAGGGAGAAAGTAATAGAAACCAAATAGTTATATCAAAAACCAAAAGCATTAAATCACCAAAGTACTCAAAAACTGGAAAGATAAAACTCAAACATCCCAAAGGAATCATCTCTTTAATCCCAAAGGATCAAGAACATTCACCACCTCCAAGTGACGCTTTCCCTTTTCTCGGACCTAGAAAAAGGAAATCTACAAATGCCCAAAGGAAAGAGTGGGGTGTGAGATATAAATCCTAGTATGGTCTCCATAAGTGTTCCATAATAATAAACAAAATCATGATTTTAATTATAAATAAAACAAAGCATGGTGATAAAATTGCATATTTAAAACAAAACATGATTTCATTTAAAAATGATGGAAAATATTTAAAACACGGATTAAATAAAAAATTTATATAAAAATGTTTATATAAATCAACAATAATGAGTAAAATAGTTTCATAATCAATGTAATATATATCAAAATAATCATAAAAAATACCATGATCATCTACCTTATGGTATGATAGTTCCTGTTTATAAGATCCTCACACATCTCGTAGCAGTGATTCTGGAAATATGTGTACACACATACCTCAAGATCATGCTGAATATGACTCTTTAACATCACATTAGGGATAATATCATCCAAAATAGGTTTTTTTAGAGTTTTCATCGTCAATCTATTGCTATATAATTACCATCCTAGTGTGCTTGTCCCAAATAACCCACTAACTAATCAATATTGTATGTGATCAATCAATCAATAAATAATAGTAAAATCAAATCATTTAAAATAAAATAATCATTTACCATTCAATTGCATAATTTCCAATTTCAATATTCCAATTTAGTTTCAAAACCAAAACATGGGGTTTTCATCAATTCATGTCTTTTCAATAAAAAACCAATCATATGTTTTTATTAATTCAATTTAATCCATTTTATAAAATAAATTCTCAAATCATTTTACAAATTCTATAAATTTCAAAATATGCCCCAAATTCCAATTTCATTGGAATTTTGGTTTTTTTACAAAATCCATGCTAATAAAAATTCCAATTCCAAATCATATAAAATTCATTTTTCTTAAATCAATTGAAATATATTTCAAATAAATAAAGGTTTAAATATATAGAATAATCTCAAACGGAACCACCTATCTTTAATCATGGAGATCACAATGCACAACACCTACAATGGTATTTTACAAGAAAGAACGAGGGTAACAGAGATAAAAAATCAAACCTATAATCAAGATTAAATTAAACAGAGTTTAGATCCATCAACAACATGAATATCTAACACTCTCTAAGGAGGATAGAAAGAGATATCAGGATAAGAAACATGATAGAAGATTCACTTACCTAAAGAAGATTAAATGAGATCCTCCATGATTTAATCCACCAAGGAATGGGTTTAGCCGATCCAAAAACACTTCTAGAGAGCTTTCCTAACCAAGGAATCTGAGTTAGTTCAAATTGGGGTCGATCGGTAACTTAAATGGGGGGTCAAAAAAATTAATAAATTTTTGAAATAAAAAAGTATCATTTGAACAATTAGCTATGTGGGGTTGCATGGTTAGAAAAACTGTTCACCCTATCCATTCACCCCTACATTGGGGTGCATAGTTTCTATTAGGTGGGCGCATGGTTTTTCAGACTATGCACCAATCAGGAAAACCCCCACTATCCTAGGTTAAAAAATTTACACTGGGAGGGTGCACGGTTCAAGAAAATTGTGTTCCAACCGTGAATGGCCTAAATAGCCTCCAAAATGTTCTAAATTTTATCTTAATCACCCCTAAAGAAGACCCAACTGAAGCATGATCAAAAGTAGGGTTGAGGAGTACCTAAAAACTAGTAACAAGATGTTACAATATTGATGTATGTTTTCCAATATGATAATGATGTTATTATTATACTTTTTTATGGATGTTTTAGAAAGTAAATAATAAGAAAGAAACATTAATAAATATGTGATACCAACATCGATACCTTGAACTTCCTATTAATGAAGGCCTTAGATTTAAGGGGATTAGGAAAATTTGTGGTGACCAGGGGAAATATGGCATGTAAATGACTTAAATTAGAGGAAATTTGGGTAGGTTTTATTGTAAATTTATAAATACTATTTTACTATTTAATGGGTGGAAGTGATCAACCTTTTATAAGTGTGTAAGAGTGACATTTCTATGGAAAAGAATGGTAAGTAAGGGGTACGAATGGAAAGATGTTAAATTTGGGTGATTAAGGTGAGAAAAGGTTGGTGAGACATGTAGTCAAGACTTTAAAACATAAAAAATATTTTCTAGAATTTATAAAGGTCATGTTAATTTTGTAAAATTTGATCCGCCTTAGATTAGTCATTTAAACACTTATTACTCTTAATTAAATATTAATCATGTCAATTATTTTATTATTAAAAATATAAGTAGACCCTTATTACCAAACTTTGATGTGATGAATCATAATTTGGGATCTCTATATCCTAATTCAATTTCTAAATAGTATAAAATTAAATTTTAAATCAAAACATATAATGTGTTGAAAAAAAATATTTTTTTCTAAAAAAAATATCATTTTAATCATTAAGTGTTCTTAGTCTTATTTAACATTTATTACAAATTAAATGAGTGTTAATTAATTTTTATTTATCTTTAAACATCATATTATAGCTTTAATTTAAAATTGAATCATTTAATTTTAAAAATAAATAATATTTAGAAAAATATTATTCTTTAAAAAATAATCCTTTTACCAGGGTAACTAATATTTACCCAAGATAGCTTAATATTTAGGCCTAAAAATAAAGTGTCCCTTATTAGATAATTTTGAAACACTAAATTTAAATTTTAAATCCATTTTATTTTATTCAAATGATAAAAACTAATTTTTAAATACTAATGTATAATGTCTTTAAAACAATTTTTGAGAAAATATAGCTTATGTTTTAAAATATCAAATATAAGTTTGTAATTAAAACATGATATTTTAGAATATATAATGTTACTTAAAATACATATATTTGGTCAATAAAAAGTTTTTATAAGTTTTAGGTTATGCTTATATACAAGTGATGTTACAAAATTCATGATATTTTCAAAAATGGTATTTTTCACCATTCACCTAAAAATAAATCATCTTAGAAAAATTTTAAAAAAATTATCTTATGCTAATATGTACATTATAAATCTAAAAATTAAAATAATTTTTTCATATTCACATCCCAAAATTGATAAATTTAACTTTTAAATAAAATCATAAAATATAATAAAAAATAGTTTTTTATAGGGAATCAGTTTTTTAGAATATTAATTATTCTTCTAAAATTAGTGCTAATAATAAATATATCAAACTTGAAAAAATATATCCATTTTATAAAATATATTTTAAGCATAAAAATATATTTTCTTATTTTCTTAGCTTTACTAATTGAGTTTGATGTTTAAGATGAATCTTATTTTTCTTTTTATTATATATATTTCATAGTTTTGTTACTACAATTTATACCTATTAATTTTATATCTATCTTACGATGGTCTATATTGGTTTATTTTTTTGTGTTTCATATGGATAAAACCATATAACATAATATTTATTTAAGGAGAAAAAACTCAGGTCCTTACATTCTACCCCTAATAAATAAATTACGTCTTCACAATTTAATTATCATTTACTTGAAAGAATATCTAAAGGTGGAAAAAATATTGGAATGAATTAATATATGATACTCAATGTCATATGTGATAATAGTAAACACTTATTTTCCCTAATAATTTCATGTAAATGTATTTTATAACTAGTTTCTAAGGCCCATGTGAAAGATTTAGTTTTCTTCTTAGATAATTCAAAGTTGGATTTGCACTAATAGATGGTCGCAGTTAATTTAGAATGTATTTTTTCTTATTATAGAAATAAATTCAAATTCAAAGTAATATATTCATTCTATTTATAAAATAAAATCAATAATTTTATTGTTATTATTTTCTAAGGAGAATATTATAATTTTCATAATGTTTATTTCCACAAACATAATAATCATACCACTAAATGTTTTCTTTAAAATGCAAATCATTGAGGGTGATGATATAATGTTCTTAGAAATAATATGAGATACATTAGGGTTGATATAAGCATAATGCATCCACTAATTCAAGGTATAGGGTAATTTAACACCTAATTACTATTATCCTCTTCATCGATAGTTATTTCATAGGTTCTTCCTTTCTCCCTAGGTCTAGGAGGCTGTAGATTCCCACAATCCTCAAGAATCCTTGGATCGGGACATTGTCTTGGATAATTCCCAAGTTCTACACACATATGACATTGAATTGTTAGTGGTTCCCTAGGATAATTTCTATATTCTTTCCTCATGTTAACTGAACTCTTCATTTTCCCTTAACAATTTTTGTAACAACCCATCCTGAACCCCTGAGTTCAAATCATAGTACCACATGACCTCATGCACGCCTCCCCATATGCAAGATGTTTCCAACTAGCAATGAGGGTATAATTCCATCAATGGGGAGAATATACCCTCAGTATCATGTCACGACACAAATAATAAATAAAAATATGATAAATAATCCAAGTGACGTGCAAAAAATTAAATATAAAATACATGTCATACAATAAGTATATATGAGACTCCCATGGTGGTAAGCCAATCCAAAGTATAAGTTTGGTAGATAAAATAAATAAATAAACTATAGAGACATTCAGAGTCCATCCCGATCCTTTAGTAGCTCAATGCTTCTCTATTCATCCATCATCCATGGGTCCCTTTCCCTTACTTGGATCCCTAAACATTAATTTTATAAGCTAATTGAAAATGATCATACAGGTCTTAAGTAATAAAACTTAGTAGGACACCACAAAATCATCATTAACAAGTGTGATCAAGCATAATAGGTGTATTACATGATAATAATAAATATTTAGAAAGAATAATAGTCATACCACATGTATCAAATGGTCATGCACTAACCAAACCACCAAAGACCTCTGATTGTATATGCTTTAGCTTCATGCTAATAGGATAATCATAGGATATTAGAAGTGATATAGAACAAGTCACCAAGATTATAACATTCATCCTAGAAGTTTCAAGGAATTGAGTTGGGTTAGGCCCCCAGACCGTCATATCCCAACTTCTTCATGGGTCAGGCCTCCAGACTATTGTACCCTATCTATGCCTCGGGTCAAACCTCCATGTCATCATTCCCCAAACGCACTAGCTCAAGTTGGGCCTATAGGTTTTAATGACCCTACCATGTGACCAATTCCATCATCATCACCGTTATATACCATGTTCACTCCCCCTTTAAAGGGTAAACATCACATGACGGTCCACCTACGCAAGTACAAATAAAAACTTCCAAGGAATGGTAAAACACGCACAATAGGGTATAGAATGTGAGGAAATAATAGTATATAATCATGAGAATATAGTAATAGAATATAAGAACATGTTATCATCATAAAACATATAAGTAAGATACTCTGTCAATACTCAGAGAATCAACAACATAATAGGTATCACTATATATACACACATCCACATGCAATCACAATCAAGTGTGATCATCAAGGTATGCCAACATCATAATTATAAAAAGGGAAACAAGTGTATACAAGATCCCAAAATAGTAAGGATCTTCCTACCACAAGTTTTTCAAATTCAATATCAAGGTTCATCAAGATGTTGTTACTCAAATCTTGCTTCCACACCAACCAAAATGCCTCACATGCCTAGGTATCTTAGAACTGGTTCCAATTAAACATGAAATGGGTTCTAGAGTAAGGAAAAGAGAAACAAGGAAAATGGTAGAACCAATTATTACCCAAGTCAATCATTGTAAATAGTACTCTTAACGTTTTATTTTAATAATAAAATAACATCACTTCTGGAGTAAAGATGAAGTAATAAGGATCCCTGGAATTCTAGAAGGGACCATAACACAAGTAGAGCACTATAGTGTGGAAGTGTTCTGGAAACAACCAGCACAGCATAGAGTAGACCATTGTGACATAGAGATATGATGGAAGAAGAAAAATATAGTGCATAAAGAAATTATACAGCATGGGAAGATCACTATGTCATGGAGCCATGATGGGTTGCGCTATGATACAGTGTAAGAAGCATTGTGGCATAGAGTCACTTTTTCATCCCTTTATAATTATCTGAAAAACTATTATTCAATCAAGAGTATGGATTGGTTTAAGCAGGGGATCATCGAATATCCAATCCGTATGAGAAAACCTCTCTTAATAATCCCTTATAAATCAAAAATATATTCCCTAATTCAATTTCATAATGAACATTAAAAGAAAAATCCTAAAGATCAACATTTATCCTTGCTATTTGTAACTGATGTGGAGAAGACTATGTATCACAGTTTAAGTCACCATAGCGCAACCTCCTTGAATATCCCCCCATAAAAAATGCTATGGTGAAACACCACCTATTGGATTCACCATGGTGCAACCCTTTCCTCTAAATCATGGACCCAATTCCACAGCACCACTATGGTGAAACCACCTCTACTATAGCGTGGTGCCACCTATTTTGGAAAGAAAGGTTACCAAACACACATTTAATATTCCATATGCTTCTAAAATCCCACAATACTTCACCTAAACATGGATAAACTTAAAATTTCAAAGTATAATGGGAAACAAGCCTTTCATATTTGAACAAAAGATCTAAGAATTTACAATCTCCCCCTCTAAGGACTTCTTGTCCCCAAGAAGCATCCCTAGGGTTCTTGCTCGAACAAATCCGTCCACTAAGCTCAAACATTAGCCTCCTTATCCAAAGTCTCATCATAGATCCACCTATGTTTACACAGGATATCTATTCTATGATACACATTGGGTTATCCTGATATGATTTATTGGGCTTCAGTTCAACATCCTTGCAGTTGATGACATGTGTAAGATTTGGCATGTGCCTCCAGAGTTGAGACACATGAAACACAGTGTGAATACCTAGGTAGCATAAAGGAAGATCTAGATAGTAAAACACTATTAAAACCCACTCAATGATCTTTAAGGGTCTAACATAATTTGGGGATATATTTTCATGCATCCCCAGTCATTGGTGGATTAATAGAGAAGTCACTCTCAAGAAAACTCAATCACCTATAGTGAACTCAAAAGGTATCCTCCTGTAGTAGGCATAGGATATCCATTAGTTTTGAGTTGCGACCAAACCTATTTTAAATTATTTTCACTCTCTTGGAGGTATACTAAACCATATTAGGCCCCATAACTATTACCTCACCTGTTTCATGCCAATAGAGCAGTGAATGACATGGCTTCCCATAAAAAGCCTCATATGGTGCCATCAGAATTGAAGCTTGGTAAATATTTTTTTATATGAACTAAACTGAGTCTATATGATCATCCCATGATCCACTAAATTATAGGATGTAAGATTAAATCACATCCTATAGTATGTGAATCATTCTCTCAAACTGTTTGTCAGTCTGAGGATGGTACAATGTACTCAATCTCAGCTAAGTCCCTAAGGCCTTCTACAAGCCCTGCCAAAATAGTGACATAAAACATGAGTTGATATTAAATTCAATGCTTAAGGGAACTATATTAAATCACATGATCTCATGGATGTATAGATTCAACAGTTCATCCATTGAGAGGGTCTCTTAGATTAGTAAGAAGCAAACAAATTTTATTAACTGATCGAAAATCACTTAGACAGTATGAAGACTCCTTGAGGTCCTAGGTAACCCTACGGAAATTTCCATAAGGATGTATTATCACTTACACATGGGCACTGTAAGTGGATAGAGAAAACCATCAGGACTTTGGTTCTATGCCTTTACCCTATGGTAAGTAAAGAATCAAGAAACATATCCAGCGATGTCCCTCTTCATCCCTAGACACCAAAACTATTGCCTAAAGTCATGGTACATATTTACCATGCTAGGATATACTTCCTATATAAAGTTATGGAAGTACATCATTAGATATTATTTGATAGAAATAGGGACTACTAATCTCCCATGCACACAAATCACATCATTGTCGTCCAATGACCACCTGGGTATCGAATTACCTCTAGTTATATGTCCCTGCATCATAACACACTCTGGGTCAGTGTTATGTCCAGATATTGCCTTATCTACCAAAGAATATGTGACCACCAATGGAGAATAATTAATCTATACTTGAACCTTATAATCATCCATTCTTTATTCATCCAAAAAGTTTATCAAGAGTTATTTCCCCTTATAAGGGAACTCACTAAAATCCTTCTCCACCTACATCTTGTGGATAAGAGTATCTTCTAGGATGTTTCTCTTCCCTGGTGCATGATTTATCTCAAATTCAAACATTTATAGATACTCCACCCAATACCTTTTCCTCATATTTAGTAGGGGTGTCCATGGGTCGGGTCGGGTCGGGTCGAGGGCATTTCAGGACCCGACCTAAGGGGAAAGGACCGGGTCGGGTCGCATGCTTCGTGGACAGCTGACCCGACCCAACCCAACCCGTTGGGGTCGGGTTACCCGACTCATGGTTGAACGACCTGACCCAACCCAACCCGCTGCGGGTCGGGCCATTTTGGGTCGGGTTGCTTGTACAAACACGACCCAACCCGACCCCAACCCGACCCCAACCCGACCCCAACCCGACCCAGCCCCCCCCCCCCCCCAGACCCACCCCCGCCAGACCCAACTCACCCGCACCAACCTGTCTGGATTCCACCCGAGTTTCGTTGCAGCTCACTGAAGTTATAGCGGTGGAGGCAACAATCACAGTCACGGCCTCAGCCATCAGTCTTCGGCTTCTCTCTAACAACCTCTCGATGAGAAGGCAGAAATACACCTATCTTTAATTAGCTTCCATGTGGATTCTTTGATGAATGCAAGGCCTATCAACACCTGGTTTGGGCTTAATATATATTTTTCATACTAGAATACTTAGAAAAAATATTAGTAATAAAAGGAATCACTTGTGTTTCATACGCAACACATTCATGTTTTGAGTATCATTTTATTTACAACTACAATTGTTCATTAAAAAACAAATTCTAAAAACAATAACATGGAGAGGGGAGGGTTGGCCAACTTTATCCGTGGGAGTGTACAGGTAAAATTATGCAGTACCATCAAAGAAGTACCTGTGAAAGGCTCTCACTAGTTCACCAACTTTGGTGGGGTGATAAAGGACTGCACACATTGTCAAACAAACAGCAGCAGCAGCAATCACTGAAACAATCCATCTGGTTTGAAGCATCCGACCACACGTTCTCCTCCTGGACCCCTACATTGCACCCCTGCACCCCTGCACTGCACTGCACCTAGAGGCTGGACCCCTGCACTCACTACAACCCGCACCTGGACCCATGCACTCACTACAACCCGCACCTGGACCCTGCACTCACTACAACCCATTAATTTCTTAGTTAGGGCCCCTGAACTCCTCTAAGATCCAACAAAAACATATTTAAGGTATGAAAAAACACCATTTCATACAAGCTGAAAATTCAAGGATTTCACAAACAGCATATAAAACTTCAGGGGAAACATATAAATGAATAACTAAATATTGGGATATGTTAATGATGTATTATCAGATGTGCAAGTTTGCATCTAAAAAAACTAAACCTCCTACAAACTCCAAGCCAAACACATTTCTTCAGCTTATTTTGAAAAATGAAAACACATAAAATGCAGCTGGAAAACACTGACCCGAAGGAAGAGTAACAGAATTTTGAGCAATCCTGTCATGCTCTGAGGACTTTTGAGATGTAAGTGCTCCAATAGTAAACTGGTTTTCCACATAAGAGTACCGGTCTCTCCCTAAGCCAAAAGAACCTTTCATATCCATGCTCACATGTCTACTGCACTTCAAAAAGCAATTGCATTGCAATAATAATTAGCCTATAAAAGAGAGTGAAGGTGAATATAAGCAACCAAGTTGCCTTAAAAAAACCATAGAAAAATCTATCAATCCACATCAACAAAACTAGCTCAAAACAAAGGAGCATATTAGAGGATGCAGCTTTGATCATTTTGTTATTTGACTAGACACTATAGTGTAGGATAGAGTGTTGTTCGGAAAATGCTTCAGGACTGGAACATGTCCAGCAAAGTCACTCCCTGTTTTTTAGGGATTAGTTATTCGTTTTGTAATCATGGAGCAGTTTTTTTTAAGCTGTGTTAGTGGCTAGTTATTTTTCAAGCTTTAAATATTGTAATGCTTTGATCATTCAATCAATGCAATACCCCTTCTTTGCCTGAATATTTTTTGCCATTGTTTACCAACAACAACTGGTATCAGATCCCTCTTCTTAAGGGATTTGTGAGTGAGTGTGAGGGTGCTGTGTCATGGACGTCAAAGCAAGTTCTTTTTTTTTCTTCAATTTCTCCACCAGTGTTTGATGGAGGCAACTACCAGATTTGGGTAGTTCATATGGAGGTATGCATGGAAGCTTTGGATATCTGGGAATCAGTGGAAGAGGATCATGAAATTCCTGCTCTCCCGAACAATCCTACCATGGCACATATCAAATCACATGAGAAGAAGGCAAAGAAATCCAAGGCAAAGGCCTGCTTGTTCGCTGCAGTCTCATCTACTATATTCATTCGGATTGTGACTCTGAAGTTAACATATGAGATAAGGGATTATCTCAAGTCAGAGTATGAAGGAGATTAAATAATCAAAGGAATGCGTGTGCTAAACTTGATTCAAGAATTTGAGTTGCAGAAGGTAAAGGAAGCAGAATCAATTAAAGAGTATTCTGATAGGTTAATGGACATTGCAAACTGAATCAGATTACTTGGCTCTAAGTTTAAGGATTCAAGAATTGTTGAAAAAATTCTTGTAAGAGTTCTTGAAATGGTTATTTTTTTATTATATTGTAGACTGTATGTCAAATATGATGGCTCTTTTTAACATCACTTCCTAAAAGCTGCTTACAACAATTACAAATTATGACAATCAGTTAAAAATAATAATTGGCGTTTGTTTTGTTTCATAAAAAATACTTGTTAGCCAAATATGATGGCTCTTTTTAACATCACTTATCATAAATGATCAATGTTATAAGCAATTTTTAGTTAGTGTTGTCAAACAGAGCCGATATATATGTTAGCCATTAACTAGAATGCAACTTGCTTAACATAAAACATACAAAGGTTACATTTGAAAGTACTATTGAAAACTAATAAGCAATATAAAAAAATAAAGATGCACTTTATTTACCGCAAATCAAGAGAACCATCTTTCAATTGAATAATCAAGTACATGAAGTTACACATTTATCATTGGCTACTATCAAGTAGAGAACTTTAAAGATATTTTCATTTTAAAGAAAAAAATAAGATTGGAACCAGACGCTCATATATCAATTTTGGTTTCAATCTCTGATAGAAGTTCTATAATTAGAACAATACATACCTGTATAAATGGAGTCCCACCACCGTGTAGAGAGAGGAGAAATAACAAGTCATGATTTTAGACAGTGAAAATTTGATCATGAGTTGTGGATGATGATGGTGGCATATCTGAAAATAACAACAAAAGAAATAACAAGTCAGCATTTTTATTTTTCAAACAGAGATTTATAATTGATAAATGTGAACCGATAAAAAAACATAATATTTTTAATGATACCTGATTCAATCAATTCAACTTCTTCGAGTTGCTTTCGAATGTCAATTGGTTTAGACTTTCTAAACCAATTTTGGGAGCAAATTAACGCCTCAACGGTATTGGGATTCAAACAACTCCGAAAAGGATCAAGGACTCGTCCTCCTGTACTAAATGCAGACTCTGAAGATACTATAGTTAAAGGAATTGCTAGAATATCTCTAGCAATGCATGAGAGAACATGATACTTACTTGACTTTCCTTTCCACCAGCTTAAAATATCAAATCCATTGAAATCATCCTCACAATCATCAATCTCTAAATATCTTTCTAATTCATTTCTCTGTTGTGTCAATTGTCTTTTTCTTTTCTTTGATCTATAAGCATCTTTCCATTTTTCATCATCCTCACTACCGCTAATGGCATCATGAATATGTGCATCTTGATGAGAACTTGACTCGCATTGATCAATAACAGGGATGGGATATTTGCATTTGTAAACCTCAAAGAGATCATTCATAACCTCTGTTAATTTACTGATCAGCTCATTCTTGTCTCCATCATCAAATATCATTTCAAAACTATCCCGAACATATTCTAATTTATATCGGGGATCAAGAACAACTGCCACAAGTAAGAGAGAATTAAAATTTGAACCAATACCCCAATATTTGTCCAACTTCACCTTCATTGCAATAGCCATTGCACTCAAAGTCATATCATTACTCTTCATCCATTTCTTGATTTTTCTATATATGTCACAAAGAGTGTGAAAGAAAGTATGACATGTCACATGCATAGAACCAAAAAATTCAACAGTGCTATCATAAAATATCCTTAAAAACTTGACAAATACACGAGCACGCTCCCAATCATATGTTGTTGGAGCCCCACCTTCACAGACAAGAGCACTCCTAAAACTTGCATCCTCCTCAAGACGGATAAATACTTTCTCATACTTTTCTGCAACATCCAACATAAAATAACAAGAATTCCACCTAATAGGCACATCAAGAATTATAGCTTGTTTACTAGGAATTTTTAACTCCTCAGCAATGCTCTTGAAAAGAGCCAATCTCGAAGGTGAACTTCTCACAAATTTACAAGAAACTCTTATTCTAGCAATTGATGTTGATATTTCCTTCAACCCATCACTAACAACAAGGTTTAAAATATGTGCACAGCATCTCATATGCATATACTCTCCTTTAAGAATAGACCCGTTCCAATCATTAACTCTCCTCACCAAATAACCGATCGCTGTATTATTAGAACTAGCATTATCCACAGTAATAGTGTTAATCCTCTCAATTCCCCATTGTTTCAATGTTTGTTCTAATACCCGACCAATTGTTTCCCCTTTGTGATCCGCAACAAGACAAAACCTGATTATTTTTTTATTCAAGATCCAATTATCATCAATAAAATGTGCAGTCACACACATATAATTCAGATTCTGAATTGAAGTCCATGTGTCAGTGGTAAGACATACCATATGAGAGAATATATCAAACATGGACTTCAATTTATCTTTCTCATTCAAATATAACTGCAAGCAATCTCTAGCAACTGTTTGTCTGGACGGAACTTGAAACTGAGGTTGAACAACTTCAATAAATTCTCTAAAGCCTTGATTCTCAACAAATTTAAATGATAACTCATCGATGATTATCATTTTAGCAAGAGCAATTCTACACTCTTCTTGATTAAAATGAGCTACTGAAATTTTAATCGTTCCATCATCCTCATCTTCACACTTCCTTCTAAGACCAAGAGTGGTTTGACTTTTATCGAGATTTTTTTGAGGATTTTTGTTGCACCTTGTCAAATGCCTATTCAAATTACTAGTTCCATGTTGACCAGACGTGCAAGCGTAATCTTTACCACAGTAATTACAAACAGCCCTTCCATTTTTCTTATGAAAATGCTCCCAAGCTTGCGAAACTCTAAAACCAGCAGCAGCTTTAGGAATTGTTACCTTTTTAGGAGATTGCTTACCCTCAGTTTCATCAAATGGTTTGCTACAACTCCCCCCTCTTATTTCTGTAACTGAATGTGTAGTTGGTGTAGACCCCATCTGACTCTGAGTTCCTGCTGCGACAACTGGGGGATTAGAAGAACCACTTGTTGTTGTACCACCTTCCATATGAATGAATTGCTAGCTACATCCATTAACAGTGGAAGAAATGGTAAATAGAATTATATGACTAATAAAAATTTCTCCACACTGCCTGGACATCAACCATTGAAATCTTTATTTATAAAATATATATAACAATTATTGGGCACAAATGCAAGCAAGAAAATCAAGCAATCAAAGCAAACAAATGCAAGCAAGAAAATGCAAGAAAGCAAACAAATGCAAGCAAGAAACCAATGAACCCTGTATATCCTATTTAATCATGAGGATAGAAAACAAACTTTTAAGAAAGAAACACATGTTTAAGCAACCAAACAGTCTCTAAGTCATTTTGATGTTTTGGTATTTTAAGCAAGCAACGCATGTTAAACTTTTAAGCTAGCTTCCCTTTACTCCAGAATTTTTTTTGGAGAGTATATCCTTATTATACAAATAAAATGAGTAGAATTAAAAAAAACCAAGATAGCATAGAAACCAATTCAACCAAATACGGCAATGCACTATAGGAATATCACCATTTTGAAGTTTCGAATAACATTCTTACTCTATTATGAGATCAAAAGTACCCTGACTGCCTCGCATGAGCATTACACCAATGAAGTTAGTCATTTCAATAAGAAAAAATTTAAATAATTTAATTTCATCACAACAATAGTAGTCAGCATAATGGTTTTTACATGATGGGGGTCACTCACTATGATAAAATAAGCACCATCCACACCATCCACTATCCAGGAACAATATATCCAATTGCAATCAAATAACAATTTAATAAAATATAGAAAGTGAACTCATATGTAATGTATTAAACTATTTGGAATTGACATTTACTCACAATTGCAATCAAATAATTATTAAATACTATCCACTCGAGACATGCCGGTTTCTTTAGAAGTAATTTTCTTTTTTTCTACATACAACACATCAAAGTTAGCACTTATTGGACTAACAACAAATTCATTTTAATACACCAAAGATTTCAGTGGGAGGGGAACAAGAACACCCCGATTTTTAATGGCTAATGGAGTATTTAATACTAAAAAATCAACAACCAAATTAAATTCAAAGCCCTGCCACTAATAAGGGGTTTAGAGTAAAAAAAAATTGCTTACCGACAGTCAGGAGGAGGAGGCGCCGCACCGCAAGCCAAGGGTTGGGGAACCTCCGGGAAGGAGGAGGAAGGAGGAGAGGGGGGTAGGGTTTCGTCGGCTCACGAGGGAAGGAAGGGAGTAGGGGTTTCTGTCTTCACTGTGAGGGAAGGTCGGGAGGGAGGGAGGGAGGACTATCGTCGTCGTCGATCACGAAGAGGGAAGAGGAATAAGGAGGGTGTACGACGGGGTAGGGTTTCTTCGGGGGGGGAGAGGAGGAGGGCGAGAGCGCGAGGGAGAGAGGAAATGTCGGGGGGGGAAGGTGGGGGCGAGCCGTGCGGCCGAGACAAATGAAAGTTGGGGGAAAAATTTTTTTTGGCTAGGCAGATCGGGTCACGGGTCGGGTTGGGTCTAAATGACCCCAACCCGAGACCCGACCCAACCCATGAGAAATTGACCCGATGTGAACCCGACCCGGGGTTATTTTTTTGCAACCCGACCCGACCCAACCCAACCCGGTCGGGTCGGGTCGAACCCGTCGAGTCGGGCTGGGTCTGGACACCCCTAATATTTAGTTATCACTATGTGAAGATGTAATAGAGGCTCTTGTTGTTGGTATAGACAAAAAACCTATCACTAAAGAGATAATATCATCAATACCTCAAAGAGTAGACCATTAATGTTAGTTCCAGGTCATGAGAAGGGTAGTTACACTCATGAGTTCATAGTTTACATGACATATAAGTTGCTTCCTACTCCCTATTTATTAGTACCACTCCCAGAAAAACACTTGATGCATCATAATACATGGCATACTCTATCCCTATCTTAGGGAGTATCAACATTGGAATTGTATTAAACCTCCTCTTCAACTCAATAAATGATTATTCACATGGGTCTGACTACTAGAACCTTACTACATTATTTTTCAATGAATTCATATGTTCTGTTAAATAGGATGAGTCCTTGATAAAACTTTGGTAGTACCCAGCTAAGCCTAGGAAACTCCTGATTTTAAATATGTTTTGGGGACTTGTCCAGGACAACACTGCCTCCAATTTCTCTAAGTTTGTTGATATAAATATTTCAACATCACATGACCTAATAACTTGACCACATGAATCCAAAAGTTACAATTTTATATCTTGTCATAAATACAATGTTCTCGAAGCATACTCAGTACTATCTCAAGATGTTTTTCATGATAATCCATTGTGTGTGAGTAGATGAGGATGTCATCAATGAACACCACGATGAATGAGTAAATGTAAGAGTAAAATATATTTTTAATGAGATCCGTTAACACTATATATTTTTTTTCAGTCTAAATGGAATCACCAATTACTCATATAACCTATACTTGCTCTAAAATGTTGTATTCAAGATGTCCTTCTCTCTAACCCATAGTTGGTGATAGCCCAATCGAAGATCAATCTTAGAGAACCATAAAAATCCCCATAATTGATTGAAAAGATCTTAGATCATAGGAAAAGGATATTTATTCTTCAACATCACCTGGTTCATTTTTTAGTAATCTACACCAAGACAAAGACTATCATCTGCCTTCTTGGAGAACAAAACATGTGCACCCCTGGTGAAGTACTCGGCTTAATAAAGTCCTTATGATTTAATTACTCAAGTTTCACCATGATATCCTTCGAATTAGATTGTTATATATGATAAGGGGTAATTGAAATTGGATATGCACCCAGAATGGTCTCTATCTCAAAGTAAACTCCTCTATTAGTGGGTAGTCTTGTGAAGTCATCTTGAAAGACGTCCTGATAGAGATCCACAACTGGAGGATAAGACAAGGAAGCTTCCACTGATCCCACCAAAAGAGCCAATCCCACCATCTTCATTGTGATTGTACTGATCTTACTCAAGTCTAAAAAAATCTTCCTTCTCCAATTTCCCATTCTCCTATCATCATGAACTTCTCTCCCTTTAGTGAAGTGAATGACACACATTTCTAAGAGCAATCAATGTGAGATCAAAAGTTGGTCAACCACTCCATATTGAGAATCACATGGAAGCTTATCATATTTATAATCATAAATTCCCACATATATCCATAACCAGTGATGAATATAGGACACTTTGGAAATCACTTAAGATGGTCCACTTTCATTCCCAGTGGCGTATCAACAGAAGTAACTTAGAGGATAAACTGATAAGTTAGTTAAGTACAACAACTAATTATTCAAATATAAAGGAATGGGAAGAACTAGTATTAAAAAATTAAGTAGATAAAGAAGATGTGATCAAAATCATTAATCAAACAGTAGATATCCCACCACCACCATCTACTAGAGTCTAATCCACTACATACATGCAGCCTGCCTTAGCTCTACAAACCTATCCTAATGACGTATGAAAATTATGAGTTTTCATCTAAGTCTACTATTGGGGACCCTATTTTAATCACTAGTTTCATGGAAAAAAATTCCTTTATCCCTTATGAAATCATAACCTCAATGGTCTATGGAAAAACTACTAGAGATGACCCGTCTTTATGTATTGTCAGTACTTGTTTTGAGGTGACAAGAAGGCCCTGCAGTAATGTCCAATCTTCCCATATTTGAAGTAATATAAATCAACTCATGAGGGAACCAAAGAAGTTAAAATTTTATCCACCTATATACCGTTACTATTCTTTACACCCCTGGTCTTCCTTTTCATACTACCATAAAAGGTACTCACAGTAGTAGTAGTAGGAGGTTCATCCACCTGAGTACTAAAGAGTTGAAGAAGAACAACTGCTTGACCAACCTCTAAGATCTTCTTAATGCTCAAGTCCTTACATATAACCTTCAAGTATAATTCTAAATCAAAGCTTAGTACCTATTGTATAATTTCATGATGAAGTTTGATATCGAACTTCCTGGACTTTTGAGCCTCATTTCCATATAGAAGAGGAGAAAAGTTAATAAGCTCGGTAAAATGAGTAGAGTGGGTGTGCACTATCATTGAACCCTATTATATCTCCATGAGTTCTTACACTCGATCAATCTTTAGTATATTGGAAAATAATTACTTGAAGAATAGGTCCTTGAAGGCCTCCCAAGGGAGTCCCTCATGTCGACCAGCTTGTCTCATGACTCCCTACTAATGCCTGGAGGGTCCCTATAGAATAAACTCTACTAACTTCACATTCATTTTAGTCGATGTCTTGATAAAATAAAATATACCTTTGATGATGTACACCCAATCCCCATCATCCTATGGCCCTCTAGTGCCTTGAAAGGCTATAGTATGTTAGAGATAAAAATATTTGGCATATTCAACCATGGATCTTAATGGAAGGACTCCCAATTAGAGTGGTCCTACTACCTATAACACTAGAGTAGGTGTGAGGGCATGTTATACATCACCCCCTTCACAATATATGGTAAACCAAGGGTGCTAGGAGCACCCCAATTCATGTTAGTTGGTAGTATAGTCAATCTTCTATGAGGTGGAATATTCTATAACATGAAGGTAAGCATTGAAAAATAAGGTATTATATCCTAATCAGTTTAAGGGATCACACGAAGGTTTTCCTAGGAGTCTACCCATAACTAAAGGTATAACCCTTATAATATTAACCAAATACTTGTATATATATGTTAGTCATAGTCATAACATATAACAACATTCTCAGTTCAATTAATTAATGGTAATAAAGATATATCACAACTGTGTAGTAGAATAGATATATCACACAACAGAGAAACTATCCTGAACAAAATAGTACAAATCAAGTCATTTAATTAAATAACTATTATGAAACACAAAAATAGGTATGGTGTGTGATCTATCATGCTTAGTCATGATACATGAACACACCCAAAATATTATAAAAAATTAACAACAATCCCATCAATGAAAACTCATAGGTCCATTACACATGTGTTGCCAAGTCACATGGAAAATCCCCCACCTAAGTACCACACAATTATCTCCATTCTACCATGTCCTATTTGAGTCCAAAAATAAAAGTAGAAAACTATCCTATGATACCATTTTGTAACACCCCATCCGGAACCACTCAGTCTAAACTGGAGTTCCACATGACCTCATTCATGTATCCCTATATACAAGAGTCTATCAACAAGAATTGAGGGCCTATGTCCGTCAGTGGGGAGACTATACCCTCAGTATCATGTCATAAAACAAATAAAAAATAAAAAATATAATAAATAATCATAGTAAGATGTGGAAAATGAAATATGGAATACATGTCATATAATAAATTAATAGTGGGCTCCCATGGTGGCAATTCAATCTAGAGTATTAGTGGAGAAGATTAAATAAATAAATTAAGGGTGGATTCCTTTAGATTCTATCCTGATTTTCTAAAATCTCCAAGCTCCTCATATTAGCCATCATCCATGACCCCCTTACCCTTACTCAAATCCCTAAACATGAATTCTGCATGCGCATTAAAAATGCCCATATAGGGTGTGGGTAACAAAACTCAATAAGACACCAAAAATAAATACTTAACAAGTTTGTTCAAGTATAATAGGTGTATTCCATGATAATAATAAATGGATAACAATAATAGCAATCATAACACATGTATCGAGATTTCGTTTGTTAACCAAGCTATAACAGACCCTCGGTCATACCTGCTTTAGCTCTGTGTCGATAGGATAATCATAGGATGTCAGAAGTAAGTTAGAATCCACCGTACTCATAACATGTCTCCCAATGGTCTCAAGGCATTGAGTTAGATTGGGCCCTCAGAACATCTTAGCCCAAATCTATCATGGTTTAGGCCTCTAGACCATCGCACCCCATATGTGCCTCTGGTTAGGCCTCTAAGAAATCATGCCCCAAATGTGCTAACTCGGGTTAGACCTCCAGACCATCATGCCCCTACCCTTTTCTTAGGTCCATAATTATCATCATCGCATACCATGTGCACTCACCCTTTAAGGGGTATGCATCACTCTACATTACACCTATCTCAAGTACCAAGAAAAACCTCTAAGTCTTGGTAACACATACACAATAGGGTAGAGTATGTAAGGAAATCATAACATATAATCATGATACTATAGTATAAACAAATAACAACATGGAATCATCATCAAACATGGAAATAGATACTCTATAAATAATCATGGAATCAACATCATAATAGGTATAATGGGCTATGCACACAACTATATTTGATCATAATCAAGAACGATCATTCAGGTATTCCAGCATCAAAATTATAGCGAGGAAAAAAAGTGTATACAAGATCTCCAAATGGTAAGTAACTTCCTACCTTAAGATTGTTTATGTCAATGTCAAGGTTCATCAGGGTGTTGTCACCTAAATATTTCTTGCACACCAACTAAAATTCCTTACATGCTAAGTAATCATATAACTAATTCCAATCCAACATAAAATGGGTTTATAGAAAGGAAAATAGAAATAAGATAGAGGGTAAAACCAAATCTTGCCAAAGTCAATCGTCGTCAATATCATTCTTCAAGTCCGATTAAAAAAAGAAAATAACGCCTTTCCTAGGACCTATATTAATCTTAGTTTGACTTAGGATACTTTAAGTTTCATTATAATACACTCTTCAAACTAATTCCTCAAAGTAACTAGTAAATCCATCTGTCATAGTGGTTCATAAAGAGAATATGATCAACCAAATCATATCCCATGGAGGTTTCAAATCAAATGTGTAGTTAGGTCTCTTTTTCATACACTAAGTGATGATTGATTTAATACCCAATCTTTCCATTTTAGGTTTATTACCCATAGGTACATCTGTTCCAAATTTTCTATCCACTTATAGTGTCTAGACATGGATGTATTATTAGGGAAAACCATTTACTCAAGACTTTACCAATATTTTAGGATATAATCTTATAATTAGACTCATCTTAAGGATTTTTACTAAGTTTCTCTAACCTTAATACCAAAAATAACTAAACTAATCTCCAAAAATAACTAAACTAATCTCAAAAATAACTAAACCCTACCTATAATACAAAAAAAATGACCATGCTAAACTTAACATAAATAGTAAAAAAATATCATGATTAAAATACTATATATCATAAAAAGTTTCATAAACCAAGGACCGAAAGTTGTAGTGACTTAGAGACCATCTATATAAAAATATTATTTCATAACACTTGTAAAAATTTATCTATAATCATGATCCTATAGAATCTAGGGAATGTAAACATAAGAAATTTATGAACTCAAATTCTCATTAAGTTAAAATACATATCATAAGGTATTAGATCATAAACATGAATTAGAATAATAGGAATACATAGATATCTTAATAAAATATCATAAGATCATGTATGATAATAATAAAACATGATGAAGTAGCATAAGATCATAAAAAGATCATTAAGGAAGCATAAAAATATGACCTGGCTCAAAACACATATCAATGATCATAAAACATGTGACCATGATATAAAAGTGAGGAATACTTTAAAAATAAGGCATGAACATGAAAAAATGGAATTTCATAGAAATGAAATGCATCTTGTAAAATTAAGATAACTTGATAAAAAAACATGGGAATGTGGCATAACTTTATAAAAACTTGAAAATGTGGAAAAACTATAAGTATAGAAAAACCTATATGAGAAAACATATTATTCCAATTCCTATGTGAATAAACTCATTATGTCCACACTAAAAATGTTACCAAACCCATCATGTCCACTTCTATGTGAACAAACTCATTATGTCCATGATTGATTATCACATAAGATATAATCTTAAACCAATTATTTGTAGGGTGACATAGGACCCCACCCATCATAATCATTACATATGTGTGCCACTATAAAATAATCACCATTATAACTTAAATAACTCATGGAAAAGGAATGGGTTTCTTAATATTTTGACACAATATACATTACATAACATAAAATTAGAAGACCATAGGATATAAAAATCTCATTTTAAAAAAGGAACCATAACATAATAAAATATAGAGGATGGTCAAATCATTTCTTAATAAAAGAAAAACCATGGAGGAAAAATTAGTGAAATTTTTTTCAAAAAACCTTTTAAACATTGTTATAAAAGATAAAGTGAAATTTACTTATAAAAAATTCAAGAGGGAAATATAATACATTTTAAAACCATATTATAAAGAGTTACAAATAACCTAGAAAATACATAAAGTTTTTTAAAAAAATCAGAGTGTAAGATAAAATATTTTATTTTTAAAGGATGGAAAAAAACTTGAGAACATTTTGAAATAAACTTGTTGAAAACCTACATCGTTAAAAATAATAATGAAAGATTTACTTTAAAATGAAATAAAGAAAATAAAATTATCATTTGACATCAAAAAAATATTTTTCACTAGGTAATGGATAAAAAATCTTAGAAGTATAACTGTGGATATAGAAAAAAAATATTAAAAGTAATGGGAATTATTCTTAACAAAAACAAATTTTAATGAAACATTAAAATCATTGAGGAAGAATAATTTAGTGTGAAAATTATTTCCACATAAAATAAGGATTAATATATTCTAAAATAATTATAGTTTATAATACACCATTAGTGAAATATAATAGACAAAGATGAGTGATTATGACCTAAGGAAGAGAATTGAGTCACAACACACCTTATGGTTTTAGTAATTTTTGAATCAAAAGTCATTAGAAGCTTGAAAATAATATTATTCTATAAATCCCATGGATTAAATAATTTATTATGTCAAAATAAATTCTTGGTAAGTATATACATCATATAAATAATAAATTGGTTCAAAACATTAAAACATGTCTCAATAAATAAGAGTTAAGATAAAAAAAAACCCTTACAGCCTTTGTATCTTTTGAATCAAAACCCCAAGAGAGAATGAAAATTGAAAAAAAACATTTGAAATAATAAAATATAATAAAATCATGATAAAAAATGAAAATGGGGTATTACTTACACCATCAAAAATAAAACATGGTGTATAGAATAACATGTCTCAAGGGATTCAAATTTGTGACAAAGAAACCCTTACCTTGCTTCCCCACTTAGTCGAAATCTCTTTAACCACCTATAGAAAACATAACTATCCTAATATACTATTTTATAATCATATTAAAACCAAAAAAATATTTATAATTCCAATTTATAATCATTATCTGTATGTATATTAGTTAGTTTTTTTATTTTCCTACATCATGTGTTTACAGTTTTGACTGTTTGTAGTAGTTTTGTAGAATCAGTGTCAGTGTTCATTATTATTCCAATATTAATAATTAAAATTTAATAAATTTTAATTTAATTTATGACTTATAATTATTTATGAGGTTTAAATTTCCTTTCATTAGTACTTTATTCTTTATCCTAGAAGATGAAATCAATAACAGACATTTGTTAGTGATTTTCAACCTATGAAGGATGTTTTCTTAATTAATGGGTTAAATGTTGATATATCCTTTAAAGAACAAAAAATAATAATTATTTACATATTTATTTCATATTATACTAGAAATTAATTTTTTATAATCATCCATCATATAATTTCCTATCATTATTCAAGTAGATGGTCAAACCTACCTAATATTGAACACGCTTTAACTCGATTTGTGAGTATGGATAAGAAGGTGTTTATTTTGACATAACATAATTATAAAATAATTATAATTATATTATTTTTATATTTTTATTATGGTGAACCATATTCTAATATTTTTTTATAAATAATAAAAAACTATAAGAAAAATAGAAAAATGATTCTTCATGGAGGCGGTAGTCCACACAATTCATGATTAGCATTTCTATTACTTGAAAAATAATATGGGTGAAGTTTGATACTAATTGATCATTTAAAACCCATAAATACATTATATAAATCATATTTATTCACCAATACCATCATTAATACCATCCATGAGAGGTGGTTATGAAAAACCAAAAGTGTTGTTGTGTGGAGGTGGTAATTTGTGCACACACACCAACAACGATTCTTGTATTTTTAGTAGATGGAAGAGAATAAATAATGATTTTACCATTATTATAATAACATATAACCACACTAATGATGAAGATTTTATTATTATACTATGGTTATTATAGGTTAATAAAGTAATGAATAAGAAAAATATAGTGAGAAAGAAGTGATACGTACATTGAGACCTTAAACTTACTCTTTATAAAGGCCTTAGATTTGATGGACTTATACTAATTTATGGTAACCAGGGGAATTTGGTAGTGTAAAGGACTTAAAGGAGAGTAAATTTTTCCAATATTTCAAGGAAATTTCTAAATATAGGTGGATTATTGAAAGGGTGTAATTGATCCCCCTTTTATAAGTGAGAAAGAGGGAATTTTACATGGAAAAGAATGATAAGGGGTGAGAATGGAAAGTTATGAAATTTAGGTGAGTTAGGTGAGTTAAGGTTGGTGAGACATGTATATAAGACCTTAAAACCTAAAAAAATATAATGTCTAAGGTCATGTTAATTTAGGAAAATTAGAGCCATCATATATTGGTTATTTAAACATTTATTACTCTTAATTATATAGTAATTATGTCAATTAGTTTATTAAAAAATATAATTAGAACCTCATTACCAAATTTTAATTTTATGAATCAAAATTTGGGCTCTATTTATTCTAATTCAATTTCAAAATAGGCAAAAATTATCTTTTATATCAAAACATATAATGTTTTGAAAATTATTTTTTTTCTAAAAAAATGTTGTTTTAATCATTAAGTGTTCTTAATCTTATTTAAAATTTATTACCCTTTAAATGAGTGATAAATTTTTGTATATGTTTAAACATTATATTATATCTTTAATTTAAAATTGATTTATTTAATTTTAAATATGAAAAATATTTAAAAAGGTGTTATTCTTGGAAATATAATCATTTTACCAGGGTAACTAATATTTACCGAGGGTAAAATAATCTTTATGTATAAAAATAAAGTGACCCATATTAGATAATTTGGAACCACTGATTTAAAATTTAAAATATATTTCATTTTATTCAATTGATGAAAATTAATTTTAAAATACAAATGTATAATGTATTTAAAATATTTTTTGAGAAAATATTACTCATGTTTTAAAATATAAAATATAGGTTTGTAATTAAAACATGATATTTTAAAATATATAATATTACTTAAAATACATATATTTATTCAAGAAAACAAATTCTAAGTTTTATGTTATTATTATATCCAAGTGATGTTATGAATACCATGGTGTTTTTAAAAACGGTATGTTTCACTATTCATATAAAAGTAAATTATTTTAGATTAATTAAAAAAAATACATATTAAGATAATATGACCATGATAAATCCTAAAATTATGTTAAATTTATCAAATTCCTATCCTAAAATTGAAAATTTTATCTTTAAAATAAAATCATAAAATATAATGAAAAACTTTTTTTAAAGGTAAACATTTTGTTGGTATATTAACTATTCTTATAAAATTAGGGCGAATCATAAATATATAAAACTTGAAAAATATATCCATTTTATAATATAAATTTTAATCATAAAAAATATTTTATTAGTTTCTTAGTTTTACTAATTGAATTTGATGTTTAAGGATAATTTTGTTTTGTTTTGTTCTTATATATATATATATTCATTTATATATATTTTATAATTATGTTACCATTGTTTATACCTAAATATTATATGGCTATCTCACTATGGTCTATATTGGTCTGGTTTTTTGTGTTGCATGTGGATGGAATAATAGAACATGGTATTTATTTATGGAGAAAAAACTCAAGTAATTATAGAATAACTCAATCACTGCAAAACCTACATAGGAATAACCAAGGGTAAACCTGAGCTACATATGATTAATTTCAAAAGAATGATCCATTGTTAATGATATTTATGTGACATGTCCTCCTCCTCATTGTGTTATCCTAGTCACCCAAAATACAAGCAGGTGTTAATCTTATTAAGCTTGGTGTGGCCGCATTCATGAAAGATGCACAAAATGAAAATTTCCATTCCATTTATTGGGATAAATTAGTAAAATAATCTTCAATACTTCCACATGCTTTTATCCCATAAAAAGTGGTGATAGGGATCATGGAGGTAATATATAACGAACCAACTTGGATCAACCCAACATGTCACCCGAGTTGGCTCAGTATAATGTGGAGATCAACCAAATAGCCAAACAAGTCTCTTAAATGTAAAAAATAAGATAAACAATCTAAGAAAATAAAGAAGTAAAGTACACATCTATGAGACATGCAAGGATAGGCCAAAAAGGGTTGAACCTTAAAGAAAAACTAAACAAGAACAAGACCAATTCTCTATGTGAAAATTTGTAACCACCATACCCAATCACTTCTAGGGTGATAAAAACCAAGAGAATTACCCATGCCATTTTATGCCCTTACATTTACTTATAAATTGAAAAACCAAGGCTAAAAACACCCAATAAAATAGTGTGAGAAATAAAGCTCAATAATATACCACCAAGAATCTATAGAATATATATCACCATGAAAGCATTAGTTCTAGATTTAAAATATAACTAGTCTATAAGAAGTTTCAAAATGAAAACCATTTAGCAAAACATCCTTTGGTTTATTATTAATACATTCCAAATTCAAATCCGTAAGAATATGAAAATAAACAAGAATGATAAACATAGGATAATAATAAAAACAACATTATCCTAAAAGATAACATGGAATACATATAAGTCAAGGTATAAAAAGGTAACCAAGTTAATACAATCTGGTTCGGGAGCACTTTGTACATGGGAAAAAATCTTAAGATAAATATGTGAGTATACATAAGTTAAAAACATCATGCATGAAATATATATGGGATCTACCCTATGGAATACATAACCAAGACAAATAAAATGACAATAAGTTGGTAAATGAATCCTAAAATATCAAGTCCTACCATAGTCTATCGATATCAAAATTATGTTCAAAACCATGGTTCTTAAATGTTCTCATGTTCCATGTTTCCATAAAAAAAATAGAAAACATGGTCACAATTAATAAAACATGTTTACAAGATAAGTGTCACCACTCCCATACTCTAAAAATTCACATTTAAATAAAAATAATATATCCACATAATTTTCAAAATTGAAGCATCAACACTCCTATGATTTTAATATCCATTTTAAAATAATAATGGTTTATCAACATAATTTTTACAAGTGAAGCATCACCACTACCATGCTTTAAAAATCCATTTTTAGAAACAAATCCATCAATTCATGTTTTTATCAAAATGAAAAGTTAATAAAGTAATTTTAAAGAAATATTCCTTTGAATTTTTTTTCCAATGGCCCGAGATAGAATTTTATAAACTTCCCTTATATAAAATATTAAATTTTCTATAAGATTTTCATAAGAATACACTATAATAATATATTATCTCTCTATAATAATTTTCCAAATTATCATTTGATCACATACAAAAGAAATTATCAAGAAAATCAGGTAATTAATGGTTTAACACCATTTTATAGAAACACATACCTCAAATAATATAAACAATTTCCATCTATAAAACACCATCGAAGAAAAGAATATACCTATTGTAACTAAAATTTCATGCGCAACATCCAAGTAAAAACAACCTCCAACCCGTCCTATTGATTTCCTAGTGGTGAAGAAATAAAAAAAAGACAAATAAAACTCAATAGAACACCAGGTTAATGATATAATTATAATTATAGGTATTTCAAATAAATAAGAACATCAGGCACTCTGGTTCGCATCAATAAAACCTCAAAATTAATTGCACCATTTAATTTATATTTTTAATAAAATCTTGAATAAAAATCATTCAAAAACTACCATAAAGGAGTTACAATATTTAATAGGGGTAAAATAATTAATTTTCTAGGATTTTCCAGCTTTTAAAAATTCTTTAAGGCATTATAGGGTTGATATGGAGAATAAGAAATGAAAAAACGTGTTTTTTTATTTTTCTCCCAAAAATAATTATGCGTAAGGGTAACATGGTTTTAACCTTATAAAACTCTCATGTGTTGTGTAAGGGTAATAAGTTACCCTTATGTAACTATTTAAGGGAATAACTTACCCTTATGTAGATCTATATTACCCATACACAAGTCTAGATAACCCTTTTGCAGGTCATTTTTACCCTTATGAATCCTTTATAAAATCTAGGTTACCTTTAAAAAGTGTCTAAGGTACCCTTACATAGCTTTTAAAAAATTAAGGCTACCCTTACATAGTGAGGTTTTACCCTTATGTAGCCTTTTGAAAATCCATTTTTCCTTTATGCATAGCTATAGGGTTACCCTTATGCAACCAGGTTAACTTTACATAGTATGAAAATGGGAGCATACCCCTACGTAGCTCACCTTGGTACCCTTATGTAGTGCATATAATAAGGATTTTAACTATATTCAACTCAAAACTAATCATATGCAGCCTAAATAAAATGGGAGTTACCTTTATATACACTTAGGAAATAAAGGTTGGACCTTACATAGCCTATTGAAACCCCACCCTCCCTTACACAACACATGTAAATAAGGAGTTACCCTTACATAACTCCCAAAAATTACCCAATATAAGGGTATAAGGAACTTACCTTTATATGGGCCCATTTCCACATGTAAGGGTAAAAATTGAATGAAAATTCATTAAATTTCCATTAAAAATAATTAATAATTAAAATCAATAAGTTTTTTTAATTATTATAAAAATATAAAAGAGAGAGATAAAGAGATTATTATATAAAAAATAGGGTGTGGTTTTTATTTATTTTTCTCCCAAAAATAGCACTACATAAGGGTAAAATGGATTTACCCTTATATAGATCCCATATTTCATGTAAGGGTACTATGTTTCCTTTATGTAACTATTGAATGGAATAACTTACCCTTACAAAGCTCTAGATTACACTTACGTAAGTATAGATTACCCTTACTCAAGTTGGATTTACACTTACACATCCTTTAGAAAATCTAGGTTACCTTTATTCAGCACCTAAGGTACCCTTATGCAGCTTTTAAAAACTTAGGGCTACCATTATACAGTGAGGTTTTACCCTTACATAACCTTTAGAAAATTAATTTTACCTTTTACACAGAGCATCAGAGTTACCCTTATGTAATCATGTTACCTTTACATAGCGTATGAAAATGGGATATTACCCTTACACATCTCACCCCGGTACCCTTATGCAATGTATAGAATCAAGTAATTACCTCTAAAAAACTCAAAAAATACTCTTAAGCAACCTAAATAAAGATGGGGTTACCTTTACATATTAATAAATAAAGGCCAACTCTTACGCAACCTATTGAAACCCCATGCTACCCTTACATAATACATGTAAATGAGGATTTACCCTTACATAACTTCCAAAAATTACCCAACATAAGGGTAGAAGGAATTTACCTTTACGTAGACCCTTTTCCATGCATAAGGATAAAAATTAAATGAAAATTTTTTAAATTCCCATTAAAATTACTTAATAATTAAAACTAATAAGGGTTTTTAATTATTATAAAAAATGATTATAAGATTAAAAATATGGTGTTACAAATACCCTCATCCTTCAAACCATGTGCTTGAAGATCATGATACAACACCAGTGATTTAATTTTGTTGGTCAGAGTGAGTATCTCAAGAGGGTATTGAGTAGCCAATAAAATTTCTATTCAAAATGGATTAATTTGAAACCCTTAAATTAATTTAAAACATCCCAGTAAATCAATATAGAAGATTGTTATAAGTTCTAATATTTTAAAAGGTTTCTTAAAGATTTATTAGTTCTTAGGTAAGTAATATAAAATATTACCTAGTCCTTTGAAATAAATTTACTTAAAATATTATAAAAACACTAATAAAGATTAACTATTAAAGTATTAGTTTTTTTGGTAAAAATAGTTTCATATTTAAAAGTATAAATAAATTAAACAAAAAACATAGCATAAATTTGAAATAAGAGGTTCCGTCTCAAGTTGGGACTTAGTCCTATCCACTTATTGATCACCTAGAATGAAGGATTTTATATAAAATAAATAATTTGATACACAACATGGATCAAGTTTTATAATAGTTTACAAACTATCCATGTCACACATGACCTCTTCCACTTTATTAGTGGGAATAAAAACAAATAGTTCACATAGGGACCTCTACCACTATTATTCATGGGAGTACAGGTGCAAAAAGAGTAAAGAGAAGATATCAAGTATCTTCTAGTTCAATATAGGAGATAGTGTGCATGTGATAAAATACTATATTCACAAACACTGCTTAATATGTAAGAATAAATAAATATAAATGAGAAATCTAAAAGTGTAGGGATATAAATGCTCGGTCTATTTCAGTGCAACTCGTGACTCCTTGATTTGATTCATAGTAAATCTAGAGTCAGGTTATCTTGAAATATTTAGAAGAAAAGAGTGTTGCAGACTCTTATTCTTGACTGGAGGAAATAATTACATGTGTTTGATCTTTTTGATTCCTCATTTGAGTGATTTTAGGATGTAGTAGTTCAACTCTTCATCTCTATGTGAGTTCTGTAAGTGTGAGCTTTCAACTTTCTTTCTGTCTAATTTTCATAAGCATTTTCTTCTTATTTTTTTTATTAGCAGCTGTGGGAATATTTGGATCCTCTATACTTCCTTGTATTGCATTTCTGACATCATTTTCAATGAATTATGTCCAGAATTTAAGTTAAAATCATTAAAATATAAATTGAAAATAACTTTAATAATATAGATATTAGAAAATATTTAAATGAAAAAAGTTATGTTTTGAAATAGTGGTGGTGAGTTTTGGAATGGTGACTTAATGTTGGAGGTTTCTTAGAGTCTGGAGGCATCTCATTCTAGTGGTGTCTCTGGTTGATGACATCTAATATTAGTGGTATGAAACTGGTGGTGTCTTATACTTAGACAAAATTTCTTGTCTCTTTGGTGGTGTCTCATCTGACAGTAGGTCGGTCTGGCGGTGTCTCATACTTTGCCAAATTTACGTCCTTGAGGCATGAAATACTGACAATGATATATCTTGGTGGTGTCTCAAACTTAGATAAATTTTCCTATTAATGGTGAGTTGTGAACAATCGTTAACTCATAAGTGATGGTGTCAGTCTCAATGGTGTATCAGCTTGGCGGTGAGTCGGTCTTGACGGCTACTCATCCTCAGTGGTGTCTCAACTTCAACGGTGACTTATACTTAGGAAATTTTATCACCCATCTTAGATTATGAAATACTTACAAAAAACATGAAAATCATTAATATCATTAGAATCATTATTTTGTGATCATTAAAACAAGGATTTCAACAATATCCCCCTTTTTTATTATCACAAATCATGGAATCAAAGATATCATAAATATAAAACATGATGTTAAAGGTAAGATCAAAAATAAAAATTATAACTTCTCATTCAAAGTATGGGCAGACGGTATCAAAGAGAAATAATAATAAAATAAAGGTAATTATCAAGTATCAAAAGTAAAATCAGAACAAGGCAAAACAAAACATTCAGAGGGTATCAAAGATAAAAAAGGATAGTATGTGCATATAAATAAAGAAAATATGGCATAAGAATTATCTAAAGGAAAATTCAATAGTTTTATCCCCCCTTTGGGATTATCAAAAAGGTAAAGAAAATAATAATAAAATATTAAACGTAGTAAAAATAAAAATAACAAAGAAAAAATCAAAGATAAAGTTGATCAAAATTAATGCATAAAATGTAAACCAAAAAGTTATTAAAAAAGAGTAGTCCGATAAAAACAAAATGTTTACTCCAATACTCTCAAGGTTGGGTAGAAGGATCCATTGGTGATTTTCCCTTGGATTTGTCTTTATATTGATCTAAAGTAGTAGAATATAAAGAATCTATAGGCAAAGTACTCAGAACACCAGTTGGAAATCCAGTGATAGCTTAAGGAGGATGATATTCTACAATAATAACTAGCTCGAGCTATCTTAGAGCCTATGCAGGAGAAACAGGAAATGGTTGGAACTGGGAAGGAAAAGGGGAATGAGGATCCCTGGTAACCCCTAGACTGAAAGTTAGCTATGGAGTGATAGGAATGGATTCCTAAGAAACAATTATGGTGTCGTGAACATGAAGAAATGGATTCATCAGATTGATTAAATCCATAATGATCTAGCCACCTCTTTCCATTGCACTAAAGAGGTTTATTTTTTCCTCCATAAATCTATTTAACAATGGGGTCATCTCCTTCAAATTTCATACTTTCTCTTTAAATTCCTGAGTTACAGGGGGAATCCACATATCTCATCCAAAAAATTGAAGTTTTTATCCATTGCATATTTGGTATAAATCTTTGAGAGACAGTATTTTATGGATTTAGCTATTGTCTCTAGCTTAGATTTTATATCCTGAGCATATGAGGTAATCAACTTAAGAACATAGTCACTATTATATCTTATTCGACTCAAAGTTTCTTGGGGATGATTAGGCATAACACTTAAAGAACCGTCGGAGGCATTTCACAATTCTTCTTTAATAGCAGATTTGATCACCTCAACATCAAACATTAGAGTAGGAGAAGTAGCATAACTATAATCCACTAAGGTAATATTTTGAATTCTTTTTAATAGATCATCTATACTAACTTCAAATGCAGACTGCATTCCTTCCATAACATCCCTCAAAGACTCAAGTTCACTACTGATTCTCTTATTTTTAAACCCAACCTCTTGAATATGATACATAATTTTAGGTTGAATGTATTCAATAATTAATTCAAAGATATGCCTAGAATAATTATCACTAATATTGTTTAGGATTGGATCTTGATTATTCAAACACTTTCAAAATCTGAAAGTAACTTTTTACCAAAATCATTCAATTCACTCCTTGTGACTACATCAACTGGTATAGTAGGAATAGGAGTAGTAGGTTCAAATACATGAGCTCTAAATGAGGGAATAAAATTTAACAGACCATCAAAATCAACTTGATCTATCATATATCCCTTAATATCTCCTTCATCTCAAACCTCCATTCCACCATCCTTTAGTGGAAACCTTACTACACTTGAGAATTTATCCCACTCTTAAAACATGGGATCAACCCAAAAATATGAAACATCAACAACAACAGGTTTGGTGATAGGAGTTACCACAATAGCAACAGGGATCTCATCTTATTTCTGAGCATTTGAGCTCTACGAAACTACACTGGCAGGCTCGGATTCTAACTGTTTACCAACAACAGGTGCATCTAGAATCTGAACATCCTTTTCTGAACAACAACAATGGATTCACCTTTCACATTCCTATATATAGGAGGCTCATGAACATATACACCAACTAACTATTCATTACCATCTTCTTTATCAATAATATCCTTTTTCTCTTATTCATATACATGCTATTCCATAGTAGAAATAAAACCCATCTACTCAACTATAGCAGAATCAAAAACTCTTTGTCCATCACCAACTGAACTTACTTTAGTTCCTTTAGTATTATTATTCTCTTGAAGAAATTCCAAATATATGGATTTCTCCCCCTCAACAAATTCATATTTATTTTTAAGATTTGGGTCCACTTCTCTATTCAAATTTGGTTTCTTAGTAAAAACACTTGGTGAATCTAGAATCTCTAGAGGAATATCTACATTTATCCTTATAATTTTTTAACTGAATCACCAAGGTTAGAATCATCATCATCAGATTCACTATCATGACCATTTTATCATCTTTATCTCTATTACCTTTCTATTCCCATCTTCTTCTTCATAATTTTTTGAACTGCTTTTAAATTGATCTTCCCAAGAAACCTTAGTTTCTTCTTCATCACTCTTCAAAAACTTTTCTCTTTTTGGAAGCCTTCTAGGTGGTCTAGGAGCTCCATAAGTAATGGGAGAATATTTTGGAGATAATTTGGGGTCACTTCCATTATCAACAGGGTACTCTTCTTCTTCTTCTTTTGATGAAGCACCCTCTTCCTCATCCGAATACACAATGATCTCATATAGTTATAGACCAGGGTCAATAAGATCCCTCAGTCTTGTCAGGTGGTCCACTAGGTTCAAATTGGTATATAGCTTATCATTATCATCTACCTACTACTTTTTCCAGGGGTTTCATCTGATCTTCATCCTTGATAAGATTTCTTTTGAAACGCAAAAACCACCATAGTCAATAATTATTTCCTCATCATCTAAAACATAGAATTTACCCTTTAACATATAAGAGATCATCTTTGTATAAATCAAGGAGTTAAATCTAGAGGTAGGATTTATCGTCTTAGATAAATGAGCCATAAGATACCTACATAGATTGATCTTAAGTCCTCTTTTCATAAGACTAAATAAGTATAAATCTTGGTATCTCAAGGTGTAAAATCATATTTCCTGGGTTAGAGAATGTGTTGAATGAATTTAAAGAGTAGTCTACACTTCCCATAAAACTCTGAGGAAATAGGACTTATAATAGTTCCATTAGTTTTCATATCTTTAAGAGCATTTTCATAAATAAAAAAGTCACTATCCTTAGGAATAGATCCCTGATAATCATCATAAACTCCTTAATGAGGAACTTCCAAGCATTTGGACCACAATTTTTAGAAAAAGATTATTTTTTGACCATTAACTCTTAACATAATCCAATATTATTCTTAATCATTAAAACCAAACTTGGCATATTAGAAAAAATTAAGTACTAATCTAGGATAAAAAGGCCTCTCATTCTAAGAGAACCATTCCAACCAGCCTTGATCATGAAGTACTTTCACTACCAAATACTTACTTGAAAACAAACCATTTTGATTCAACTTCCCTTTCAGTTACTACAAATATATTTACAAGATCAGGATGAAAAGGTTCAACTAGAGTAGGAACACTCAACTTGCTCTTCAATTTATTAGTTGTTGTCGATCCATCTAGAGAAGTCTTAGAAGGTAAATTCATTTTTGTCATGCATATCAGTTCTGTAAGGTTGGTCAAAGGTGAAATTTGAAAGGTTTGGAAGGCGAAGGGTTTCAATAGGATCAAGAGATAAAGGAGGGAGAGTAGATATGTGTTGGAAATAAACATGGTTTCATTTTTATCATTTAGGATTTAGGTATTCGAAAAATCAGAATAATACTCGAAATTGAATTTAGAATCAAGAATATCTACGTATCAGGTTATAAAAATAACATGAATTGGAAGAAAATAAACCGGTGGTTCAAAAACATTAGAAGAATAAAAAATCACAAAGGCATGAAACCAATGGAATGACAAGACAATGGTGTGTCAACTATAACACTGAGACAACAACGGTGAGACAAACACAATGGTGTGTCAACCACAATGGTGTGAAAATCCAAAATAGTGTGTCATATCAATGGTGTGTCATACCAATGGTGTGTCACCATAAAATTAAACTTAATAAAAATTGATCATTCCTAATTCATGTTTGATTTATTTTATTCTCTCAAAATGTAGATTCTTTGTAAAAACATCAGTTAATTGATGTTCTGTTCTAATAAAATCAAGAGTGATATCTCCTTTTTAAAAATGGTATCTCAAAAATTAATTTCTTATATCAATGTGCTTTGTTCTAGAATGTGATACTAGGTTATTAAAAAAATTTATTTCACTTGTGTTGTTACAATTTATGGGGACATTTCGGAATTGATATCCATAGTCTAGTAGAGTTTGTTTCATCCACAAAATTTGTGTACAGTAACTACCATAAGCTATGTATTCAACTTTAGTAGTATACAATGCAACAAAATTTTGTTTCTTACTACACCATGAAACTAGAGACTTTTCTAAAAAGTGAAATATTCTAAAAGTTATTTTTATATATAACTTACATCCACCAAAATCAGCATCAAAATAACTAATTAAATTGAATGATTTTCCTCTATGATAAAACAATCTTAAATTGGTTGTATACTTGAGGTATTTGAAAAGTCTTTTGGAAAAATTTATGTGTGAATCTTGGATTTTATTGAAAACGAGCACACATACATAGACTAAACATTATATCTGATTGGATAGCAGTTAAATAGAGAATACTTCTAATCATACCTCTATAACTGGTTTGATCCATTGGTTTCTCAGCTTCATCAAGATCCAATTTACAGGTGGTACTAATAGAATTATCACTACTCATAGTGTTATCCAAGTTAAATAATTTTAGAATATATTTTTTATATTTACTTTGATTCAAAATAATTACTTTATTTTGAAAAATCTAAAATCCAAGAAAGAATTTGAGTTCACCCATTAAACTCATTTCAAATTCATTTTGTATCATTTTAGAAAAATTAGTACAAATATGATTTCTTAAAGATTCAAAAATAATATCATCAACATAGATTTTTACTACTAAAACATCTTTTGAAATTTGTTTTATGAAAATAGTAGGTTCATCTATACCTTTTGAAAAAACTTTTGAAATAAGAAAATTGATGAGCCTATCATACCAATCTCTAGGAGTCTGTTTTAAATCATATAAATCTTTAGTTAATTTTAAAACTTGATGTGAAAAATGAGGATTGTGACAACCAAAGGGTTGTTCTACAAAAACATCATCAACTATAAAACCATTCAAGAATGTAATCTTAATATCCATTTGATAAAGCTTGAAATCTAGATGTGCTGCATAAGAAATCATGATTCTTATGGACTCAAGTATGGATATAGGTGAAAAATTTTCCTTATTTTCTATTCTTTATTCTTGACTATAACATTATGTAACAAGTCTATCCCTATTTCTAACTATAGTGCCTGACTCATCAACCTTATTCCTAAACACTCATTTAGTTCCAATAATCAAGGTGTCCTTGGGTCTATCTAAAAGTTCACATACTTTGTTTCTTTCAATCTAATTTAATTCTTCTTGCATTTCCATCACCCATAATTCATCATTGGTAGCTTCATTGATGTTCTTAGGTTCAAATTGTGAAAATAAAGCTTGATATTCAACCTGATTTCTAAGAGAATATTTAGTCTATGTTTATCTATCTAGGTCTCCTAAAACATTATCTAAGGGCCAGTACTTAAGAATTCTAATAGTTTTATAGAATTATAGACCAGCTACTTCTAGTCCTATAGGTTCAGGTCTAGGAAGTTCTAGAAATTCATTAGAACTATATGATTTTTTCCTATTTGAGAGATGAATCTAAAGGTTTATAATATAAAACTACTACAATAAATCCCAATAGAGATCACCAAAAGCAGCCGCTAAAGGTCTTTAGCTGTCGCTTTTGCTCCGTCGGTAAAAACCAACAGCGACTGCCAATGGCAGTCGCTAAAGGTCCTTTTAAAAATACCAGGTTTCATGTGTGTGGGATACTAGGTGGGTGCGACGCCGGACACACAGGAACACCAGTGGGCATGAGGAGGGATCAGAATCTCTTGTCGTCGGCCATGGCGGATCTACAGCGGCCGGAGGGAGGGGAGGGTGCAACGTCGAGGATTTAGGCAGTCTGTTTAATATTCTTCGATTGATATGGGTACAACGGCGTGTGAGGGAGTGGTGATGGGAGGTGACGAGAGCAGGCGATGGGGGTGACCGAGGGTGGCAGGGTGGCAGCGGGGGGCAACAGTGGGCATCACCGGCATTGCAGTGGTGATTTTGAGGAAGACAGTGATGATGGGGCGGGAAAAATCCCGCCCATTTATTTTAGTATTAGGAACCGCTTTTGGCAGTCGCTAATACTATCAATAGCGACCACCGATGGCGGTCGCCCGAACCCAGTGGTGCAAAAACCAATTTTTCTAGTAGTGTAAATTCAAAGAAGACAAATCATCCTCATGGTTTTCTAGGGAGTTCTTAGGCTCATGTGGATCAATCTCATAAAATTTTATATGAAATGATTCTTCCACAGTTTTGGTTCTCTTGTTAAAAATTCTATAGTATTTTCTAGATATTGAATATCCAAGAAAAAATCATTCATTACTTTTGGAAGAAAATTTTTCCAAATTATACTTAGTTTTAAGAATAAAGAATTCAAAACCAAAAAATCCAAAGTAATTAACCTTAGGTTTCCTATTATTACAAAGTTAATAAGGTGTCTTCTTAAGGATATATCTGATCAAGACTCTATTTATGATATATCAAGTTGTATTGATAGATTCTACCCAAAAATAAATAGTTAGTTCATACTAATTTAACATGGTCTGATATATCTCTTGTAAAGTTCTATTTCTTCTTTCTACAAATCCATTCTATTATGAGGTCCTAGGAGTAGATAAATTATGAGTGTGACCATTTTGTGATAAAAAATATTCAAAAGTCTTGATTTTCAAACTCATGGCCACAGTCACTTCTTAAGGTCTTAATTCTAAGTCACTAATATTTTATACAGACTTAGCATACTTGGTAAATTAAGATAAAGCTTCCATTTTGTGAGATAGAAATTATACCCAAGTATACCTAGATAAATCATCAATAAGAACATAGACATGGTGCTTTCCATTTAAACTAGAAACTCTATAATGTCCAAAAAAATCCATGTGAACCAACTCTATAGGTTGATAATTCGACGCTTCTTTCTTTAATTTAAAATAAATTTTGTGATGCTTCCATTTTTTATAGGGGTTACAAACTATATCATTATGGAACTCAATATTAGGTAGATCCATAACTAAACCTTTCCAAGTAATCTTCCTAAGTGATTGAATGTTTTAATGGTCTAGTCTCCTATCTAAAAAAAATTATTCCTATAAAACTTCTTAAACATTCTAGCTAGATGATTCATCTCCTCATCACTATGCGGTGGATATTCACTACCACTTGAACTTATAGCTTGGACTTTTTCCTTTTCCTTTTCTTTTTTCCTTTTGTTTAGATACAGTAGTCTTGAAGGCTACTGGTTTTCTTTTAGGATCTTAATATTATTGTTGGTTTACCTTTAGTTTTTCTTTATACATCGTAATCTTACCAATCAACTCCTTGACCAACAACTTGCTAATATCACAAGACTCTCTGATGGAGACAGATGTGCCTCTCCATCTTTCCAATAGGCCATCTTTCCAATAGGCATCTTAACAACCGCATGATTTGATCTTTAGAAGAAATAGGATTTCCAAGAGAGATCATTGTGTTGAAAATATCATTGAACCTAAGGTACATGTTATAAATAGGTTTATCAAGATTCATTTTAAAGTTATAATATTTAATAGTATAAGTGTTAAGCCTCATCTCTTTAATATTAGAAGTTCCCTCACAAGAGATAGACAAAGTATCCCAAATTTCATAAGCAGTTTTACATATAGAAATTTGTTAAACTCTTCATCTCCTAGTGAAAAGTAAAGGGAATTCATAGATTTATAATTATTATTGTAATATAGATTTGTATCATCATCCCAATCTTTCCTAGTATTATCAATTATAACATATCCATCTTTAATTTCATACCAAATTTCAAAATCCATGCTTTCTATATGCATTCTCATCATAATTTTAAATTGATAATAATTACTTGCATTAAAGAAGGGAGGTCTATTTGTAATAGAACCTTATTATCTATAATCCATTTAAAGAACCAAATTTAGAAATAACAGAAATTTAATATCTTTAAATATTAACTAAAATTATAGTTAAAAAGAATTGGAAAATTTTAATACCAAAGAAAGAATCTCCTTTAATACCAAATGTTGGTCAAGGTGAGTATCTCAAGAGTGGGGGTTAATTGAGTACCCAATAAAATTTCTATTAAAAATGTTTTAATTTGAAATCCTCTAGTTAATTTAAAATAGTCCAACTAATAAATATAGCATATCATTACAAGTTCTAATATTTCAAAAGGTTTCTTACAGATTGATTAGTTATTAGGTAAAAAATATACAATATTACTTAGTCCTTTGAAATCAATTTACTTAATTAAAATATTATAAAAACACTAATAAATATTAACTATAAAAGTACTAATTTTTGTTTGATTAAAATAGTTTTGGTTTTAAAAGTAGAAATAAAGTAAAAAAACACAAATTTGAAATTTGAAATAAGAGGTTCGGTCTCAAGTTGAGACATAGTCCTCTCCACTTAGTGATCACCTACCACCAAGCAGTTTATATAAAATAAACAAGTTTATCCACAACTTGGATTGAGTTTTAAAATAGTTTACAAACTTTCTAGGTCACACACAATCACTTCCACTATTATCCATGGGAGTACAAACAAACAGGTTGCATAGGGACCTCTACCACTTTTTTCTATGGGATTACAGGTGTAAGAAGAATAAAGAGAAGATATCAAGTATCTTTCATCTCATATTAGGAGACAATATGCATGTGATAAAATAGGTTATGCACAAAAACTACTCAATATGTATGAATAAATAAATAGAACTGAGAAATCTAAAAGTGTGGGGATAGAAATGCTCAGTTTGTTGTAGTGCAGCTCATGACTCCTTGATTTGATTCACGGTAAAGCTCAAGTCGGGTTCTCTTGAAATATTCATAAGAATAGAGTGTCACAGACTCTTGTTCTTGAATTGAGGAAAGTATTAGATTCATTTGAGCTTTTTTACTTCCTTAGTCAAGTGATTTCAGGATGTAGCATTTCAACTCTTTAGCTCTATGTGAGTTTTATAAGCACGAGCTCTCATCTTATTATCTATCTACTTCACATGAGTATTCGCTTATTCTTATTTTTTATTAGCTCTATTAGGAATATATGGATCCTCTCTACTTCCTCATATTGCATGTATGATATCCTTTTCAATGAATTATGTCAAGCATTTTAGAGATAATCAGTAAAATATGAATCAGCATTAACTTCAAAAATATAGTCATTATAAAATATTTAAATGAAAAATGTTAAGTTTAGAAATAGTGGTGGTGAGTCCTATAATGGTGACTCAATAATGGTGGTGTCTCGGAGTATGGAGGAATCTTGTTATAGTGGTGTCTTAGGATGATGGTGTCTCTTCTTGGTGGTATGAATCTAGAGGTGTACTATATTTAGCCAAAATTTCATTTTTGGCTATTAATGTCTTGTCTGATAATAGGTCAATCTGGTGGTGTCTCACACCTTTCGAAATTTACATACAGGTGGTATGACATCCTAATGGTGAGATATCTTGGTGGTGTCTCAGATTTAGCAAAAAAAATTGCTGACAGTGTTTCATGAACAACTAGTGACTCATAAGTGACAGTGTTAGTCTCAACGGTGTGTCAGCTTGGCAGTGAGTCGGTCTTGATGGTGACTCATCCTTAGCAGTGTCTCAATTTCAATGGTGACTTATACTTAGGAAATTTTATCATTTTTATTATATTATGAAACACTTACAAAAAACATGAAACTCATTAATATCATTAGAATCATGATTTTGTGATCATTAAAAAAAATAGGTCAACAAACTTCTTAAAAGGTAATAGAATCTCTACCGTATATCATGGAATCCTTTAAATAATTAAATTAATCATTGAGGTATGTTAAAATTATAATATCCTGGTATGTTATCTAAGTAGGGAAAGACTTTATTATAATCATAAATATGAACATGATCAGAGGAAATAGGGGTCATATTAAAGGTAAAATGCCTCATATTCTTATACAAATGACCAAGAAGGGACTCGGACATATACAAATGTGCAAGTTTAATCCATATTTCCTTAGTATTATTTTCATGAATGGATTTTCATAATAATTTATCTCATAAGGTTAACACCAACATACAATGGGATTTCTCATAAATTTTAGGGTCAACATCAACATAGGTGGTGGAAGACTATCCAATGGTGGACACATTCAAAATAAGCTTCTTGGGACCTAAGAGAGTGTCTATGAGTCCACTTTGGACAAGTATCCCTCTCTTTTTAACTCTCCACAAATTAAAGTCACTTTCACCATTGAACTTATCAACTTCTAACTTAACTGAAAATTCCATTAATCCTAATTACTAGATATAATACCAATTTTTGGGGTGGAGGATAGCCCAAACAGCATGAACCTCCATCGATGAGATCAAATAAGGAAATATCAAGAAAGAAAAGTGATTCAGGATAAAGAGGAAAATATAAATTAGAAGTGAGTAAAAATAACAAAAAATAAGAATCATAAATAAATGCGGGAAATTAAACAACTAAAATTGTGTACATGCTTTGAAACTCATTGGTCCTATGTTAATTCCAAGAACACCATCACCACAGTCTATTATTATACAAAACAAAAGAATAATAGGAATAAAAATAGAGGATAAATAATAGAGAAAAATGCATGTGAACCATAAAAAAATCCATGCATGAGACCGTTGTCACTCCAGGGACTCTCAATGAACCTGATTCTAAGGATAGTAACATAAACCCCCAATTAGTATGGACTCACAGATACCATCCAACACAAACCAAAATAAATAAAGAAGAAACATAGTACAACTCGAAGAAAATAAATAAATACAGCCTTACGGGCTTAGTTATACACCAATAACCTAAGTGATACTCATCAAAGAAGATGATTGATGCTTATAGGGATGAAAATTCTTGAAATAGGATGTGGAGAATAATAGGGTTTGTAAGAATAAAGATATCTATCGAAATAGGACACCATAGTAGGGGATATGGAATGGAGTTTCCAGCAGTCCTCTCTCTCAAGATCTCCCACTTTTCACTGGAACTGGAATAATTCCAAAATAACATCAAAAGATCCATGAATCACTAACATATCAAATGGAATTCACATGAGTAAGTTAAATTATGGTCCATAATAAAGACCAAGTATAGTAGGTAGCATCCGTCATAACATCTGAGGTGAGACATGAGTATGGTGTAGGGAGAGTGAGGTAGATAGTAAGGAAGACTAGCATAAAAACTTCAAACATATTTGGAAATCATGTAGAAATAGTGGAGAGGTTGGGTGACATGTGATATGGATCAACTGTAAATGTAGAGTCTGAAAAACACACCAATGAAACACAAAACCAACATAGCACCAACTTCCGATTAGGGGGTAATCAATGGCTAGAAACACACTCTAAAATAAAAATGAGATCAAGACACATAACCAAGCCAGAACTAAGCACCCAGCTCAGTAAGTTCCCCTCAAAATCCCAAATGAGATCCCACAAGGAATCAAACTGCATAACAAATGACATTTTTCAAATAGGCCAGTGATTATCCAACTTTTATTCATGCAGTCTTAAATAAGGATCAGTACAACATGTATCAACTCATAAATATTTCATATGATCAAGATAGGTTTATTTTTAAGGATTCTACTTCAGGATCCTTTTCTATCAGTGCTTACAGATTGGTGATTCGGGAATCTCATATCATGGATACATGGGGCTAAATCCTCTGGTGCAAAGAACTCTCACTAAAATATAATTTTCTAATTTGGCATATATGTAACCATGAGATCCCCACTAATGAGGATGTGTGCTAGAAATGGGTCTATATAGTTTCTAAATTATCCTACTTCCAATATTCGAGTGTTGAGATGACATCCCATTTATTCTTTGAGAGTGAATGGGAAAACATGTTTTGGCCAGTAGTGGGTGATTTTACTAGCTTTTTTCCCCATATCATCTTGTAAATAACTTTATTTAGAGTTGGTTCCAAGGATTGGAAATAAATTCCATAGAGGATAATGAAAGAACCATAATCCTTTTAGTTGGGTGTTGGTGCATTTGGTAAGCAAGGAACAAAGTGTGGCACGAAAGTATCTCCTACTCAAAGGTATCCCTAGTCACCCAGACTAGGTGGATGATCTCCAAACTGGGTGTTATTCTAAAAAAGTGGGAAGAGGACCCCTCGATGGGATAGGTGCTAAGGTACAAAAACCAACATGTAGGTTGTAGAGATCACCCCCAGAGTCGGTGGATCTGTTGTAACCCCCTATCGATGGGTTGAAATTAAACACTAATGGATCTTGTGTAAATGGAACTGTGAGAGGGGGAAGGGTTGTTCAGAATCCAAGAGGTAATGTGGTTGTATCTTTCAGTGTAAAATTCACTAAAAGTGAATCCTTATAGGTGGAGGCTTAGTCCTTACTCAAAGGTCTTCATTACTATTTTTCTAAGAAAATCTCTCACTCAACCATTGAAACATATTATAATATTATCTATATCTATCTAAAAGACCAAAGAACCACTCCTTGGAGCATATATTATCATATCTAGAGGTGAAAAAATCTTATAAAATACATTACCATCTTACATCACACTTAGAGAGAGAGAAACAAGGTGGGCGACTACTTGCATCAAGTTACACTCATGATACTAATTTTATTTCTTTCTCCAGCATGGGTTCCTTACCCCTAGAGTGTGTGAGTATCATTATAGGAGACACCTGTGGCTCTATTACTTCATACCTCCATGATCTTCTATCCCCATACCTAGTTTTTTGGGTTCTCCCTTTCTTAGTCTTTGTACTATTGTTCTTTTCCTCTGAATAAAATTCAAAAAAAATTGTTTTTATATGCACACACACATATTTAAATAAAATGTTTTTTGTTTGTAACACCTCAACCATAATCACTGGGTTTGAGCCAATGTTCCACATACCTTATGCACGCCTCCCCATATGAAAGAGGATATTAAATAGTGGTGAGGGTCTAAAGTGACATGAGGATACTATACCCTCGATAATCACATCTATCACTAGAATATATCAATATAAAATAAGATTATTAAACATCAAAGTGGTATATAATATGAATAAATGAAATAAAAAATGTCAGGTCATGTCATACTTATAATAAACCAAGGACCTCTAAAGTGATAGGTCAACACAATATAAGAAAAAAATAGGAAAAATAAATACACCTTGGAAAACTTTGAAGATTTTCTTTGTACCGCCTCTGAACCCCATGCTCCATCACCTCATATCCCTATTATTGGGCCCTTTACCTTTCTAGATCTATGATCATGAAGTCTAAATACACATAGATATTCCTATATAGGGTGTGAGTATAACCCAGTAGGACACCACCAATGTGTCCTTATCATAAGTATACATGTATAGAATATGTATGCCATGATAATAAGAAGGTGATCAATAAAGAAACAATCAAACATGTGTCGAGGATTTGTGAACTAACCAATCTACCACAAACCCTGACCATACCTGATTAGGATCCATGTTGGAAGGAAGATCATAATTGAGGTTGTGAATTGGGTTTGACTGTAAGGTCCCCTCAAGTATCTCTATGTAGCCACAATTCTAATGAGTCTTGTTTCGGGACACAAGGTTTTCAATATTTGTCTTTAACATGGGTCAAGTAACATGGTCATCATACCCCACCACTACATCAGTCAAGTACACATTTTCATCATATCCTAGCCCTTCCTCAGGTCAAGCTATAAGGTTTTTATACCCCTACCCTGTGTCTCAGCCTATCATCGTTATTGTCGCATGTCGCACATGCTCCCCCTCTAAGAGATAACTAAGTCACAATTTTCCACCTATCATTTTCTACCAAAATCAAATTATTTAAAGGCCATACATCCATACACAACAAGGAATAACATATGCACAGTATAGAAAATCAATCATGAGTGTCAATATCCACACACACTCATGTGATCAACATCGAGCATGGGTATTATGGGCTACACACACACATGTGATCAAACTCAAGCATGGGTCACAAAGAACACAGGCACATGCCATCATATCATAACAATAATAAAAGTCAAGGGCCTAATATGGTAATGACTTCCTACCTCAATAATGTTAATGTCAATGTCAATATTTTCTAAGATTCGATACCCAAATCATGCCTGCACACTAATGAGATCAATCCCACATGACAAGGATCCTTATAACCAATATTAATTCATCAAAAAAGATGTTCTAGAACAAGATTAAGGAAGGAGGTGGAGACATAGGCATAGATATGTGATTTATCCTAAGATAATGTATGTAATCCAATTAGAATAGAAGATGAACTCACTTAGATTCACCAATAGGTGATCCTCCAATGTTGGGGATGAAACCAAAGGTTTTGGGGCTAGAAGAGCTCTTGAAGGTTCCTTGGAGTCTCCAAAGGTTTGAGAGGAAATGTTGAGAGAATTATAGCTTCAAGGGGCCTTAAAAAGTTCTAATAAATCTAGAAAAAAAGAGTCACAACATAGTATATAGGGCTATTCCATAATGGGTCCCAAAAAAACAAGGATTATAGCACATGGGAGATATCCATGTTGTAGTGATACCTAGTCAAAAGAATGTTTGGAATCCTCATCATGGTAAATGGAGAGATCCTACAAACTAGAGAAAAGGATTATGCTGTAATGGTCATCACTACACTGTATCCTTTGGGCCCTCACAAGGACATTATGCCACAACCAGCCTACACTATGCAATACTACCAAATTTAGTAGAAATTCATAAACTCCGCCTTGAAGCCACCACACCATAGTTGATGATCTATGTCATAGCTATGACAAAAGAGGTAAAATAACCAAAACTAATCGTTATGCCACAATTCTCCAACCACACCACATTCAAATACTCTATAACAAAAAACCAGTACCACACCATAAAAATTAATTCCACCTAAAAATATAGATTAACTCCCCATTTATCCTCTAAAACTAACATTAGGATATTTATTAAAATTTTATGTTGTTATAATTCTCCCCCTCTAACAACTTATCATCCTTGATAAGTGCCTCTAGGACTCCTACCCAAACAACTCAGGTCATTGGGCCTGAACATAAGAATCTCACTCCCATATCTTGGATTAGTCCACGAAGATATAGGACTCTAACAAGTGTCACCGTCTTTCCTCATAAAAATTTATCACTCTAGTCTATGATTCACATCAGGTTCTCCAAAAATGACGTGTCAGACTCTATCTCAATGTCCTCACAGTCGATCACATGTGCAGGATTGGGAATGTACCTCCAAAGTTGAGACACATAGAACACATAATGTATACCTCAATATCATAGAGGAATATCTAGATGTTAAAACATCTTCCTTATATTATTGGTGATGTCAAATGGTCCAGAAAACCTCATTGCTAACTTCTTTTTCTTATATAATCGTCAACGTGCTAGTCGAGGAGTCACCTATAAGAAAACTCATTCATCCACAACGAACTCCAAAGGTCACCTCCACCTGTTGAAAAATGATCATTGTCTATTTTGAGTAGTTATTAACTACCCCTGGATCAACTAAACTCTCTCGAAGGTCTTATATACCATGATAAACCCCATAACTACTACCTCACCCACCTCGTGTTACTATAGAGATGAACAACATGGATGACCATAAAGATCCTCATAAGGTGTCATCTGAAATAAATCTTGGAAGTTTTTGTTGTATGAAAACTCAACCAATGCTATGTGATCATCCAAAGATCCACTAAAGTCTAGTATGAATTCCCATTGTATGTCCTCTAAAATCCAGATCATCCTCTATAACCATCCATCAGTCTGCAGATGATATGTTGTACTCAGTATCATATAGGTACCCAAATCCTTATATAATTCATGCCAAACCCATGAAATAAAACACACATATTTTTTTGATATAATTATAAAATGATCTCCATGAAGTTGTACAATCTTTTATATATACATCTTTCCCAACTCATCCACTAAAAGTGCCACTTGAATCGGTAATAAATGATCCACTTTCATCAATTGATCAACTATCACCCAAAAAACAATAAAAATCCTCTGGGTCCTAGGTAACCCCATCAAAAATTCCTTCATCACATCATCCCTCTTCCATATATGAACCAAAATTGGATGAAGCAAACCACCAAGATGTTGATGCTCAATCTTTATCCTCTGGTGGGTAAGGAATTGCAAAAAAAACCGGCGATGTCTCTCTTCATACTTGGACACCAAAACCGATGTCATATGTCATGGTACATCTTTTTGGGTCATGGATTCACTACCAATTTTGAAGCATGAGAGTTTTTCATTAGCTCCTCTCTCATGAAAATTGTCACTAAAACCCTCTTCTGAATGTAAATCACACCATCATAATCTATAGTCCACTCGAGGAGTATATCGTCCCCATCCATGCTCCCCACATCACTATGAACTAGAGATCTAACTCTTGGATATCCTTTAAATGGTCCATTAAATAAGATGTGATAACCAAAGTAACACATTTCATAACTTCATGATCCTCATATGCATCCACTAGACACTCATCCATCAAACTCATCAGACTCCATTCCTCCTGTGAAGATTTATCACCAAGCTCCCACATCTCTAATGTTTTCCTTCCAAGATCATATGTAATGACATTACCTTTCTACAAAGCATATTCCATCTCAAAGTTGAATGTATGTAGATACTCCACCCAATGCCTATAACTCATATTGAGATACTATTGAGATAAGATGTATCGCAAGATCTTATGGTCATTTTAGAAGATAAACCTCTCACCTAAGAGATAATGTCTCCAAAACTTCAGATCATGAAAAATAGATTCTAACTCTAAGTCATGTGTTATGTATTTTCTATTATGACATCACAACTAAAATGACCCATAAACAACTACCTACTCCCTCTATATCAACACATATCTCAAATTAATGCTTGGTTCATAATAGTGCACTATGTATCTGATCCAAGGCTCTGAAAGAATCAAAACTAGAGTTTTTTTCAATCTTCTCTTTATCTCTAGGAAGGCATATTCACACTAATCAGGCAACTCAATATTCACACCATTTTTTGTAATCTCCATCATTGGTTATACCAAATGGAAGAAGTCTTAGATAAATAATTGATAATACCCTATAACAATAAAGAAGCTCTTAATATCAAACACATTCCTGGGATGTTTCCAAGCCATAACAACCTTTACCTTATCTACTTACACTAAAATCCCTGCCTATAAAACTGCATGCCCAAGGAACCACACATCTAGAATTCAGAAGTAACACTGTGATAGTTTTTTATAAATTCATTATGCTTGAAGTGTACTCAATACAATATCAAGGTTCCTATCATGCATGTTTAAAGTCCCCAAATATATCAGGATTAGATCCATGAATACAATGATGAAAGAATCGATATATGGATGGAAAATCTTGTTCATGAGAGCCATAAACACTGGTAGAGAATTTTTCAAACCATTTTTGATGGTATCCTGAATGAAGATCAATCTTGGAAAACCATTGGTATCCTAATAACTGATCAAACATATCATAAATCTTGGGTAAAGGGTACATGTTCTTCATTGTTACCTAATTTAGATTATTCTAGTCCAAATAAAGTTGTATAATACCATCTTCCTTCTTGTCAGAAAATAGCAGAGCACCCCAATGATATGTTCTTAGTTTGATAAATCCATTCACCTCCAAATCCTCTATTTGTACCTTCAACTCTCTCGACTTAGCTGGTTCCATATGATTAGGATGAATTGATATTGGTTTCACCCCAAACATAAGCTCAATCTCAAATGAAATTCATATATCTAGAGGAAAACCTAAGAAGTAATCTATGAAAACATACTAATAGCAATCCACCAATGGAGGAAAGATAGAGGGAGACATTGCTGAATCTACTGAAAGAGTACATACGCCAGATAGATCTAATATTATTCAGGTTTATTCCCATCCCAGCATCTCCAACATCCCACTCACTGGTCAACATGAACCACCCTTATTTAAGCATGGTGAAAGATACACATTTTTTATAATAGTCAATATGTGCTTGATAACTGGTCAACTAGTTAATCCCAACTATTACATCAAAACTAGTCATCTCTAAGATCATGAATTCATAAAAATTTCTATATCTAGAAACAACCACAAGACATTCATTACATATCTAGAGATGGTCTACTTTCTTTCCCAAGGGTGTATCAAGAGAGAGTGACCTAGAAGATAACTTAACTGGTAAATCTAGTCCAATAATGACTTGGGAAGATATAAAAGAATGAGAAGATCTTGTATCAAACAAATTAGTAGATAGTGTAGAGGTAATCAAGATCATACCTATAACTATAGAGGTTCCCTCTCTACTACTATGTGGAACTAGATGTATTGCATACACTCTTCCTATCTCATCTTTATGGTTCTTCCCCTAACGTGCATAACTCTCCTAGGTTACTGAAGTTTTCAATGCCTAGGACTACATCTGAGGCCCCCTGTCAGATCCCTAGGTCACAGCCCACATCTTCCATGCACCCCTATAAGAGCCTCTATGTAACTTCCTTGAACAAAATTGTTGAAGATGTCCCATATTACCATATCCATGATACTCGATCTAAGGTCTTAGAAAAAATTTATGATTATTTACATAGTTGAAACATTGGGGACCTGTACCACCCACATAGGGAGTATAAGAAGTCCTAATATAATCAACCTATCTTCTATCTTGCTGCACTTCCTCATTATTCATATTCTTACTACCAAAAAATACACTCACTATAGTACTAGGAAGTCTGGTTGTTGGTGAAATATAAGCTGGAAGAAAACTAGCAAGCGTATCTTCCTATAGCACATTCTCAAAATTTAGGTCCTTATGAATCACATTAGAATAAGTTGTCAAGTCAAAGTCCCTAACTCAATGTCTAACCTTTAAACAAAGTCTGATCCTAAATTTCTTATCCTTCTATGCCACATTCCCATCCAAAAGAGGATAAAATCATGGAAACTCCATAAAATGAGTTGATTAAGAAGAAAATAACATTGTCCCCTACTTAAGCTCCATAAACTCCCAAGTTATTTCTAGATCCATGGTGTCAAGAAATAAATCCTTGAAGAACAAGTCCTTGAAAGCCCCCCCCCCCACCACCACAAGTAAGATTTTCACACATACATGTTTGTCCCATGACACCCCACCACCTCCTGGAGGCCTCATAAAGCATAAAGTAATACAACTTATGAGCCTCCACCAATTCAAATTTTCCCTCGATGATGTAAATCTAGTCCTTGGTATCCTAAGGACCACCAGTGCCTTGGAATACTAGCGGATACTAGAGTTAAAAATAGCAGGCATAGTCAACCATTATACCTTGTTCCCCTCTACCATGATAAGATTAAATTTTGTAAGACTCAGTGTTGGGGTGATTTTACCACCCGAACTACCAGATTAGGTTTAAGAGAATTCTCAATAGAATCCTCCTACATGGCCTATGGTGGAACTGGAACATTCTCCCTAGTATAAGCATTCTGGCATCTCTGAGGTGGTATTTTTTCTGAAATCCCAAACAATCATTTTGAATTCCCATAACACTTTATTAAAAGAAAAACTTAAGTAGTTTCAAGGCACACATATGGGGTTTCTACTAGAAGAATTATCCTAGGAGGTACCCGCACACATGGTATAACCCTCCCATTTCTACCCAAGGCTCAAACCTAATCCTCTATACCTGCATATTAGTCACGATCATATATATATCATAACAGAATGCCCATATTTAACTAACTAATTCCAACACAGATATATCACAAAATTTGAGAACACATATATATCATAAAACAACGCAAGAATCAATGCATTTAATTAAGAACTACTATGTAGCACACAATAGGTGTATATATGACATGTGATCCTACATGTCTATTCATAATGCATGAATGCACCTGAATCCCATAAAATTGTAATAACAATATCATCTACAATAACTTGGAGTTCTATTACACATAAAGCTGGCCAGGCATATGGAAACTCCTCTATTCGAATTCCACACAACCTATCTTCTTTTTACTATAACCTCAAAAGAAAAGAAATGAAACCTTAGGGCCTTTGTTACCATTTTGTAACACCCCAACCTAAATCATTGGGCCCAGACTAATGTGTTACATACCTCATTAACACCTCCTCATATGCAAGAGGTTGTGGACTAGTGGCAAGGGTTTAGAGTGACATGGAGAGACTATACCCTCAGTAATTATAGATATCACTAGAATATATAAATATAAAATAAGACAAATAAATAACACAATGGGAGATAACATGAATAAAAGTTATAATAGAATTCATGTCAGTTCATACAAATAATAAACCAAGGACCCCCAAAGTCTCAGTTCATCTAGAGTATAAGATTAATAAGACAAATAAATAAATACATTATGACAAAACTACAAAATTTGTCCCATTACCACATCCAAAACCCATGATATGTCACATCATATCCCTATCATTGGGCCCTTTTACTTTATGGATCCCTAATCCTAAAGTCTACAAAAGCATCGATATGTCTATGCAAGGTGTGATTATAACCCAATAGGACACCATTAATGCATCCTTGTCATAAGTTCACATTCATAAGAGATTAATTCATTTATAACAAGGAAGTAAACACTCAAGAAACAATCAATCATGTGTTGAGAGATAGTTCACTAACCAAGATTCCATGAACCCCATCCATAGCTACTTCGGCTCCATGCTATAAGTAAAATCAAAATGGATGTTGGGAACTCAGGTTGACTATAAGGTTGCCACATGTATATATAAGTAGTCACAAACCTATCAAGTTTCAAGTTGGGACACAAGGTTATCAAGCCTCATATCTAGCATGGGTCAGGCTACATGGTCTTCATAACATTCCTCTACATCAGTTCAGGCCACAATGGCATCATATCCCAGCACTGCCTCTGGTCAGGTCACAAGGTTGTTGTACCCCTACCCAATGTCTTGATCCATATTCTTCATTATCGCATGTCACACATGCTCCCCTCTAAGAAATATATAAGACATGATAGCACACCTATCATTTGTGACCATAATAAAATCATTCAAAGGTCATACATCCATACACAACATGTCATAACACATATAGGTACAATATAGAAAATAAAGCATGAGTATCTATAATCACACACACACACACATGTGATCAACATCAAACATGGGTATCAAGGGCTACACATGAACACACATGCAATCAAACTCAAGCATGAGACTCAAAGAACATAAGAACATACCATTATATCATGATAACAATCAAAACAAAGGGCCCAAGATGGTAGGTGAAGGTTTCAGGCACAATAGAAGCACCTTTATAGCATGGACAACTTGGCTTATTGTCTTATTTTATGGATAATAATTTATACACATGAAAAATAACATCATGTATAATAAAATAAATAGATTACTTGACCATAGAAAACATTGGAACTTGAAGGAGGAGGATCTTCACATGTAATTTATAATCAATTTAATATACATATATATATTTACCTCAACTTGTAATTCCTATTTTTTGATGATTTGGTTGACTAGATCTCATCGTACCATCATTGAACTATAGGATCAAAGTGTACAATATCTATAGAGGTGATCCACACATGCACCAAAAACTCTGAAAATCACCATAGAATTTTTAAGTGATAACATTTCCAATCCTGATCGCTTGTGTTGTTCGTGGTTGATCACACTAGTATTCTTCTAGAGGGAGGAAGAACTCTTGATGTTCTCTTTATGGATTGAGAGAGGAGGAAGAGAGAGAATGATCTAGATCTCTAGATCTATCTCTAGGTCTTGAGAGAATCTATCTCTATCCATTGTGTAAAATAAGAGTCATTATAGAAATTGATATAATTAGATATTTATTATGGAGGGTTTAGGGTTGGTAAATTGCACACAAGCCCTATCCCACTTTATAATTCTTATTTAACCCAATATACAAAAAAATAACAACAATCATCATCATCGTCATCATTTGACATGTGAAACACTTTAATAATATAAATAAATGTCATTTATACTGATTCTAATTGGACCATTAAGATCTTACCGCTTTCCCTCGATGAAATTTACTGATCCTTGAATAATGACTATTTATTTAATAAATAAATAACACTACATTATTTTTTGATGAATAAAATAAATATTATATTTTATATACCTCAAAAATAATTATTTATTATTATTTAATTCACTTATTATTTCGAATAACTTGTGATTAAATCATAGCAATCAACCAAACCTGAATAAATATTATTTATTCTAACTTGTTAAAATCATTACTTGAATTTAACTGAGATTGCAAATACACTTAGTGTGTGGACCTCTAGGACTCTTTCTCATTGGTATTAAGTATATCTACCTAAAGTTGAATATTAGCATCTTGAAAAATGATAAGGAACCCATATATAAATAAGATAATGTTACAACAACATTTAACCTCCTACGAACTCTTTTTGTTTAATATAATCCATTTGTCATGATATCTCAAATAAAGAAGTTTTCATGTTGATTCCATCGACCAATGTGCTCAATGTATCTTTATTTTACATTATAGAAATGAAATTTTCTAATGAACACCATAGAAATGGTTTATCCAGATAGTTAAATTTAATCAAAGGGTATAAGATATCAACTTTCATCAAATGATATAAGGGATAAATCTTTTCTTTCATTATCTATTAATGCAATATCACTCATGATGCAGCCAACATATCCTACCTCACTGTGAGTATATTTCCTCACAATTTTCATCAATACATCAAAGTACATGAGTCGTGATATTCATTAATGATAATATTAGAGTCTAAGGATCAATATACACATCAATTGATAAGAAAATCTAATAACACATGGAAATGTGGATTTCCTATCTTCCAACCATAGAAAAATATTCAAGAATAATATCGTAGAACCTCCTGGTTCTCATCATAGTGGGGAACTACCATGACCTTTCAGTGTGATATATATTATTAGGACATTATCAAATGAAAATGTCATATAGAGAAAAAATAATGATGTGATAAGTAACCTCGTTAATAATGAAAACATATAATCATGCACTAAGAAAGTTTTTTTAGGGTACAAACTCCAACAGAATCCCAATTTCACTAGAGAAAATTAACAACAAATTTTAGTCCACTAGCACTCACATGATATTCATGCCTCTACTGAGATAGATCCTTCATCAAGGGGTCTACAGCATTTTCCTCCATGGATACTCTACTAACCACAAATTCACCTCATTGAGAAAAATAACTCATGAGACGAAGCTTAGAAATTATTTCTTTATCCTTTGATGTGACCTTGACTCTTTGGAAAGGGTCACCATTATAGCGTTATCATAGTAAACTGTGATAGGGTTTTTACTTCTAGACGCCACATCACACACACACCAATAATTTTTTGATTTTATAAAATAAATCACTTTGAGGAAAAGTGAGAACCATTAAACAGGCCAAGCCACCACAAGAAACCATTGACGGGATGGGTAAAGAACACTATCTAGTACAAACCCACCCAAAACACACCACAAAATAACCCCTAAAAACAGCATCCAAAACCAAAAAATCAAAAAACAGGCCAGCCAAGAAACGCTTCTAGGACCAACCCACCCAAACCATCACCCTGCAACACGAACCGATGGATCTCCTCAAATCCAGCCACCTCGAGCAGCACCATGTTTCCTCCAACGCCATCACTGAGGCTGCACGGAACACCAGCGCCATCTATTCCACACAACAGAATCACCAAGGCTGATTCTCCCTTGTCACCAGAACCAGAACGCGGGACGGAAACCGCCGCACCAAACCAACAACCATCAGATCCCCCAATCGCGCCGCCATACCAGAAGCCACCAGAACCACCCAAATCATCAAGGAATACATCGAACCAGACCAAAATTGAGTCTTGCATGATGAATCTAGGTGAAATGGTAGAGGAGACTAGAGAATGGTGGACCCTCGCTGGAGGAATAAACAAGGAACCAGAAAACATTCAGCAACGGGACCCAAAAGTGAAATCAAGACCTGCAAATGAGCTATCGAAGGAGGGAAGAACATGCGAAGGGACGTCGCTGGGCCCGAGCGTTCCTGAGGACACCCTCTGCAACCTCGTAATAACTCGGTAAGAAGACGAAAACCTTGCCTCATTCCAGCCTGTGAAGACCAACCACAAATCTGAGGCGCCAACATAACCGGACCAAAAATGAACGAGGCCGTAGTGGGGGAAAGAAAAGAGACCAGCATGACGGTTTCATCGGAGGAGGGTGAACAACATCGATTGTCATCAGAGCTCCGGAAATCCACGATAGTGCGAGGCAGTCAAAGAACACCACACCGCGCCATCAGCACCGCTCGGACCGACCGTGCGAGGAGGCGAGAAGGGAGAAGGTGAGAAGAGATGAAGGAAGGGAGAGGCAGCGGCTGGAAAACCCTAGACCGCAGAGAAAATTCCCACTGGCTCTCCGCCCCTTATGGGCCCATGCTACCACGCCACATCAATATATTGGGAAAAGTTTTGAATATAAACTACTTCCTTGGATGCATTTGATGTCACAATATACTCATACTCTATTGTAGAATCAATGAAAGCTGGCTTCTTAGAAAATCTTACAAGTCACAGGTTGTTCATTGAGATAAAATACATATCTAGACTGTGACTTCAGGTCATTCTAATCTATCTAAAATCTATCATCCATATAACCCCAGATTACTAGATCTTTATCTACTCCATACACCAGGAACATATCCTTAGTTCACCTCAGATACTTAAGGATGTCCTTAACAACAGTCCAATGTTGTTTACCAAGATATTCTTAATATCTGCCTAATATACTCAAAGCATAGGCAACATCAAGAATTGTATATAACATGGCATGCATGATAGATCCTATCACATAATCATATGGGATCTTACTCATTATATCTCTTTCCTCTTGTGTTTGAGGATTCATTTTCTTAGAAAGATGTATACTATGTGATATTTGAACAAATACCCTCTTAGATTATTCCATAATGAACAACTTTAGTATTTGTTTAACGTATGTACTCTAACTTAATACAATAATCCTCTTAGATATATCACGCATGATATTGATCCCTAGAATTTAGGTTGCTTCTCCTAAGTACTTCAAGGACAATAACTTTCCCAACTATTCCTTAACCTCTTATAAGGCTGGAATCTTATTTTCAATTAGTAATATTTCATCAACATATACTACTATGAACATAATTTTACTCCCACAAGACCGCTTATAAACACATGTCTTTCATTCATTATAAATAAAACCAAATTATTTTATATATTTATAAAACTAAATATTCTATAAATTAGATGCTTTCTCTAATCCATAAATGGATCTCTACAACTTTCATACCTTTTTGGAACTTATTAGAGTCACAAACCCTTCTGGTTATGCCATATACACATCCTCTTGAAGTTTACCATTAAGGAAATTGGTTTTGAAATACATTTTCCAAATCTAAAAGTCATAGAAATATGCTATGGAAAGAAAAATTTAGATGGATTTAAATATGGAAACTGAAGAAAAGGTTTCATCGTAATCAATACCTTGATTTTATTTAAACTCTTTAGAAACTAGTCATGCTTTATAGGTATTTACTTTACCCTCCATGTCTAGTTTTTTATTAAATACACATTTACACTCAACATGATTTACATTAATTAGTAGATCAATCAAAACCCAAAATTGTTTTTTATAAATTGAATACATCTCACAGTTCATGGCTTCTTTCCAAATTTCAGCCTCTAAGCTCTTTATTTTATCCTTGTAGGAGTGAGGATAATTATTTTCAACAAATAATGATTCACCATCATCAATTACTAGAAATTCATATCTCTATGGTCCTCTCACCTCTCTAGTGCTCTTATGTAGTACTTGTGTTTCGAGAACAACTACTTCCAAGGGGTCTTGTGGAATCTGTTCCTATAATATCTATTGTGTATCTTGAGCATCAACTTTATCGAAGTCAATATTGTTCCTACTATCCCCCTTGAGGACATGATCACTCTCAATAAAGACAACATGTATTGTGAAAATTACTTTATTATATGGAGGTTTGTATATATAGTATATCATTGTTTCCTTGGGATACCTTATAAAGAAACACTTCATACCTTAGGGTGATAGTTTGTTATTTTAGTTAATCTTAACAAATGACTCACAATCCCATGCATAGACATGTGAAAAAATGTGTTTATTTTCACTTTATAACTCAAAGGGAATACCATTTTCCAATGTAGTTGGTACTCAATTTAGTAAGTATGATTTCATATGTAATTCATATCCCCAAAAAGGATAATGAAAGGTTTGTGCGACTCATTATTGACCTTACCATGTCTAGTAGTGTATGGTTCCTCCTTTCATTGACACCATTCAAATACCATGTATAAGGTGGAGTGATTTAATATAAAATCCCATACTCCCATATAAATTCAATAAAGTCTTGGTAATATATTCACCACCTCGATCTGATCAAAGTTTCTTTATCTTCTCACCAACCTAATTCTAAACTTCATTCTTGAAATCTATAAACTTCTAAAAGGATTCATACTTATACCTTATCAATTAGATATAACCATACCTTCTCAAGTCATTGGTAAAAGTGATAAAGTATGATAATACACCTCTAGGTTCTACTTGAAAAGGTACACATTCATCAATGTGTAAAAATTCTAGAAGCTCTATGGTGCTTTCAACTTGATTTTCGAATGGTGGTTTTTTCATATTTCCTTGTAAACAAGTGTGACATATTTCAAGTGGTTTAATCTCAAAAGAGTATAAGTAACCATCTTGATAGATCTTTCTCAATCAGTTCTCATTTAAAAAACCAAAACAACGATGCCACAAATGGGTGTTAAATGAGTTGTTCATATTTGTTTTGTTGTCAATTTCCAATATTTAGTTTTTTTATTTAATACATATAAAAATAAATCCATCCATGTCTAAATTATAAATGGATATGAAGTTCTTGGTAACACTAGGAACATAATAGAAATTCTTTAAAAACAAAATTAATCTTGTTGGCAATGTGGGATCGATGGTAGTCTCCAATGGATATATCAGTCATCCTATCTCTGTTGGTGGCCCAAATATCTACATCACCTCTAGAAACCATCTAAAATCTACTTTGTTCCTATATTTGGATATAAATGTGAGAACCACAGGCAGTATCTAATACCTAACTTGTAGATATAGAAAGATTACACTCAATAATAAACACACCTGAAGATTCCCCTTGCTTCTTTAGCTGGGTAAAATTCTTTTTCCAGTGGCCTTAAACATATCGCATCTTGTTCCTTTACTTTCATCTAGATATTCTTTTTATTTGAAATATGATTCTCTAGATCTTTATAATTGTAATGAGTCTTCAGACCCTTTTCCATATTCTTCTTATTCTTATTCACTATAATAATTGTGGTTTTTTCACACCCCGTGTCTTTATAAACTTAGTGAATAATAGTAATAAGTTATGAAAGTGACTTCTTTTTATTGCTCATATTATAATTTAAAATAAAACAAGAGAAGTTTTTAGGTAGTGAGGAAAAAATGAGATCTATGAACAACTCATTGGGAATCTTAAAACCCAAGATGTCTAGGTGATCAATGTAGCTATCCATCTTAAATACATGTGGCCCAGCTGGCACTGACTCTCCAAGCTTGCACATGAATAGTGCATTGAAGATCTCATATCTATCTAATCTCGCTTTCTCTTGATAAAGATCCAAAAGGTGAGAAATGATGTTATGCACATCCATATCCTCATATTAATTTATAAGATCATTAGACATGGAGGATATCATGAAACATTGGACATCTATTTCATCATCCACATGTTTTATATAGAGAGATAATTCTTCCACACTAGGATCTTTGGAAAGCGGTTTAGGAAGTGGGGTTTCCAACATGTATAATTTTCATTTGTGGTGTAGTATAATGTGTAAGAATCTATACCATTACTAGTGAGTCAGGCTAGACATGATAGTAGGCATACAACCAGCTTTGTATAAACAAAAGGAAACAAAATGCCAAAAATATATATCCTTATAAGTATATTTAGAAACGGCTCGATCCTCTTTTCCAAAGCTCCCATCCTAAAAGGAAATCAAACATCCATAGTTGGGTGCTTCCCTTTATCCTTATCTACATCCATGAAATATTATTGGGTACCAAATGGCGATCTGATTAGGGTATGAGTATAAATAAATAGGTCTCCTCCAATAGTGTCTAATGAAAATCTAGTATGCAGGTATAAGATATAACAGTGTACGGTATATAAATAAGGAAAGCTATAAAGTGTAGGTGAACAAGGTAATACCACCTACTCCAGCCTAAGTTGGATTTCTCTTAGCATAAAACCTTTTATTCAACCAAGGACCCAAGTCACATGGGCAAGGTGTCCTATCCGATCCTAAGGAGAAAATACAAGGTAATATCATGATAGAATTGATTGTATTCCAAGGAGAAAATCCAAGTCATGCCATATCTAAGGACATCAAGTCGGATCTTGGGAGATCATCCTAGACTTTCTAATTTTTCAGAAATTCGCAAGTGAATCATTGGCACCTTATCGAGGAATTCACTAATATAATACATTGACCATCTCTCATATAGGATTACCCCTTTTTAATTAGACTCAATTAATCGAGTGGTATCCTATAAGTTTACTTAAGGTATTCCATGTGGGTAATCCAAGATTTTCTCAAGTTGGGCCACACATTTAGCAATATGATCAAGTCCATAGTAGTAATCAAGTATATGTGATAATAAATCATAAATTCAAGTGAAGTATCCATGTCATTTAACAATTCATTAAATTCAATTAAGACATTCCACTAGCAAGTGACAATCAAAACACACCTTAAAGGTTTTTTGGTTAAAAGGAAAGTATGGTGGTCATGGGAATTTAATCAAACACACCCAAGGGGTGGTTAGGATTGTGTTTTTTAACCTCTAATATAGTATAAGGGTCCCATAACAAGTCTGGGTCAAGGTTTAAGTGACCTATTTAAGAAGTTGATCATTTTAGGGGAAATATGAGGAAATTATGGCGTACGACATAATGACACAAATTATAAACATTGATACTTTTAGGGAAAAGTAATATACCACCTACCTAGTCCCCATGGAAGAATCCTCATCTGGTATCGACCTCAGATTTGGGTAGAATGAGATAAATTTTGAAACCAGAAAAAATCCCTAAAAATATAGTATATAATCTCACATGATGATAACACTAATAATGGAGAAAAAAACTGAGGAAAGGAGGTAAAAGAGTGTTGTAATTATCAAGGGTGTTCCAACATGACTGATAAAGAAGGAATTAGAGGTAGGATGAGGGAGATCTACCAAAAACTCCAAAGATGGAGAAGTAGAGCTCCCAATGAGGTGTTGTGTGCAAATAAGGAGAAGAAAAAGGGATAATTAGATTTAAAGGCAACTAGGAAAAAACATTAACTTCCATATTTTTAATAGGGTGCATGATTTGGATGCACAGTTAACCAAACTGTGTGCTAACCATGCACACCTACTATCTAGGAGCACTACACTGCATATGGTTTAGGCACATGGTTATACAACCAATGAGAAAATCATGAGAGATGGACTGACAATAAATTGTAGACTTTTCATGGTTTTCATGCCACCTCTATATGATTTATCAAATTGTACTCCTCGTTTAATGGGATTCATGGTTGAGGTACAAAGTTTATCCAAACCATGTGTTAATTGTGCACCTCATCCTTCTTCCCAAAAAACCATAACTCTAGGCCCCAAACATTTTTGAAAGCTCCCAAAACTTATATCAATACCAAGCGAGCTTTCATTTAGGTAAAACAAGGGGCCTAGAAAAATTAAAAAGGATTTGTACCTAACTAAAGAGTCATGATATTATAAAACTCCCATCCTTAAAAAACTCATCCTCGAGTTACACTTCCTTAGGTGGTTGAGTTTCATCCAAAAATAACTCTAGCCACTAAGCACATATATCAAACTCCCATTCCTATGTATCCTCTTATATATGTTCATGTTTTCATAGCACCTGAACTAGAAGAAATATCCTACCTCGGTGAGTCTTCATGTTATGATAAATAATATAAATTGGATACTCCTCAAAATAAGCATCAGCCTCCAACTCAACTTCCTTAAAATTAAAAAATGTGAGATGGGTCAGAGTAATAATAGTAGAGATTAGAAACATGTAAGACATCATGCATATCCCTATACCATTGAGGATGGTCTATTTGATATACTACTAATCTGAACCTCTCTAAGATCTTGAAAGTTTTGACAAATCTAGGTGATAGCTTACTTTGTCTCTAAATCCATCAATGACCCAATCTAGGTGAGACTCATAAGAAGACCTAATCCATTAATTATACCTAATTTTATGTTTTTTTAACAAGATGTGGTCTCAGTATCATTGTATCCCCTATCTCTAACTAGCATAGAGGTGAATAGTATGGCCTACTGTAGAGTTCCTCATAAAGAGACTTTTAGATAGTCTCTTGGAAATTATTATTATAGGTGAACTCAACATGAGGGGAGTTATTTCCCCAAGATCCTCCAAAATCAAGTACACATGAATGGAACATATCCTTCATTACTTGTATGGTTCACTCAGACTGATTGTCGGTCTATGGGTGGTATGTCATAGTCAGAAGTGCCTATAATCCCAGAGCCTTCTACAACCCCTACTAGAACTGAGAAATGAACTAATCATCCCTATTTGATACAATGGTATGTGGAACCCCATGAAGGTTTATGATCTCTCGTACATAAATTCACCCAATCTTGTCCATTAACAAGGTCTCCCATGTAGATAGGAATTGGGCAACCTTCATCATCTTGTCCACAATCACCCATACAATGTCACTACTTTGGGGTGTCTTCGATGGACCCATCACAAAATACATGGTGACATCATCCCATTTCTATTCTAGGATGGATAATAAACATAAAAGGTCATAAGGCTATTGGAGTTTCCTTTTCACTAACTAATAGGTGGAACACCGAATAATAAAGCATGTGATCTCGTTTTTCATCCCAAGCCACAAATACTAGCAGCGTAAGCCACAATACATCTTTGTGAGTCTGGAATGAACTACCCATTTAGAATGATGATATTATCACATTAGTTCCTATCACATTTCTACAAGAACCCATACATGCCCATGGATATGCAAGATCTCATCCTCGTCAACAACTCAACCAAACATTGGGTTCTCACCAAAAACGTTCTCCCTTAGGACCAAGCCTTCGAGATCTAAAAGTTTACTCCTCTTTAATCGATACATAAGTGATAAAGTCACTGATAAATCTATGAGGATATGTTTCTCATGAAATTCCTGAACTTCCAGGTGCATTTAAGAAAGAATATCCATTAACTATCATTCACTACTAGCTTCCTAAATAGTTTGAGTCCTAGTCCTCCAGTTCAAAGCATCAAAAACTGTATTATATTTCTTTGGAATGTAATCAAGATTGAAGTTGAAATATGGATGATGTTAAATCCATATAAGCTTCTAGATATTCAAATAACATCGATAGAATATGTATTTTAGGATCTTATAGTTTATGTATACCATAAACCATTCCCCCAATAGGTAATGTCTCTAGAAACTCAAGTCATGAACAATATATTCCAAATTGAAGTCATGTTTCGGGTGATTATTCTCATAAGGCCTCAACTGACAAAACCCATACACCACAACTCATTATCTTTTCATCAAAATAGCTCCTATGATGAAACCTTATGTGTTACAATAAACTTTGTATCCTCTTTTAGGATCTAGTAAGATCATGATCGGTGTTGAGGTCAACCTTCCTTTTAACTACTGAAATACCTTCTCATAAGCTTCATAACACATAAAATTTACACCATTTTTTGGTCAAGACTATAATTTGTGCTATAAATCATGATAATTTATAGATGAAATGCTGATAATAGCTAGAAAATCCCAAGAAGTTTCGAGTATCGAAAAAATTCTTGGGTTAGTCATAAGAAATAATGGCCATTACCTTCTCTGGATCCATAGACACTCCTAAATCTAAGATAATGTGACCCAATAAGTAAACTTTATTAATCTATAAATGGAATTTTATGAGATTGACATAGATCTTATGCTTTCTTAGTGTACCCAGTATGATTTCAAGGTGTTTGGAATGATTATGTCTAGTTTAAGAGTGCACTAAGATATCATCCACAAAAATGGCCACAAAGGCATCTAGGTATAGATGGAAAGGCTGATTCATCGAGTCTATAAAGACAATAGGTGCTTGAGTTAGGTTAAATTAAATTACCGAATATTCATATAAGCCATACCTGCTTCGAAAAGATGTGTGTGGTATATCCAAGGGCCTAAATCACACATGATGATAGTACAATATCAAATCAATATTTGAGAATACCATAACTCCTCGGAGTTGGTTGAAGAGATCATATATTTGAGGAAGTGAGTACCGATTCTTAATTGTAAGTTTATTCAACTGTTGGTAATTCACACACAACCTCAGGGTATTATCCACCTTCTTGGTGAAAAAGTATGGGTGAAACCCAAGGAGAAGTATTGGGTCATATAAACTCTTTGTATTCTAGGTCTTCCAACTAACTTTTGAGTTCCTTAAGATCTATTGGATCCATATTTTATAGAGGAATAGATATCATTTCTGCTCCTAGAATAAGCTCGATAGTGAACTCAGCCTTTCTCTCAGGTGGTAGCCTAGAAAATTCATTAGGAAATAAATCTCTGAAACAGTACACCATTGGAGTAATTATAGAATTTTGTACTCCCTGATCATCTAAATAAAGGTTTACAATTTGGTCTGACACTCTGCCCAGCCCATGATGCTCAGGTCTAGATCAAGTTTCCTGGACATTCCATTCTCCCTTATGAACATAGCTACCACCCTCAGGTGATGAGAAATAAACCCTATGATGATAAAAATCAATATAGGCTCAAAACGGTACTAACCAGTCCATCCTAAGAATTATTTCTAAGAATTCCATCATAAGAATAAAGAGGTTCCAGAAGAAATGGTAGCTGCCTATCTCAAGAAGAAACTCCTTGCATCGGCAAACACTCTTTGACTGGGTTCCCAATGGAGTGTCAAGTGACATATCCCCACAAAATTATTTAATATTGAGCCTAAGAATTCCAATTAAAGTATAAAATATAAACAAGTATGAAGCATCTGAGTCAAACAAAGAAAATACTAAAGTCAAGGCTTCTAAGATTATACCTCATATTGTATATGGTTTGACACTCTATTCCTCAGTTGTAAGATGCATTGTATATAACTGGACAGATCCATGACCCTAATCTATAACTTGACCTCCTTGAGAAGGTCTTCTCTATTGGTACTGCATAACCTATGTCTTTCTCCCTTGACCTTGACTACTTCCATAGCCTGAATGACCAATACTACTCCAAATTCATGTCTATCGTGGAGCTATGGATCCTACTCCAAAACTGAGAGTTGGGTAGGTCCTCTCTCACTAGACACAGGTGGAAAGGTACTTTGGAATATCTAGAGATGACCCATTCATCCACATGCTCGACACTCTACTGGGTCTCTACTACACTGGTTCTTCATGTGACCCTACCTTCCACACTGATGGAATACCACATAACCACTAGGATGTACACTCTGTCTAACACTACCCTTGTGATAAGTCTCAAAGTGATTATTCTTACCATCGGATGATGTGCTACTTGGCGTATAAAATGAAATACCATTCCCTGTATCTTTATCTTCCCTCATATTTCACTTGAAGATAGGGGTTTGGTTCACCATCTTAGTGACGATGGTCAGTCGGAAGATGTTCACCAGACATCAGATGGCATACTTCATCCCATCCTCAAATAATCTCACTCTAGAAATCTCATAACCAACAAGATTGGGTGTAAATCACTAGAGTTCATTGAACCGAGATGAGTAATCCATGGCAGTCATAGCACCCTTCTCCAAATGCATGAATTACCTATCTTGATCAGCTCTCAGTATCTCCAGGAAAAATTAATCATAGACACTAGTTTTGAAATCCTTCTAAACCATATCCTGATAATGATCCACCCGATTAAGAATATCTCACCATCGCTTGGTTGATCCAAGAAACATATATGCTATAAGCTTCACCCTCATGTTTGAAGGTGTCTCCAAATGGTCAAAGATCATGAGTATTACCTCTAACCAAGGCTCTGTAGCCTGGGGACCACCTTCCCCTGAGAAGGTAGGTGGATATTATTGTTTAAACTCACTCATCAACTTAGACATAGTTGGTGAAGGTCATAGAGCTCCCTCCATAGATTGTACTAGATATAGAAAACTTTCTCTAAGCTAAGAATTAGTGCCCATTCCAATAACAACAGGTGATATTATAGGAGGTGTCTCAGGTGGAACTACAGGTGGTTCAAGTACCACCACCTCAGAAGCATGTTCATCTCCAACCTCTTGGCACTCAACCTAAGGTCATCATGGATGCATATATCTACAATTCCAAGAACGCACCTTATAACAATATCTGTAAGAAAAAGATATTATAGATAGGAAAACAATAAGGGTGTAATGCCTCACTATAATAGATACTCCAACCCAACTACCCACTTCTAATGTTAGGTAAAAAGATAAGATTTCAAGTTTTACTCATAGAGGTTAGTTATCTAGGGTGTCAATTCCAAGTTATAGAGGAAAATACTCTAAGTTGGAATTGTCATCCCCATTTAATGCCAACCATTTTTGTTTCAAGATTTAAAATTTAGTAAGTCTATATATAATGGTTCAGTTATATATATTTCAATTCCCGAGTTATAAAGATGTAAAATTTATAATTTATAATTAACATTCCATTTAACCACAACCATCTTTTTACATCCGATATTAGAATGTAACAATTATATATATAATGGTTTGGTTATATGAATTTTCATTCCCAATTTATATAAGAATAACAATATAAATTGAAATTGGAAGCCTATTTAACTATACCCACATAAAAGTTTTAGCTTATGTAACTGGGGTTCCATTTCTTAACAATGTTAAAATTGGTTTGATAATGTTTCATCATCAATATATATGGGAAAACACCATTTAGGTAGATGCAGACACTTTATGCAACTATTTTTTTTCTCTTCTTACCCTGTAAGAAGTGTTGGTAATTACTAACATAACAATCAATAAAGGCACAATAAGCAATAAGAAATACAAGCGATAAAATATGCATGTCATGGAATATGTATGACATATAAATCCATGTGTTCTTATAATGATGTATGAGAAAATTATCCCTTATCGTACTGACCCAAGGGTATAAATCCATAAGACATAAGATTGTAAGCATGTGCATCACCCAATAGTGTAAATAGTACAACTATAATAGACAAAGACCATAATGAAAAGTCTTACCCCTAAAAACTTGGTTTTTCCTCATAATTGTGTTAGTTACTCCCAGACACAACTTAATGTCAAGTTTTTACACTTTCTTGTCTCCCGTCCACCAACCCCAAATAGTAAGATAAAGTAAAAGAATCTTTGATACTACTTGATGATGTATCGGGCATGGTTCATAAATAATTGATTGTTCTGGTTGGCCATAAGGTCTCAAGTGCTCCTCCTTATATGCCAAAGACTACTGACTAGTAGTGAGGGTGTATGGTGGTATGGTGGGGGAGACTATACCCTATTTATTAGATTGAAACATAATGGAAATAATAAGGAAATAGAAATAAACAATCCATATAATAAACAACATACATAAGGCAGTAATCAACACTATATAAAGATAATGTCATGATAATACAAAAAAGTGAGTCAGTTGGACATGTTAGTAGGCATACAATTAGATTTATATAGACAAAAGGAAACAAAATTCTGAAAACAGTTACCCCCATAAGCATCTCAGGAATTGGATCAATCCTCTACTCCCAAGTGCCCACTCTAAAAGGAAATCAAATATCTATAGTTGGGTGCTTCCCTTTATCCTTACCTGCATCCATGAAATCTGCTCGGGTACCAAACGGAAACCTGAATAGGGCGTGAGTAAAACTCATTAGGCCACTATCAATTGTGTATAATGAAAATTCATCCAGTGATTATAATATATAACAATGTATAGTATGTAAACAAGGAAAGCTGTAAAGTGGAGGTAAACTAGGTAATACCACCTACTTTGTCCTAAGCTAGATGTATCTGAGCATAATACCTTTTATTTAGCCAAGGAACCAAGGCACATGGCCAAGTTATCATATCCAATCCTGGGGAGAAAATCCAAGGTAATATTAGGATATAATTTATTGGAGTCCAAGGATATAATCCAAGCCAAACCGTGCCCGATGACATCAAGTTGAATCCTAGGAGCTCATCCTAGGCATTCTAATTTTATAGAAATTCATAGGTGAATCATCAGTGTCATTTCGAGGAATTCACTAATATAATACATTGAATGGATCCAATATGGTGTTACCCCTTTGGAATATACCACAATGAATCAGGTGGCATCCTATGAATTCACTTAGGGCATTCCAAGTTGAGAATCTAAGGATTTCTCAAGGAAGGCCACACCTTTAGTAGTGTGATCAAGTCTATAACAGTAGTCAAGTATATGTGATAATAAATCCTAAGGTCAAGTGAAGTATCAATGCCATTTATCATTTCATTAAATTCAATTAATACATACCATTAGCAAGTAACAAACCAACCATGCCTTAGAGGTGTTTTAGTTAAAAGGAAAGTATGGTGGTCATGGAAATGTGATCAAACACACTCAAGGAGTGGTTTGGAAGTGGTTTGGGTTGAGTTTTTCATCCTCCAACATAGTATAAGGGTCTTATAACAAGTTTAGGTCAAGGTTTGAGTGACCTATTTAAGGAGTTAATTGTTTTAGGGGAAACTCACAGAAAGTTCAGCATATAGCACAACGAAACAAATTTTAAACATCGATAATTTTAGGGAAAAGTAATAGACCACCTACCTATGCCCCGTAGAATATATCTCACCTAGTATCGGCTTTAGATTTGGGCTGGAATGAGAGAAATCAGAAAACCAGAAAAAATCCCTGGAAATAGGGTATATAAGCTTGCATGGAGATAACACCAATGATGGTGAAGAAACCCAAGGAAAGAAGGTAAAGGAGTGTTAGACTTACCGAGGGTGTTCCAACGTGACCAACAACGAAAGAATCAAAGGTCGGATGAGGGAGATCCACCAAAAAACTCCAAATAGGGAGAGGGAGAGCTCCCAATGTGCTTTTGTGTGCAAATGCGGAGAAGGAAAGTGGAGAATCATATTTAAAGGCAATGGTGGAAAAATAGTAATTTTCAGGTTTTTAGTAGGGTGCATGGTTTGGCCACTCAGTTGGACAAACTATGCGCCAACCATGCGTACCTACTGTCTAGGATCACCACACCTCTCATGGTTTAAGCGAATGGTTAGAGAAACCATTCACAAACTTTGTGAGATGGACCTATAATAAATTGCAGACTTTGTATGATTTTTAGGCCTCCTCTGTATGATTTATCAAACTATGCTCCTCCTTTTAAGGGTTGCATGGTTGAGGTGTACGATTTAGCTAAATTGTGTGCTAACCATGCACATCATCCTATTTCTCCAAAAATAGTAACTTTGGGACCCAAACCCTTCTGAAAGCTCTTGGAACCTCTACTACTCCCAAGAGCACTTCCATTTAGGTAAAACAACAAGCTTGAAAAAATTAAAAAGGGTCTATACCTTACTTAAGAGCCAAGATATTACACCTGGAAATTTATATCAATGAGAAGGTTATCCTTCTCTAGTGTGGATCATAGTGATATTGTCAAAGTCGTTTGATTTTACATTTCTACAAATCAAGAGCAGATGATTAGTACTTCTTTGATTATAAAAACAGATTGATAAATTTAAAATTAGATTAAATTTCATTAATCTCCCACAATTTTTTAAAACCTAATAGCCCTCACCACCAGTTTCGAAATATCTTGTTACTTAGATATTCTAGTGGTAAGGATCCATATTCCCCTCTCATAACCAAGACTTGGGCCTAATAAGTTGTTTGAAGGTTTTTAGGTAGGCATAACTTTCCAACTACATTAACTTACAATTCCTTGATCCATTGAGTGGACTCTCCATTCCTGAAATTCTGAATAAAGATTTTCTTAACAATTGTCTCTTAGTTACACCAAGACCTACTTGGACAGTCAACCCTTGATATGGACTAAGTTAAGTCGACCTAAAAATTTAAGCTAAAAATTCCACAGTAATTAAAAGAATCCCAACTTGGATTGATCAAGAACATAAAACTATGAGGTCAAATTTAACTCAAGTAGTATAAGTCTATACCGACTTAATATTTTAGTTTGAGGGATTTTTATCCTTATCTGTAAAAACCCATTTTATCTTATTGCATGCCTTGTAAATATTAAGTGGATTTTACTTAAGTGATTAACCTCATTTGATAAAATTTACACATGATTTGGTTATATTTTATTATATATTGCATGTTTGTTAATTCATTTATTAGTTGATCGTGCAACATCCACAAACATAAATAATTAACAATGTGACTGACAGAAATAAAATACAAGTGACATGATCATGAGATTCTCTAATTTTTAGTTTATCTAGCGGATGATAGACTAACTCTCGACCCTAGCATAAAACACCTTGAACCGTAGCTTGGTTCATGTTGCAGCATTCCACCTTGGCTCTTATGTATAGCCTTGATTGGTTTCGCCTCGACTCCTTGACTTAGATAACCTCCTCTTTCTTGGGAGCTCTATCCTTACATGTACTTTTACTCTCACACATGCCCTTACATAATAAGGAGGAGGGGATAACGCATAAACCATAAATTTTAATTTAACCATAATAAATTAAAAGAAACCAATCATATACACAAGGCTAGTCTAATATCAGGATCATCCACACAACATGCAACGAGCATATATTTGCAATCTAATTATCAATTACTTCGATTCATTCATCAATTAAGATAATGAGCCATGAATTAATCCAATTTATCCAATTTATCTTAATTCCATCCAAATATACTTAACTCACCATCATCCATAATTTTAAACAAATTTAATTTCATTTAAAATTTATGAAGTACACAAGTGTACTTGGAGGAAATAGTGTGTACTCATCTAAATCACCTAGACTTGTAGATTTGGAATTTAACATGGAAATTAATTCAATATATAAATATTAATCCTATGACATGGCATGTATTGTCAACTAAATGATACATGGAACACATGTAAATGGGTTTAATCATATATTTGATTTTTCTACCCATGTTAAATTAAGTACATTGTCAGCAGTAGACTACATGGTGTGTATTGTCTTTTGCCCATGTCTGCAGCACGCACCTAGGGACTGGGCGTGTTGTTTGTTGTGGACAAGTTTGAGGTACCTGACATATTATCCATATTACACGGTGTGTGGCCTCGGAGTTGCATGACATGTTATTCCTTGCGTTGTGTATCTGATACACGACACGCTGGGACACCCATCATGAGAAAACGATGATTACACATTGGGTACAATGGTCACACAACATGTAGTTATTCAAATCGTGCATCAGTCTATTCGAATCTACACGCCGATCCACTTTTATCAGATCTTAGATTTGATTTTATCAGATATGACCCGATATAGTGAGATACAAGCAAGAAACACTAATACACTGCGTGTATTTTGGCAGTACAAGTCGTGTACTCTAGTTTTGTTCAGGTAAAACCTTTGGCACCTCCATGTGGTGTTTTTCATACGTTTCTTCATTTTTTTAATCTTAATTGTTTACTAGTTATGTTAGCAAGAATGAATAAGTGAAGTGACAACAATGTTCGGACATTAAAACGAATCGATTTGAAGTAAAAAATTGCAAACGCATGCAAACAATCAATGAATAATAAATAATTATAAATTAAACATGTGACTGATCTGATATCACTTGAAGGTTCCAGGAACAACCTAAATGCTTTTATGGAATGAACAACTTGGATTTTAGTCTTCATTTGTGGATAATTGTTGTTGCACATGAAAAATAATGTTATGTCCAATGAAAACCAGAGATTACTTGACTAGAGAAAACATCAGAACTATAGGAAGGAAGATCTTCACATGTAATTTATAATTAATTTATGAATATATATAAAATTACCTCAACTCGTAATTCATATTTCATTGATGATCTGGTTGAATAGATCTCATTGTACCATCATTGTGTTATGGAATCCAAGTGCAGAATCCATCTAGCATAGATCCACACATGCACCACAATCTATGAGCATCTTCGTATAATCGTCGGGTGCTAGCACGACTGATCCTAATCACTTGTGTTGTTCATAGATGGTCACAACATAATTCTTCTAGGGGGGACTCATAATGTTCTCTCGATGGCTTGAGAAAGGAGGAAGAGAGATCATGTTTTAGATCTCTAGAGCTCTCTCTAGGGATTGCGAGAGTCTCTCTCTATCCATTGTGCACAATAAGAGTCATCATAGAAAGTGATATAATTAGGTATTTATTATGGCATGTTTAGGCTTGACAAATTGAACACAAGCCCTTTCCTACTTTATAATTCTTAGTTGACTTCATGTCCAAAAATAATGATAATATTATTATTAATCATTGACATGCACAACACTTTAAGAATATAAATAAATATCATTTATATCAATTCCAATCAGACCATTAAGCTCGGTCCGCTTTCCCTCACCGAAATTTACCAATTCTTGAATAATGACTATTTATTTAATAAATAAATATCACTGCATTATTCATTGATAAATATAATAAATATTATATTCATTAAACCTTGCAAATAGATATTTATTATTTAACTCGCTTATTTTTTCGAATAACTTGTGATTAAATCAGGGTGATCAACCAAACCCGAATAAATATTATTTATTCAAACTTGTTAAATTCAATACTTGAATTTAACTGAGATTGTAGACACACTTAGTGTGTGACCATCTAGGTCTTTTTCTCAGTGACATTAGTCATATCTGCCTAAATTCCAAGGTTAGTGTCTAGCAACATGCTAAGACACTTATAAATAAAGAAGTTAATGTCACAACGACATTCAACCTCCTACCAATGCTTTCTGTGTAATATAATCTATTTATCACGATATCTCAAATAAAGTAGTTTGCAAACTGGTGTCATCAATTTATGTGTTCGAGGTCTCTTTTTTTGACTTTCTGGAAATGAACTTGTCCACTGAATGCCATGGCCACAGTTCATCTAGGCAATTCCATTCCATCAAAGGGCATGAGATATCAACTTCCGTCAAAGGATAGAAGGGATAAATCTTTTCTCGCATTATCCATTAATGTAATATCACTCGTGACGCACCCAACGTATCCAACTTCACCACGAGCATATGTCATCATGATTTTCGTCAATACAACTAAGTAAGCAAGTCATGCTATTCATTAATGATAATCTTAAAGTCTAAGGATCGATGCATATGTCCATCAATAGGAACATCCAATAACACATGAAAATGTGGATTTCCTATCATTCATCCATAGAACAATATTCAAGAATGGTGTCGTGGCACCTCTCGGTTCTCATCATAGCAGAGAACTGCCATGACCTTTTAGCGAGACATAAATTCTTAGGACATTATCACATGAAAATTTCATACAGAGGAACAATCATGATGTGGTATATAACTTCATTAATAATGAAAACATGTAATCAAAAACTAAGAAAGTTGGTTCTAGGGAACCAACTCCAATAGTAAGGACTTCCCACCTCAAGAATGTCAGCGTCAATGTTAAGATTTGTCAAGAGTCAATACCCAAATCATGTTGGGTCGGAGAAAAACGGGAATTGATGGCAAGAGGGGGGGTGAATTGCCTTTTAAAAAATTGATTAACAAATTAAAAATCAAAGTAAAGATGCAGCGGAAATAAAGGAGGCAATCACACAAGAAATTGATAACGGAGTTCGGCCAAAAACCCGGCCTACGTCTCCGCTCCCAACTCAACCGTTGAGAGATTCCTACCGCTTGCTTTTCAATGGTTTTAGAAAGAAACCCACTAGGCTTTGAGGTAGCACTAGGACCTATTACAGCTTGCTTTTAGTGGTTTAGCAAGAACCCACTTGCTTTTGATGGTTTAGCAAGAACCCACTATCCTTCTTACAGGTGAAGGATAGCTCACCTATGACACAAGCCTTTTAAAAGGAAAGGCTTGAAGAAACCTCTTCACACCTTAGTGGTGATGTGAAACCCAAAAGAAAGGGAGGATGAGAAAAGGTTGGGGTTTGTAGGCACAAACCCAATTTTAAGCTCAAAATATATAAAACAAGAAAAACCGTGATTGAGGAAGACTTGGGCGCCAAAGTATGATGGAGTTGTTGTAGCGTGCTCTCCCAAGCTTCTTGAGGTGCTCCTTGGATTGGAAATTGGTTGGAGCACTTGAGGATCCTTGAAGGTGGAGCGCCGGAGGTTCGCCAAATGTTCAACAATATGTCCGAGCGCTTGGTATATGATCCGGTTAGTGTCCGGGGCTTCCTCAGCCTTTATTTATAGGCATGGAACCCATTGGGGGCCTTCGGAGCCGTTGGAGAGGCTTAAAGAGCCGTTGGGAGCCAAGTGGGCCAGCCTGGTCAAACTGCAACGGCTAGTTTGACTGGCTCCACCGGCTGGCCGGTACAGACCCACCGGCTGGCCGGTGCTTGAAGAATTTGAGAGATTTCGAGAGTTGGCTCCACCGGCTGACCGGTGGATGGGCCACCGGTTGGCCGGTGGCTTGGCAGTAGCTGTTCTTCTTTTCCAGGAACCACCGGCCGACCGGTGCCAGAGCCACCGGCTGGCCGGTGGGCAGACAGTAGCAACCACTGTTTCATCAGGTTGCCACCGGCTGGCCGGTGGTCAAGCCACCGGCTGACCGGTGGAGCCTGGCAGTGGGCAATGCCTCTGCCAGGTCCACTGGCTGGCCGGTGCTATCACACCGGTTGGCCGGTGGACTGAATTTCAGTCCACTTGATGTCCATTCTTGGGCCAATCCTTTGGCAATCTTTTGTCTATCATCCACAACACTTAAAAACAATGTTAGAAAAAAAATAAGGTGATTGTGATCATGAAAATCAAATAACGAGGGGAACGAGAGGTACAACAATCTCCCCCTATTTTGATGATCACAATCACCAAAACAATTAAAGTAAAATACTGAAATTGAAAGGAAATGCTAAGCATGATGAAAAGGATTCTCCCCCAATAAATCAAGAAATTTCTCCCCCTTTGTGATTATCAAAATAGAATGGGGCATAAAACTTGATTGAGGGAAAAGATTTGAAAAACAAGATTGAGATTTGAAAATCAATTGAGATTTTTGAAATTGAAATGAAAATTTGAATAACAGTTTGAATTGAAAGTTTTGAAATGAAAAACTTGATACCAAGAGTTGAAAAAGAAAGTTTGAATAAAACAAAAAGCTAAAACAAACTTAACTCCCCCTAAATAAAAACAATAAATCACCGGGGAGAGGTAATAAATTTTGGCCCAGAGAGACTCGCCAAAAGGGATTTTTCAATCCAAATTTGTTTCATGGCGGGTCTTCTCCTATAAAATTCATCGGAAAAGAAAATAGACTTTGGTTGGCCGTACCGGGCGTTTTTACAATTACATTCATAAATAAGGTGCCCGGGTTTTTTGCAATAATTACAAAATTTGAATTGGGAGCTCCCCCTTACAAAAATAGTGGGTGCATGGGAGGAGGAGGCTTGGTTGGTATAGCCAAGTCCTTGAGTGGTCCTAGAAATTCGTTGGGAACCTAGGAGATTGTTCAAATTTTGTTCCCCTTGGGTGAACTTAGCTAGGGTCTCCCTTAGGTCTTTGATGGTTGATTCCATGGAATCAACATTTGGAAAATTTTGGATTTTAAGGGACATCTCCTCCTTCTCTTTGAGAAGTTGTTCTTTTTCGGAGGAGAGTTTTTTGAAAGACTTTTTTAAAGCAACAAATTTTGAAGAGAGTTCATGAAAACCATTTTCTAGTTGGTCTCTAGCATGTTGGAGTTCTTCATATGACATGTGATTGAAAGAATTTGAATTTGAAGAACTAGAGGAGGAGGAGTCGGAAGATGTTACCTCATGAAATGCCATTAGGCATTTTGTACCTTGGTCGCTCGAGGAGGAGGAGGAGGAGGATGATGAGGAGGTGTCACTCCATGTCGCCTTGAGGACCTTTTTCTTTCCTTTTTCCTTAGCCCGTTTCTTGTTGAGTGGGCAATCGGGCTTGTAATGGCCCTTCTCGCCGCACCCGTAGCATTTTACCTTGGGCTCGGATCTTGCGGTGGGTTCTTGCTTTCGATGCTTGCGGGATTTCTTCTTCTTGTGCTTCTTCATAAACTTGTGCATTTGGCGGGCGAGATTCTCCATTTCCGAGTCGCCGCTTGATGATGAAGAAGATGAGGAAGATGAGGATGAGGAGGAGCTTACTTCTTTTTGTACCTTGAGGGCGATGTTCTTTGGTGTCTTGATTGGTGTGCCCTCCTTTTGAGCTTGCCTCCTCATCGTGATCTCATAAGTCATGAGAGATCCGATGAGCTCCTCTACCGGCATATTTTTGACGTCCTTAGCTTCTTGGATCGCCGTCACCTTTGGTGCCCATGAGCTCGGAAGGACCCATAGAATCTTCTTGACCATTGCTTCAGCTGAAACATCATCACCAAGAGATTTTCTACCATTGCAAACGTCAGTGAAGCGTGTAAACATTTCAGAAATAGACTCATTTGGATGCATGGAAAAGCTTTCAAAATCTTGTCTATACATGTCTAACCGAGTATCCTTAACTTTGTTAGTGCCCTCATGGGTCACTTCCAATAGTTTCCAAATTTCATGAGATGAGGTGCAAGTGGAAACTCGGTTGAACTCATTTCGGTCAAGGCCGCAATGTAGAGCGTTCATGGCTTTGCCATCAAGCTCAAAGTTTCTAATATCGGCGGGGGTCCATTTGGATTCGTCGGGGGTAGACAAAGTATAACCTTGCATGACAATTTTGTAAATCGGATAACCTATGCTTCTTAAAAAAGTGGTCATGCGGGTTTTCCAATAATTATAGTCGGTTCCATCAAAAAATGGAGCCCGACCCAATGAGTAGCCCTCGGGGGCGAAAGAGGTAGATGCCATCACAATGGATCTTTGAATTTGAAACCTTTTAAGGTATTACTCAAATTACCCCTCTGATACCAATTGTTGGGTCGGAGAAAAACGGGAATTGATGGCAAGAGGGGGGGTGAATTGCCTTTTAAAAAATTGATTAACAAATTAAAAATCAAAGTAAAGATGCAGCGGAAATAAAGGAGGCAATCACACAAGAAATTGATAACGGAGTTCGGCCAAAAACCCGGCCTACGTCTCCGCTCCCAACTCAACCGTTGAGAGATTCCTACCGCTTGCTTTTCAATGGTTTTAGCAAGAAACCCACTAGGCTTTGAGGTAGCACTAGGACCTATTACAGCTTGCTTTTAGTGGTTTAGCAAGAACCCACTTGCTTTTGATGGTTTAGCAAGAACCCACTATCCTTCTTACAGGTGAAGGATAGCTCACCTATGACACAAGCCTTTTAAAAGGAAAGGCTTGAAGAAATCTCTTCACACCTTAGTGGTGATGTGAAACCCAACAGAAAGGGAGGATGAGAAAAGGTTGGGGTTTGTAGGCACAAACCCAATTTTAAGCTCAAAATATATAAAACAAGAAAAACCGTGATTGAGGAAGACTTGGGCGCCAAAGTATGATGGAGTTGTTGTAGCGTGCTCTCCCAAGCTTCTTGAGGTGCTCCTTGGATTGGAAATTGGTTGGAGCACTTGAGGATCCTTGAAGGTGGAGCGCCGGAGGTTCGCCAAATGTTCAACAATATGTCCGAGCGCTTGGTATATGATCCGGTTAGTGTCCGGGGCTTCCTCAGCCTTTATTTATAGGCATGGAACCCATTGGGGGCCTTCGGAGCCGTTGGAGAGGCTTAAAGAGCCGTTGGGAGCCAAGTGGGTCAGCCTGGTCAAACTGCAACGGCTAGTTTGACTGGCTCCACCGGCTGGCCGGTACAGACCCACCGGCTGGCCGGTGCTTGAAGAATTTGGGAGATTTCGAGAGTTGGCTCCACCGGCTGACCGGTGGATGGGCCACCGGTTGGCCGGTGGCTTGGCAGTAGCTGTTCTTCTTTTCCAGGAACCACCGGCCGACCGGTGCCAGAGCCACCGGCTGGCCGGTGGGCAGACAGTAGCAACCACTGTTTCATCAGGTTGCCACCGGCTGGCCGGTGGTCAAGCCACCGGCTGACCGGTGGAGCCTGGCAGTGGGCAATGCCTCTGCCAGGTCCACCGGCTGGCCGGTGCTATCACACCGGTTGGCCGGTGGACTGAATTTCAGTCCACTTGATGTCCATTCTTGGGCCAATCCTTTGGCAATCTTTTGCCTATCATCCACAACACTTAAAAACAATGTTAGACAAAAAATAAGGTGATTGTGATCATGAAAATCAAATAACGAGGAGAACGAGAGGTACAACAAATCATACCCGCACACCAACAAGATCAAGCCTGCATGCCAAGGGTCCTTAGAACAATCACAATTCATCACAAAGTGGTTCTAGAACAATATTCAAGAAGGAGATGATGGCATGGGCTTAAATATGCGATTTAACCCAAGAGAAGGGAAACCAACTAGAATGGAAGAATAACTCATATAGAATCACTGAGAGTTGATCCTCCAACGTCGGGGATGAAATCAAAGGCTTGGTGGCTGAAAGAGCTCTTGAAGATGCCTTAGAGTCGCCCAAAGTTCGAGAGGAAAGGCTGAGAGAATGCTCAGTTCGAGGGCCCTCGAGAATTTATAGGCAAGTTGAGAAAAACAGGTGTCACAATGCAATACATAAGGCTACGCCATAATGGATCCCAAAACAGCAAGGACTACGGCACAAGTGAGATGACCACGCTATAGTGGTGCCTGATCAAAAGCGTGTTCGAAATCCATGTCGTGGTTGACAATAAGATTCTACAAACCAGGGAAAAGGACCATGACGCAATGACAATCACTATGCCACAACCTCTAGGCACTCATAAGGATAGTACGTCGCAACCACCCTTCACATCACAACGGTGCTAGATTTGGTATAATTGCTCAAACTCCAACTTCCAGCCTCAACACCGTTGTTGACGCTCCACACCGCAACTATGCCAAAAGAGGCAGAACCACCAAACCGGCTACTACGCCACAGTGCCCCAACAACACCACAACCACACCTTCCACAATGCAAAACCGACAACATGTTGTAAAACCCAGTTTCCACCTAAAAAAACCAGTTCAACTTCCCCCTTTTTTTCTTCAGAACCAACCCTAGGTCATTTCTTAAAATCTGAGGGTGCAACAGTGTTGAAGTGATAGAAGCCTCCAGTTAAAAAACTAGAGGATACAAGATCGAAACTCGCCACAAATTTTTTTAAATTTTTATATAAGTTATAGCCACGAGGTGTGTCAGACTATAGATTTAGTGTCACGAGTCGCACCGTGATTTTAAGTCTATTGCCACAATCCACTCCCGTAACCCGTAGATATAAGGCTATCACCATAGTTGCGACCCGTGGCGATAGGGTTATCGCCATGATCCGTGCCCATGACCATATCTCACGCTACTGCTACACTAGCAGCCAAAGATCTATGGCCACGTGTAGTACTAGTGGTGATAGACCCCAGGGGCTATTGCCACGACTATAGACTCCACAGGCAAAATGTCTGTGACATTAACCCTTTTTTTTCTAGTAGGGGGTGGCGTGTGTATGTGACACAACTTTTTTTTTACCCAACAACATTTTAAATTTTTTTTAAAATTTTTATGAACGTTAAAACTAGCAATGATAATAGTGCTTTTACCAACTCTAAAACTAATCCTAATAAAAGTTGACTTTTATCACCACTAGTTTTTAACGTTAATAAAAGACATCTCTCTTTCATCAAAACAGATTTTATCAAAGCTTTTAAGAGCACTGATAAATGACATTCTAGTGATGATAAAAACATGTTTTGCAGTAGTGGAAGGATGGTTGAGAGTGTGATGCTAAGAGGAACTCTTGATCGGTCGTGACATATCAAACATCTAGGGCTTTGAGTGGGAGAAGAAGAGTGTTTGTTTTTATTCAAAAAAAATCCACAGCCGTTGTTTAATAACCACAATGGAATAAAATTACATTTCTTTTTGCAAATTTTTGTTGGACCTCTACTAAAAAATTGTTGATAATAACTTATAAAACACCTCTTCTCAAAACATATTTTGGATTTCAATTATTCTTTATTGAATACTATCAGTACTCTCTTGAATTGGAAATAGTTTTCTAAGAGTGCTACAGGTTTCTTGGAAATTCTTGAAATTTCCATATGATATGGAAATGTATGATTTCCAAAGTTATTTATACTATAAAGAAAAAGATTATTTTTTAAGAACTCTTATCAATATTCAAATGATTCCCTTCAGCTTACATTAATTTACAATGGGTCAGCTTACATTAATTTACAATGGGTCCAGGAGTGGGGTACAAAGAAAATAAAAATGGAGACGCGGAGACTCGAAATTAGAACCTATTCAACACACCACCACAAATACAGTAGGGATAGAACCACTAAACTACGCCCTATGAAATGGCTTACATTAATTTTACATTAACTGTTACAAATGAAACTCATCACCAAACTTTAAAATATCGCAATTGAGCTCTTTGCATGTACGTTCGGGTTGTTGATGTTTGAAGTTGGTTGCTTTGTGGGATGGATTTTATGAACCGAAAGTTATGGAAGTATCAGTCTTAAAACAATCCTTACAAAAAAATAAACCATTTCATCATGCTATGACATTCTTTAATAAGTAGACCAGTTTCCTCAACATTACTGAAGGCAAGTCACTGTCACATGTTCAGATAAAAAAAAGAAGAAGATGAAGAAGCAAAAGGAAAGGCAAAGCCACACCATGAAAGAAACTCTAAATACAGAGTCTCCTATTATTCTATTGTACGCTCCCGCCTTCATCTCAAAGGTCATTCTTATTACTGTCACTGCTTCCACCCACCTCTCGAGGCTTCTGGCAATCTGGTTTCACTACCAACATCTGGCTTATATACATTAAGATCAGTGCTTCCATCTTTTGGTTGTGCCTCTGATTCTCTGGACTGTAACACAGAATCTGAACCAGAGTTAGGCTGTTCATCCCCAGCTGTTAATCCCTCAAATCTGGAAATCACTTGCTGCATCTCGTCATGAATGTTCAGAGCCTCAAAAAGCAGTCCCTCATCATTGTTTGGGTCATGTATAATCTGATGAAGATCAGGCAGCAAGTTCTTGCACTTCTCGACCATGCTCATCACCAGTTCATCCTGCAATCTCAAAACTCAGAAAATGCTTTTGCTACATTTTGATGAATATATTCATTTGAATCTTACCTTGATGCTGTTCCGGTCTGCTCCAGAGCTCAACATGCTCGATAGCACCTCGAGGCTGTTTCGGGTCAAAACAAGACATTCTTTCTTTTCCGCAGTTGGCAAGCTACCGTTAATTATAGGGTACCCTCCAGGAGGAGACAGTGGCTGCTGAAATGATGACTCCAATGAATATTCCATGGGCAGGGAATTACCATCTTCAAGTGGCGGAGGTGTGCCCCTTGCCTTCAAACCCTGTCATTATCATCCATAATACAAATTAATACCATCAGGAAAAAGAGGCAATAAGATGCACGAAGATCTTTTTTTAAGTTTCTATGAACCATTTTCCCTCAATGAATGGCTGTACATGTTGATCCTTAAGATGGAGTCATGGAAGGGATGCATCCCAACACGTTGATGACTCAAAATGGATAATCAAAACAATGAATCAGTAGAGAGCAAAACCCTTCAATAAAATCAACTTTTAATTGTGCCTTTCCATATTAGAGTCAGCTTGGACCCTCTTTTTAGAAGCATAGGTGATAAAACTGTTTCAGTACCCCAAATGCAGGTCCAATACAGGACCAGCCACCTGTTTCCATGAAGCTGAGCCCCATATGTATGTTATGAAATTACTTGGGTAAAGGAGAGATCATTACATCACAAGCTGTTTTTTTAACAAAAACTCCAGTCTTCCATACAAAGCATGCACTTCCTAGACCTTGGGACTTGAATGCGCTTCATGAAGAACGGGTGAAACTGCTGTCCCCCACACTGCCCCGCATTGTCAGACAAGTTAAATCATCAGAGATGCAATTATGACACCGAAGCGCAACCTGTGTAAATCGAACCTCTGCCGCTTCAAAACAAGCATCAAACCCTTCACGGGCTGCATTTGAGACCTTCTGTCTCATACCCGCTTTGGCGAGAGGAGGGCTATGCTGGGAAGAGCATGCTTTGTATGAGGGGCTGTAGTTTCTGCTATCACCTAGTCAGACAGAATGACCACAAATGCCTCCATACAAGTCGAATTTGAATCTGTAGTTTTATATACTTACACAACAAAAGAAATCTGCTCCATATTGTTATTTATTTGAAAAGGGACAAAGTTAGATAACTAATATAGCCACAAATGAATACTAATACTTGAGGGAACACATGAAGCACATGAAGCTCATTGTTTCAACTAAAAATTAATCAAACTCTTCACTTGTGAATCACACTGTATCCGGACTAAATCCTGATACCATATTTCCAAAACAAAGCATTTTGTTTAAAAAGATGTCATTTCATAAGAAATATGACACCATAATAAACATTTTAGTTGTCCAGTGATAACAAATCAGACCTTGGGATGATCTACAAAATATTTAACCATCAGAAATGTTTCAGATCAGTCAAATCAATAGTTTTAAAGCAGTTTCCAAGCATGTGTAAGCTAAAACTAATTATATATGTACATCTACAGCAACCAAAAGATGGCGACGAATGAGTAAACGGTAAGCAATTGCAGGAGGCTGACCATATAAGTTTGACGGAACACAGGTAAATAAGCAAGGTCCTGCGACTCCCCCCACGCCCTGATCAGCTCCCAAAATCTCCTCCTAATTTGGGCATCAACTATCGGATTGTCGATCATCCTCACCATCTCCTCCAATACCTTCTCCGACGCTACCTCGGAGAAAACCTTATCGCAGTTCATGGCGCATGTCTCCAGCAGCTCCAACGAGAGGCGTTGCGCCACCGCGCTCTTCCCGGACATCTTTCTCTTGATGGCCCGGACCACCTCAGTGCCGCTGAACTCCTCGGCGTTGACCATAGCACAAATCCGGAGGTTTAGACCCCAATTCGGCTCGGGCAGGGTCGCCAACGTTGCCTCGTCCACCATCTTCGATTCAGGCGTGGGCGCCTGGAGCAGATCCTTCATCTTCGTGCTCATCATCCGACCGACTTGCGCGCCTTGGGTCTTCAGACGCTCACCAAGCGAGACCAGCTTCGATTTGTCCATGGCCGAGATATTTGGAGTGGAGACAAAACCCTAGAGACTGAACATAGAAATTGTTATTGCAGGCATGCCGCGAATCGGCGAACCGCGTGTACCGGTCGGTAAGTTTTCTTATGAGCCACTTAACTTTATATTAATTCCTCTCGAGCCACTCGATTTTTTGTTTGTTTAAATCTAGTCACCGACTCAAACTGTGAGAACAGGGGTGGCCCACGATCGTTTGGGTCATGTTGCGGGGGGTTTTGTGCAAAATTTGAAAGTTCCGGGGCTTTTGTGCAAAAAAAAAAAAAAAAAGAAAAAGAAAAAAGAAGAGGCCCTTTAATTTGTTTGGCAGCCAAGAGGAAAATCTGAAGGGTTTTCGGGGCGAGGGGGATGCTGGAGCTCTGCATCCAACTTCTCATTTTCAATGGTTTCTTTTTCCACATGGACTCGGTATCTGACACAGAAGCTCGAGCACTCCGTCTCCGTCTGCTTGAAGGTGCGTTGTTCTATTTCCTCTTCCACTTCTCTCCATATAGTTCGGCATTGCTGTCTTGGTGTTTGTTGAAGTTTAATCGTAGATCGTTACCTGTTCTTGGATTTGTTTCTTTTAAATTCCCTCCAAGTAATGTAATGCGTCGTTTTCATCTCGTAACTGGTTTATTTCGCTACATTTGAACTGTTTGTGTACACCAATTAGCATGGCTGATCACCTGCATTGTCCATGGCGGAAGCTGTTGTTTTGGAGGCATATTTATTACCATTGGGTACAAAAAGTTGCTTGGTAAAGGATTAAAACCAACCAAAATTTCTTTTGGACTGAGCATTTCGAAGTATCATGAACTTTTAAGACGACATGGTATTGAAACACCTCCAAGTTTCCTATCATTTTCAGAATTTTTGTGGTTCCATGTCTCTTCATAAGTTAGAAGTGAAGGGTTAATTTAATTTTGAACATATTGTCTGATCAAATTGAAGATCCGCGAGGGAGAAATCAAATATTCTCATTCCATAGTAGATATTGTGTACAGGTGACCTCTATGCACTGTTTTTTTTGGGCGGTGAATTCATGTGAGCTTCTGTATCTGTTCTCACTTGTTTTAACATGCAGGGATGTGTACAGACTTTTTTTTCTCTTGTGTTTTCCCATGGGAATTAGTTTGCATATATCGCATGACACATTTTCATGTCTCTGCATGCCTGCGTGTGCATGAAAGTAAAATAATTGTCATGCTTTTCTATAAATATCTTGTAGTTGCTGTGTTCATTGCAGACTAATGACATGTTGCTAGGAAACAGAGAAAATTGCAGAATAGTTCTATTTTTGGCATTGGTTATTAACGACATTTGAAGGTTTTTTATTATAATAACTGTAAATTTTAGGAATTGTTTTGAAGCTACTTGAAACAGTAAATTGTATTTTATTTGAAAATCCTTTAAAAAATGTTTGTGCCAATGCACTCCCTACTTTCTGAAATTTGTCATGTCATTGTTTATTGAGTTCTGTTCCAGCAAATAGAGTGGGACACCTGTTCGATTAGTGAAAAGATGATGGCATTCGTGCTTTGAATATAAGATTTCGTGAGAACCCATTCAATTTTTTCAGTGCCTTCTACTAGATTTATTTTATGTTTCATCCCGGTTATATTTTTGAGTGTTATACAAATAGCTGCTCATTTGCATATTTTCCCTACCGAGTCTTGTTTGCAATGCAGAGCTATAAAAGTGGTCAAATAACCGATGGACAAGTCATCGATGTTGCCTGGAAAAACATGTTTCAGGGAAGATTAACATTCTTACATCTGAAGAAAGGAAAGGAAATGGCACCAACGATAGGAAGTCAGGGTGGAACTCTGCTTGTTCGGAAAATACCTGCTGCAAGCCCAACGTAAATTCAATTATCCTGTCATTTCGTTCTTGTTTTATCAGTGAAGGGAATCCTAGCTTATTTTTTTAATGGACATTGGTCTTGTTGTTTACATGTTTCCATCTCATACATGTTAAATGATAATTATTTAATGCCACCTTACATGATTATTCTAACTTATTTTGGGCTTTAAAGCATATACCATACAAGGAACAATAAAAAAACTTTGGAACACTGAAAATGCTTCTGTAGATGTATTCCTCTGGTCCCTTCGAGTCTTTTTTTATTTTTTATTTTATTTGCACAGCAAGTCGTACAAGTTCACCATCAAAATGGGCTTTTGTGGTCATGGTTTGATGAGATTGAGGATCCATCCCTGGTTTGGCTGCTGTGTTGACTAGGGTAATAGGAAGTGGAGTTGGAAGCGCAGGTCAGTGAGGCCTAGGCAGGAGGATGTGAGCTGCCTCGTGAGGTGGGCTGCTGTGTTGGGGTTACCAGAGTTGGGGTGCTGCTGCCCAGGACTTGGGGAAAGTGGTTGTTAGCTGGGGGAATTATTGTAATAATTGTAAAAGGTTGTTAGCTGGGGGAATTATTGTAATAATTGTAAAAGGTTGTTAGGTGGGTTATTAGTTGTAGGTTTCCAGTTGTATAGTTGTTAGGTGGTTCCAGCTGTTATTGCCAGCTGTACAGAACTCTAGAAAGTTCCAGCTGGTAAAGCAACTCTCCTTTATAAGCTGGCAGAGGGGAGGTCTAGGGGCACGATTGGTCTTGGGAAAACTGGCTTCCAGCTGAAGCAGCAGAGGGTTAGGCCTCGGCCTGATGGAGCAGCAACTCTTCAGGATTCTCCTCTTCCCCTCTTCTATTTCTTCCTCTATTACTTCTTCTCCTTTGCTCTGTAATTCTGCTTTTAATAGAATTTTCTCAGTTCTCTCTCTATCTCTAAATTGATTCCTATCAATTGGTGCTTTCATTGTGAGAGGTTCAAGAGAGAGATTATTGCTGCTGGAACTCAAGACGGTACCAGCTGTGGCAACTGAATCGTAGCGGCAATAGGTGGCAGAATTTTGAGAAGTTTCTCCGGTGGTACTGGATGAAGATATTTGAGAAGTTTCTTCATCTTCTTCTGTAATCCACCGAGATTCTTATAGCGTTGCAGTTTCTGCTGTGGAAAACGCCTCGATGCAGTAGACAAACGACATGCAGCAGTTTTTGATCGGCAGGTTCTTGATGCAGTTGAAGGCATCATACTCATAGCAGGGCGACGAGGCACCGCAACGGATTTTCTGTTTCAGGAATGGTCGTGACTGAGGCAGACAAAGCGGACGACGCCGATCCAACGTAGCAGAAAAAAAAGTCGATCTGCAACAGAGGAGATGCAGTAGTGGAAGCAGAGTTCGGCGAAAGACTTGGTTTACGGATCATTGGGTCGATCTGCAGCGCACTTGAGACGGGCGGTTTTGGTTCGTTGGGCTCGCAGCAGGTTCTTCAATTCTTACTGCTCACATTGAAGCTGACGTACCGACTGTACCTATAATCTTTGAAGTGGACAGAAGTGAGAGACTGGTACGCATGGAGGAAGAAATGCGAGAAATCTGGGCGAATTTGGCTAAGTTGGAAATTAGTTAGGGGGAGCGCAATGGACAAGCGTTGATACCAGAATTTTTTGGACAAGAGCCTGTGAATTGGATTATGGAAGCTGAGACATATTTTTCAAGCCGCCAAACTCCTGAACAAATGATGGTACCAATGGCGGAATTGTGTATGCAAGGTTCGGCTTGGGTTTGGAATTTTTTGTTGCATCCAAATAAGAATGGTTTTACCTGGATACAATTCAAAGAAGCATTGTTTAAAAGATTTGGAGGTGCAACCAAGGAAGAACCAGTGGTTGCGACTGCTCATATTGCGGAAGTATCCCAAACTGTAGAGGAACCTCGTCTGGAAATTCCAGAAGCGGTGGAGATCGAGTGTGTCGAGGAGGAGCAGTGCGTGATGATGCGGAATGATCCAATACAAGCAGCAGTGGAGGGAGAAGGCAGTTTAAAAATGGAAATAAAGTGTAGGAAGCGAAGGATTGAAGAATTCAGTGAGGTGAGAGTTGATCCTTCTCAGAAACCACAACTTTCGGGAGAACAAAATATAGAGAAGACTGCAGCGAATACTGGAAGTGGAGCTACTAGTAAGTTCAGTTCGACAACAAATAGAGCTCAAGTTTGCTGCAGGTGAGGTGTTTTTGTCGGTAGCTCCAAGTATCATATTATTCTAGACAGAAATTTGTTACTGAATAATTGTAGGCACACTATTATGTTGTCGACGGCCAGCAGTATTTCAATAGAAATGTTGAGAAGATCGCTGACTTACGGGGCAACAGCAGCATTGAAGGCAAATGTATTTGGAGTTCGTTTGAAGAAAACCAACTTTGGCTGCATGCAAGATAACGCTAAATATGTCTTGAAAGGTGTAGCCGATGTATTCTCGGTGTTGTGCTTCCACAACCCAGTAATACAAGCCGGAGTTGTTTGGCTACTGTCAATTTTCCTCATGTTGGCAGGTTATATATGCCGGCAAAGTTTGGCTAATTCTGCTGCACAATATCGGCTAGTTTTACTTGTTCCTGAACTGTTAACTTTGCATGCATACGGATTGGAAATTCTCGCTGCGGTCATAAGAGTTTTACTCTTGAGCAAGGGACTGAGTCAAACAGGAGAATCAGCTCCTATGGAACTCTTCAGGCGATCTCCTCATCTCGCTACTGCTGCTGCTCATTTTGAATTGCATCCAAGAGAGAAGAAGGCTATTGACGATCTATCAAGAAGACTGAAGGCTGAAGAAGGCAGTTGCAACCATGACATTCCAAACCTGGAAGCTAAGAAGTGGATCCTAGAATCTGTTGAGGGTGCTGCCGTGCGGGAAAAGGAGTGGATCCTAGGAGCTGCCAGTGAAATAAATGCTAAGAAGAAGAGTTGGGATTGATTTTATCACCTTGAGGACAAGGTAATTTTTCAAGATGGCGGGAATAATAGGAAGTGGAGTTGGAAGCGCAGGTCAGTGAGGCCTAGGCAGTAGGACGTGAGCTGCCTTGTGAGGTGGGCTGCTGTGTTGGGGTTACGAGAGTTGGGGTGCTGCTGCCCAGGACTTGGGGAAAGTGGTTGTTTGCTGGGGGAATTATTGTAATAATTGTAAAAGGTTGTTTGGTGGGTTATTAGTTGTAGGTTTTCAGTTGTATAGTTGTTAGGTGGTTCCAGCCGTTATTGCCAGCTGTACAAAACTCTAGAAAGTTCCAGCTGGTAAAGTAACTCTCCTTTATAAGCTGGCAGAGGGAGGAGGTCTAGGGGCACGATTGGTCTTGAGAAAACTGGCTTCCAACGGAGGCAGCAGAAGGTTAGGCCTCGGCCTGATGGAGCAACAACTCCTCAGGATTCTCCTCTTCCCCTCTTCTATTTCTTCTTCTATTACTTCTTCTCCTTTGCTCTGTAATTGTGCTTCTTTTAATAGAATTTTCTCAGTTCTCTCTCTATCTCTAAATTGATTCCTATCATAGGGTCTTATAAAACATCTATACCTATGTTTTCCTGTGTATGTTAAAAGAAATGCAGTAATCCTAATGGACGTTCTGTTTTATCTTCCCTTGCAGACGTGTCTTTGTTGGGGATGTTGTAGTTGTAAAGGACCCGGTGAAATCAAGTGATTACCTGGTTAGAAGATTGGCTGCTATTGAAGGCTATGAAATGGTTTCCAATGATGTAAAAGATGCGCCTTTTGTGCTTGAAAAGGATCAGTGCTGGGTTTTGGCTGACAATGAAGAACTGAAGCCTCGGGTATGAATTTGTTGATTGTATAATGGGTCTTTGCATGCTTCAATATACTTTCATCTTTTCTGATTAGTGTTATGGAAATCATGAGATTTCACAAGCTTGCTAATTCAGAGAGCATTGGATTAATTGCATTTTAATCGTTCAGTGAAGAAATTAAAAGAAAAATTTATGGGATGCAGTTTTTTAATTTTTATATGACATTAAAATTGCAGTACTGCTTGTGTTGAACCTGTTGCAAACATGATGAATCATTTCAGTGCTGTCAATTGTGACAGATTGTTGATCATAGTTGTGCAGTCTCAATGTCACTGGATGAATCATCTTCATTGCTTATCATTTGAATCTAGTGGGATTATCTTAATTTTATGGTATTGTAATGTTTTTTTTTCTTAACCTATTAAGACCTCTACTTTATCGTAACTAACTTCTGTGCTTGTAGTATAGTGCATGAAAGCAAGATTTGTCACTTCAATTTTAGTATGTCTTCTTCCTGAATGACACGGTCATATTGGAATTGTTTTTCATAGCCATTAGATTATTGATATTTAAAGTGATAGGAAGGGGGCCATGAAGTGTTGCGCTGTCACTGTTAGGTAGGGGATTTAGTAAGGGTAATATTGTACTTTCCTTTTATAGGTTTGTTAGGGCTGTTGGGGTTGCTGGGGGATATTAAATAAGGGCCGTAGGAGTAGTTGGGGGCTGTCTTGGTTATTCTTCTGGCCTTCAGATGCTGCTGATCGAGGAGTGGCCTAAAGCCTTGGCCCTGGTGCGACAGCCCTGGGGAGTTCCTTCTTCTTCCTTTTCCACTTCTCCTTCTTCTTGGTTGACAACTGGTTTCTGCACCGCCTTGCTGTTTCTGGTGTGCTGTCTACCAATATATACTGCAATTCCTCTTTCTTGCACCAATGATTCCTTATCAACTTGGTGATTTCATTGAGAGAAAAAAATCACGGAACGAGGATCATTGGTGTTTAACTGTCCAGGATGACGTTGCAAGTACTGGCCTCCGAGATAGAGGAACATGCTAGGGTAGATGTGGAGTTCCGGATGCAGCATTGCCCACTGATGGCTCTGCTGCAGGACTGGCTAGGAGGATGTGTTTTGAAGGACGCAGAGACGGAGGAAAAATTTCCAGTCCAAATTCGGGCAGAAGAAAATGAACTGTAGCCGCGAGAAGAGCTGCAGTCCGTGCAGACACAAGTTCGTGCGGAACAGCCCAAGGAGACGAGTCTGGAACGGACGATGCGCATACATGCAGCCGTGATGGAGGAGCGTGGCAGGGAACCTGAGGAGTTCATGACGTGACATCGCAAATACTGGAAGGAAGGAACAGTAAGGAGACCTCGTCTGGGAGGAAGTCACTGTTCGGCTTGCAGAGAGCGAGCGGCCGCCTCCAGGTTTGACAGATTTCCGGTCTGTGCAGGACCAGATTGACTCTGCTCCTGTCCGGACGGATGAGGAGTTTTTGCAGTAGTCCGCTGTATGGGTGGTATTGCAGAGGACTTTGTTGCGAATACTGGTGGTGTTGCTGAGCTGAGGGAGACGTATAGAACGAGAGCTGCATTTGTTGAGGGAGCTACAATCAGCTGCTAGTTGAAGCTGCTGGAGCTGGGATACGCAAGGGGGATATAGGAGGTACTAGAACCGCCACATCGGATGGAGTCTCATCATATTCCTAATATCAAAGCTATGATAGAGGTGACGGTAGCTGCTGCTGCATTTCAGTCATGGATTTTTGCAACTGGGAATTATGATATTGATTACCGCCCACTGGCTGGAAATTTGGAAGTTGGCTCATCCTTGGTTTCCCATCAGAGAGTTCCACTGAAGGAGATTTGGGCAAACAATTTAGCGGTTCAGCTGGGATTGAGCCTGCTGGAGGGGCTGGTCAGAACTGCTCTTGGAACTCAGTTTCATCTTGGGGACAAGACGGTTTTTCAAGATGGCAGGATTGATAGGAAGAGGGCTGTTAAGTGTTGGGTTGTCACTGTTAGGTAGAGGATTTAGTAAGGCTAATATGGTACTTTCCTTTATTGGGTTGTTGGGGTAGCTGGGGGATATTATAAGGGCTGTAGGAGTAGTTGGCGGCTTTCTTGGTTATTCTTCTGGCTTTCAGCTGCTGCTGATCGAGGAGGCCTACGGCCTTGGCCCTGGTACGACAGCCCTGGGGAGTCCCTTCTTCCTCTTCCACTTCTTCTCCTTCTTGGTTAACAACTGGTTTCTGCACTGCCTTGCTGTTTCCAGTGTGCAGTCCACCAATAGATACTGCAATTCCTCTTCCTTGCACCAACGATTCCTTATTGTAAGGAGATAACCTAGATGTTCAGTGTTTCTATACTGGAGGCTTGACATGATGATGAAATCTTGTTCATGAGATTTTAATAAACCTGCAAGCTGTTTAATGCATGTCTTCGGCACACATGCTTGTTGGTATAAAATGGACTGTCAATTTTTGTTTGTTCATTAGAATTTTAATAAACCTGCAAGCTGTTTAATGTATTCTGAACCTGGCCTGTTTCTACTGAGGGACTTGTTTGGATCCCAACTAATCTGGATCGAGTTGGGTGAGACCCTTTCGGGTGATGAAGTTCCTCCCTCAAGGGTATTTAAGGTGGCTTCATTCACGAGGCAGTTATTGGATATTGAACCTCCAACCTCAAATAAGGAGCAGAGCTTCCTTACCAACTCAAATTGTCCTTGTGGATAAATGTCATTAGAAGTTGCATTATGTTTTAAAATGTTTCAGCCTGCTGGGACCCAATCAGGTCACCTGCATGTTTTTTTTTTGGTCTTGGCATCCATATGTTTTCTAATGCGATTATCTTCTTTCTCAACAAATGGTGCAGGAAGCCAATGACAGCCGGGTGCATGGGCCGCTCCCCTTGGCAGATATAGTTGGGAGAGTCATTTACTGCCTGAGAACAGCAGTGGATCATGGTCCGGTGATAAACAGGTGACCTAATTTCATGTCTATTTTCAATGATAGAACATGGGTTTTGATTAGAAACCGTGCTTATTTTTTATTATCATCATATCATTGACTTGTTGGAATCCAATTGTGTGGCCTAAAACCATGCTCATTTTCGATGATCATGATATCATTTATTCTGGATTCAGTTTTGTGATTTGAAACCATGGTTGTTTCTGATGATCATCGTGTTGTCTGCCTTGAATTCAGTTCTGTGATCTGGAAACATGTTTGTTTTTGATGACCATAACTTGAATTCAGTTTTGTGACTTGAAATCCTGTTGATTTTCAGTGTTCATCAAACCATCTATTTTGATTCCAGTTTTGTGTTTTGAAACCATGTTTATTTTCAATAATCATCATATTGTCTATGTTGAATTCAGTATTGTGCTCTAAAACCATGTTTATTTTCAACGATCATCGTATTGTCTATTTTGAATCCAGTTTTTGTGGTTGGAAACCTTGTTCATTTTCAATGATCATGGTATCGCCTATTTTGAATTTGATTTTTTGACATGAAACCATGTTTATGTTTTATGATCATCTTCATGCTATCTACCCAGAATACAATTTTTTTTTTATACCTGAAATGGTGTTTATTTTCAATGATCATTGTATGTTTTGTGTTCTGAAGCCATGTTTATTTTCAACGATCATCATATTATCTACTTTCAATCTGTTTTTTTTATATTTGAAACCATGTTTTTTCCCGATGTTGGCATGTGTTGAATCTGGTTTGTGATTTAAAATCGTGTTTGTTTATATTTTTATCAGTTGCTTTGGTATGCGGAGGGATTCACCAGTGCTGGAAGTTGAACTGGATGTGGATGAGATGACCAGAAATCACAAGCCTTAGTCCTTGAATATCTGGGACCCTGACCCAGTAGGCTTGTTTCCACCCTTCTTCAGATACATTAATTTTCCCTCCACTGGAAATTAAGGCATGTAAAATCGCTGGTAATCTTCGAGCAGCCGAGGACCACAGCAGTCGGGTTGGCTTTTCCTCTCCTTTCCTGCCTCTGTACTACTGACACCACGAAACACAGGTTAGGTTGAATTTTGCTTGCTTTCTTCTTCTTGTTCTTTGGATAGTTTTCAATAAATGGGAATTAATTTAATTTTTTGTAAAAATTCATGTTGTTGCAAATAATTTGAGAATTAATTATACATGCGCAATGCAGCAGTTGTAAGTAGTTTAAGGGTTCATCCTGTAGGTGTTGAAAGTGTCTGTTGACAAATTTTATGTAATTTTTAAATTACATGCAGCTTCATTTTATTATATTTATGACTAATTTTTAAATTGAATGAGATTTATGGAATTAACATTTCTGTGTATAACAAAAATGTTTTTTTAGTATTATTGTTTAATTTTAATGTTTTAATTTAAATTATTTTGATTATGTGGTACTGATGTTCTCAAAACCGGGTTTAACCGAAGATGAGACTGGTTGAAGATCGGATCGGTTAGAGCGGTTCGAGGACCCAATTTTGTCCCCGCGCCCCACCTCAATGGGAGAATTTTTTTTCCAAATAAGACATCAAATTCAATTTTGCGAGGAGAAAATCTTTTAAAATCTCTCTCTTTAATACTATAGAACACATCGCGAACACACGAGGATTGGTAGGGTATTTCTTACTGATGATGAGTCTTTAGATTGAGTGAAACAATGATGCATAACCAACAGTGAGAGTTCTCATTTTGTATAATTTGCGACATATTTCTGGGGAAGAATGAAACCTTGTACAATATGACAAAAAATCCCATGGTCATGGTTGCTACTACAAACTCAGTTGAGGATTCACAACTATGACATTGGCCGCATGAGTGTGAAGTGGCCAAGGTTCTAGTAAGGGGCTGAATAATCTTTAAGATCCTTTTATTTTGTTTTGACATTCCTCTTTAGTGCATCCTTCATCTTCTTCTCATCAATAAGCGAGACATTCAAACTTTCAACTTCTTTCTCCAACTAGAATTTGAGGCACCTTTCCCAACTTCAGATTTTTCTTCTATAGTTTTGATTTCTTCAAGATATATTATTTTAATTCTCACGCCTACATAAATTTTGTTTCCGTTTCTGCTTTTTTTATTAGAGAACTCTTCATTCATCTTAGTGATAAATAATTTTTCAACCATGAATCTTCTTTAGTTTCGCTGTCATCGTACTCCTTCCTCTATTTAAAAATTAACTTTATTTTTTGATTTTATTTAAGTTTCTTTTTTCATTTGTTGAATTTTGAAGTCTTCTTCCAAGATAATTTCTTTGATGACCCATCCTCATCTTTGCTATACACTTCCTCCAACTTTGGACCATTTGCATCACAATATCCAATACCACCACAACTAAAACACTTCAAAGGTAGCATCATGATATCTACTTTTTCCGTTCTATACACTTCTTGAGATAACATGAGCTCGTTAAATTTAATATTAATATCTCCATCATAAACTGAATTTTTATCGACATCCTTGGCATCCTTAGAAGTCTCCTCATTCTTGAAGGATTTGAAAGATATTTCTTTATCACACCCACTCTTCTTTTTTTTGAGCGGGACACCTTTCTTCTCTCATACTCAATCAACAAACTATGCAAGTCATTTATTAAATAAATCTTGTGTATTTGATAGTTTGTGATATGCGCACTGAACTAAAATGAACAATGCCTTGTTTTATTATGATATAATATTATAATACAAAATGAATTACGTTATAAGATAACTAGATGGAATATAATTAGTAAATTGCAAAAGGAATGAAACCACATGTAATAGAAGTTCAATGTTGAAATTCTAACCATCATAATTTGTCATGAATATCATATTCTCTAATTTCTTTCTCAAGATGTTCATTATATTTCTAACAATCATAATGGTTGTTGGTGTTATTGGTCGGGGAGGGGGAGTGAATTAGTGTGCGGGATTGATTAACACTTGAAAATCTCCCCTTTTACATTTGCACCTATTTAGTGAATAGATCTTAAATTCTCACTAGAATTTGATAATGTGGGTTCCCGCTTACATTTGCACCTATTCAATGAATGGATCTTAATTTCTTTTATTTTTGGTTTATATGTAGGTAATGTAAGTAGGAAAACAAAACAAGGCTCACTAGAATTTGATAATGCGGGTTACCTCTAATGTGGATGACTGTGTTCCCAATGTATAGTGATTGTTATCTTACACACACACAACTTCTCTTTTATTATCAAGATGAAGCCCAGACAAGAGTATGACCTGGGATCTGTACAATTGTTGATACCAACAATGTAACGACTCGTACTTTTCATAGGTAGATATTTCATCTTTTTAGATGAATATTCATTACACAACACAACGATCCACGTTAGAATCGTATCGGTTCAGTGCCTTTGGAAACATAGATATATAAACTGGTTCATAAAAGGTCTACATGATCTTTCGCTTAGTTCTTTATAACTATCATCCTTTTTAGACATCATATTTAATACCTTTCTTCATATTCTAGAGAAATGAAACATAAGAAATGGTGAGTTCAAATGCTCAGTAAAGGTAAACAAATGAGAAATCAACATAACATGAGAATAATAGTATGAGAACACGAGCATAACATTTGAAAAAAATCATACCCTGAATATTATAGATCAAAATCTTGAGTCATGACATAAAACTTGACAGTTCATAAGACATAAATCATAAGAGAATCAATGAACATGAACTATGAGAGCATAACATTGACATGAGACATGATATTGTGACATTCACACAACACTATTGCAAATATGGTCTTTATCAGCACTAGAAAAGGGCATTAACAACACTAGAAAAACGCTATTAATGATATATCTATTTATATATATATAGTTATATTTATTTGTATATTAATATACATTCATATTAATATAAATATATTTCGTTATATTAAATATATTTATTCATATATTAATATATATATATATATATATATATATATTTAGTTATAAATTTTTATCCGTATATTTATTTGTATATTAATATATATTTATAAGATAAGTTTTAAATACATTTATAAAATATGTTTTTTTATGTGTGTTAATAAATAAATAAATACATACATATATACAACGCGCGCGCACACACACACACATATTTATGAATAAATACATATATATGTGCCTGAAAAGCCATAAAATGTTAAAATGACCATAACTTCTAATTCAAAAGTTCGTTTCAACTCCACAACCAGTCAAATCGAAGAAAATGAAATAATCTTCGATATGATATGTGGTACAGACTTAGCGAACATCCAGATCAGAAATTATAGCTGTTTGAATGTTAAAAAATCGGGGTATCTCGACTAAAACTCAGTTTTGGAGGTCCTATGAGCCTTTTTTGGCCTAAAAAAATGTGACCGAAGGTTCCCTTGGATCACTATCGCATAAAGCTCATCACAGACTTCGATTTGATTTGCTATAGAACTCAAACGGACACCCGAATTAAAAGTTATGGCCGTTTGAAGTTTGAGTTACATTTTCAACTTATTTTAGACATTTTATTATTATTTTTGATTTTTTATGTCTTCAAATTGTTATTAAATGATTATTAGTCGATGATAATTAGCAAATTATTAATTAATAATATTTTTTAAAATATTTAAAAGCCATTTTCACTAAATTTCTTATATATTAAATGTAATAGTCTATTTATGCTATCTAAAACATATTTAAAACATATATATTATATTTATATCAATATAAATATACTTATATATCAATATATTATTTTTCATGATTTTTTTGAAATATACACTTTATCAGCGTTAGTAAAAAGTGCTGATAAAACCACATCTTTATCAGCGCTACTAAAAAAAGCGCTGATAAAGTGATCTCCTTTAACAGCGCTAAAAAAAGCGCTAATAAAGGGTGGTGTTGCAGAAACTCAATTTTGTGGTAGTGTAAGCATAGAAAATCATTTACTTAGTAGTCAAGGCTCATTGCCAAGATTATCATAGTTGTTTGAGTTTACTCCCCCAACCATTGTAGTAGTCAAGGTTCACTCTCAAGACTCGTAGTTGATTAAATTCACTCCCCAAACCATTGTAGTAGTCAAGATTCACTTCCAAGTCTTAGTGTACAACCCCTTACTGAATTGAGTTCACTCTCCGTTACAGTCTTTTTCATCTTATGAGATATCAATCTTTAACCAATGCATTGGAGAGTTATATAATTCTGTGTACCTATCACATAATGAAAGTCATACTTAAGGTCATAAAACATTCACCATATCAGAACCCATGGAAAGAAATGAGTTTCATAAATATTTCTTCATAGCATAACCTGTGAAAAAATGAGTTTCATAAATATTTTGTCATTATAAACATAAACCATCCATAGAAAGAATAAGGATGACATTCTTGAATCATATCCCCAGTAAAGCATAAGTGAAATCAAGGGTTGTTGCCTTCGATGAATAGAAATACAATTATAAGATCATTAAAAATTCTCGAGGAAAATGCACTTTCCATTTTGAAAACCACTTTTTAAAAACTAAAAATTTCCAAAATATTAGGAAAAACATTTTCTTTGAAAATATCCTTGTAAACATGAAAAAGAAGCTTCAAAGCATTGTGCGATTATGAAAACGAAAAATTCTGTTTATACCGTATAAGTTAAAACAAAACATTCCTTTCACATTTTTGTAAAAAGTTAAAAAGTATATTGTTTGGAAGACTACAAGAAGATTTTTTTTAAATCATTCTATAAAATTTCATATATGAATAAGAATGACTTTAAACAATCATAATAGAATAATAAAAACTTTTAAAACATTTTTAGAAAATATGGATATGGAAGAAAAAAGTTTTTCAACTGAAGAGAGAAATAAAACCTATTTTCCTTAAAAACATATTTTTGGTCTCTTGAGTTTTTAAGGTGAGGAAAATGAAAGGAAAACATGTATTTTTAAGAAATATCTAGACACGAAGAAAAGTTTTTTTTGAGAGGTAGATTATAAGATTTCATCATCGGAAACTTAGTCATAAATAATCTTGATAAACAATGAGATTGTAATATAAAATCTTTACCGCTTTGGTAACATTTGAATTGCAAGCCTCATGAAAGAACGAACGTTAAATGAATATGTAAATCCCCACAACTTTTATAAGAATCATCCCATAAGACATTCATGAGCAGTATATACATTACATAAAAGAAACAAGTGGTGAATATGTCATATGTCTCACAGGGATAAAAGTAAGACGAAAATCCCTTACATCAGGTCTGACTTCCTTCGTACATGTTCGAACCTTTTTTATAACAAATATAACTTTATTACACATCTATTTCAGAACCATACTCATACATATCATACCATATATTATTTGATTATAACTTTTTTTTATTCATTTATTAACGTTTATTAAAATCACTGTTTTAGGTGATATCTGTTTAGTTTTTTATGTATGTTTTCGTTCAGTAGTTTTGGTTCCTGTACTTTGATCATGGTTCCATCATCTTCAGAATATTAATGATGATATAAATATCATATATTGCAGCGCTCTCATCAATGATGATATTATTGTCACTCACACCTGGCGGGAGGGGAACAAAGTGACAGATCACCTGGCTTCTCTAGCTAACCATGGTTCCCATGTTACTTGTCTTTCTCATCTCTTTTTTTAAACCCGAGGGGGTGAACCTAATTTAGGGGGATGCCCTTGGTCTGCATTATTTTAGACCTCCTTAGGCCCTTTGTATCACGTTTATCCTTTTAATAAAAATTGGATGGTTGGTGGTTGGTGATATAAATATCATATATATCCACTGTATACATATCCAGAGTCATCCATAAAAGTAGAGAGAAAAATAAATTACACCGTTCATGGAGATAGTAGGTCGTATGTATGTATGAATGCTGGATTCATTTTTCAATGAATGGAATGAAAGAAAGCTAAATAATAATTCACCTTTTCAGAAGTATAATTATGTTATAAATATCATATATAAGCTTTAAACCCGTCATAATAACTATCCATGAAATATGGTGGTGGAAAATGAATTGTATTGTTACGTGGAGACGATAAGTCGTATGTACGCACATGCGATGCTTTCACTTCTCCTTTGATAAGAAAGATGATAAATAATGATGATTTTATAATCATAATAACATTTCAGTATATTGAGAATATTGAAGTTATTATTTTATTATAAATACTACAGAATTAGATGAGGTAAAGAAGTAAAAAGAAAGTGATCGGTTAAGGTGATTATCTCTTCTTTGAATGAATTCCTTTAGATCGCCTCTTATGGAGCATAGAGTTGCTCTTTTGGGAAGGCCAACACCTTTAAAATGTGGCTACAGAAGTTAAAAAGAGATTTTGACAGAGGATGATTGAGCGAAAAGACTCAAAGTGGTGTGAAGAAGAGAAATGAGATGTGCCCTTTTATAATTAGGGGAGAAAAACTCTTAAGATTTCTTAAAAGATTAAAATATCATAGTCATTCTCTAGCCCAAATGCCTCCAAAAGGTCAGAGATTCAGGGCTAAGATATGATGAGATTGAAATCCAATCAATCAATAAAATTTGAACAGGTTTAAATTGTTGGGAAAAAATCCCTCAAGGTATCATTGAAGCATTTTTGAGGTGACTGTATTTATTGACAAAGTGGACATCTGTGTTGTGATTGTTGACAAAACAAACCATGACATACATATTTGTTGACAAAGGGGATTTCATAGTGGCATGTCGAGTTCAAGGGCTGCGGTTAACGATTCATGTTTGATTCAAGAACGTCGACAAAGGAATGGATGATCTGGAGGCGGTACAAAAAGAACAGATACAAGGTGACGTCGTTTTCCAGTGTTTGCCAAATTTTTGGGCCTGAAAATCGACAAATGAAGAAAAGTGGTTTTTGGCAAAGCGACTTGCGCGCCGTGTACTTGAAGAAGAGGAAACTTGCGCGCCTAATGCTTTTCAAGATCAGAACATCAAAATATGACAAAGGGATAAGGGGCGCTCAAGTTTTAGAGTTGGTCGCGCAAGTGATTTGCGCGGTAGAGACTTGCGCGCCGAAACTTGCGCGTCGAGGGGAGACTTACGCGCCGTCGCGCATGGTGTTCAAATGCCTATAAATACAGGTCGACCCCTCCTTATTCGGTGAAGAGTTCAACACTTAGAAAAATCAGAGCTCCCGTCGCGCAGGTGTGGTGGTCCTGCAAGTGGTGTTTGGTCACGCAAGTATAAGTTGTGCGCCAGGTGATAGTTGTGCGCTTAAGGTGGTTTGGGCGAGAAAGGAAGTGATTCGCGTAAGTTTTGAGTTGGAGAAAAAGGCGTCGCGCAAGTGGTTTGGTGACACTTGCGCGCCAGATTTTGAAGAAGCGCGAAAGTTGTTGGTTGCGCGCCAATATTGGTTTGGGCGTAAAAGGGTGTGCGTCGCGCAAGTTTGGAGTTGCAGAAGCTTGTGTCACGCAAATGGTTGAGAACTTGCGCGCCAGTTTTGACTTGCGCGCCGGCTTAAAGAAGGGCGCCAAGTAAGGTTGTTTCACGACAGTGGTTCAGGGCTGCGTGGAAGCTGGAAGATTGCCCGATACCCTCGGTGCGAAGAGAGATTCATCTACGGGTGAAAGTTGGACTTCAACAGAGCATCTACATACAACAGAAGATGCATTCATTAGTGATAATGAAGAGACCTACAAGTCTATAAACTGTGAGTGAATCCTTTCCAGAGCAGTGAACAAAGGGGAAGAAGGTGATCCTCTCCACCGGCAGTGAGCCAGAGAGAGAGAAACAGAGAGTGACCCTTGGGAAAGCAGTGAGCTGACCCTAAACTTTCTAAAGGCAGTGAGCCTGGGAATAGAAGTGATCTATCCCGAACCCTGTAAACAACAGTGTGCTTATAGTGGATTTGGTACATCGGCACATTGACGGTGTATGCTCCTTGGACGTAGCCCAGTGAGAGTGAACCAAGTAAAAATTGCTGTGTCCTGTGCATGCTTTACTTTCTGTTTATATTGTGCAACGGGAACGAGAGAGAAGAATGTTTTGCTTAACAACGAAACAAGATCAGAACGAGCTTTAATTTTAAATTAGACATACCCTGATTCACCCCCCTCTCAGGGTATTTAACCTTATGGACCTAATAATTGGTATCAGAGGGAAAAGTTGATATTAGTTCTTCTCTCAATGGGGGTCACCAATCATAAAGGGATTCCGATCTTCGACGGGAACAATTTTCAGCTATGGAAGAATCAGATGGAAAACTACTTTCGATCTTTGAGAATGGATGTATTCACAGCAGCAATGCATGACATAACAGCTGATATTAACAGTGGTGCATTATCAGAAGCTGAGCGTAGAGAGTTGGATGCTGATGCCAAAGCAATCAATGCCTTAGGGGGAGCCCTATCCAATCCTATATATACAAAGGTGATGTCTTGCAAAACGTCACATGCCATGTGGGAAAAGTTATTGAATATATATGAAGAGGATACAAAGCTCAGAGAAGCAAAGCTGCAAGTGTTGTGGAACAAGTATGAAGATATGAGAATGAACCTGAATGAATCTGTTGATGCATTCTTTGACAGAGTAAATGTTGTAGTAGAGGACATGAGAGGTCTTGGAGAAGTTATTGAAGATATAAAAATTGTGAAGCGCATCCTGAGAAAACTTCCACCTCGGTTCAATCCGAAAGTTTCTGTTTTGGAAGATAAAGACCTGAAAGAGCTGACATTGGATAACCTGAATAACACCCTTGTTGCATATGAAATGAGAAATGATGATAATGACGTTGTGGAAAAGAGGAAATCCAAAGAGGTGACATTTAAGGCCATGAAGAAGCTCACCATTGAAGATTCTCAAGAGGATGAAGAAACAGATGAGTTAATGCCATTCCTCTCCTCAAATCTTCAAAGAGGAAAAGGAAAGTTCAAAGGGAAACTTCCACTTGCTTGCTTTAGATGTGGAAAAGTTGGTCATCTTGTCGCAAGGTGCCCCAAAAAGTTTCAAGAAGAAAATGATGAAGATGAAGTTGAAATTCCCAAGAAGAGATCTTCAACCTATGTGAAAGGGAAGAAGCAGTTCAAGAGAAATTTCATCAAGAAGAAGAATCTTCTTTCACAAGAAATAGACAGTTCAGATGAGTCTGAGGTTGAAGAGGTGGAGGAGATTGAAAATTGCAAAGATCGTGGAGAAAATGCTATGATGACAGTCGTCGGTAGTTCTCAAGAGAAGAACGAAACCGAAGGTGATGACGAAGAAGAAGAAGTTGAAGGAAGAATAGATATGCAAGCTGAGTTAGAGGCTGCTCTTGAGGAGATAGATGTTTGGAGAGCCAAAATAAAGAAAGCTAACAAAGTTGTTCGTGATGTCAAACTCTATATGCAACAGCAGGAAGAAGAGAAGTATGAGTTGATGGAAGAAATTGAGAAACTAAAGTTATCAACACCAGAGAACTCAGAATCAGTTAGTGAGTAAAGCTCAAGATTGAAGAACAGAAAAGAGAGATCAACGACTTGAATAGAAAAGTGAAAGTTCAAGTCAAGTGTATCGAAGAGCTTGAAGAAGAAGTGGCCAGTCTGTGATGAAAAATGAAGGATCACAAAAAACTCTTGACCTCCAATGTGATATCAGAAAAGCAGGTCATTCAGAAGACAGAAAAGATGAAAGAGGAGGCTAGTAGTTCAGCATGAAAGAAACATCGATTGAGCTCAGATGTTAAGGCTGATTCAGGGATTAATCAGAAACAAAAATCTGTGAAAATTGAAGTCATACCACAAGCACCCATCCTGAGATTGAAGGATGATTTGAGCACAAAGAAAAATCAGAATATTCCGAGATCTCAAGGGGAAACTCATAGTGAAGTGACACACAAGAATACTCCTTACATTAGGTGCTATTGTTGTGGAAAGATGAGACACTCACAAAATGTGTGTTCTATAGCCAAGAGATACCGAAGGGCACAAGAACAACAGTGGAAGCCAAACAGAGTTCTATATTATAGAACATCATTTGAAGGTCATTGTTTTTGGTGTGGAGGATTTGGACACATGGCTAGATATTGCACATCAATCATACAAAAGAATGTGCCAAAGCAAAACTCGAGCAGTCGTAAGCAGCAAGTTAGGGAATCATCAAGTGAGTTGAAAACACAAAATCGATTTGCAGCTCTACAGGAAGAAGCTGGTCCATCACACTCCAAGGAAGATCAAATTCTCCAACCCACACCAAGTGTGAAGTCGAAGACATGGATCAAAAAGAAAAAGGATGAGAAGACAGTAGTTGCGGAAATTGCCCTTAAAGCTTCAGATCGTTCAGGAGTATGGATCCTTGACAGTGGTTGCACATCCCATATGACAGGAAACAAGGATCTCATTACAGGCATAAAATATGACAAAGAAGGAGTTGTCAAGTTTGGGAACAATGAAGGGCTGAAGATTGTTGGTTCCAGAAAGGCTAAATTTGGGGGAAAAGAAATGAGACGTGCTGATGTCTTGGCAGTAGAGGACCTCAGTCATAACTTGCTCAGTGTCAGTCAACTATGTGACTCTGGGCACTCTATTCGATTTACCAAGAAGATGTGTGTTGTGAAAGGAAAAGATGGAGCAGTTGTTCTACAGGGAAAAAGGACAAAGGGAAATCTTTACCTTGTAAGTGAGGAAGAAGATATGTGTCTTTTATCCAGAGAGGAAGAAAACAAGCTGTGGCATAAGCGACTTGGTCATCTATGCCAACCATCTATGGAAGATCTTGTGAAGTGTGATGCTGCTAGAGACCTTCCCAAATTATCATGTGATCGCACTCATACGTGCGATGCTTGCCAACAATGGAAGATTATCAGAAAGACATACAAGTCAAAGGAACAAAAATCAACCAGAGTGCTCGAATTGGTGCATGCTGATGTTTATGGACCGATCTCATCACGAGCCATAAATGGGCAAAGGTACTATGTCCTTTTCATTGATGATTATAGCAGAATGGCTTGGGTATTTGTCATTACCCATAAGACAGAAGTGTTCAGTTGTATTAAGCAATATAGGAGGGAATCAGAAAGGATGCTTGAGCAGAAAATTTTGAAGTTTCGTACTGATAACGGTACAGAATTCACAAACAGTCAAGTATATGACTATCTCGAGAAACACAGGATAAAACATCAAGTTTCATCAGTGAGAACTCCCCAACAGAATGGAGTAGTTGAAAGGAGAAATCGGATCATGAACAATATGGACAGAACAATGCTTATTGAAAAGGACCTACCAGGGAAATTTTGGAAGGAAGCAGTTTTGACATCAGTCTATATTTCGAACATGGCTCTGTTGTGTCCGAAAGAAGGGAAGACTCCATATGAAATGTGGTACGGAAAGAAACCAACGTTGAAATACTTTCGAATCTTTGGAAGTAAGTGTTTCATTCTCAACAAAGAAAACCACAGGAAGTTTGAGTCACAAGCAGATGAGAGGATATTCCTTGGCTACTCAGGGAAAATCAAAGCATATAAATGCTTCAACAAAAGACTGAGAAAAATTGTTGAGAGCAATGATGTTACTATAGTTGAAAATGAACAGAATACTCAACGACCTAGTGAACAGTTTTTGGATGAAAGTGATGAGGAGGTAAGCAACACAGGGGGAGTAGAAGTGACAAAGACTGACTCAGAAGATGATACTGATGATGAGCAAGAGGAAACAAAATACGAATCTGCTAAGAAACCAAAGAGTCGAGCTGAAATTGATAGGCAAAATATCATTGGTGATCAGACAACTCTAGTTCAGACTCAAAAAATGAAATCATCACAGTAAACATCATTTTTATCTCAGGTGGAGCCGAAATGTTTTTCCGATGCAGCTGAAAATGAGTACTGGGTTCAGGCTATGAATGAAGAATTAGACCAGATTGAGAAGAATTATACATGAGAGATTGTTTCAAGGCCAGCAGATAAGAACATCATCAGGACTAAATGAGTCTATCACAACAAGATGAATGAAGATGACACAATGGTTCGAAACAAAACATGACTAGTGTGCAAATGATACTCCCAGATAGAAGGCATTGATGTTGATGAGACATTTGCACCGGTTGCAAGGCTGGAGACAATCAGATTATTTTTAGCCATAACAGTGTAAAGAAAGTTCAAAGTGTTCCAGATGGACGTCAAATCTGCATTTCTGAATGGGTTTTTGGAAGAAGAGGTGCACATTGAGCAGCCAGATGGTTTTCTCATTCATGAAGATGAGAATAAAGTTTGTCGGCTGAAGAAGGCATTGTATGGGCTGAAACAAGCACAAAGAGCGTGGTACTCAAGGCTTGACCAGTATTTGAAGAAGTTTGGTTTCCAGCATGGTGGAGTTGATTACAATCTATATTTCAACAATAATAGTAATCAAAGGATGATGGTGTTAGTTTACGCCAATGACATAATCTTTGGGGGATCAGATGAAGCTCGTTGCAGACAGTTTTTCAAATTCATGAAAAGTGAGTTCGAAATGTCAATGATTGGAGAGCTAATGTTTTTCCTTGGTCTACAGGTGACACAAGGAAAGAATGATACTTTCATTTCTCAATCCAAATACGCCAAGGAGGTTCTATGAAGATTTGGAATGGAAAATTCGAAGGAGATGAAGACTCCAGTTGGTACCCGGACGAAACTATCCAAAGATGAGGATGACAAGACAGTTAATATCACAGAATACAGACAAATTATTGGAATCTTATTGTACTTGACCGCAACAAGGCCTGACATTGTTTTCACCACATGCAAAGCAGCGAGATATCAGAGTAATCCCAAGGAAAACCACATGCTCGCAGTGAAAATAATACTTCGGTATATCAAATGCACTGTGGATTTCGGTCTGATGTATAATGACAAATCTCAATCAGTGTTATTGGGTTACACAGATGCAGATTGGGCCGGCTCAACAGATGACAGAAAATCAATGTCAGAAGGTGCATTCTATCTTAGTGGATTGTGTATTTCTTGGCTAAGTAAGAAGCAAGATTGCATTTCATTGAGCACCGCGGAGGCTGAGTATATTGCGGCCACTCAAGCATGCACACAATTATTGTGGATGAAGCAACAACTTGAAGATATGAGAGTTAAAGTGAAGTCTCTGATCAGAATCTAGTGTGATAACTCAAGTGCTATAAATCTCAGCAAAAATCCTGTCCATCACTCAAGGACAAAGCACATTGAGATCAAATATCACTTTATCAAGGAGAAAGTTGAGCAGGGAATCGTGAAGTTGGAGTATGTGCCTACAGAGCTACAGGTTGCAGATATTCTGACAAAGGCCTTACCCAAGGAAGCGTTTAAAAGACATCGACTGGCTCTGGGAGTTCAGTCGACTCCCCGTATTTGAAAGAGTGTGGATGTGGACACCTCATCTCCCTGAGGTATGATGTGTTTTTCCCTAATGTGCTGATATGTGTTCTTTACTCTGTTACCGACTGCAAAGGAGTGACCTTTGAGTTCATTGACAAAAGGGGAGAAAATAGTGATTGTTCAAGGGAGAGACAATGTGGCTATTTGACAAATCATGAATGATATGGGGAGAAACTGACAGGTGGAGCAGCGAGATAGGGGGAGAAATGAGAAAGGGGGAGCGTATTAAAACTGACGATGCTAGAAGTGATCGATCAAAGAATAGATATCACGACAGCTGAGGATTGTGATAAAAGTAGACGAGTGGTGTTGGAATGTGGTAAAAATATTTCCAAAAATTGGTATCAGTTTGGTGTCAACAGTGAGTGTCAGAGATGAAGTGATTCATTGATGAAATTTTCATTTACTCTTGTTTCTCACCGCGAGCATTGCTCATGTGGGCTTAAAGTACGTGTTGAGTAAATCCTTGATCGCTATCGGAATCGCAATAGGCGAATGGTGGATGAAGAATTAACGATGTATCTTTTTATGGAAGAGTTGTCAACAAACCCAAAGGAGGAGATTGTTGGGCAAAAATCACTCAAGGTATCATTGAAACATTTTTGAGGTGATTGTGTTTGTTGACAAAGTGGACTTCTGTGTTGTGATTGTTGACAAAGCAAACCATGCCATACAAATTTGTTGACAAAGAAGATTTCATAGTGTCATGTTGAGTTCAAGGGCTGTGGTTAACGATCCATGTTTAATTCAAGAACGTCGACAAAGGAATGAATGATCTGTAGGTGGTACAAAAAGAACAGATACAAGGTGATGCCGTTTTCCAGTGTTTGCCAAATTTTTGGGCCTGAAAATTGACAAATGAAGAAAAGTGGTTTTTGGAAAAGGGACTTGCGCGCTGTGTACTTGAAGGAGTGGAAACTTGCGCGACTAATGTTTTTCAAGATCAGAACATCAAAATATGGCAAAGGGATAAGGGGCGCTCAAGTTTTAGAGTTGGTTGCGCAAGTGATTTGCACGACAGAGATTTGCGCGCCGAAACTTGCGCATCGAGGGGAGACTTGCGCGCCGTCGCGCAGGGTGTTCAAATGCCTATAAATACAGGTCGACCCCTCCTCATTCAGTGAAGAGTTCAACACTTAGAAAAATCAGAGCTCCCGTCGCGCAGGTGTGGTGGTCGCGCAAGTGGTGTGTGGTCGCACAAGTATAAGTTGCGCGCCAGTTGATAGTTGCGCGCCTAAGGTGGTTTGGGCGAGAACGGAAGTGAGTCGCGCATGTTCTGAGTTGGAGAAGAAGGCGTCACACAAGTGGTTTGGTGACACTTGCGCACCAGATTTTGAAGAAGCGCGAAAGTTGTCGGTTGTGCGCCAATATTGGTTTGGGCGTAAAAGGGTGTGCGTCACGCAAGTTTGGAGTTGCAGAAGCTTGTGTCGTGCAAGTGGTTGAGAAGGACTTGCGTGCCAGTTCTGACTTGCGTGCTGAGACTTGCGCGCCGACTTAAAGAAGGGCTCCAAGTAAGGTTGTTTCATGGCAGTGGTTCAGGGCTGCGTGAAAGATGAAAGATTGCCCGATACCCTCGGTGCAAAGAGAGATTCATCTACGGGTGAAAGTTGGATTTCAACAGAGCATCTACATACAACAGAGTATGCATTCATTAGTGATAATGAAGAGACCTACAAGTCTATAAACTGTGAGTTGATCATTTCCAGAGCAATGAGCAAAAGAAGAGGAAGAAGGTGATCCTCTCCACCGACAGTGAGCCAGTGAGAGAGAAACAGTGAGTGACCATTGGGAAAACAGTGAGCTGTCCCTAAAATTTGTAAAGGCAGTGAGTCTGAGAATAGAAGTGATCTATCCCGAACCCTGTAAACAACAATGTGCTTATAGTGGATTTGGTACATCGACACATTGCCGGTGTATGCTCCTTGGACGTAGCCCAGTGAAGGTGAACCAAGTAAAAATTGTTGTGTCCTGTGCATGCTTTAATTTCTGTTTATATTGTGCAACGGGAAAGAGAGAGAAGAGTGTTTTGCTTAAACAATGAAACAAGATCAGAACGAGCTTTAATTTTAAATTAGTCATACCCTGATTCATCCCCCCCTCTCGGGGTATTCATCCTTGTGGACCTAACATAAATGGTATTTTAAACCTTATCTTCTGGTTTAACCCCATAGTTAACATATTTTAATATCAACCACTGTAATAACCTTTTCACTCTTAAAGATTTATAAATGGATAAAAGGACGACATTGTCGACCATATCTTATCATAATTGTCCTATTGTAAGATTTTTATAATTTTTAAATAATTTAATAAAATATTATTTTGATAAAATATCATTAATGCCGATTTTGACACTTTATTTAATTTGACTTTAAAGTCATAAAGATAAAGTTAGAATTTGAATATAATCCTTTAACACAACACTAATATGTCATATCCATCTTTAAAATTCGTGGAACACTATAGCTCACTCAAATTATATTACTTTTAATATTTTTAAAATCATTTATTTTATTTTTCTTATAATTGAATAAATATCACGCCGACATTGCATAAACATTTAAGCTAATTATATAATTTCTAAAAATTAGAAATGTATTTCCATCATGAAAATAATTTCATTAAGCTCAAAATAGACATTTAGATTCATTTGTAACTTGCTCTTGTCCCTATGTGGACACTTAAAAGACATTTAAAACTAAGAAAGTGACATTTTGTAACTTTTTTTGCTGTAAATATTATATAGGTTATTTTCATAGACAAGTGTCCATTAAACAAATCGATTTCAAGCCTAAGGTGATAAGAATCAAATTACCTTCATTTAATAAGAATTAGGATGAAAAATTATGGTCTTATCACTTAGTTTTAACCTAAATTAACTCGATTTACCATTTACCTAGGTGATAAATTTTACCACGGTTACTATTTATATTGATAAAAAATAAAAGGTGTCTATTTACCAAATTTGAACCTCCAGATTTCAAATATGGAATTCATTTTATCAAATTCAATACCTATAAGTGGTAGAAATTAATTTTAAAATAAGCGTGCAAAATGTGTCGAAAACAATTTTTTTAGAAAAATACATCTTTAAACATAGAACTTGATTCATTCTTATCCCATGCTTAGAAAAGTATTAAATGAATGTTAAAACATTTGATTGAATATATAATATATACATTTCATTAAAATCATCCATCAATAGTGATTATCTTAATTTAAAAGATAAAAATATGTGCGAATAAAAACAATTTTTTCAGAAAAACAACTTTTTTTATTTTCAATTTTTTTTATTTTTATTTCTAATTAATTGATAACCAATGAATTCATTTTATACATATACAACTATACGTTTTTCATAATTTAGTAAATCCTATTCATACCTGTCAATCCAATGGTTTGACGATAATTGTCACATTAAATAATAGTATTTTATTAGTATATTGCAGTTCATTTAAATTCGGTGTTGCGTGCAATGCAAGCCATAAAAAAACTTAAATTTATTCGAAAAAAATATTTCATAAAATCTCGGGATGTTACATTCTAGTCTTCTTAAAATGAATTTTGTCATCGAAATTCATCACTCAGGTTTAAACAAATGAGGATATCTATGCTTCTTATATAGTTTTTTTTTTTCAAATTTTCGATTCCTTTAGAGAACATTCACCAGATGAGTAGTCTTGTTCCATAGAACTTTATCTCTATGATCCAAGATTTTTACCGACTGTTTTTTCATAAGAAATCATGCTCTCGTGGTATGATCTTTGAGTTCAGTACATGTTGTGGAACAAATATGTACTTCCTCAGGAGAGATACACGGAACACGTTGTGTACTTGAGAGAGGTTCGGTGAGAGCGTCAAGTGATAAACTATCATCCCTATTCGATTTAGAATCTCGAAAGAGCCAATATACCTAGGGCTCATCTTTCATTTCTTCCCGAATCTCATAACCTTCTTTTATGAGGAAATTCGTAGAAAACCCTTCTCAAAACTTCAAACTCCAGATCTCGCCGAGGATTGTCAGCACAACTTTTCTGTTGACTCTGAGTTGCTTTGATGTGTCGTTGAATGACTTTGACTTTCTCTACCATTTCCTCAATGAGCTCAGTTTCTAGTAGATTTCTTTCTCCAACTTCATTTCTACACGTTGGAGTTCTACACTTCTTTTCATAGAGGACTTCATAAGGAGCCATCTGAATGCTTGAGTGAAAACTATTATTGTATGAAAACTCAACTAGAGGAAGATGTTGATCCCAACCACCTTTGAAATCAAGAGAACAAGATCACACCATATTCTCCAAGGTTTGAATGGTTCTATCAAACTAACCATTTGTCTAAGGATGATACGTCGCATTCAAACTCAACTTTATATCCAAAGCTCGTTGAAGACTTCGCCAAAACTTCGAGGTAAACCTCGAATCCTGTTCAGATACAATAGAATGTGGTACTCCATGCAACCTTACCACTTCTGTAATGTATATTCTGACAAGTTGATCAAGAGAGAAGTATTCTCTGATGATAATGATGTATGTTGACTTTGTAAGGCGATCGACTATAACCCAAATGACATTATGACCCTTAGAAGTTTTGTGGAGTCCGACGATGAAGTCTATTGTGACGTTTTCCCATTTCCATTCTGGTATGTGTAATGGTTGTAACATCCCCTTAGAGTTCTGTCTCTCAAGTTTAACTTGCTGACATACTAAGCACCGAGATACATATTCAACAATATATCTCTTCATGCTATCTCACCAGAAATACTCTTTCAGATCTCTATACATTTTCGTACTTCTAAGATGAATAAAGAATGATGAACTGTGTGCCTCATCTAACAGCTCATTCAAGCCTAATATGGACGGAACACATACGCGATTCTTAAACTTTATCATTCCATCACGATCAAGGTTAAACTCAGGAACATTACTCATCTTCTTCTATAGCTCTACATCTTCCTTACGTATTTCTGTAACCTTCACTTGGATATATGGTTGAACACTCATTTGAGAAAGATAAGATTTCTCCCATTCCCTCAAGATTTCAAGTTCCATTATTTGCAAATTCAGAAATATTAGATCTTTTGTGATCTTCATTACAAATAAGCTAGCATGATACTTTTGACTCAAAACATTTGCCTCTTTATTCACTTTCCCAGGGTGATAGTGTATTGTGCAGTCATAATCATTAATCAGTTCCAACCATCTTCTCTAACACATATTTAACTCTTTTTGGGTGAAAATATACTTTAAACTTTTACGATGAGTATATATATCACACATTTTTTCATAAAGATAATGCAGCCATATCTTTAATACAAAAATTGTTTCTGTTAACTCTAAATCACGAGTTGAGTAATTTTGTTCATGAACCTTCAATTGGCGTGAGATATAAGCTATCACCATATCATTCTGCATGAGAACGCATCCCAAACCCTTTTTCGATGTATCAATATAGATTACAAACCTTTCTCCACTACAGGATAGTGTAAGTACATGTGCGCTGACTAACATTCTCTTCAGTTCCTTGAAGTTTTCTTCACATTTATCAGTCCAAAGGAACTTGACTTCCTTTCGAGTTAACTTGGTGAGTGGATTAGACAGTCGAGAGAAATCCTCCACAAATCACTGATAATATCCAGCCAAACCAAGAAAACCACTGATCTCAGTCATAATGGTTGGTCTGAGCGAACGTTCAATAACTCTTGTCTTTGATTTACTGATATACCATCACTTGAGATTATATGACCCAAGAATGAAACTTTCTGAAACTAAAATCCACACTTAGTAAAATTTGCATAAAGCTTATCCGATCTCAGGATCTTCAGCACGATTCTCAAATGATATTCATGGTCTTCCTTTCTTTTTGAATAAATAAGAATGTCATCTATAAAGACTACAAAAAACCGACCAAGGTAATCAATAAAGACTTTATTCATTAAATCCATGAAGATAACAAGAGCATTAGTAAGACTAAATGACATCACTATATATTCATAGTGTTCATACCTTATATGAAATGTTGTCTTGGGTATATTCTCCTCCTTGACATTCAATTAATGATATCCAAAACGAAGGTCAATCTTGGAAAAGTATTGAGCTCCACACAGTTGATCAAACAATTCATCAATTTAGGGTAGGTGATACTTGTTCTTGATTGTGATCTTGTTCAGTTCCTGATAATCAATGCAGAGTTGCATCAATCCATCTTTCTTCTTAACAAAAAGAACACGTGCACTCCAAAGTGACATACTTAGGCGAATAAATCCTCTGTCAAGATTCTCTTGGAGTTGCTTTTTCAATTCCTGCAACTGAATCAGAACCATTCTATATGAAGTCTTTGAAATAGGTGTAGAACCAGGTATGAGTACTATCGAGAACTTCACAATTCAGTGGAAGACTAGACAATTCTTTTGAAAAGACATCAACAAACTCCTGTACAATAGACATATCATCGATGTTGAGTTTGTCCCCAACCATCTATGATAAACACCCCCTTTGAATAAGAATCAAGACCCATACGATGTATATGATTTCCACATCAGAAGTTCACATTTACCGTTACACTGATAAACAATCATAGGTTGGTTTGGAATATCAAAGGTGACTTCCCTTCTTCGGCAATTGATGCGAGATTTATGTAAAGAATGTCAATCCATGCCTAATATAACATCAAATAAGACATTATCAATTCTAGAGTGGATGATAAGTGCACCTTTTACCACTTTGTTATTGTATTCCACATCGCCAATAGTGATCACATGAGATTTCCTCTTGTCTCTAGGCTTAAGAGGTAGCTGACGTTGATCATCATTAATCTCCGGGTTTGAACACTGGTTAACATAATGCCCATACTCCTTGCATTTGAAACACTGAAGTGCGAGTGATGCCTTTTCACCATTCCTTTCATTGACTGATCTCTTCTCATCACTTCGACATTCGATTGTCCGATGACTTTCCTTTCCACACTTAAAACATTTATCGTTCCCCTTAAGACAATTTTCACCATGTTTCCTTTCACACTTTAAGCATAAATGAAATCTCATCTTATTCTCTCCACGATTTTTAGATTTTCCTTCGGACCCATTCTTTCTTTTCTTATCAAAACCATGTGATTGATTGGTAACTACAATCTCCATTTACACCTTGATAGCACATTGAACAATTTCTTCATAGCCACTGAAGTCTTTTATGGATAACGTCCTTTAAAGACTTGGTTTTAAGCCACTAAAGAATCGATCAACCCTACTTTCAGGTTGGATGATAATATCAGAAGCGTACCTCATAAGTCTTGTAAAATTTACCAACAAATTCATCATCCTTCTGCTTAAGCTCAAAAAATTCTTTCTCCATTTTCGTACGAAGAATATGAGAAAAGTACTTATTGAAAAATAAGCTCTTAAACTTATCCCACTCTATGGAGTCAATTTCTTCCCGTTGATCCGCTTTGCTTTCAAAACGATAGACAATCAAAATGACTTTCATGCTTCGAACACTCGAGAATGAAAAATATCTTTTTAATTGCACCAATTCATTGCTTAGTAACCAACGGATCAACTGAACTACTAAAACAAGGTGGGCATTGCCTCATGAATGAGTCAACAAAACGTTGTTCTTTTGATCGTTTGGAAGTTCCACATGATTCATAGCTTGAGAATGTTGTGTGGGCATAACAATGAGATTCTGCATCTCAGCTTTCATAACATTTAGTTGCTCAGGAGGACAATCATTACATTGTCCATCACATTCAGCATTGACACGATTCCTTCGAGTTCCAACCATTAACTGAAACCAAAAAACATAGTGTGAGCAACAATAATCATAGTGGAAAACCACATAATCATGAAAAAACATTTATAAGATGTCTAAATCAAGACATTCTTTTAAATCTATGACACCTCAGGTTTAACCTAAGTTATCCATTGTCAAAACATTAAGATGTTATCCTATACTTAGACTTATCCCTAGGGTTTTCATTAAAATTTTCTTATCCTAGTTTCTGAAGGTTAACTAAACCTTACTTTGATATCAACTATAACGACCCATACTTTTCATACATAGATATTTCTTCTTTTTAGGTGAATATTCATTACATAACATAACGATCCACACAAGAATCGTATCGGTTTAACGCCTTTGGAAACTTAGATACATAAACAACTGGTTCATAAGAGATCTACATTATATCCCACTTAGTTTTTCATAACTAGCACCATTCTTATACATATCGTACTTAATATTTTTCTTTATAACCAAGGGAAAAGAAACATAAGAAAGGGTGAGCTCGGATGCTGAATAAGGGTAAATGAGGGAGATATCGACATAGCATGAGCATAAGAGTATGAGAACATGAGCATAACATTTGAAAAAACCATACACTGTATATCATAGATCAAAATATTTAGTCATGACATAAAACTTGATAGTTCATAAGATATGAATCATAAAGGAATCAAAAAATATGAGCCATGTGAGCATAACATTGGAATAAGACACGAGTTTGTGACATACACATAAACATAGATAATCATTTCTTTAGTACTCAAAACTCATTGCCAAGACTATCATAGTAGATTGAGTTCACTCCCCAAACCATCATAGTAGTCAAGGTTCACACCCAAGACTATCATAGTGGATTGAGTTCGCATCACAAACCATCGTAGTAGTCAAAGTTCACTTCCAAGACTATCATAGTGGACATGATCCCTTACTGAATTGGGTTCACTTCCCATCTCAGTCCTGTTTATCTCATAAGATATCGATCTTTACCCAATGCATTGGAGAATTATATAATTTTGGTCCCACTTGTTATATAATGAAAATCATACATATGTGTGCTAAAAGATCATAAAACATTCATCATATCAAAACCCATGAAAATAAATGAGTTTCATAAACATTTCATCATAACATAACTTGTGGGAAAGAAACAGACTTCATAAACATCTTGTCATCATAAACCTAAACCATTCAGAGAACGAATAAGGATGTTATCTTTAGATCATATCTAAAGTAAAGTATAAGTGAAATCAAGGGTTGTCATTGACGAATATAAATACCATTATAAGATAATGAAAACTTGTTTGAAAAAATATCATTTCCACTTTGAAAATCATTTTTCAAAAACTAAAAAATTTCAGAATATCAGGTAAACCATTTTCTTTAAAAATATCCTTGTGAACTTGTAAAGGGAGTTTCAAAGCATTGTGTGGTTATGAGGGCAGAAAATTCCGTTCACGCTGTATAAGTTTAAAGAAAACATTCCTTTTAAGTTTTTGTAAAATGTCAAAAAGTACATCGTTTGGAAAATGATAAGAAGATTCCTTTTAAACTATTTTGTAAAAAGTCAAATATGGGTAAAAATGATTTTAAACAATCATAGGAGAATAGTAAAAACATTTTTAGAAAACATGGATATGAAATAAAAATGTTTTTCGACCGAAGTGATAATTAAAGTTATTTTCCTTTAAAACAAATTTTCGGTCTCTTGAGTTCTTAAGGCAAGGAAAATGAAAGGAAAACATGTAGTTTCAAGAAATAACCCAAGGAGAAGAAAAATCATGAGTTTCATAAGAGGTAGATCATAAGATTTCATCATCATAAATTTAGTCATAAATAATTATGATAAATAATAAGATTCTAACATAAAAACCTTATTGATATGGTAACATTTGAATCGTAAGTTTCAAAACTCCCTCTAAAGACACCACAATGCAGGAAGAGAGATTGACATCCGAGCCTCGCCTCCAGTAGACCTTGGGTTGACGAAAAGCATTGAGGGCGTAAAAAACTCACATATGGGAGGCATTGCCCTCAAATATAAAAATAGGATCATGAGATAAGATAAACAACCATCGAACAACTCCAGCAGATAATATTAAAGTTAAACCCAAAACCATCCCACAATGCATGGACAAAAATAACCCAATATAAATTCAAGTCTCCAAATATACCAAAAGACAAGTCTATCCAGTGACTCAACAACAACTCCAACCCAAGCTAGTAATGTCCACCTCGATCTCCAAAGTCCTCTTGGAAACCTGAAAAACAGTTTATATATGCAGGGTGAGCATAACAGGTATACTCAGTAGGGACATAATCAAGGTCTCAAGTGCACATGTGAAAAAGTATGCTAATGCGCCTGTGAACAAACAACATAACCAACAAGTACGTAAATCATGCATCCAACATAATAATATAACATCGAGATCATAACAAAGCTAGACGTCTCGCTGTCGCTTCCCCACTGATTTGTCGCTCTCACGCTCCAACGTTGAACATCCTGTGCTTCCATCCCTTCCGCACATACCATGTCACATCACATCACATCGCACCACATCTCATCTCATGCCATCCATCTCTGATGTGGGTCAGGACACATCCATACCTATCCCACTCTCGCAAGGTCTAGCATCCGGTGCTAGCATCAGGAATCATCACATCACGTCTCGCTCAAAGACACATGAGCCATCTAAACATATCTCGCCTAAAGACACCTAGGCCATCACATTGCATCTCGCTCGAATACACCTGAGTCATCACACCACTTCTCACCCGATGACATCTGGGCCATCACCGCCGAAGGGAGAGCAGAGAAGAAGGGGTATCCAACCATCTGTATCACCACCATCCTAGATGTTGAGGAAAACACCAAGGACCCATAACCTCTAAGTGCTGGTAATGTTATCCAACTCGAGTGAGGTGCGTAAAGAAATAACATAAACATACATGATATATAGATAACACACATACTCAACCTATGGGTTCACAACAACTGCACGGGCGCACACCACATCACCACACCACCACCATCATACCACACACCAACCATCATAACCACTATTATTACTATATGCAACATACCACACCACACCACACCACCACTACACACAACCACCCATATCCCCACTTTCTATTACAGGTTTCACCACTTTATCGATATAACAAATTTTCTTTAATTTTCATTACCATTCCTATTTACACAACCCATCTTTCAATCAATTCATTTAATCCATTTATCACACATCAACTATCATCCCATTCTTTATTCATTTATCAACCCATGTTATTTCATTTCAACATCATAATTTATTCCTTGACTAAGCGGGTAATTAACACAACCATGTTACACAACAACCGACCCAACACACAACCATCACCACAACACCACACATCCACCATTGTCACTGCGCCACATCGACCAAGTCATCTCATCCCAACAACCACACATCACACATCCCAACCACACATCACCACCATCGTCATCACCACACCATCGCTACACATCATCACCACTATGCACCATTGCGTACCACTACCTCACATCACAACCTCTGCACATCACTTTGTACAACTGCCCACATCACATCCATGCTAACCAACCATTGTATCACAACCCCACACATCACACAACCCAACCCAACCGATCACCTCCATCACCACACATCAACCCAAACCACGCAGGGCAATACTGTAAGCACAAACGTACACAATGACAACACATCCCATCTTACACTATTTATTCAAGGGATTTCATCTCATTACTTCTTTATTTAGCATGAATATTATCACACAAACCAGGTTCTATGAGCAACCAATTTATTAGCTAAATATGCGTTCTTTATCCTTTCATTCAGGATATGATCACACTACAACACAACAAGGGTCTCAACATATATCAACTACAACACACACAAGGCTTCAAAGAACCTTTATTTTCAGTATTGACAACAAGCATGCACAATATCATTAACAACATATATCAAAGCAATAAAGCATGTGATATCTCCCCCATACCCATCAACTTCAGACATGTCAATTACTTATCTTTATTATGCGAACCCTTACTATCCACCCTAAGGAAATCAAAACCATGTAGATCTCAAGAATGCTTTCTGATCTCGCTGCGCACTATGGGGTGAAGAGGAAACAACTGGAAACCGCAACCGCACAAGGAAACAATAGATCAACCTACACCACCACATAAAGGGATTATCAAAACATTGCCCAAAACATACCCCAAATGAAACAACATCACTGCAACGAATCCCCAGAAGAATAGATGAAAACACAACAGAAAAGAGGAAGAAACTCACCATCGATCGCCAACAACCAACCACCAAAGTCCGTTGATCAACACAAGGAGAAAAGGGGCTGAAAGACCTCTAAAAATCACCCAGGGTGTTGGATTGGTGTAACCCGATCTGGTTGGGCCGAATGCTTATAGCCTGCAATTTTCGCAGGTCGAGCTCTGTGGTGAGTTCGTTGGGGGTTGTAGGGGGCAACACACCCCTGCTCCGGGGGTCGAAGGACCCTGACCCAAATTTTTAGAAACTGTAGCATCTCTGACCACTGTAGCATAGATGGCTGACCGACACCGACATAGCACTGTAGCAATGCAGACTTCGGATTCAACTTACTGTAGCCTTTTGGACTTCTAGCCGACAGCCACTATAACACTTTTGACTTGGGTGGCCGCCTTTCACTGTAGCGACACAGACTTCCTGTGTAGTTGGTGGAATAATGGTTTGTCTTCTCCATTTGTAGCCCATTTCGGGCTATGGTTTCTTACTGAAAACTTTGTAATTGTGATCCCGACATATAGTGAATATTCTGCCTCTTTGTGGATGTAGGGATTATTCCTGAACCACATAAATCTTTGTTTCCTTGTTCCTTTTTTTCCCTTTTACTCTTCTATGTTTCGCTATTTCTGTCGCTGTAACTCTCGACGTTTTCGCAACATAGGGTTTGTCAAAAAAAATGAGAGAGAGAGCGATGACCAAATGATAAAAGAATCGGACAAACAAGAGATATAAACAGGATGTAAGTCGCTTGATTTACGGTGTAAAATCCACAACTGTGAAAACTTATGCCATAAAACCAACCTTTAGGCCGTAAAACCTTTGAAACCTCAAATTTTGTCGAAAAACATGATGTCTAGGGCTTAATTGATTTACGTCTTAAATAACTTGTCTTACAGTGTGAAACCTTTTTTCACAGCCTCCCGTCTGCCACATACAAGCCGTAAACCACCAGTTTATGCCGTAAACCCCTCTTTTATGTCGTAAAAGGCCAATTGCAATTCTGTTGCAGTTCTGGCTCCAACCTCTACTGAACCTCCTCTAGCCTCCTCTGAGCACTCTCCAACCACAAAACCAATAAATTAAATGGTTGAGAAGCCACAAAATGTTACATTAGATGTCTCTCAAACAATTCTTGTCCCCGTGAATCAATACCAAACCCGAAGAAAAGAAAGGTTCGAACAACCACCCTTGAGTTACCTCTCAAGGATATCGTCACACCGGAAGTGCTACTAGTAGCTATACACACCAAACAAAATAGCACAAAGCAAAACTTAAAATAACTCTGGGTACTGAGCACACATTTGCGTCTCTCATTCCCAAGTTCTCTCCTCAAGACCATCATGCTTCCACAACACATGAACCGAGGGGATAGTTCGTCCACGTAGCACCCTCTCTTGACGATTCTGGATCTCTACTGACCGCTCTACAAATGCTGCATCATCCTCAATATCAAATTCTCACCAGTCAATGATGTGAGAGTCATTGTGATGATACCGACAAATCTGAGTCGTGTGGAAGACGTCGTGGATCCTCTCTAGCGGTGACAACTGTTGGATTGGTGTAGCCCGATCTGGTTGGGCCGAATGCTTGTGGCATGTACTTTTCTCCCCGGTACCTTCACAACACCTCTTCTCCTCACACCTTCTAAGCTTTAGAGCTTGCTAATATTCTGCCCAATTCCTCTCTCAAACCTCCTCACCACATTATGGTCATGTTGGTATTACCAAAAGACCAATTCCAAGTGTTTTAAAAAGGTTCTCAAGGAGACGACGCTCAAGAGACAAAACTCTCCCTCTTTTTCTTTTAATTTTTTTTCTTATCATTTCCTCACCTTCCCTATCCAAAACAACATGATAACTCCAGTGTCATACATATACTGGAATGATATTATGTTACTGAGATATTTATCATCAAATAACTTCTCTTCTCTTTTTTATCTTAAAAATGAAAACATCATCTGTGATGTGTCGATTCACCACCTTCGTCAATGATGATTTTTCGTTTTCTATTATCGCCATCATGGCTGGTCATAAAACCATTATAATGGTTAAACCATATTGTAAAATGTATATTACAACTTTTTTTATGTTCTGTAACTAATATATATATACATAATATTAAATAATAAAACAAAACTAGTTTGTGATAATCGAAAATTCACCAAAATAAACTAACGTTCATCATTAACATTTTATCCAATGAATCATTCTCATATCTGAAAAAAATGATATATGAGGCTGTTTAAAATTTTGGAAGTGCATCAATATCATATAATTCCACTTCTGGAGTTTTGATTCCATTTGACAAGAACTCTCATAATTAAACTCAAGAGAACCAATCATAAAATTATGAAACGAATGCTCTCGGAACGAAGAAATTGAATCTTATAACTCGTCAAAAAGGTCATAAATAAACTTAATAAAATTATACTAAATCAAATACATGTTGTAGAGGTTCTGAATTAATTAACTAATGGATCTCATTTGATTATCTGGGACATTAAGTACAAATTAAGAATAGTTTCGAACATAAGGTAAGAGATTTTGTATGAACCCTCATTTTTCCTTCGGGTTACACTTCTCTCTCTTTACCCCAATGTAATTCTTAATTATTATTATGTACTCTTACATTCTATGTGTGCTCCAAACATATTTACCTAGCTCAATTCTTCTTTCTTTGACGGGGAAATACATGTTTTATAAGGTTATATTTTTAATTCCTTCTAATAAGCAAACCCGATTAAAGGGAACTTTTCAGTTTCTTACTCATTTTTAAGTACACTCCATAATCTTTTTTATGCAACCAGTATTTTATTTAAAATTAATATTTTTATCATGAAAATCTATCTTTGTTCATTTCTGATTTTATGAAAACATTTATGTCTTTATCCTCTTTAAAGACTATTATATTTTCCCTTAATCTGCACTAAAGTGACTTATTTCTAAAAGTTTCTTAAACACACTTTTTACACATTTTCACTTCAATTAGACATCATTTATCATTATCAATGCCTATTTTTCCCTTATGAATGTCCATGTATGATTTAAATTCATTCTTTCATGGACACCTTTATGATACGCTCATTGGTTATGTCTTACAACACGATTGCGATACTCATTTCTTTTCATGGGTAACCCTTATGTTTATTCCTTATATTTGATCCTTCATATGGCACACATGTGCATGAACATGTTATGATAGATACATCCAGATAGCACTCCAATGCATTGGATAATGTTTAGTCTCATGAGACGTCATGTTGGGACAAAGAGTAAACTTGATTCCTTTATGGGACTTTGTCCACCATGTGATATAGTCTTGACAGTTATCTTTGACTCATGTTTATGTTGTGTTATATGTTGCTGCAACATTTCCATGTTTCCATGATTACATGATCTCATGTTCTATATGTTATGATTTCATATGTTTATTCATGTTTCATACTTTTTTATGTCATCATATTACGTTTTCTAACTCACGTGTTATGCTTTATTTTTATGTTTATTTCCTTATTGGACTTTTTAGCTCATCCCTTTTATCTATGTAATTCTCAGGTTTTCCTATGCAGATGTAAGAGCTCAAAGTAATTTAGGAGCTCATTATGAAGATTAAATAAAAGATGTTTTTATTTGGGTTTCATGATTTCTAATTATGTACCTAATTCCCCAAAGACACTAGACATTACGATCCTTTATTTCTATTTGATGCTTAATTATGCTTAAAATCATGTAATAATATGTGCAAAGGGCTTGGAACATTATAGAAGATGGCTTGAGAAAACTGAATTTGAAGTTATAATTGTTGTGGTAGTGAAATTTCATTGAATGACTCAAGAAGAGTACACATAAGCTACTAGATACTTTGGGGATTGTGATGAAGAATTCTGAGAAGATTTGATAAATTCTCATAGTCATTTGAAGTGTTTTGACATTAGCTAGAGTGGTTGGAGTTGCACTAAGAAGATTTGGAGTTTAGTTGAGAAACTTGGAGATGTGTTTTGAAAATTACAGATTCCAAAAAAAATGGAAAAGGACTAATCCATAATGGTGCGTATGAGTTTCTCTGAAATGGTTAAGTCCTAGTACGTAAGGGCCACTCTATTGCTAAGTAGAAGAAGACTGGAAAATCAACAAAGTGTTGAAAGGCAATCTATACATAAAAGTCTCTATGTGTTGAAGATTAAGAATATAGCAAAGTATTGAATCAACATTGTAATACGTAAGAGTCCTCCAGTTCATACGTAGGAGTTGTTAAAACTGATAAATTGACAAAGTGTTGAAACACACTGAGATACATAAGAGTCTAAGATTCTGAAGATTCAACAAAGTCCCGGGGAGCTCGATGTGATACATATTGGTTTCTCATAAACAAAAATTTGGAAAAGTATACAACTGCAATGTGATACATTTGGGTAGTAAAAGTTACAGAATGAGAATTTAGCAATGGAATGGGTACTCAAAGTGCATGAGATTTGGTAGTCCTGAGTATCACTCTAATGTGTAAGGGTTCTCAAAAGGCATGAAATTTGGAAAAGTACGTAACTCTGTGATATGGGTACTGAAAGGGCATAAGATTTGGAAAAGTACTCGGAGCACACTGAGATAAGTAAGATGTTGCGGAAATGCCGAGAGTCACACGAAAAAGGTTTTCAGATGAAGAAAAGATAGAACAAAAGAAGAAGAAGAAGATGAACACGGACACAATGATTTACGTGGTTCAGGAATAATCTCTACGAAGAGGCAGAATCACTTCATTAAAATTGGGGGCACAATTACAAGGAGATTTCAAAGTTTTACACACACAGCTCAAATGATCTAATAAAGAAGATGAAGCAATGCATCACCAACTGCACAATAAGTCAATTGTGTTACAGTAAACGGTGGCTATAAGTATGCACTGCTACAATGTTGCAGCCACTCAAGTCCAAGTTGCTACAGTGGTAGGTGGCTAGATGTCTGTGGAACTACAATACCTTTGTCTCCAAAGTCTAAGCTACTATAGTAGTCGTGCCAAAGTTCGCATTGCAACCCCTAATGAGCTCACCACGAAACTCGACCCGTGAGAGTTGCAGCCTGGTGTTCAGTATGAACTGCTAGCATTCATCCCAATATCATCCAAACAGATTAGGCTACACCAATCCAACATAAGAGTCACTCATGTAGAAAATTCGGCAAAGTGTTGAGTTGTATTGAGATACCTAATGTAATGGTCATTACTTTGACAACAATATGAGATTTCTAGAATTGAACAAGAAACTACTGATTTTTTCTTCAATGTATAAATATCATGATGCTTTTGCGAGTAAATTGTGATTCGAGCAACTAGTTTCAGTAATGAAGAAATAAGAAGATGAATCGGCCGTGCACTGTGAAGAAGATCATGGCGTAAAGCTGTCTGAGGAGAGAAACAAGTTGAAGCAGGTACTGGAATTTGAGATGTGGTGATGTCGTGAGGAGAATGTCACGTTGTGGTGCGTGATGAAATGAGATTAGTAGAGAGTTAGAGAAGAGGGTTCCCATGTCATGATGAGGGTTTCCATGTTTTGAGGGTTTCTGCATGTTATAATGCAGATTCACAATAATGAGAAAGAGGAGATCATGAGGAAGAAAAATGCTAATTTCCAAAGAGGAGATTGTGAGGAGCAGTCCCATGTGATCCTGATGAGAAAGCTGAAGAAAAAATTGAAGGAGGAGATCACGCGACTGATTTTACGGGGTTTTCCATATTAAATCTTATGGAAATAATAGTCACATGATTTGGAAAAGATAAAAAAGGTGAAGATGAAGAAGAGAATAAAAGTAGAAGTGGGAGAGAAGAGCTTGATGTTGGATTATTCTGCCAAATATCTTGAGTATCTAAGTGAGAGTAGATAGAGACCTGACATTGTGACAATCTTAAAGACCTTTCATGTCAAAGATATTAGAAGAGAGAATTGAAACTCCATTTTTTGAGAACTTTTTGTATCAAAGGAAGAACATGCCCTGCTATATAGAAGATGTAGAGACCCAGTTTTTGCCTTGTAATATTTTGAAATATTTTTAAATATATTTCCAGATATAGGCGTTGAGACTACATGCAATTCAATGACCTGGTGTGTTCGGAATAATTTTTTATAAAAATATTAAATATATTTTATATTGTGCGCGCACGGTTAATTGAAGAAAATGAGATATCTCTCAAACGGTTGATCAGATTGGAAATATGAGACCATGGTTGGGTCTGGAACGCGGTGTTTACCCTATGCGCGACATAAAACGAGTCGGCGCAGGACGTCCAAACCCCTCGCTTATTGGCGGCGCGCTTTGGTGGATTAATTAATTGATTAATTAATTAATCACTTAAATTCCTTTTGACCTAAAAATGTCTATAAATGCATTGCATGGAGGATTTGGTTAGGGTTGGCCTCATAATTCTCCCATCCGTTGGCGAGAGCTCCTCCCCTCTTCCGTTGATGATGAACGACAAACCTCTGGATCAAGGCGGATCGAAGCGCAATGGATGCACCAACTTCTCCTGATCGTTGCGTGAGCGCGTTCTTCACCAACGATCGATCCAAACAAGAGGTATAACTCTTCTTTTGGTGTTTTACGCCCTTGGATTAAACGTATCGAGCAAATCCATCCTTTTTCTTAGATTTGCGCTCCTTGAAACCTTTGCATGTGTCAGGGTATTGAAATTTAATTTATTTCTTTTTGTTCATCTAACCCTGGTGCCCCAATCTTGTTCGTCGGCCAAGAATGCTTGGTTGAAGATGTTTAAAACCTTGTTTTGGTGCTTTTCTCCCTCGATTCTTCATGTCCTTCATCGTTGAATCCACGTGGATCCCGGTTCGACAGTTGTCTGGCATCCCAAGCCCGATTGGGTGCTCAGATTTGTGGCGGAACGATGAAACAATTCTTCGAGCGAAGCATAGATTTGGAATCGTCGTGATGAATGGATGGTAAATCTGAAGCTTTGAGGCTGAATCATCAAGGATCAAAGATGTGGCGATGTGCAGAATGAAGAACGAAACACCCGAACATTTTGGTGGGTAATTCTCGACGAACAACGACAGAAGAGCACGATTCACGGCAATATTCAAAGATTTCGAAAGGAATCACGGTGGGATCTGAAGCGATTTGACCAGATTTGGAGGACAGATGAAGATCCTCAAAAACCTGAACTTTCTGGAAAAATTCTGACTACACGCCGTGTAGTATGAAGAACACACGGTGTGTAACCGCCCTCAGTAGTGACACTAGGGTTTGGGAAAAGATAAGGATGCTACTACGTGTAGTCCTCCCTCACATGTCGTGTATCCCTCCATGATTGGAAAACCCATGTGATGGGTTACACGGGTGAGGACTCTATGTAAGAGAACACAGACACAGGTTGGCCACACATGCAACATCCCGTGTGGACTCACACGCCGTGTACCGAAGTACACATACATCAGGTCTGAGTACAAATACACGACCAACAGACACGGCCTGGTCCCCAGATAGGTGGGGCATGCCATGTAGTCCACCTACACGGCATGTACCCCTACACGGATGAGATCTGTGTACTGACCAGAGACACGACCAGGTTGTGAAGAGGTACCATATGTCGTGTGGGTCCTCTCACACACCGTGTTCTACTTGAGCTCTTTCGAGCGATTTTTGAATGTCCGTATCTTCTTCATTTGAACTCAGATTTTAGCCCGTGAAATGCCTATCCATAGTTTTTTCACGTAGGACGCGATGGTGCCCTCAGAAACAGCTTTTGAGATACGATGTGAAATGTTCTTGGTTTGGCACGTGCTGAGGCGACACCCGATGACGACAACGATAATACAGAACCCCCAGAGCAGTACCAAGTTTACTTTCCAACAGGGCTAGGCAGTGGCTTATCATCGCCCAATGGCGGTTCCGAGCTTACCCTCCAGCTGAGTTGGGCAGTGACATTCCCTGATGATCTTTCTGAGTTACCATTTAGTAGGACTGGGCAGTGGAGTTCCTCAACGTTCTGGACTTACCCTCAAGCTGGGATGGGCAGTGACGTTCCTCAATGACATCTTCCAGGCATAACCCTCTAGCCGGGCTGGGCAGTGGCGTTTCCCTAACGACTTACTGGGCTTACCCTCCCGTAGGGCTGGGCAGTGGCGTTCCCCGGTGACCTTCCCGAGTGGTACCCTCCAGCTGGGTTGGGCGGTGGCGTTCCTCGGTGACTACTAGAGTAGGGCCCTCCTATCATACGAGAGTATGAGATCCTTTCCTAAAATTGGTGACCTCTCGACTGTGTGTCACAGTGATGAGATGTGATTTGACGTACCTTTGAAATTACGAGAAAGAGGGACAATTTCCCCATCGAGACGCGTCCATGTGACGTGACTTAAAACCGTGCGAGCGAGTCAATGCTACCCAAAGTGGATAGTATCAAGGTGTGGTGATTGAGTCTCTTTTGACTTGTGTGCCTTGAGCAGATGCATGAGGTGATGGACATCGCATATAGACTTTATGTTGGAACTATTGACTACTCATCTTCTTGGGCTGAGTTGTGAGATGGAGATCCTCTTACTCTCTCATTTAGGCTTCTTTGACTGAGCATATCTATATATTCTACTTTAGTACCCACTCTTGGAGTATCGTTACTCTTCTTCCAAGAGAGGCGAAGACACACTGGGTATGCCACATGTTTTTCGTTTCTAGCTTCTCGTGGTTGGATGTGTCTACTCTCATACTATAGGCAACGAAGACTCGACGAGAAGTTCATCTTCTCACCGTTTCGAGCTCCCTATGTTAGGATGAGTTTACTTTCACTCTCTTGTTGGTTTGAGCTGTACTCTTTTATCGTACTTTGTTTGTTGGATTGGTGTAGCCCGATCTGGTTTGGATGATGTTTGGGTCGAATGCTTGTGGATCGTACTGCGCACCAAGTCGCAACTTTCACGGGTCAATCTCCGCAGTGAGCTCGTTGGGGGTTGCAAGGGGCAACGCGCCCCCTGCTCTAGGGGTCTGTGGGACAAAGGCCCTGGGACCAAATTTTGGGCCACTGTAGCAATGCTGACACTGCAGTGGAGCTGATCGACCGACATTGACAAAGTACTGTAGTGACACAGACTTTCAGCTACTATTCACTGTAGCTCCTTAGACTTCCAGCTGGCAACCACTGTAATACTTTTGATTTGGGTGGTCACCTTTCACTATAGCGATGCGGAATTCCTGTGTGGTTGGTGGAACAATGGATCATTATCCTTCTTTTGTAGCCCAATTTGGGCTAGGGTTTTATTAGTTAGAAACTCTGAGAAATCTCCCTGTAATTTGTGCTCCCGACATGTAGTGAAATTCTGCATCTTTGTGGATGTAGAGATTATCCCGAACCACGTAAATTCTTGTTTTCTCATTCCTTTCCCCCTTTTTACTCTTCTTTGAATTGTTTCTTTCTGTCCTTACGACTCTCGATGTTTCTGCATCATTGTTCTATCTACTGCTTTCCTCTTCAGTTGTATCTCTTATTTCTACCCCTTCACCCTTTTCAGGGCGTTCTACTGGGTATGTATATACTCACCTTTGCATGAGCTTTGCCCAACATGTGTCGTGTCTTTTGCACACGGCATACAAATCAATCGTGACTTCAGAGGAGCTTAGGGATACAAGGTGTTTGGATTGTGTATGGTGGTCGTAGCTTGGGATACAAGAGCTGAGCTCTCTAACACTAGTACAAATATGACTTTTAGCGGCCGCCAAAAGCCGTCGCTAAAGGTCTATAGCGGCCGCCCAGCATCCGCCAAACGGCAGCCGCTTTTGGTCCGTCGCTGTTGCTATCAGCGACCGCCATTTGGCGGCCGCTGAAGGCCAGCAGGTATGACCAACAGCGGCCGCTTTAGCTTTTAATTTTTTTTTTAAAAAAATATAAAAAAAACTATGAATACCACATAAATCTCATCGTCATCTTCCATGCTCCACAACCCTCATCAAATATAACTACATATCAAAATTTAATAATAAAATTAGTACCAAATAAAGCCTATAAACATATAATTGAAACAAATTAACATATTTCAATTCAAACTTACTATAACAGATCGAAATTATACGATTTTCAAAATATATTCATAATTTCGATTATCGTTTTAAAAATATAAAATCGTTAATTCTATGGTTCTAATTACAGTGTTCCCCCTCTGATTTCAGGTCAATCCGATGTCGTACGCTCTGAATTTGACAGTTTGAGACTCGTTTTGGCCACTTATGGCACCAGAAGTGCGTTCTCAGTCACCGCGGGCACACGACACCTCCGATTAGCGTGTCATCTGCCCGACCACTTCAAAATTCACTCACCCGTTGTTGTCGGCCGATTTCAGGCCGATTCGACGTCGTTCGGCCGGTTTGGAACACCCCACGCGCGTTTCGGAAGCGCGCTCAACACTTAAAAAGCGCATATTGAGCCATTGTGCGCAAACCGCACGTTCGATTGACGTGTTGTCTCCTCTTACACGTCAAGAATAATAACTACAGTGTTCCCCCTCTGATTTCATGTCAATTCGATATCGTACGCTCTGAATTTGACAGTTTGAGGCCCGTTTTGGCCGTTTATGGCACCAGAAATGCGTTCTCGGTCACTGCGGGCACACGACACCACCGATTGGCGTGCCGTCTGCCCGACCACTTCACAATTCACTCACCCATTGTTGTCGTCCGATTTCAGGCCAATCCGACGTCGTTCGGTCGGTTTGGACCACCCCACGTGTGTTTCGGAAGCGCGCCCAACACTTAAAAAGCGCATATTGAGCCGTTGCGCGCAAACCGCACGTCCGATTGATGTTCCGTCTTCCTCTTACACGTCAAGAATAATAACTAAAGTGTTCCCCCTCTGATTTCAGGTCAATCCGATGTCGTACGCTCTGAATTTGACAGTTTGAGGCCTGTTTTGGCCATTTATGGCACCAGAAGTGCGTTCTCGGTCACCGCAGGCACACAACACCTCCGATTGGCGTGCCGTCTGCCCGACCACTTCAAAATTCACTCACCCATTGTTTTCGTCCGATTTCAGGCCAATCCGACGTCGTTCGACCGGTTTGGACCACCCCATGCGCGTTTCGGAACCACGCTCAACACTTAAAAAGCGCATATTGAGCCGTTGTGCGCAAACCACACGTCCGATTGACGTGCCGTCTCCTCGTACACATCAAGAATAATAATTACAGTGTTCCCCCTGTTATTTCAGGTCAATCCGATATCGTACGCTCTGAATTTGACATTTTGAGGCCCGTTTTGGCCGTTTATGGCACCAGAAGTGCGTTCTCGGTCACCGCGGGGACACATCACCTACGATTGGCGTGTCGTCTACCCGACCAATTCACATTTCACTCACCCGTTGTTGTCGTCCTATTTCAGTCCAATCCGACGTCGTTCGACCGGTTTGGACCACCCCACACGCCTTTCGGAAGCGCGCCCAACACTTAAAAAGCGCATATTGATCCGTTGCGCGCAAACCGCACGTCCGATTGATGTGCCGTCTCCTCGTACACATCAATAATAATAATTACAGTGTTCCCCCTGTGATTTCAGTTCAATCCGATATCGTACGCTTTGAATTTGACAGTTTGAGGCCCGTTCTGGCCGTTTATGGCACCAGAAGTGCGTTCTCAGTCACCGCGGGCACACAACACCTCTGATTGGCATGCTGTCTGCCCGGCCAATTCACAATTCACTCACCCGTTGTTGTTGTCCGATTTCAGGCCAATCCAACGTCGTTTGGCCGGTTTGGACCACCCCACGTGCCTTTCGGAAGCGCTCCCAACACTTAAAAAGCGCATATTGAGCCGTTGCGCGCAAACCGCACGTCTGATTGACGTGCCGTCGGTGCGTAAACGTCACGAATAATAATTAGAATGTTGCACGGTGGTTTCAGGTCAATCTGAGGTCGTCCGCTATGAATTTGACCGTTTGACGCCCGTTTTGGCCGTTTATGACACCAGAACTGCGTTCTCGGTCACCGCGGGCACACGGTACGTCCGATTGATGTGCCGTCTGCTAGAACACTTTGAAAATCACTCACCCGTATTTGTCGTCTGATTTCAGGCCATTCCGACTTCGTTCGGCCCATTTGGACCCCCCTCACGCGCGTTTGTGAAGCGCACACATCACTTAAAACACCCATATTGAGCTGTACCGTGCAAACCGCACGTTCGATTGACGAGCCGTCTACGTGTACACGTCACGAATAATAATTAGAATGTTTCACGGTGGTTTCAGGTCAATCCGAGGTCGTCCGCTATGAATTTGACCGTTTGACGCCCGTTTTGGCCGTTTACGACACCAGAACTGCGTTCTCGGTCACCGCAGGCACACAACACGTCCGATTGATGTGCCGTCTGCTCGACCACTTCAAAAATCATTCACCCGTATTTGTCGTCTGATTTCAGGTCATTCCGATTTCGTTCGGCCCGTTTGGACCCCCCTCACGTGCGTTTATGAAGCACGCGCCTCACTTAAAACACGCATATTGAGCCGTACCATGCAAACCGCACGTCCGATTGACGTGCCATCTGCGCGTACACGTCACGAATAATAATTAGAATGTTGCGCGGTGGTTTCAGGTCAATCTGAGGTCGTCCGCTATGAATTTGACCGTTTGACGCCCATTTTGGCCGTTTATGACACCAGAACTGCGTTCTCTGTCACCGCGGGCACACGACACGTCCGATTGACGTGACGTCTGCTAGACCACTTCGCAAATCACTCACCCGTATTTTTCGTCTGATTTCAGGCCATTCCAACTTCGTTCGGCCCATTTGGACCCCCCTCACGCGCGTTTACGAAGCGCACACATCACTTAAAACACGCATATTGAGCTGTACCGCGCAAACCGCACGTCCGATTGACGTTCCGTCTACGCCTACACGTCACAAATAATAATTAGAATGTTTCACAGTGGTTTTAGGTCAATCTGAGGTCGTCCGCTATGAATTTGACCGTTTGACGCCCGTTTTGGCCGTTTATGACACCAGAACTGCGTTCTCGGTCACCACGGGCACACTGCACGTCCGATTGACGTGCCGTCTGCTCGACAACTTCACAAATCACTCACCCGTATTTGTCGTCTGATTTCAGGTCATTCCAACTTCGTTCGGCCCGTTTGGACACCCATGCGTGTTTATGAAGCGCACGCATCACTTAAAACACGCATATTGAGCCACACCGCGCAAACCGCACGTCCGATTGACATTCCTTCTGCGCGTACACGTCACGAATAATAATTAGAATGTTCCACGGTGGTTTCAGATCAATCTGAGGTCGTCCGCTATGAATTTGACCGTTTGACGCCCGTTTTGGCCATTTATGACACCAGAACTGCATTCTTGGTCACCGCGGGCACACGGCACGTCCGATTGACGTGCCGTCTGCTCGACCACTTCACAAATAACTCACCCATATTTGTCGTCTGATTTCAGGCCATTCTGATTTCGTTCGGCCCGTTTGGACCTCCCCCACGCGCGTTTATGAAGTGCACGCATCACTTAAAACAGGCATATTGAGCCGTACCGCGCAAACCGCACGTCCGATTGATGTGCCGCCTACGCGTACACGTCACGAATAATAATTAGAATGTTTCATGGTGGTTTCAGGTCAATCTGAGGTCGTCCGCTATGAATTTGACCATTTGACGTTTGTTTTGGCCGTTTATGACACCAGAACTGCGTTCTCAGTCACCGCGGGCACACGACACGTCCGATTGACATGCCGTCTGCTCGACCACTTCACAAATCACTCACCCGTATTTGTCGTCTGATTTCAGGCCATTCCGACTTCGTTTGGCCCGTTTGGACCCCCCTCACGCGCGTTTATGAAGCGCGCACATCACTTAAAACACGCATATTGAGCCGTACCGTGCAAACCGCACGTCCGATTGACGTGCCATCTGCGCGTACACATCACGAATAATAATTAGAATGTTGAACGGTGGTTTCAGGTCAATCGGAGGTCGTCCTCTATGAATTTGACCGTTTGACGCCCGTTTTGGCCGTTTATGACACCAGAACTGTGTTCTCGGTCACCGCGGGCACACGGCACGTCCGATTGACGTGTCGTCTGCTTGATCACTTCACAAATCACTTACCCGTATTTTTTGTCTGATTTCAGGCCATTCTGACTTCGTTCGGCTCGTTTGGACCCCCCTCACACGCTTTTATGAAGCGCACACATCACTTAAAACACGCATATTGAGCCGTACTGCGCAAACGGCACGTCCAATTAACGTGCCGTCTGTGCGTACACGTCACGAATAATAATTAGAATGTTGCACGGTGGTTTCAGGTCAATCTGAGGTTTTCCGCTATGAATTTGACCGTTTGACGTCCGTTTTGGCCGTTTATGACACCAGAACTGCGTTCTCGGTCACCGCGGGCACACGACACGTCCAATTGACGTGCCGTTTGCTCGACAACTTCACAAATCACTAACTTGTATTTTTCGTCTGATTTCAAGCCATTCCGACTTCGTTCGGCCCGTTTGGACCCCCCCACGCGTGTTTATGAAGCGCGCGCATCACTTAAAACACGCATATTGAGCCGTACCGCGCAAACTGCACGTTCGATTGATGTGACGTCTACGCGTACACGTCACGAATAATAATTAGAATGTTGCACGGTGGTTTCAGGTCAATCTGAGGCCGCCCTCTATGAATTTGACCGTTTGACGCCTGTTTTGGCCGTTTATGACACCAAAACTGCGTTCTCAGTCACCGCGAGCACACGGCACGTCCGATTGACGTTCCGTCTACTCGACCACTTCACAAATCACTCACCCGTATTTTTTGTCTGATTTCAGGCCATTCCGACTTCGTTCGGCCCATTTGGACCCCCCTCACGCGCGTTTATGAAGCGCACACATCACTTAAAACACGCATATTGAGTCGTACCGCGCAAACCGCACGTCCGATTGACGTACCGTCTGCGCGTACACGTCACGAATAATAATTAGAATGTTTCACGATGGTTTCAGGTCAATCTGAGGTCGTCCGCTATGAATTTGACCGTTTGACGCCCGTTTTGGCCGTTTATGACACCAGAACTGCGTTCTCGGTCACCGCGGGCACATGACACGTCCGATTGACGTGCCGTCTACTCGAACACTTCAAAAATCACTCACCCGTATTTTTTGTCTGATTTCAGGCCATTCCGACTTCGTTCGGCCCGTTTGGACCCCCCTCACGCGCGTTTATGAAGCACACGCATCACTTAAAACACGCATATTGAGCTGTACCGCGCAAACCGCACATCCGATTGACGTGCTGTCTGCGCGTACACGTCACAAATAATAATTAGAATGTTTCACGGTGGTTTTAGGTCAGAAATACTAATACAAACTAATCTTGGTAAAAAAGGAAAATTATATTCACCAAGGATATAAAAACTTCTAGAGAATTTATCAACACAAATGAAATTACCTCATGCATGAGGTTCATTCTCATCTGGATCACCAATATCACTTCGATGTCCACCAGCTGTATTTGGAGACTACAATATATATCAATATTACGTATCTTAAACATATCAATAAAAGTCAATCTGAGTATGGTTTGTTTTATTGTTTACCTGTGGCACCACTGGTTGCGTCGTCATATCATCGATACGTGATGACATCTGTGACAACCTCTCCTCATACTCTGCACGTAACTGCTGAAACTGTGCATCAAAATTGCGCTGCATATCCTGCATGGAAGCATCTATCTCAGCCTGTGTGCGCATCCCTGACTCTCTGCATGAACCCATCACATCTGCTCTAACAACTGCACGTCGTGGGACACCACCGCCATAAGTCAAAGAATAACCATGACCATCACGCCCCACGACACGGTGAAATATTTCATCTCTACGCACAGTACTACGCCGTTGCTTCTCTGGAAACTCTGCTAACTGAGTGTCAAACTGAGCCTGTAGCATATAATGAATCAATGAACAAATATTAATAATTTATATAAAATAAAAATACATTTATTAGTAAATAATTTTTTTACTATAACACCGGCAACATCGGGATCACCCGCCCTACGAGTCCTCATCCATATGGTCATTCGATCGATTGGCTCACCACGTTGGTGTAACTATAATAAAGGGGTTCACCATGTTATACTACAATATTTTAAAAATATGAATGAAATAGTGAATTCTAAACTTACATCATGTCTGAGCTGTGACACATGTCGAGTGCCAAGTCTGGAAGGCGTGCCCTACATCGCCCGATTATGTGAATGATGAGCAGACTCAGTCTACATTCAACGTATTTACTTAGTATACATTTGAAAAATTAATCATTTATAGATTAAAAGTAATAAATCTTACCATCGCTGCCTCACTCGACCAAAACGCAACCAAATCCTACCACTGCGCAGGAAGAATGCCCGGAGGGACTCGCTGTAGAATGTCTGGCACACCCGCAAATGGTGTCCAGTGATATCTCTTCACCCTTGACTTGTAATCCTTTTATAATTTTCGGCATTTGGACATACATACAGCCCGAAACTCATCTGGTCAGGATGTCAAATTATCCTATTAAAAAAAATTGTCAGTAGATGGGACAATAATAATAACAATATATCATGAAAAATTAAACATTGAATTTACCTGAACCTCCCTCCATAACCTGTCCATCGTATCCTGGGGGAAGGAACTCCAGTCACGAGTCGTCAGAGGGAATCTGTGTGAGTCTCGTATCATATGCCTAAACTGACGACTCAATGCAGTAGCACTATCTCCAATTGGATGAAATGTGTCGTCAAATAATACATCCAATCAGGCTCCAGAGTTCCAGGATTGAACCCCTCTACCAGAACCCCTACGTCTGCTGGAAGAAGCACTAGATCTTGATAAACATAAATTCATAATTCAATTACAATATAAATTAATGATTAGAAACAATTAGGGAAATATACACAGAAAATTACAATCAATTAATTTATAAAAATGAAAACATACATACCGACAACATCAGATGAACCACTGTGACCACCTTGTGACATACCTACATTAAAAGAAATTATAGTTAAATCAAGCAATTTTTATACATATACAACTTATAAATATTTTTACAAACAATAACTGGGGATATAATTACAATTTTCACTAATCATGAAAGTTTATCGTATCTCCTTCAACTGTCTCTCTGGCCCATGGTATATCTTCATCTCGTACAGCTACTGTTGTTTGATCAATTGTTTGATTAGGAAATGCGACAACGTCAGGTTCTTCTTGGTCAATCAGAAAAACCCCTCTTCTAGACATTTTCACCACAACTTTCCAATCAGAATCAATGCCGACAAAGTAAACTTGTTCTGCCTGCGATGTCAGTATGAAGGGATCACTGCTTACTCGGTCATCTTTATATAGCATATTGTTAAATTTTACTAATGTAAATTGGAAGTTATCAACTTTCGTTCCTCGAACAGGATTGACCCAATCACACCTTAACAATATGTGTTTTAAACCACGACCATAAACAACCTCAATAATATCTCTCAGCAATCCATAATAATAACCCGCATCAACAAAAGAATAACCAACACCACTATTTTGTGTGGATCAGTTCATGTCAACATCGCTAATACGAAATCAGAATCCGTTAGCATCCAAAGACTTGTAGCGTCGAACTGTAATAAATGGACCATCAGCTAGTTGGTTGAGTTCTTCGCTCACAGGATGGGTTAAATCACATAACTTTTGAATCTGCAAATTTCACATATATAGTTTAATGGATAAAGGATTGTGAAAATACAACTAAGTTGCACTATAAAAATATTAAATCAATTATACGTACAAGAGTCTTGAACCACTCATGAAATGTGTTGAAATGATGTTTTTGGATTTGATAGTCAGTTGCACGGGGCCTTTCACGTTTCAACTCAGCGATATGAATCCTAAATCACAACACAATATAAGGTAAGCAATAAAATAAATATAGAAACAAAATACACATCAACAATGAAACTTACTGTATCAATGGAAAAAATGATGGAGTGTTGAACAACACATATCGATGATCTTGAACCCACTCATCATTCTGCATATCAAACGTTATTCCTTCTCCAATTGGACCCTCGTCATTCTGGGAGGGTTTATCTATATTTGTTTCAACCTCATCAATATATGAAGCACAAAAATTAGTACACTCATCCATTAAATATCCCTTGGAAATTGAGGCTTCCAGACGAGCTTTGTTGCACACATATCGTTTCAATGTATTTAAGTATCGCTCTATTGGATACATCCATCTGAATTGTACGGGACCGCCAGTAGTGACTTCACCAGTTTAATGAACGGTCAAGTGAACCATGACATCAAAAAAAGACGGTGGAAATAGTTTTTCTAGGTGACATAGTGCAAGTACAATCTTATCCTGCAGCTTTTCCAAATCACTCATGCGATGATTCCTTGAACAGAGATGTATGAAAAAATTAGAAACTTCAATTAACGGCTCAACAACCTGGGTAGGTAAGCAATCACGAATTGCTATAGGAATTAACTGTTGAAGCAGAATATGATTATCGTGACTTTTCAACCCCTGTAATGTCATGCTCGTCATATTCACACGCTTGGAAATATTAGAGCAATAACCATTCAACACCTTAATAGTCTTCAAAATTGATAGAAATGTTTGTTTCTCTTTTTTACTCATTGTGTACTGTGCAGCAGACATGTATGCACGATTTCCTTCACCCGGTTGTAAATGTAAATGTTTTCTCAATCCCATTTCTTGCAAATCACATCGAGCATTAGCACTATCCTTTGATTTACCCTTGACACCTAAAATGGTGCATAGTATATTATCACATACATTTTTTTTTCAATGTGCATCACATCCAAATTATGTCTTAAAATATTATATTTCCAATAAGGCAATTCAAAAAAAATACTCCGTTTCTTCCAATTATGACTGCGCTGTCTATTTGCAGCAGGAATAGAAGGCAATGCAGGAGCCAATAAATCTTGAAAATCATACATTGTACGGATGTTTTCTTGATCAAGTTGTGCACAAATTTGAACCCCAGACAGTATTTGTGGTGATGGTTCATACTCTCTATTCCCATCAAACGATACACGGTCTTTTTTGAACCTGTGCAATGGAGGAAGAAATCGCCTGTGACCAAGATATGCCCACTTTCTACAGTTCTTAATCCATATAGATTTCTTACTCTTATTACAACAAGGGAAAGAAAATTATCCTTTTGTACTCCAACCTGATAAGTTAGCATACGCTGGGAAATCATTAATTGTCCATAACAAAGCGGCCCGAAGTCTAAACATTTCATTAGCTGCCGAGTCAAAAGTCATTACACCATCGGCCCAAAATTCTTGCAGCTCATCAATCAAAGGTTGCATGTAAACATCGATTTTATTGCCAGGTCCTCTCGGTCCATCAATTAGAATTGACAGTAACAAAAAAGGTTGCTTCATACATACCTATGGGGGAATGTTTTATGGAACCAACACCACTGGCCACGTACTATGTGTCGCACCAACCATGGACCTAAATGGGTTAAAACCATCTGCTGCCAAACCCAGTCGAATATTACGATCATCTCGGGAAAAGTCTAGGTGTCTTTGATCAAACTCTTTACATGCCAAAGAATCTGCCGGGTGAGTTAATTTATTAACCTCTTTCTTTCTCTCTGAATGCCAAGTCATCAATTTAGCAATTTTAGTTGACATGAAGAATCTATTCAGTCTCGGTTTTAGTGGGAAATAACACATCTGTTTAGCGGCAACTTGTTTCCCTTGATTCAAGACTCTCCCAGGAAGAATCTGACTACCTTGATTAATCTCATTGGTCTTCCACCTGGATGTATAGCACACAGTACAATTATTTAATTGTGCATTCTCTTTTCTGAACAACATACAATTATTGCGACACGCATCAATTGTATCATATGTAAAACCAAGATCACCGGTCAACTTCTGAGCTTGATAGAATGACTCCGGAATCTTCGCTCCAGCAGGGAGTACTTTCTTCAACAATACCAACAACATGTCGAATGAGGTGTCTGACCACTGGTTCAAAGCCTTCAGGTGTAACAATTCAACGATGAACGACAGTTTACTAAATTTAGTGCATCCAAGATATAATTCAGTACGCGCATCGTCAAGAATTTCAAAGAATTTCAATGCTTCTCCATCTGCAGAAGAACAGGGATTACTCGATCCAACGTCGTCATTAACGACATTACTGTCTTCAGGTTGAAACTGGCGCATCATATCATTGAGCATTATGTTTATCGGATCAACTATTCTCGAATCAACATTCATATGAATACTTTTCGAGTGATGACATGAAACCGAATCTTCTCCATGACGTGTCCATGTCTTATAGTTTTTCAAAAACCCATTCAAAAACAAATGTTCTCTAACACTATCTCGTTTGAAGAGATATCTATTTGCACATTTTCTGCATGGACAACTAATCATATCACTTGGAAATCTGTTGGTGAAATCCATAAATTGCTTAATCCCCTCAAAATATTCAGCTGAAAACCTATCTTGCATATCAATCCATCTCTTATCCATATCTGTATTTATAATGGAAATCAAAAGTGAAATATCTTATTTAAATTCTAAATAAACACATATCATTAAATTTAAAAACCAATGACTTCAAAGCTAAATTTGAAGGATAAAAAACATTACTTGCAGAGGACTCGACCGCGGGTAACGGGGTGCGACTTGATTGCGGATTCATGACGACGCAAAGACTTGACAACAGGGGTTCGACGGCCGGAATCGAAAGCGGCGGAACCGCTGGACGAAGCGTGGGAGGGTTCTACACGGCGGGGCACGACGAACCGGAAGGGTTTGACAGAGCCAGGATGTGAGGACTCGCCGGAGGGATGCAGCGGGGCCGAGAGGGGACGAAGGGGGCAGGACTGTCCGAAGGTGCAGTGTAGGCTATTGGGGTCGCGGGTGACGCAGCGCGGGGTTGGGGCAGGACTGTCCGAAGGTGCAGCGCAAGCTGTCGGGGTCGCGGGTGGCGCAACGAGGGGTTACGGGTGGCGCAACGTGGGGTTGCGGGTGGCGCAGGGGGGTCTCCGGGGTTGCGGGTGGCGTAGCGCGGGGTCGGGGTCGTCGAGGGTCGCTGGGGGTTGGGGTCGCCGGGGGTCAGGTCGCCGGGGTAGCCAGGGGTTGTTGGGGCTCGCAGGGGCTCACCGGGAGTCGGGGTGCAGGGGTCACCGAGGGTCGGGGTGGCCGGGGGCGGGGTGGCCGGGGGCGGGGTCGCGGGGGGGCGGGGTCGCCGGGGTCGGGGATGGTCGCCTGGGTCGGGGTCGCGGGGTCGGGGTGCGGGGTCGGGGAGGGTCGGGTAATTGGGGGGGGGGGTCTGGAAATGGGGTAAAATTAGGTATTATGTGCAGTAGCCGCCATTTGGCGGTCGCTGTTGATAGAATTAGCAGCCGCCAAATGGCGGCCGCTATATGTCTCCCACCTCCAAAAGTAAAAATTCTAGTAGTGTCAGCTCTTTACTTTTTTCCAATTTTCTGTCAAGTTGTGACATATTTTTTGTTTGGACGTGTATTTGGATCGTTTTTATTTTCAATATACACTACCGTACTTCGTTATATTTAGTGGTCCATGCATTTTTTGTATATTTATAGCAGTGTTGCATCTTTTATAGTTGTTTCATCCTTATCATTTCAGTATACACTGTAGCAATGCAGACTTCCTGTCCAGTTAGTGGAACGGTGAATCATCTTCCTCCTTTTTAGCTCATTTCGGGTAAGAGTTTAGTGAGTGATTGAGAACCCTGAAACTCCCTGGAAAAAAATCGTGCTCCTGAATCAGTAGTGAAATTATACCTCTATATGGACGTAGAGATTATTCCCAAACCACGTAAATCTATATGTTCTCGTTCTTTTTTTTTCTCTTTTACTCTTCTGTGATCCATTTTTTTCACTTCATTGCTCCCGACGTTTTTTCTGTAATAGTTCTGTGTTAGTAACACATTAGCTGTGTTCATAGGGCTCATGAACTCTATGTTCTGTGATTTCCTGGACCGATTCGTCGTCGTATTCATCGATAATATCTTGATCTACTCAAGGTCAGAGGCGGAACATGTCGAGCATCTCAGAGTTGTTTTGTGACACCACCAGCTCTATGGAAAGTTTCCCAAGTGTGAGTTCTGGACGCGAGATGCGTGTTTCCTTCGACATGTAGTGTCTCAGCAGGGTGTAGTAGTAGACCCATCAAAGATCAAGACAATTGTTTCTTAGGAAGAACCCAAAAAATGTGGCAGAGGTTCGCAGTTTCCTTGGTTTTGTAACTATTATCGAAGGTTTGTGCCTGATTTCTCTCGAGTTGCAGCTTCGCTAACAATGTAGACCAAGAAAGACCAAAATTTTGTGTGGATTGATCAGTGTCAAACAGTGTTCGGTTACCTGAAGGAGAAGATGATTAGTCCTTCAGTGCTTTGGTTTCCTGAGGAGGGTGTTTTGTTTGAGGTTTTTTGTGACGTGTTTCGTCTAGCCTTGGGATGTGTGTTGTTGCAGTAGAGAGAGGTGATCTTTTATGGGTATAGGAAGTTATTCCTCCATGAGCATAACTATGTCACCCATGAACTAGAGTTGGCGGTAGTTGTGCTTGCGCTGAAGTAATGGCAGCATTGCCTCATGGACGAGCGCTTTGTGGTTTTCATAAACCACAAAAACTTGAAATATGTTTTCTCTCAATGAGATTTGAATATATGTTAGCAAATGTGGATGCAGTTTCTTCATGATTATGATTTTGATATCTCTTACAATCCGGGAAATGGGAATGTGGTTGTTGATGTGTTGATTCAGATGTCTTGAGGAGATGTGGCTCGGGAGTCTGCATATGTTTGGAAAGGGATTGATGAGCTTTCAATGATGCATCTTAATGTTAGGGAGAGAAGTGGTCGTGGCTGTTTCTATCAAATGACTGTGGAGTCATCCTTGATGTGGCAGGTGGAGGAGTCTCAGTGGGGAGACTCAGATGCGAAGGTGATGTGTCTATCATATGTCTATCAGGGAGAGCAATGGTCGTGGTTGTCTTTATCAGATGATTGTGGAGTCATCCTTGATGCGGCGGGTGGAGTCTCGGTGGGGAGACTCAGATGCAAAGGTGATGTGAGACTATGTTGGTCATGGTGACGCCCCTGAGGGATAGTCAGAGGATAGTCAGAACCAGATGTTGTTCTAGGAGAGATTGTTCATTCCACAGGTGATACATGAGGGAGTTCTCCGTGAACTTCATAGCTTACCTTTAATGGTACATTTCAATGTGACAAAGATGTATCGTGGCTTGAAGAGACAACTTTAGTAGTCTAGAATGAAAAGGTCAGTGGCAGAGTTTATGGCAAGGTGTCTGGTTTTTCAGCAGGTAAAAGTAGAACACTATGTTCCTGGAGGTTTGTTATGATATTTAGATGTTCTCGAGTATAAATGGGAAGACATCTCAGTGGATTTCTTCACCGGGTTACCCCAGGCTCAGGGTGGTTATGATGCAATTTGAGTGATAGTGGATAGACGGATGAAGTCGATGCATTTTATGGCGATCTGTGAGTTGAGTGTCGTGGATGTCATGGTGAGGTGGTATGTGAATGATGTGGTTAGTCTTCACGGGGTACTGGGGACCATCATTTCTAATCAAGATCCTCATTTTACCTTGTAGGTCTGGAGAGGATTGTAGCATACTTTTGGCTCTTAGTTGCGTCTTTTAGCACTAGGAGGATATGTTGTGAGCTTGCATCTTGGACTTTGGAGGATCGTGGGTAAGACACTTGTCTTTGGTTGAGTTTTCATACAACAATAGTTATCACTCGTCCATTAACATGGCTCTGTTTGAGGTGTTGTACGGGCAACCGTTCCATTCTCCGTTGTGTTGGATGAAGGTTGGAGAATCAGCAATTCTTGGTCCTGATATGGTGCAGAGAAAGACCGAGAAGACCCAGATGGTTTGAGAGAGGATGAGGGTGACACAGGACTGTTAGAAGGTCATAAGTAGAGGCCCTTGGGGTTTGAGGTTGGAGGCCATGCGTTCTTGAGAGTCTCCCCTCGACAAGAGCAACATAAATTTGGTAGAGCGAGTAAGCTTTCTCCCTGGTTTGTTAGGACCTTTGAAGTGTTGGGGCGTGTTGGCGAGGTGACGTACCAGTTGGCGTTGTTGATGCGAAAACGTTGGGAGTCGCAATGACAAAATAATGATTCAGAAAAGAGTAAAAAATTAGAACAAGAACATAAGGATTTACATGGTTTGGGAATAATCCCTACGTCCACAGAGAGGCAGAAAAAATCACTATAATTTAGGAGCAAAATTTACAGGAGTTTCTCTCTCTCACACACACACTAAGAAACCCTAGCCTGAAAATGGGCTAATGTAGAGGACAAAACACTATTCCACCAACCGTTAGAAAGTCCGCATTGCTACAGGGAAAGACAACCATCCAAGTCAAAAGTGCTACAGTGGCTGCCAGTTGGAAGTCTAAGGAGCTATAGTGAATGACAGCTGGTAGTCCGCGTCGTAACAGTGTCTTGTCAGTGTTGGTTGGTTAGCTCTGCTACAGTGGTCAGAGTTGCTACATTATCAGAGTTGCTACAACCCCCAAAATTTAAGCCAGTGACCTTTGGACCCCGGACCCCTGGAGCAGGGGCGCGTTGCCCCCTACAACCCCCAATGAGATCACTGTGGAGCTCGACCTGCGAAAGTTGCGGGCTTGTGCACAGTACAGGTCACAAGCATTCGACCCAACCGGATCGGGTTACACCAATTCAACAATATGCTGGCAACACGACTGGACTTCACACTTTCTCTCCTATCCAGATTCATTTCTCTTGACCTAAAGCCTACCCCAAGCGATCTTAGAGCTCTCCAACCCATCTGGGTCCTTTCGTTTGGCGTTCGATCATCATTGTGCTTACAGTGTAAATTTCCAGGTAAGTGTTCTCCTTTTTTTCCCGTCTTTCTCTTTCTCCTCCTCGAGGTTTAATAGATCATACTGAAATTGATGGATCTATACTCCGTGTTCTTGGATCTCGTTTCTAGGTTGAGTTTTGAGGTTTTTCGTGCCTTCGTTCTTGTTAACGGGTTTCGTTGCAGGCGTTGAGTTTCAGAAAAAATGTAGGTGATTCCATCCCTCTTGACTAAATTGATTAACCTTAAATTTCTTGATTTATTTTAGTTGTTGATTTAAATTCAATTGTTTAAAATTTCATTCAATTGGTTTTGATTAAAACCCAATTCTAACGAATTGGGAGGTTTGAAATGGTTTTGGCAAGAAATTGGGAACCCTCCAATTTCGTTGAATTGGGGTGTGCTTGCAAATGGATGGAAATCGTTTCAATTGAATTGTTGAATTTAATTATTGGATCAAAATTGATGGAATTTGTTAAATTTTGAAAATGGCTTAAAATATTTTGATAGAAACCCTGTTGTTTTATCTTGTTAAAAAAGAATGTTTTTAATTAAAAATCGTTTTGATTTTAAATGGAAAATTGATATTTGAAATGAGGGAATGCGATTTAATTATATTTTAAGCAGTCTTAAAATAAATTTCCCATCATTGATTGTGTAAGATCACACACAAGCCTTAAGTAGATTGTGAGTTATTTGGATACACTCTGCGATTATACAACATTCTAAAACATAAATGTAGCAGGTCACATCCCTTCGGTGATGATGATGAGTCTTCTCTGACCAGTGTCTAGAGGATGTATGTGTACACATATTGTCGTGATCACTTAGAGAGAGTGGAGTCCTATAGACTGAAACTTTCGTACATATTTGGCAGATAACCTTGTTGCTCGCTTGTTTATATTTGAGATATAAATGTATGCAATGTTGTTAAACTACTTTATATGCCTTCTGAATTTATATAAATTGTTTTATATTAAATGTTTTATTTAAGCCACTGTTTTAGAAATACTTCATCACTTATAAAGACTTTGTTTAAAGTATTTTCCATAATTTGAACTGTATAGCATGAATTGTTTAAATATTTTTTAAAATGCTGAACCTGTTTATTTTAAAATTAAAAGCATTCCTTTGGTTAATCTATTATTGTCAACTGTTATGGAATTCTTGGTGAGACCCTACTGGGCTTTTTAGCTCACACCCTACTTGTGTCTTTGGGTGTTTTTAGATTATCTCCTTCTTGGTTCGAGCAAGGGGAAAGAATATCTTGGAGGTGGATCTAGATGTTGAACCTTGGCTTGGTAGGTTGTGTCCTTAGAGACTTGGGTTGTTTTCCCATATTTTGGTACTTATGTTGTAGTACCTTGGACTTTTTATGTCTTATTGACTTCCGGTACACTACTCCCAGTGAAGTTTCTTTTGATATGCATACTATCTTGCTTCTTTTTCTTCTGCATTATTAGTGAAAAAATCATTCTCTTTTTTAGTTTGTGTGATGCCAGGTGCTAGTCGCCGACCCGTGAGGATCAGGAACGCCCTTCGGACTTTGTCAGGGTCGGCTTGGTTATCGGGTTACTAGGATACCCAGACTGGTTTGTGACAATGCCTCTCACATATGTGTATTAAAATACAGCAACTAAGAAAGTATAGAAATGCTACTAGATGTAAGGTGCATTCTCCAAGTGACTGAGAAAGAGTGATTCCTAATTCTTAAGTGAGAATCACGTAACTTCTAACTGCCAAGTGAATGATTATTGTAGAACTATTATTGAGTATGACCAAAACATTTATCTCATGTGTCCATTGGACACAAAGATACATTATTCTAGGTTTTGGAATAAATGTTGTTTGTGGTATCGAATGCTCAACTAATAGTTCAATGATACTTGTATCATAGGCAACAAGTGATGAATATAAAATGTAAGACTTTTATACCCAATTGTGGAAACATAATTCTTTGTCAAGTAAAACTAAAAGTGGACATCAATTATATAAATTGTATGGTATTTAGGCACAGTAAATCCAAAAACCTTTGGTATTATCGATGTTTTTAGTTTGGATAAAGAAAACTTTAGAAATAAAGGTATGCCACAAAGCTTTTGGAACTAGTTCCGATAGAAATTGTGAACTATTCCAAGGGAAAGCCAGAGGTATATATACTTTATAAGATTACTTTTAGTAATTAAGTAATGGTAAAGTGAAGTATATGCATCATCAGAAGATATGAGTTACTTCGGACTGACATGTCAGGGAATATCTTGACCAAGCATTCATCAATCAAAATAATGTAGCGTGGGGTAATTCCTAAACGCACATTACTTTATCTACATCACAACATTGATGTTAATGAGGAGGATTGTTGATAAAGTCTTACATGCTAGCATTGATTAACAAAATGTAGCGTGAAACAATTCTTAAACGCACAGTCGTGATGTAAGTAGTATCAATGTTGCAAATTGTAGAAACTTTTATTATTTTTCAAGACGTTCTTTGCGAATAACGACAGTATCCCATAACCATATGCCAACTATCATGAAAAATGGATATCATATAATTTATTGTATGATACAAATCTATAATGTCATAAGACGTGTTTAGATGCAAAGAGTTTGTTTGAACATAAACAAACTTGCATCAAGAACAAAAACATTGTGAATCGTAGTAAATATCCTAAAAATTGCTTAGGATATCACATAAATCCCTATGATAGAATAGTGGTATTCAAGACTGCATTTCTATATAAGGGTGCACATCTCTATTAGAGATAGTGGGAGCAAGATTGACATGGGTTTAGTCAATGCCATAGATGCACTTTTAGTTGCATAAGAACTAGTTCCACAAGTGCATGTGGAATAAGAATGTTCTAGAGACACATGTTGCGTAGAAAGGATAAAACCATATTGATGGTTTTATATTCACTGCGGCCGGTGATAAATTATTCAGTGAGAATAATAAATTCCTACAAGTAAGCATTATATGACAATTGGCTAAGATTGACACGACCAACTAAAATTCAACAATGAATTCCATGTATCAAAGTGCAAAGGGGCTTATTATTTAGAATAATGCGGTGGGTATTCAAATAAGATTATACATGGATGGTACAAGAGTAGTACCAATAAGGGTCGATTGGTTACACCAAGTCATTATGCCTAAATCCATTATAATTTTACTTATCGTAGCTACGTTTTATGATCATCTTATTAAGCATTAGATGTCACGACCACTATTCATGGAAGATGTCTATATGATGCAACCATAATGGGATGGTCACGTCACAAAATGCTAATAAAGGTTTTATGTTACTGAAATCTAGTTTAGGATTTAAGTAAACAACATGATCATAGAGTATTCATTTGGAATGAATGTTTTCCATGTGTCTACCAGAGGTTAGTGGGTGTGCCATTATTTTCCAAGTAAAATATGTTCGGTAATATATGGAAAATAGATATTGGTCTTTAAGTTAGTCTAGAACAAAATGAAAGATTCTATTCTCCAGTGATTGACTTAAAGTAACAACTTAATTTATAGGGAACATGATCTAATGAGGTAGATCTAACGGTTGCTTGGACCTAGTCAATCGTACATATAGTGACATGGTATTAAAAAAATACAAGTTGGAACAATTCAAGTTATAATTGTTACCAGTGTCACATGACATATATCTCTCTAGATTGACATGTTCGGAACATGAGAGAAGATTAACGTGGTGAGTTGAATTCCATATGATTTAGTAATGGATCAATCATGTTTTCCATGATATGTACAAGAATTGATATTAGAAGAATATACTTTATAGCAGGAAAATATCAGTTATATCTAACAACACTGTAAGGGAAGAATTCATATCTATTTGATTGTACTTCGGAAAGTACAAAAGATATGTATTTGGTATGTGGAGAAAAAAGGATACTAGTTTTGAGGGGGCACAAACTAGTCTTCCTTAGATCCATGTGATTTAGTATCGTAGTTAGGCTAAGGAGTTGAGCGAGACAATCTCATATAAGCTAGTGGTGGTTATACCTACAAATATCGAGTATGTTGTAGCTTCTGAGGTAGTTAAGAAGCAGTTAAACACAACGATTTATTCCAGTTCTTGGAATCATATCTAGTAAGTAAAGTATTATCATAATGTAAATTATGACATTCTTACTAGCCAAGATGTCAAATAATTACAGTGGACAAAAGGGATATACTCAGAGATACCATCTCTTGAGAAGTTTTACTCAAGGAGATAAGGTTTCATATAGCAGAATAGCCACGTGGTAAAAATATGGAAGACCCAGCAAATAAAGATGTGACTCAGCAGAAACATGATCTTTATCATATGAGAGCTATAAAGGTATGTTTGTAAGTTGGATCTAGTGCAAGTGAGAGTGTTGTAATTGTGGGCATCCTAGACCCAACTATGCATTACTTTTGATTGTCATATCGTGTATATAGTTAGATATACATGATGTATTCTTACCATTATAGTGTAAATTTTTTTGCATCCACTGTTGAAATGGTAATGTCCACAGATTAATTGTTGTATCAAAAGGTTATAACATATTCTAGACTATAATGAGAATCTTGAGATACTATGACATTAATCTTAAATACATGTCCCATGGTCTAGATACATCTTACTGAATGGACATGGTATATAATACCCCAAGATTTCATAGTACGTTATCTCATTAAAATAATTCAATAGCTTGCGCTACACGCAACACCGAGTTCGAGCGCACCACAATATACCAAACTAGCCATTCAAAAAGCAGTTATGAATAGTATTAACTGCATTTTAAATATTATATACTCTATATAATTTTAACATCCATGTTATGTGTTTCTTAGACATAATATAAGAACAAATTCATTTTTTCAGATAAAAGAAGTATTTAAAAAAAATGCAATTTTACCACCTTTTAATGGCAGACCCTTTTTAAAACCAATATTTGACACTTTTATATATTCAATTTAATGAAATTGAATTATTATTTAGAAGCAGGACATAAAAATTTAGTTTGGATAAATTTTTGGTACTTTTATGATAACTTTCATATTTTGACGAATAGTGAATAATACTATGTTTTAATTGAAAACAAATTTTTTAATCGAAATAATTTAGTGTTAAATTATGCATTTGAATGGTTTTGAAGTATAATTAGATTATATTTTTATCATTTAATACAATGTAGGTCATTCTAAGTAATTTCACATTTAAATTTGACATAAACACATGTCAATCTTTTGATAGTTTTTACTTTTGTAAAAAAACCCGCTTTGTGGTTTTGACAATGAGAATTAATTTTAAATTAATAAATGCATTTTCTATGTTTTGAATTTGGTAAAATAGACTTCATTTTTGAATTCAGAATTTCAAAATTAACTTAGGGTAAATTTTTGATATTTTTCTGAAAACTTTCAATTTTTGATGAATAGTGAAAACACTGCGTTATTATTTAAAATCGACTTTTTATTTAAAAAATTATTTATTTTATTTAAATTTGTTTTAAGTCAAAATAGATATATAATACATATATAAGTTCAATGTAATTCATTGAAGTTATTTTATAATAAAATTAGATGTATAAAATTTTATTGAACTTTTTAACGTTTTTTACCCACCTTATAGGAGCATTTACAAATTTGCATAAAACTTAATTTTATAACTTCTATGAGTTAAATTTCAAAAATCTTAGAGACACAGTTGATATAAGTAAGTAAAATGTGGTTCAATAAGATGAAAATATTTTTTGATGAATAATAACTTTTGACTTTTATTTACCACGGTTAAAAGTAAATAGGGTAATTAAAGGTAAAAATGATATTATAATTACCCAAACACATATCCTAATTCTATTGGATAAGTTTATTTCGACAAAAAACAACCTTATGAATAAAATATGATCCTTTAGGTCCACTTGGATTAGATTAGAACATTTATTATTATTTTATTTAAAGAAGAGTTAAAAATGTTAAATTCAAAGTTTAATAACTAAACCATTTTTAATATAGGGTTACAAATAAGATAAATTCGACTATAAATATTCATTAGAAAGCTAAAAGTATTTTCTACATAATGGTATTTTATTTATAAATTTTATAAATTAAATAATTAAATTTATTTACGACACAATGATGATGTAGTAATTATCTTATTAATGAAAGAATCAAATAAATGATATTATAAATATTAAAATAAATATAATTTCAAAGTTTTTATGACATCCACGAATTTTCTAGGTGAATATGACATGTTAGAGTTGATTCAATGCATCTTTTTCGAAGTAAACAAGTTGTGATGACTTTCACAAAAACCAAATACTAAATAGTGTAAAAATTGACATAAATGAGTTTTAAAAACAAATATTATATTATTAAATTATATAATATTCCTAAAAATCTAAGGTTCATCCAAAGGGATTAAATAATATTATATATGTCATTAATGAACCACTAAAGGTTCTTTTGGATGTTTAGAGTAAGTTTATTAACCATATAGTGTAATAATACAAGAAGACACGGTAAAAGTTAAACTATTTAACTAAGAGTTAAATCTAAAAGATAAGATTAATATGGTGACCTAAACCTGTCTAAAACCTATTGGTTGAGTGAGTTTTGATCCATCCCCACTTTAGCCTAGAAATAAATCATTTTGGAGCCATTAGAAACCGAAAATGATTTTATTATAAAATAATATTGCTATCCTTTCCTAAAATGACCCTCACCCCTCTTATAAAAGAGTACTTCCCCTTCTTTCAAAATCATAACTCCAAAGCCATTTGGCTCGGTCAAACTCTGCCCAAATATCCTCTCAACTTCCCTCAAATCAACCTAGAGTCTTTACTTTGATCAGAAATCCAACCTAAGGAGCTATTTTGATCAACTCAAAAAGAAACATCCGAAGAAGAGGTAATAATTTCACCACTCTCTTTCAAGTTATTTTCTTCTTCCACTTCCTCTTTATTTGTTGTTTCCATACCAAAATAATAACTCCAGTACTTTCTATATACTATGATGTTATTATAATTATGGTACAACCATATTCATTATTCTATCCATCCTATGAATGATAATGTCACCATACGTGCGTACGTATGGCTTACCGTCTCCATGTTGTGGTGTAATTTGTTATTGAACACTATGTTATTTGGATGGATATAATGATGAGTAATATGTATATAAATAATGATAATAACATGCTAATATCTCTGTAAAATTAATATACCATCCAATTCCACATCTTTTAATAATTAAGGAAATGACATCGTCGCTCGTGTGTACGTACAACTTACTGTCTCCACGACGCGATGAGATTCATTTCCACATTCACCATTCAACGATGATTATAAAAATATATATTATTAATAAGTATGTAATATATGACATAATAATTCTACTGAATATATATATATATATATATATATATGTGTGTGTGTGTGTGTGTGTGTGTACTTACATATATCTTATTCACTTACTTACATTCAATACGATATGAAAACAGAAATAGCGTTTATGGGTACGTACGACCTACCGTCTCCATAAACGGTGTTTTACATTTCATATATCTATCTACTATACATATTTATATTCTAAATATATATGATATATAAATCATGTGTTATATTCTGGAAGTATGTAAATCATGATCTAAATGATACGATCAAGAATAACAAGTTAAAACACGTACGACAAAGAAAGTGGTTATTACCCAAAATGTTAATTTAACATGGAAATCATAATTAAATGAGTAGTATAAAGTCATAAATGAATCATGTATGATATAATAAATATTAATATGGTTCTAGTATACTTTAATAACATACTATGGTCATTATACAGGAGGTTAAACGTACCCTCGACCAAAAGAAAGTGCAAGGTAAGGGTTAATTCTACAATCTCTTCATTATCTGAGGTTTTTTACATATCTACTGGGACCTCTTTATTATCCACATCTGTGTTTCATAAAAATATTTTCAAAAGGACTATTTTTAGGTTTTATGGAAGAGACTCTTGAACTAGATCACCATTTTAAATGGTTTAAATATTTATTCTTCTAAATCATTCTCATTAATGTCCATGTTTTCAAAATGGTTTTTAAGAATTTATTTATATAGACATGAATATTTTTAAAATTTTAATTCCTTTTAGAAGTTTCAAAGTGGTATGAGACATTTTGATTCAAAAATGTCTTAAATGTATTCCTTTCTAAATTGTGCGACTTTTAAATGTTTTCATGAAAACATGATATTTCTCTCAAATAGTTTTACAAATCATTTTCATCTATGTCAACATCCTTTGATGGATTTTAAACTGGTTTGAAGTTGATTTATTATGATATAAATCTTCCATATTGTATTGAAGGTTTTGTGATATGTTTGATTGTGGATGTGTTATTTTTATACCATTCATGGTTTATTGATAAAGTATTGACATTTCGTATGCTAGTTTTAATACGAATGTTTATGTTATGTTTAAAACTTTTCATATGAGGAATGCATTGGATTTAGTAAATGACGGGTGGATCCTGCTATAGCTCATTGATGCATCGGTAGGTCTCATGAGACAAACTAGTGTCTTGGAATAAGGTTTGAAAAAATCTTATTTGTAGTCTTGACACGAGACCTTGACTGTGTGGTTATGATGTCTGACATTTTGCATTCCATCATTATGAAATTAGCTATTGACATTACATGCGATTATTCGACTAGTAGAATATCCATGTTAATAAGTAAATGACATTATTTGATTTATCTTAGTCATATTATTCTGAAATTTAATTTTAAAAGGATTTTGTTTTAGTTTTATACATTGTCTTAAATGTTTATGCTTATTTGTGAAAGTTTCCGCTATATTGTTATCCTTACTAAGCATTTGATCTCACCCCTTTATTATGTTTTATTTTCTCAGGATTCCAAGAAGTGTATTATGATTGATAAGTATGGTTAAGCTAAGGGATTAATGGCGTTCTCAAAGAACCAACTATGCTGTATTTTATGTTTAAAATTGTAATGTAAAGTTGATGTATGTAATCTATTTTTCAAGACTGCTAAACTGATCGGTCTTTCAGGACTTGATTTCTTGTAATCATGCCAATGTATTAAAATAATGCACCGACTCCAGGCTTTTGGGGTCGGGGCATTACATGGTAGATGTTTGATTATCTGGTGTTTGGAGCACATAAGCATTGAGACTTCTTCTCATGAAGTTCGCACTTGGTGATCTCTAATAGTGACATCATGATGACATACCCGCCAATAGGAACAACACATGTTTCAAGTGTCATTGGTTGTTCCTATTTACGGACATATGTATTGGTCTTATGACTTGAGATCATTACCAATATGTGCCATTTCATTGTGTACTTTGATGCAAAACAAAAACCATGGTAATGAAATCGTGGTGAGATAACTTGTGTTGGATGTGTTATTGGTGGTATGACATTGATTGAATGATCAAGAAAGAATTTGTCACTTTCAGGGTAGAGAAGTTATATATCTCAGGCCATGTTGATTTGGATGATAGTACCTTCTTAAGACCATTACCATAACAGTCGAGGGTAAATCAATCTAGGTTGAACAATAAACAAAAAAGCAAGAAAAGGACGATGACACATGTGTGCGTCCTGCTTTATGATATATTAAAGACAAAGATTTTATTACACAATACGTGTTTATAAGTTGTTTGTCATTACTATGACTTTCCTTATCTCTTTAGGGGGCATGATGAGTTGCTAGATTCTACTCTTGGGCTGTGAATAATATTCACTACTATCGAAATAAGGGCTTAGAGTGTCACACACAATAGCGTATTCAAGAATCTTTCATATTCAGTTGAATAAGTATATTGGACATGGTGGGTCCCACCACTTGAGTTCGAGTTTGGTCAAAGGAAATACAATCACCAAAGTAATAAATAAATTTATATTATTTAAGTTAAGAATGATTGACATTGAATTTATTTATTAAATGTATTTAAAAGTTTTAAATTAAATACATGAAAAAATTATTTGAACAAATATTAGTTTAAAATACTCAAGGTTTATTTAATATTTGCGGGAACATAGAGCAGAGTTAATGGTTTGGGTATTATCACATAATATTTTTATTATATTACAAGGTGATATTAATAATAAATTATATTTATGAATCAATGTAGTAGTCAAAATATTGTTTCTATAATGTGTTAATTATCTAAGGTCGGGCATACATTTTTGGGTAATTTCCATCACACTATAAATAAAGAAGGAGATAGATTCGTCAATAACTATTCATGACTTCTCTCTCCTGAATTCTAGAGAGAGGCTCTAGGTCCAAGAGTTTGGATCGAACTCCCTCTTGTGCATCACAAGTAAGACGATGCAGTGATCTTCGGAGCATCGAAGGTGTCGTCAGAATTCCGTGCTAGCACCCGGATTTCGACAATCGTTGGTTCAACAGGTTTTTGAAGCGCGTGTGGATAGTTTGGAGGAATTCAGTTTCAGATTATTTGAGCAATGATCACTAAAAATGAGCCAACATCGAGCACAACTTCGTATCAAACCAGGTATTTATGGTTTTAATTTTTGTGCATAAAACTCTTCACATGAGATCCCCAGCTTAAATCGGGCAGTTATTCGCCTACGTCGATGAGTTCATGTCGATTTTCGGTGGAAAAATTTTAAAATCCCATTTCGGAGGCTTCTGCTGTGTTCCCAGTACCTTCAGACAATGCCATCACCTCGCCTTGGCCACGCCGCTTCCCCCGATACTGTTCAGCCTCCCCTGGATCTGGGGTGCATGACCTCCTAACCAGAGAATGGCCCCTACAGTGAACCCTGGTGTGACCCCCTCATGTAGATCTATAGACTCTTGGTCTAAATCGGGTATGAGCGACCTGGAATGAGCTTAGGTGGATCTTCTCGATTCGGAACGAGTCAGGGCAGGTCAGCCTAGTCCAGAACACACCAGCACAGGGTTTGCCCTGCCTGAAAAGGGCCTGCGTGGGTTCAACCCGGTCCACTTTAATCTGAGCGGGGTTCTGAGGCCCATAAAATTATTTAAATATAATGAAAATTAATTTATTAAGGTTAGATTATAAAAATAAAATTTTTAGCATTATGAATAAGTAATTTAATTTTTGGTATAAAATTGAATTATTAAATTAATTTAATTTTGGAACAAAAAATTAAATTAATAATTGGAATGAATTAAATTAAATTATTTGAATTAAATATTTAATTTAATTTAATTAAAATAATCTTACTTAAATTTATTGCATTTAATTTTTATCGCGCTTTTCTTTTACCCACTCACTTGTCTTGCAATTGACTGATCGTGTATGTCTGTTATTTATTTAATCGTGTGTGATGCATGTAATTGTTATTTTTAAATAAGATGGTATGCATATCATCATTTTTTCTCGTTTAATATGTATATGGGTATGCGCATCTTCATTTTTCCTCATTTAATATGTATAAGGGTCTGCACATCCAAATAAAAGCAAGTTATTTGTATTTTGCACTCCTGAGATCCTCTCACATGCGTGCAAGTATTTTTGTATGATGACGATGGCACTGTAAGTCGCATACAACATCAAGTCGATGCAAAATCTAGACAAGAAGTTGTCACACTGGATGGGGACGAGCTCCATCACGAGTCAAGTCCGGACTCCAGTATGATTCCCCTAGGTCATGGTTGATCCATTGACTTTAAATGGATCAATCAAGATTAGTTTCTCAAAACTGATCAGATAATTTTTTTTATTTATGCCTAGTTTATTATTTTATGCATTTACAAAACAATGAGATACACATAAAATAATAAACATAAAATACATAAGGACACGATGAATATTTTTCTATTAATGTTCAGTTGTGAATGTGGCAATATAGAATGAACATATTAATAAATTTGGATTACATTTGTTGAAAAAATATTAAAAACTCTCACAAAAATGTTAAGTCATTAACGGCTTACATCATTCAAATTTCAACAAAACCAGGTGTATGAGGTGCCCATCATCCAAAGTTGATGGAGCCTTCTACCATCAGAGAGTTATTACAAGAGTGTTGAGTTGACTTAATTGAAGTTGACAACAAAGGAGTATTTAAATCTAACTTGTTGAAACTTTAGAGGCAAACATTGATTAAATTATTTTTATTATTTTAGAAGTTTTGACTTCACTCAGTAGATCATGGAGTCACGAGTTAATGTGGTTGGATAACCAAATTCCTACCTTGAACTCTCCAAGTAGTTGTGTAGCCATAACTTATAGACTATGATGAGTGGTTTCAAGGATCTTTTCCATTATAATACTTAAATGATATAGTATTCCGATTATGGTGCAAAGGGTTTCTAGAGTTCGATAAAATAGTGAGAGAGATTTAATGATTTAATTAATTAATCAGTAATGCCTAAATCGATAATCAAGATAAAAGTATTAATCTGCTAGATTTTGTTTTTGTAAAAAATAGAAAGTAATATCACACGTACACTACAATAATTATTGGACAAAGAACATCACGAGTTTCCAAGAGTAGTACATTCATTTACACAAATTACTACATTGGAAATTCAAGGTGCTGGAGTCCCCAATGCCCATTAAGCCACTTCAAGAAGCGGGAGTGTAAAATAGTTTATAGTAGACTCATGTATGAATCATATGATGGTTATGTCATAATTCTATCATCAACGTCTAATATGAGTTGTTGATACAACATCAGAACATGAATGATTTCACATGTAGTCTCATTTCCATGAAGTTTACAAGAATAAAGTGAAGCGAGATATGAATGAGTGATGATTACATCAGGTATGTGTAAATTGAAAGGAGGATCATGATATTTCAAGACATCACTTTCTTACATCCTTTTACCAATTTACTCCAATTTCGTTTAAGATTATAAAATGAATAGTATGGATAAAAACACTTCGTAACATTTTGGGTAAGGTTTTCCTAGTAAATAAGAAATTAAAGAAAGTATAATATTTAATTCTTATGGTGAATAAGTTGAAAGACAAGGAGAAAAGACCAATGACAAGAGAAACATTAATGGTACCTTCACAATGCCCTTCAAAGAAAAGAGATATTAAACAAGTGGTTATTTTCTTTACATACAATGAAATAAATCTATGAAGTTTCAAATGCAATGAACTAAATCGAAAAAGCAAGTAGTCGCTTCTTCTTCACGTATATTCATTAATTTTTAGTGATGGTTCTGTTTTAATTCTTTAGTATTGAATACAATATTCCTATAACATATGTGTATTTAAATATAATAACCAAGTAAAAAAAGAAATATTGCAAGAATTTAGGTGTGTTCTTCAAGTGACTGAGAAAGGTTGGTTCTTAAGTCAGCGATGAGAAGTACAAAACTTCCAATTGGAAAATTTATTGATTCTTGATGAACTTTTGTTAGGTATTGCTAAAAAATTTATCTCACACATCCTTTGGATGCAATGAGACATTATTCCAGTTGAGGAATAAACATTGTTTGTGGTATTTAATACTCAATCAATACTTTAATAATGCTTGAATCATTGACAATATGCGATGAATATAAAATGTAAGACTTAAATACCCAGTTGTGATAAGATAATACTTTGTCAAACAAAACTAAGTGGATGTTAAGGATATACCCAATATGGTATTTAGACTATTTGGAGTTAAAGACCTTATTTATTATCGACATATTTAGTTTTGGACAAAGAAGCCTTTATAAATAAAGGTAAGTCATAAAGCTTTCAAAATTAGTTCAGTTAGAGAGCGTGAACTATTCCAAGGGTAAGGTAGTGGTAGAAATAATTCATTAGACTTTTAAGAGTTTATTAAGGAATGTGAAAGCGAAGTATGATATATGCATGATCAGAAGATATAAGTTTCTTTGGGCCTGCATACCGAATAATATATTGACCAATCTTTCATCAATCAATATAATGTAGCATGAAGAAATTCTTAAACGCACATTACCTTATCCATATCTAAGTTGTGATGTTAATGAGGATCGATAATAAGTCTTACATGTTAACATTGATTAATAACATGTCGCGTGAAGTAATTCTTAAATGCATATTTCCTTATATACATCAGAGCCATGATGTAAGTAAAAATAATATCAATGTTGCAACTTATATTCATTGCACATACTTTCATTATTTTTCAAGACATGCATCAAAAATAATGACGTTATCCCATAACAAAATGCCAACTAGAATGACAAATGGATATCATATGAGTTATAGTATGATATTAATCCATTATGTCATAAGGACATGTGTTTAGATGCAAAAAATTTGTTAGAATATAAACAAACTTGCATTAAGAAAAACACAATGTGCATCTAAAGTAATTATTCTAAAAGTTTTCTAGGGATATTACTTAAATCCCTATAACAGAAAAGTGATAGTAAAGTTGTAGACTATAATTCTATAAAAGGGTGCATATCTCTATTTGAGATAGTGGGAGTAAGATTGATTTTAGTTTAGTCAATGTTAGAGATGCATAAGTAGTTGGTATAGAAACAAGTTCCACAAGAGCATATGGAATATGAATGTTCTAGAGACACATACTACGTAGGAAGGTTAAAACCACAGTGATAGTTTTATATTCACCACGGTCGGTGATACTTTATTCATTGAGAATAATGATTCCCACAAGCAATACAGGAAAATTAGATAAAATTGAAAAAATTAATTAAAATTCAATAATAGATTCCATTTATCAAAGTTATCGGGGGCTTATTATTTTGAATATTGTGTTGGATATTCAAGTGAGATTATACATGGATGTTACAAGTGTGGTACCAATAAGGATCAATTGGTTACACCAAGTCATTATGCCTAAATCCATTATAATTGTACTTTTTATAGATACTTTTGATGATCATTTTATTGAGCATGAGATGTCAAGACCACCAACCATGGAAGGTGTCTTTACAACATAACTAGAAAGGAATGATGACACCATAGAATTCCAATAAGGGGTGTAAGTTACTGAAATCTAGTTCATGATTAAAGTAAGAGAAACAATCATAGGATATTAATTTGGAATGAATCGATGCTGTGTGTCTACAAGAGGTTAATGGGAACACCAATGTTTCTTATTAAAATATGTTTGATAACATATGAGAAATAACTATTAGCCTTACAATCAGTTATGACTAGGATGAAAGTAAATCTCCAGAGATTGACTTAAAGTAGCAAACAAAGTTCTAGGGAATGTGATATACTGCGGTGGATCTAATGGTTTCTTAGATCAAGTCAATAGTACATATATTGACAATGTATTGAAAAATACTAGTTGAAACAATTGAAGAGAGAATTATTACCAATGTTACATGACATAAATCTCTCCAAGAAGACATGCATGGACATATGAGGAGATTAATGGGGCGAGTTGAATTCCATAAGCTTATGTGATGTATCAATCCCATATTCCATGGTATGTACACGAAATGATATTGACAACGTACACTTTATTGTAGAAAAATATTAGTTATATCTATGAGAACTACACGGTAAGCAGTCAAAACTATCCATTTGTATTTGAGAAAGTATCAAGGATATATACCTAGTATGTGGAGAGAAAGAGATACTAGTTTTAAGGGGACACAAACTAGTATTCCTTAGATCAATGTTATCTAATATCATAGTTTGGCTAAGGTAATGAGCAAGATAAGATCATACAAGCTAGTGGTATCCAAATCTACAAATACTGAGTGTGGTTGACCCCATGAATAAATCCATAACTCAGCAGAAACATGATCTTATCTTGTGAGAGATAACAAGGATAGTTAACAAGTTGGCTCTAGTTCAAGTGAGAGTGTTGTAATAGTGGGTTCCCTAGACCCAACTAAACAGTACTTTTCGATTAGCATACCATGTATGCAGTGAGTTATACATGATGTAAACTTACCATTATAGTGTTGATATTTATGCATCCACTATTTAAATGGTAATGTCCATAGATTTTTTATTGTATCAAAATGTTATAGTAGTTTCAATACTATAATGAGAACCTCAAGATACTATGACATTAATCTTAAACACATGTTCTATGGTATAGATACATCATACTGACTAGACATAGTTGACATTTGACTATCAGGTGCTGGGGGCTCATAAGTATTGATACTTCTCATGAAGTTCGTACTTGGTGATCTCTAGTAGGTGAAATCACGAGAACAAACTCATCAATAGTAATACCACTTGTTTTGAGTGTCATTGGATGTTCCTATCTACAAACACGTGTATTGGTCTCCTAACTTGAAGTCATGGCGTGGTATCTTGTGTTAGGCGTGTCATCAGTGGTATGATATTGGTTGAATTGTCAAGGTAAAAATTTTCGCTTCTGAGTTGAGGAAGTGATATATCAGGCCTAGTTGATCAACATGGTAGTACCTTCATATATCATTGGCCAAGGTAATTGAAGGTAACTCTGTCTAGTTATATCAACAAATAATAAATTAATAATGGACGATGACACACATGTGCAACTTTCTTTATGAGATATCATGAGACAAAGATATTATATTACACAGTACTTGTTCGTAGAAAGATTGTTGTTGCTATGACTATTCCTTATCTCTTTAGGGTCCTCGATGAGTTGCTAGACTCTGCTCTTGGCCTGTGAATAATATTAACTACTATCGAGATAAGGTCCCAGAGAGTCACACACAATATTGTAGTCAAGATTTTGTTATATCCTGATGAATAAGAATATTAGATATGATGCGCTCCACCATAGGGTCTAAGGGTTGTCCAACTAATTGATCATCGATGAATAAATAAATTCATTATTATTTGAGTATAGAATAATTGGGTTGAATTTATTTATTAAAAGTATTCTCAAGGTATTAAGTGAATACATAGAATAATATTAATAGAACAAATATTATTTTAATATTTAAGGTTTTTTTAATATTAGCGGGAATTACGAGTCTAGTAAATGACTCGATTTTATCAGGTAATATATTTTATATATATTACAAGTATGTAATAAAATATAAATAATATTTGTGATGCAGTTAATTCATTATAACTATTTATTTATTTCTTATTTAGTGAGCATTTTATTTATAGGGGTCAGGTAACCCTTTTTGGGTATTTGAACAATCCACTACATAAGTAGGGGAGAAGCTCTATTCTAGGGACTATTAATTCATTCAGGATGATATCTTATCTCTCCTACCACATCCTATAGAGAGAAAGTCTCTCTTCAAGTGAACGATCCAAGAATGCCTTCGACGGATCGAAGGGATGGCATCAAGGTGATCGTTGCGATGCCGAAGGATTTGTCAAAGTTCCGCACTAGTACCCAGAATTCGATGAACAATGATCACATGAATTCTTGAAATGCGTTTGGATGATCTAGAGAGGTACGACTTTGGATCCTTCAAGAAAAGTTCACCGACAACGAGCTGCATCCATTAATGCTTCATTTTTGAACAGTGTATTTGTTTAGTTTTAATTTTTGTTATTTGATTAATTCATGTGAGATCCTCAAACCTCTATTGGGGCTCAGATCGCCAGAGTCGAAAAATTTCCATATTTTGGTGATAAATTTTTTAAATCTTGGCCCATCAGATTCTGTTGTGCGATATGGTTCCATCAGTAATTACAAAACATAAATTCCCACTTTTATGGAAACTTATAGGTTCACTATACAACAGTGACCAGACACTGTTATAGTTCCCTTGCCTGAGTCCCTATCATCATAACTTCTGTTTATCCTGTCCTAGATCAAGGAAAGAGAAAAAAAAGTTAGTAAACCCAGAGCTTATGATACCATTTGTTACATCCCAACCCAAACCACCGGGTCTGAGACAGAGTGTCACATGACCTTATGCACGCCTCTCCATACACAAGATGCTACCGATTAACAATGAGGGCCTGAGTCCATTAGTGGAGATATTATACCCTCTATATCATGTCATATGATTGATAATCATAAATAAATAGTCAGAGTAATCATGTGGAAAAGTAAATTAATGACATACATATCATATAAATAAACATGAGAAACCATGCCAACAACTATCATGATACACAATGTGAAAATTTCCCTAATGATGAGAAATAGGAGAAACCATGCCAACAACCAACATGATATACAATGTGAAGATTTCCCTAATGATATGTCTAACCTTATGGGAGTGGGAGTCGATAACTTCATGGCAGTAATGAATTAACTAGCTCAAGTAAGTAACCCTTTATTTATGTATTTTAAGTACGTAAAGTGCTTGAGTGAAGTTTGGAAGGGTTTTGGAGGACATTTGAAATATTTTTGAGGCTTTTTTGGAGGTGTAAGGTTTAAGCATGGTTAGTACAAACCATGCAACTCTTATAGAAAACCATGAAAAGTGAGGCAGTGTGCTTTGGGTTGGCACACAGTTAGGTGCACAGTTTGGAAAAACCGTGCGACCACCTAGGAGAAACCATGCTTTTAGAGACAGATACATATGCATGGTTATCACACAGTTTTCCTAACCGTGCGACCCAAAAATGCATGTTTAAAAGTTAGATCCTAAAATTGTGGATCTCACTCAAAATTACTCCTAAACCACTCATATTTTCTGTAGGCTGACTCTAACTTGGTTATCTCTCCTCCCAAAGTATGTGGATAATCTTCCCTTCAATTCGGAAGTGATCCATTGACAAATATTGGTGCGTTGAAGGCCGAATTGCTTGGTAAGTCTTCATTCTTGGTGGTTTTCCTTTGATCCATTCTTCTTCCATCTCTTGGATTCATATATCTAGTCTATTGGTGATAGATATATGACATTTCACACCAATCATGATGATATATGATTGTTTTGATGTTATGGAACAAGATATAAGGCAAGTTTTTGGAGATTCTACTTGGTTTTGTTGAAGAATTCATGTTGTTCTTTATTTTTTGCCATAGTTTCTGAGGTAGGTGGCTTCAATCTTGACTCCTTTTATTAGAACATGAAGGTCTAATTTCAAATTGTTTAAATTGCTTAAATTTGATTGTTAAATTGTTGTGAAAAACTTGGTAGAAATCTTCTTTAATGATGGTTTGTGGAATTGTGAAAGTTGGTTGTTGTGAAAAGTGTTTTGTTTATGGATTTTAAAATGATGATTTTAAAATGAAAACTTTTTTTGATTCATGGAAATGGTTTGATGGTAATGTTTTCAATAAAAGATTTTTTTATTGAAATGTATTGAAATGGTTGATCTGGAATTGGTTTTTGGTGTAATGGTTGGTGTGTGTTCATGTTCATTCAGGATGGATAAGAGTTTGAAGTTCCCCCCATCATAAGTTGGATGGATAAGGGTATGAACTTTTCCTTGTCAAAATGGTTTACTAAGTGACGGTTTGGTGAAATGATGACTAGCCACTCGCGAGTATAGGGAGGTATATAGTTTTATGCATGGTTGGAGGTGTGGATATGTGGAATGGAATGGTTTATCCCAAAATGGAAGTTTTGAAACGATTTTAAAGAATTTTTTGGTTTCTTTCCTTGGACATTTTATAGTATTGGAAAACTATTTAGGTATGGAAATTGTTTTATATTCTGATATAAACTGTTTTAAATTGTTTTATATAAATGTGCTCATATGTTCTATCCTAGTGTCATGAGTAGATAAGTCATTTGAAGAAAATCTACTAAGTTTCATTACTCACCAGTGCTTTGGCACTTTGATGCGTTTGCAGATATTTTTTATCTAGACACATATAAATGAAATGTATCTCATTTATTTAGTGACGTTGCATGATACCTTGGGCATTGATTGTGGAGTTGGAGCTTGGAGCATGTTGGGAGTTGTGTAGTTGGTGTCTTGGAGTCTTTAAGCTTTGTTGGTTTTGTTTTCCATTTTTCACTCTGATATTGGTTATGGCGTAGTTTGTTATTGTTGTCTTTTTCTATTTCATTGAGTTGTATCACATTGTTATCATGCATCATATAGTGGTTATGAGTTATGGTTACCATGGTTATAGTTGTTTTATTTCAAAGGGTAAATTATCCCCCAAATGTATTGAATCTCTTGACATTTATTGTTAGCTTTTGGTGTCTTGGAGATGTCACCTAAGGCCAAGTAGCAATTCTGCCTTGACTCAAGTCAATGAGGAGGGGCATGATGTTAAAAATGGTATTAGTCTTGGTTGATTTGTCTTTCATTTTGGGACAAATGAAATTCTTCAATCTTGGATTTGTTAATCATCATTGATTAGTCCTTGAGTGGGGATGGTAGAGTGAAGTAGGATTGTCAGAAATGTAGAGCATAAAAAGGTGTAACTATCTTATTTATGCTGAAATTCAAGTTACCAAAGAGTTTGGTATAGAAGTGTTTTGGAGACACTTATAGGAGTGTTATCTCATTGTCATGAGTTTATCCAATGAGAAAAACATGACATGCATTGATAGAAATGATTTCCCATTAGGAGTGCATATTTTATTTTGAGTTATAATTTATCATTTTTCTGCAAAAATGTTGATTTTTGGAAAGTATTGACAAATTTTTTCAAATGTGAGATTTTGAAAATGACATGATAGTGGTATTTTGAAATTGGTTTGATTTTCAAAAGCATGATAGTTATTTTAAAAAATGTGTTGAAAATGGGAAGTGTGGAATTTTTGGAAAGCCTTTTTATGATAGTTGTGATGTGGTAAATTTGAGTTGTTAAGCCTTCAGTTGCGAGATAGTGAGACTTATGATGTTTTGTTTTTGTTCTAGAAAATGGCTCCCGGTAGGAATTGTAGAAACCAACCGAAAGGGGGTTCTGAGAATTTGGTTGTATTTGAGCCACATGTCAACCAAAAACTGATCCAAAGTATTGTTTATACTTTTCAGGCCGTGGATAGAGGGAACCAAAGGGATAAAAGAAGGAAAATGGATCATTCAGTTCATCTCCAGAAGCAGAATCCACTCATCTTTCAGAGTGTCTTAGAACCAGAGAAGTTTGATGTGTGGCTAAATAGGATGAATTGAATATTTGATTTCCTTGGCTCACCAACAGAGTTGAAAGTTAAGTTGATGATGTATATGTTGGAAGATCTTGCACGTGAGTAGTGGGATTTAGCAGTTCAGGCTAAATTAGACCGATACATTGGATGAGAGAATTTTGAAGAATTGTTTAACAAATTTTTTTATCCCCATATGTTCAAGATTGCAAGAACAACATAATTTTTTAGCTTGAAGTAGGAAAATCTCCCAATGATAGAGTATGTGACTAAATTTTTGAATTTAGTCTGCTTTGGACCCGAAGTTGCTGTTGGTGCATCCTTAAAGAAACACATTTTTGAATCAGGGCTAAGGCAAGAGTATCAATCAAAGATTGTCGTGCTTTGTATAACAAATTATACATATATGGTCAATAGAGAAATGGTGGAAGAAAATTACATCTCATGAACTACGGGTGGGGGAAGTATTTTGATACTCTTGGGAAATGGAGGGAACTCTTATGTTGGGAATAAACTGAAGAGATACACCTATTTCCAAGGTAGTGGAATGACTCTGAATCAGATGACTTGATCAATGAATACTCCTTCTAATCCTAAGATCAATATTGAATGTTTTCAGAGTGAATCTTTTGACCACATGAAACGAGATTGTACGATGCCACCTAGAGCATGCCACAATTGCAACTAGATGAGGCATTTTCAGCGCTATTGTCACATTGCTCCAAGGTTGGGTGTTCGGGACACATCTCATGATGTCGTATGCTTCAATGGGACGACGTAAGAAAAATTCCTATCTTCATCACAACCGAGCTGACCATGGTGATTCTAGGAATACCATGACTCCTCAACAAGGGAAATCTCAACAGGGAAATAAAGAATAGAGTAAAATGAGTAAGCAGTTATAGGACATGGGTAAGTGATTATGGATAACCAATATGGACTATCAATAGTGAGAGGTATGATTATTTTTAATTAAAACCTTAGAAATATTTGTTTGATACATGTGCATCTCATTTGTTTATTGCTTCTCGTACTATTGATTTGCTTGGTTTGCATATTGAAATGATGCATTATGTTTTAAAACTTTAAATTCCTCTTGATCAAAGAGAATGTCAAGCCTTTATGTGTAGAACATGTTCTGTAACTGTTGATGGGGTTGAGTTGATATGAGATTTATTTATACTTGAGATGAATGTCTATGATATAATCCTAGGTATGGATTGGTTGACTATGTTCTCACATCTATTGTTATACATGAAGGGTAAATTTTACGACAGATCATGGTGTCGAGCATCTCTTTAGAGGATACCAGAATGTAAAGGCAGGTGTAACGAACTTGTTGGCACTAGTATTTGGAATGATCTCATACCAGTTGGAAGCTTAGACTTTAGAAACAGTGGATGAGATCGAGATTAGTGTTTTTCACCAGTTTTTGATCAGTTTACGAATGTTATTATAGATAAATTCTTAGGGTTGCCACCCAAAAGAGAGGTGGAATTTACAATTGATCACTTACCAAGGACCAGTCCTATCTCAAATCCATTTTATCAGATGACACCAACAGAGTTAAGGGAATTGAAAATACAGTTGAAAGAACTAGAAAACAAAGGATTTATTCATCCTAGCATGTCTCCATGGGCATCATCAGTCTTGTTTGTCAAAAAGGCAGATGAAACTCTTCGGTTGTGTGTGGATTATCATATATTTTACCAAGTTATGATGAATAATCAGTATCCACTTCCATGTATTGATGATCTGTTCGATAAATCGAGGGGAGCTCAGTGGTTCTCTAAAATTGACATGCATTCAGGATATCACCAATCATGGGTTAAAAAAGAGGACATTTCAAAGACAACTTTCATTAGTAGATATGACCATTATGAGTATGTGGTTATGCCTTTTGGTCTTACGAATGCACCAATAATCTTTATGGAATTGATGAATCAGATATTTTAGATATATCTGGATTCTTTTTTGGTGATGTTTGTGAATGAAATATTGGTGTATTCAAGGACCAGGGATGAGGATGAGAAACACTTGGCGACAATGTTGAGAATTTTTCAGGATCATCGTTTGTATGCAAAATTATCAAATTATGATTTTGGATACAAGAGGTATGTTTCCTTTTCCATGTAATCTATAAAAGAGGTGTTTATGTGGATCCAGAAAAGATAGAAGCAGTTATCTCTTGACAACCATCAAAGAATGTCTTTGATATACACAGTTTCCTTGGCATGGTTGGTTATTACTGATGTTTTGTTCATGATTTTTCATGACTAGATTCACCAATAATAGCTTTGAAAAGGAATAATTTTCCATTATAATGGAATGTGGAATGTTATAAGTCTTTTCAAGAGCTTAAAGTTCACCTTTCATCAACACTGATCTTGATATTTTTGGAATCAGGACAAACATATTTGGTGTATTGTGATGCTTCGATATCTGGGTTGGGATGTATTCTCATATAGGGAGATCATGTTGTTTCTTATGACTCATGACAATTACAGTTGTATGAGAAAAACTATCCAACACAAAATTTGAAGTTAGTTGTTGTAGTCCATGCTTTGAGGACTTAATTCCATTACATCTTTGGTGAGAAATTTACTATGTTTACGAATCATAAGAGCTTGCAACATATTTTCTCACAAAGATATTTGAATATGAGACAAAGAAGATGGATGAAGCATCTCCAAATGTTTGATTTGACTTGATATATACATTGAGTAAAGGCAATTCAGTGGTGGATGAATTCAGCAAAAATTCATATGCTCATTTGGCATAAGAGGCTTCAGATCAGTGGCAGTTGATGTCGGTGATAGCTGACATGCGCTTGGATTGTTAAGACTGAGGTAGTGTTGCAATTTTGATTCTAGTTTTTTTGTTCCTGATTTTGCTGATATAGTTAAAGAGTCATAGAAATCTATTTATAAATGTGTTGCTATGAGGTCAAAGCTCAATGACAGAGAGAGCATTGAGGGATGAAAGATGGATGAGTGTTCAGTTTTGTGGTTTTTGAAATCGGATGGTCGCACCTTTGGCTTGTTAGGAACAACTTCTTCATGCTTACTATCATTCCAGATGAGTTGTTCATCCTAGAATACAGAAGATGTATAAGACAATGAAAGAAAAGTTTTGGTGGGTTGACATGAAAAGACAAGTTGCTAAGTTTGTTTCAAAATGATTAACTTGTCAGCAGGTTAATGCAGAACACCAGTGGCCAACAGGTATGTTGCAGTCTTTACCTATTTTTTTTTGGAAATGAGATTAGATATCAATGGATTTTGTGACAGGTCTCCCAAGAAAAGTTCAGAAACATGATGCCATATGGGTGATAGTGGATCATCTCACAAAGTCGGCCCATTTCATCCATATTCATGAATCTCATATGGCAGAGGACTTGTCCAAAATCTATATCTGAGAAGTGGTAAAGAAGCATGATGTAACAGTTTCGATAGTATCAGACTGAGATCTGAGGTTTACGTCCTATTTCTGGAAATCCTTACAAAAATCCCTTGCAACTCAGTTAATGATGAGTACGACATATCATCCTCAGACGAATAGACAATTCAAAAGGACTATACAAACGTTGGAAGACATGTTGCAGGTTTGTGTGATGAATTTTGGTGGATCATGGGAGAATCACATACTGTTAGTGGAGTTCTCATATAACAATTATCAAGCCTCGATACATATGACTCCTTTTAAAGCATTGTATGAGCATCCTTATTGTTCTTCACTTTGTTGGGTGGAAACATGTTATACTTCACTATTTGGGTTGAGCCTTCTTCAAAAGATAAAGGAGAAGATTCAGTTGATCAGGAAGAGAATGAGGATGACTCATAATCATTAGAAATCATATACGGATCATCATCAATGATCATTGTTGTTTGAGGTGTGTGATAATGTATTCTTGTGAATTTATCCAAGGTTTGAGTATTGTCGTTTTGGAAAGCATAGAAAATTATCTTCTTGATATATAGACCCTTTTAAGATACTTAAATGGGTTGGTGAGGTGACATATAGGTTGGCTTTTCCACCACGGTTTAGTATAGTGCACAATGTGGTTCAAGTATCTTAGTTGGAAAAGTATCAGTCTGATCATGACCATGTGAGTTAATGGGATCACATTGACCTAGATCCAAATGCTTCTTTGGTCCATATCCTGATATGGATTGTGGATAGACAAGAGAAAGTCTTACATGAGAAAAGAATTGGACAAGTGTGAGTTTTGTGGAGATATGGCTGGATTCAGGAAAAAACATGAGAACGAGAGAAAGAAATGGTTGAGCAATGACTCAATCTCTTTCAGGCCAATGGTTGTTTTATACTTTCTTGGGATGTAAAACATATGGTGGGGAGAATATATCACCCTCAGTTTCAAGTAACTTTTTCTTTATGTAATTTAGTATGTAAAGTGTTTGGGTGAAGTTTGAGAGTGTTTGGAAGAATTTTGGAATGTTTTGGGGGCTTTTCTAGAAGTGCACGGTTTGAGCATGGTTAGTACAAACCGTGCAACTCCTAAAGAAAACTGTGCAAAGTGAGACAATGCGCTCTGGTTAGGTGCACATTTAGGCGCATGGTTTGGTGAAACCATGTGACCACCTAGGAGAAACCATGCTTTTGAGACAGAGACATATCCACGGTTAGTGCACGATTTTCCTATGTGCGACCTAACCGTTCACAGTTAAAATTTTGATCCTAAAATTGTGTATCTCACACGTAATTGATCCTAAACCACCTGTTTTACCCATAGGTTGACCCTAACACAATTTTCTATTCTCTCAAAGGATGTGGAGACTCTTCCCTTTGACCCGGGAGCGATCCATTGGAAAATCTTGGTGCGTTGAAGGCCAGATTGCTTGGTAAGTCTCCGTTCTTGGTGGTTTTCCTTAATCTATTTTTCTTCCCTCTCTTGGATTCATATATCTAGTACGTTGGGGACATATCTATGATAGTTTACACTAATCATGATAATATATGGATGTTTTGATGTTAGTGAACATGATCTATGGTGGGTTTTTGGAGATTTAATCCGGTTTTGTTGAAGAATTTGTGTTTTTCTTTATTTTCACCATAGTTTCCAAGTTAGACTTCACTCTTAACTCCTTTTATTATAAATTGAAGGCTTGGTTTTAAATTATTTAAATTTATTGAATTTGATTGTGAAATTGTTGTGAAAATATTATTAGAAACCTTCTTTATTGATGGTTTGTGGAATTGTGAAAGTTGGTTATTGTGTAAAGTATTTTGTTTATGAATTTCAAAATGTGAACTTGTTTTGATTCATGGAAATGGTTTCATGGTAATGTTTTAAATAAAAGAAATGTTTTATTGAAATGAATTTAAATTGTTTATTTGACATTGGTTTGTAGCATAATGGGTTGTGTGTGTTCATGTGCATTCGGGATGAATAAGCACATGAAGTCTCTCACATAAAAAGTTTGATGGATAAGGGTATGAACTTCCCCCCATCAAAACAGTTTTCCAAGTGATGACATGGTGAAAGGATGACTCACCACTCATGACTATAGGGAGGTCTATGGTTTCATGCATGGTTGGAGGTGTGGATATGTGGAATGGAATGGGTTGTTCCAAAATAGAAGTTTTGAAATGATTTTAAAGAATTGTTTGGTTTTTTTCCTTGTAAATGACTCTAGTTTGGAAAACTGTTTTGGTATGACAATTATTTTATATTATGATATAAATTGTTTTAAATTGTTTTATATAATTTTTTTATATAAATGCGCTAACATTTTTTATTCTAGTGGCATGAGTAGGGAAGTCATTTGGGGAAAACTTATTAATATTCATCACTTACCCCTTGCTTTGGCACTTTGGTACATTTGTAGATATTGTTTATCAAGACATAATTAAGTACACGGTATCTCATTTCGTTAGTGATGCTGCATGATACCTTGTGCATTGATTGTGGAGTTAGAGATTGGATCATGTTGAAAGATGTAGAGTTAGTGTCTTGGAGTTTTTGAGCTTTGTTGGTTTTGTCTTCCGCTTTATACTCTGATACTGGTTATGGTGTAGTTTGGTATTGTTGTCTTTTGGTATTACATTGAGTTATATCATATTGTTACCATGTATCATATAGTGGTTTTGAGTTATGGTTTTCTTGGTTGTGGTTGTTTTATTTCAAAGGGAAAATCTTTTCCCAAATGTATTGAAGCCCTTGACGTTTATTGTCAACCTTTGGTGTATTGGGGATGCCACTAAAGGCCAAATAAAAAATTCCAACTCGACTCAAGTCAATGAGGAGGGGTGAGATGTTATATTATGTACAAGTTTAAAGAGATGGATGAATCTTCTATAGAACCTTCTATTCAAGCATGAATATTATTGCCTTATGAGAAAACATATCTAACCCAAATGATCGAGACAAAAGAAAGAATCATACTCGAAGAAATGCCCATTATGAGAGATTATATTGATGTATTCCCTGAAGAGTTGTTTGGTCTTCCTCCGGACTGAGAGGATGAGTTCTCAATCAAACTTATAATAGGATCTTTTCCCATATCAAAGAATTCTTACATAATGACCATTATTGAGTTGGAAATGTTGGAAAAGATATTACAAAAGAATCTGGGAAAGAGTTTTATACGTCTGAGTGTTTCATCGTGGGGTGCGTCAGTCATCTTAATCAAAAAGAAGGATGAGTCAATGCGTCTTTGCATTGATTATCATGAACTCAACAAAATCACAATAAAGAAAAAGTATCTATTTCTATAGATAGACAACTTATTTGATCAACTACATGACCCCCAATATTTCTCTAAGGTGGACATTCGGTTGATATATCACCAATTAAGGGTGAAGAAGGAAGATATTCCCATAACTATTTTTCGAACAAGGTATGAACACTATGTGTTCATAGTAATGCCTTTCAGACTCACCAATGCTCCAACAATATTTAGAGACTTAATGAATATAGTCTTTAAAGATTACCATGACAAATTTATGGCATTTAGGTGGTATTATGATATACTCCAAATTTTGGAAAACTGTAGCACCTTTGACCGACTATAGCTGAGTTGACTAGAGGACATTGAAAAGGCACTGTAACAGTGAAAATTTTGGCACGATAGCTGTAACATCCTAGACTCTGGAGACATTGGCACTGTAGCTCTATTGGCTTCTTACCACCAGCCACTATAGCATCTTGGACTTTGGTGGCCACAACACTATAACAGTGCAAACTTCCAACCACTATTCATTGTAGAATAATGGATTTACTATGAGATTGGTGACACAATGATTCATCTTATTTATTAGATCATTTGAGCTAGGGTTTCGGGTGTGTGAAACTCTAATCTCTCTTTATTTGTGCTCTTGAATTTTAGTGAAGTAATTCTACCTCTTTGTGAATGTAGGTATTTTTCCTAAACCATGTAAATCATTGTCAGTTTTTATCACCATCTTATTCTTCTATTTATGTCTTTTCTTCATCTACAAACCTCTATTGTTGTGAATCGGCATTTTCGCAACATACCTGAAGGTTAAACTAAGAAGATAAGAGCTAAAAATGACCTAAAACTTATCCAAAACTCATTATATGGCCATATTTTGACCTTATTACCTCTAAGGTTTGATAATGACCCATTTAAAAGGCTTATGACATGATAAAAACACGAGTATCACTTTATTTTTTCAAAAATACCAAATGTGTCCTCTCCCACACTTATAAAAGGTCACCCTCTATCCTCTCCTATTCACATTTCCAAAACCCTTTGATTTGGTCAGGACCTACCCAAATCCCTTACTTACTCCTCTCCTAACATTCTATAGGCATTGATTTGATCAGAAAGTCAATCTAGTAAGGCTTTAGGTATAACCCTAAAAGAGTTCTCTGAAGAAGAGGTAAAATTCTTAACGCGTATATTTGTTTTATTTCCTCTTTCAAATACTTCAAATATTATTCAACAATTCTAATATAATTGCACAAATATCTTCCATATACTGAGATTTTATAATGTTAATAACTTAACTTATATCCATCTCCACTTCTATCAAATGAAAAACAAAACTATCGATCGTGTGTATGGTGGGCTACCGCCTCAGAAACTGATGTAATTCATTTTCCATCACCACCTTTCAAGGCTGGCTATAATGATATATTTAACATATGTATTGATAATGATGACATTATTATACTTACAGAATTATTATATCACATATATCTTCTTAATTTCCATTTTGTGGGGGATATGATAGTATCGATCGTGTGTACGGAAGATTACCGCCTCATGAAGCGATGCAATTAATTAATTAATTATTTTTTACATGGAAGTTAGTAAGGATAAAATTAATGGATATATGTGATATTTACAACCTAACCATACTTCTAGAAATATAATATCACATTTAACTTCTCACCTTTAAATCCGTTGGAAAACAATAATGTTGCTCATGAGAACATGTTGACTAATGCCTCTACGTAATAATGTGAAATGTTATTCATTTTATTTTTACATGGATGATAGTAATAATTTATTTTATTATTATAAATTCTAGATATGACATAATAATGATCCTAGAATAGTGAATTAATATTTATTTTCATTTCCTTCTATCTGTCGAGAAAAATGGAAACAACGTTTATACATACGTACGACCTACCATCTCCATAAATGGTGTAATCAATTATCTATATCTAACTTTTATAGATTACTATAAATAATTATATAATGAATATATATGATATTTATATCATGGTTAACATTCTGTAGTTGATGTAACCATGATCAATATAAAAGGACTGAAATTACTGAATCAAAACATACATGAAAAACATAGTAATTATCACCCAAAACAGTGATTTTAATAAAAAATGCTAATAAATCGATGGTAAAAGACTAATTAAATCATATAAAGTATGAAATAAATGAGTATGGTTCTGTAATAAATGTATAATAAACCCATATTTTTTATACATGAGGTTTAACACATACAAAGGAAATGAGATCTGAGGTAATGTTTTCTCGTCTCACTTTTACTTCCGTGAGACATATGTCATATTCACCACTTATTCCTTTTTGCGGTGTATATACTACCTCTTTTGATATGTTATATCATGAATCTATTTCTCTTCATGGTATTTAATGTTTCATTTGATGTTATTACTTTCATGGAGTTTACGATTCAAAAGTTACCAAAGTGGTAAGAGATTTATGATTCAATCTCATTTTAATCAGGATTGTTTATACTTGAATTTCTATTGAAAAAGATTATTAGTGTAGGATCAAAATAGTATATATAGATGCTCAATTACAAGAGGGGTGTGAATTCCAAGTTTAAAAACTTTTGTTTTTAATCTTAAAGAAAACTATGTTTAACAAAGTTAAACAAGATAAATTTACAAGACCTCTTTTAGTTCTACTAAACAAACTTGCTTAGGTTCCATAAATATGGTTCTGGAAATGAAACTTAAGAAAAGCTTACTTAAGAAATATTTTACCTTAAAGAGTATAGAATCTTATTTATTAGATTATACAAAAGTACAAGAAAGTATAAGAAAGTTATAATTTCTTCTTTTATCAAAATACAGTGGAAATAAAATTTGAAACAATATAAGTAACAAGTATGAAATCTTTTAACCCAAAGAGAAAGGTATCCAACAACCTTGGATAATGGTCCCTTGATTTATACTTCCAAGAAATTTTGTCTTTTCCACACCAAGGTAAGCTCTCGATAGGAATATCATAATTTGTCTTGCTATCCCTACAAGCTCTTGAACTTTAAGGTAGTGGACACCTCTGTCTTCCTAACCCCGGAAGCCCTCGATTGTACTCAGTAACAAATAGATCCGCACAAAGAAAGATGAACAAGGTGTTCAGAACGCACAAGGCATGGGAGTCTCTCTCTCTAGAAATCACTTCACAGTATGTAATGTCTAGATTGATGGAACAGTTATTGAGCTCATTCAAATGAAATCCTATTTATAGGCACATCTCTAATGGTCGGCTCCCTCCTCCAATTGTCATATTTTTCTTTGAATCCAAGAGGGACCTGTACACGTGTCACTCAACCAACGGTTAGTTAGAAATACATTGCATGACATCGTTTCACAATAATAAAATGTGTAAGGAAAAATGAAGTTACTTAACCAAATATATTTTTTAGATTCTAAGGAAAAATAGAATTCATAGTCTAACCAAATAAACATTCAGAATCTATAAGACATGGGAATTTAGATTCTGTTTTACAAAGAATTTAGAATCTCAAATCTAAATATTCCAGAGTCTGAATTCAAATGAATTTAGAATTTGAATTCTAAGGAATTTAGAGTCGGAATTATGAGGAATTCGAAGTCAGAATTCTGAGGAATTTAGAGTCGGAATTATAAGGAATTTAGTGTCTAAATTCTAAGGAATTCAGAGTCTAAATTCTAAGGAATTCAGAGTCTAAATTATAAGGAATTCAGAGTCGAAGTTTCAAAGAATTCAAAGTCTGAATTTCAAAAAATTCAACATTTAAATTTCAGAGAATTCGAAGTCTAAATTTCAGAGAATTTAGAACATGGATTTCATAGAATTTAGAGTCTGAATTTCCAAGAATTTATAACCTAAATTTCAGAGAGTTTGGAGTCTGAATTTCAATGAATTTGGAACCTGAATTTCAGAGAATTCAGAACCTGAATTTTAGAGAATGCATACCCTGAAAACAGAATACTCTATATCAAAGGAATTATGAGATTCTGAGGTTTTAGATATGAATCTTAATTTTAGATTTAGAAATAAAAATAGTTTGATTTAGAGAGATTATAAAATGAAATAATTAAAATAGGGATAAGGATAAAAATTTCCTTAGAAAAGGGAAATTTTCCTTGAGAAAATAAACCTTAGGGAAAAATAATTTGTCTTAATATAAAGTTTTTGTGATTTTCAAAACATAGAGGAATATAAAATTAATAAGGAAACCTTATTGACTCAACAATCTCCCCATTTTTGGAAAACACAAACATCCTTACAAAAAATAATATAAGGACTAAGAATTTTGCTTTATGAACTTAAATGAAAAACTTATCTCCCTTTACTTATGAATCACAGTGAATATGAATAACTCCCTCTTAGGTTTTGAAATCCCTAAGGATTGTATTCTTGAATTCCTTAAAGAGATTTTTCTTTTTCTTGCATAAGGAAATCTTCTTTGAGTAAACTCCTCCTTAGACAGACTCCCCCTTACTTAGGGAATTATCTTATTTACATAGTATTCTTTTTTATCATTACTTTCTCCCCATTTGTGATCTTCAAAAAGGAATATTGAGAATTAAAAAATATAAGGTACTTGAAAGATTAGAACTACATACAACAAAAAAATTAAGCACAACATGAGTTTTTAATTAAGGTTGGAAATATTTATTAAAGAAAGATACAATAAAAGATCATATCTAAAAGAAAAAAATATTCATCCTTCTTTTTCCTTCGACATGAACTTCTTTACTATAGTCTTCAGCTTCTTAATTTCCTTATGATATTCTTCAAAGCTCTTGAGAAATTGTTCCTAATACTTATTTTTCTTCTCTATAGATTTTATATTTTCATCCAGATACTTTAGGATTTATGCCTGAGACTTCAAAATCTCTTCTTACTTACTAAACTTCTCTTCGATCTCGATTCTGAGATCTATTTCCCTCTTCAAATTCGAAGCAACTGAATTTAGCTTCCCATTCAGATCTTTGTCTTCCTTCTTCCAAACTGCTTGTTCTAGAATAAGCTTCTCAGTGAAACTTGTTGTAAGATTTTTGATCCTTTCATCCAAATTATCAAAAGCATCCTTTACCCCATCTTGAAAGTCATCCAGAATTCTCAGATCTTCAATCGTCTTCTTGGACTAGTTGGTGATTTCCTTGCATGACCTCCTATGAGCATCATAACCAATGTATAATGTTTTAAAATTGGCCTCAAGCTTGATAAATTTATCCCTAAGCATGCTAACATAATCTGTTTTTTGATTGAATGAGTGCTGAAGCATCTAGCACCTCGAGTCAATACTCAAAATCAAGGGAATAGTATCAACCGATTTCTTTAGTGACTAAACCATGAAGTCCTGACCCATAGAGGATAATTCTGAATCTGATCCCCTTGTTGGTGAGGATTCTTTCTCTACCTCAACAACTTTTCTTTTTGATGAACCACCAACATCTTTCTTAGCTATCACAACTTTCTTAGGTGCATCCACTATCACCTGTTTTCTTTTATTATCTTTAGAAATAGTCTCTGAAACTTTTGGAGTTTCATGTTTACTATCTGATACTTGAATGATTTTGTCCTCATCAACCTTTTCCTTATCAAAATATGCCACAAGATCATCTGGTTGAACAAGATTATGATTACTGCTTTCATCATCAGATGGTTTATTTACTTCTTTCTAGCCTTCATCACCTTTTCTTGGGGAATAAAGTTTTGTTGATTCAGCCTGAGAAGTCTGGATCGACAACTTTTCAGAAGCGATTTCCTTCTCATGATATTCTTCAACTTTCCTTATCATATCATCAGTGTCATCACTTCCTCTTATTCTTCTTCTAGTTCCCCTTCCTGAACAATATCTTCCTCTTCTTTTGGTTTCAGAATTACCATCTTCTTTCCTGGATCCACAAGAACTGATTCTTCTAGAAAGGATTCCGGTATTTGGATTTGTTCAGAAGCTTTCTTAGTATCCTTGAGAAAAACTTGAACAATTTTTGCCTCATACATCTTGTTATTTTTCTTCTTCTACTTTTCCTATTTTTCATACTCCTCTACAACCTTAATTTTCAAATCTTTTGCCTCAGCAGGATCCAGACCATAGCTAGAATCTCTTTCCTTCCTATTGTTCTTCTCTTCTCTCTACTTAATAACCACTTCAGCAGGGTAGGTTTTTTTCTTCTTAGACTTTGGGGGTGCTGATTGAGTTTCCTGAACTATATGAGTTTTTTTATTTGACTTTTGGTTCCTCTACTTTCTCTTTTTCCCACCCTTCTTGAAGTCTCATCTACTCCCAGTTTCTTAGATAAGGCTTCTATTTCACTTTCTAATAAGTTATAGAATTATACGGATTTTATATTAAATCCAACCTTCATCCTCCTCAGGGTATCATCACTCTACAACAAAACCTTGAAATTTCTTGGCTTAGAACTGCATGAGATTTTGAACAAATCTAGGAAAAGGACAATGATTTTGTAAAGAACTGCTGGATACATGATAATTTGAGATTTAAGGGTCCCATTCTTGATGTTGGTGATAGTCTGCAAAAAATACTGTACCAAATTTATCTTCCTCAAGTTCACCAGGAAATCCATAATATAGATATCACTTTTATTTAAATTTTCCTTATCACCTTTTCTTGGAATGAGAATTCCATGAACCCATAATTCTAGGATCCTAAGATTCGCAGATAGATGGTTTATTTTTGGTGTCTTCACTTCTGTCAAACCAAGGAACTCTAGAGTCTTCTCCTTCTGAAAACTTCCTGATTCATCAGGAAATTTATGGGTATAGAAAACAGCTTCACCCTCGTAGGGAATTCCAATAATATTAGTTGCCATGTTAAAATTAAGGGAATAGGTTTTCCCATAACTTTTGAACGAGAATTTATCTCTCCCACCTTCATTGAAAAAACTTATAGACTCATAAAACTCTATAAGAAACTCTAGATAAACTTGATCCTGTCCTTTCAGTTTGGCTACGCACAAGATTTCCCATCCATTTATCTTGATATTTTTTGTAATAAGGGAATTATACTTTGCAAAGAACTTTGGATCTATTAACCTCTCTCTGTAAATCCACCATTATAAAATTTCCTTAAATGATGACATTTTCTTATGAGGAGATGTTTTCAAAGACATTCGTAGTTAAACAAACTAGAAAAGTGGAATGACCTTTTTGAAAGGAGGCAGAGACTCAGCACAGAAACACTTGAAAACTGATGTGGTACAAAGAATAGGGTGGCCTTTATATAGGTGTTGAAGTGATGGTTCATATTCCTAAATTGATCCAATAGTTGAAACAAGAATGATTTGATGTGACGATTGAGATGAAATCTGAAGAATGATTTGGTAGGTTCCGATATTTTGAGGTTTTTAAGGTAAAAATTCAGATTTAAGGAAAGTTAATCCAGTTTTTTTTCTTAAAACAAGATAAAAATACCAATAGAAAAGAATTCAATTACGAAAACCTAAAGAAACATACCTTCCATATTACTAGGAAACTGCCTGTAAAGAAAAATATTTTTCTTGAGAAATTTTAGGTTTTTTTAAAATTTTCTTAAAGAAGGAAAATTTTTCAATCCTAGAATTTGGGGTTCAGAAAAAAATAAGAAAAATTTTATTAAGGAAAAAAAATATTTTGTTACGAAAAATTTAATTACAAAAAAATTGGTTAACAAAGAAAATGTACTCCCCCTTTGAAAATGACTTACTTAATGTAAGGAGATATGTTTCAACAAAAATTTATTATGGTAGATTATCTTACGATTATCATTCCTAACTTTTGTTTAATGTATTCAAATCTATCAGAGGGTAAAGATTTTGTGAAAATATCAACAAGTTTATCTTATATTTCGATAAATTGAAGAATGATATCTCCTTTAAGTGTGTGATCCCTAAGAAAGTGATGCCAAATATCTATGTGTTTTTCATGCGAGTGATGTGCAAAGTTTTTTCTTAGAGCAATGACAGTAGTATTATCAAACAATATCTGTGTTTTGGTAAAAATAATTCCATAGTCTTTGAGTGTGTATTTCATCCACAACACTTGATCACAATAACTTTTAGCTGCTACATATTAAACTTCAGTAGTGGAGAGTGCTACTGAGTGTTGCTTTTTGCGTGACATAAAAACTAATGAATCTTCTACAAAATGACAAGTTCTAGATGTACTTTTCCTATCCATTCTACATCCACCAAAATCAGCATCTGAAAAACTTTTTAAAACAAAATCATTTCCAGAAGTATAGAAGACTCCTAAATCCATGGTTCCTTTTAGATAGTGAATTTTTTTTCAATGATTTTAAATGATATTCCTTTGGATTAGATTGATATCTTGCACACAAGCATACTGAAAACATTAAGTCTGTACGACTAGATATCAAGTATAGTAAACTTTCTATCATACCTCTAAATGATGTTTGATCTACTGGTTTTCCAGCTTCATCAAGATCAAGAAAATTTGAAGTACCAATCGGAGTACTTATACTTTTAGTGTTGTCATATGCATACTTTTTCAGAATATATTTAATATACTTATGATGAGATATATAGGTTTCTTCTGATTTTTGAGAAATTTGAAAACCTAGAAAAAAATGTTAACTCACCCATCATACTCATTTCAAACTCATATTTCATTAGATTTGCAAATGATTTAGTTAAAGATTGCTGAGTTGAACCAAATATAATGTCATAAACATAAATTTAAACAATCAAAATATTTTTCTTATCTTTCTTTATAAAAAGAGTTGGATCAGCAATTCCCATAACATAATTGTTTTGTATCAAAATTCCTGTAAGCCTATCATACCGAGATCTAGGGGCTTGTTTAAGTCTATATAAAGCTTTTGTAAGTTTGAAAACATGTTTAGGATATTTTGTTTCTTCAAACCCAAGAGTTTGTTCAACATAAAATTTTTATTAAACATATTCGTTACGGAAAACACACTTTACATCCATTTGAAAAATTTTAAAATTAAAGAATGCTGCCAAGGAAAGTAAAATGAGAATAGATTCAAGTCTAGCTACTGAAGCATATGTTTCTTCATAGTCTATTCCTTCTTGTTGATTATAACGTTTAATAACTAATCTAACTTTATTTCTTATTATGATTCCATTTTCATCACACTTATTTCTAAAGACCCATTTTAGTCCAATTACAAAAGTTTCCTTAGTTCTTTAAACTAAGGTCCTAACTTTGTTCCTTTCAAATTCATTTAGCTCATCTTGCATGACTTTAATCCAATCTTCATCACCTAAAGCTTCCTCAGTGGTTTTTGTTTCTAATTGGGAAAGAAATGTTAGATGTTCTACTTCATTCCTTAATGAACCTCTAGTCTTTATAGGTTGATTTACATCACCAATGATACTATCCCTGTAAATATTCTTAAGAAATAAATGATTTGGGTTTTGTAAAACTTGGTCATCAACATATAGTAGAAAATATTCTGGGGTAAATGCTTCAAAAATATTTTCTTGAGAATTTTCCTTATTAGAAGTATCTTTTATTAAAGGTTGATAATTAGTTTTAGAAAATACATATGAAGATGTAGGTTGGGGTTGTTTAAAAACAAAAGGATCAGTGTCATCAAATTTAACATGCATAGTTTTTTCAACAGTAGAAGTATTTTTATTAAAAACCCTATAAGCCTTAGAAGTAGTAGAGTAACCTACAAAAATTCCTTCATTAGACATGGGTGCAAATTTATATAATTTATCTTTAGTATTTAAAATGAATACCCTGCAACCAAGTACTTTTAAGTAAGATAGTCTAGATTTTCTACCATTCTATAATTCATAAGGTGTTTTTTTAAGAAAAGGTCTGATCAAAACTTGATTTATAGTATAACAAGCAGTACTTACAGCTTCAGCCCAAAAATTTTTAGCAATAGAATATTCACTCAACATGGTTCTAGTTATTTCTTGAAGAATTTGATTTCTTCTTTCAACAACAACATTCTGTTGAGGAGTTCTTGGAGTTGAGAAGTTATGAGTAATGCCTTTATTACTACAAAAAGTTTCAAAATCTAAATTTTAAAATTCTCCTCCATGATCACTATGAATAGTTATCAAAGGAAGATTTTTCTCATTTTTAACTTAGGCTCTAAAAGTTTTAAAATATGAAAAATCTTCAGATTTCTTTGTTAGAAAATAGATCCGTGTAAGTCTAGTGTAATCTTCAACTAAAACAAATACATAATATTTTCCTCTAATACTTCCAGTTTGTGTTGGACCAAAAAGATCTATATGCACTAAATGTAATGCATCAGATGTTGAGACTTCACCAATTGATTTAAAACTTGATTTATGTTTCTTGCCATATTGAAAAGGATAAAAAACTTTTGAAGAATTAAATCTAAGCTCCGGTAGATACTTAACAAGTATTTTCTTCGAGAGTTTGAATAAGTTCCTAAGGTTATAGTGTCCTAACCTTCTACACCATAACCAAGATTGATCTTCCATTGCACTAAGTCAAGGTAGATCTTGGCTCCTAAGGTCTTCTAAGTTTAGTTTGTATACATTCTCTTTCCTATGATCATAAATAATAAACTTTTCCTTGGAATTGTGTACTAAGCATTTATCATTCCAAAAATTCACAAGGTAACCTTCATCACATAATTGAATTATGCTAATGAGGTTGTTCTTAAGACCCTTAACAAATAAAACATTTGAAATCAATGTTTTTTCCAAAAAGAACAATCTTACCTATATCAACAATTTCTCCCTAAGCATTATCTCTAAAAAGTTACTTTTCCTCCTTTAATCTTGATAATGTTTTCAAATAAGTTTTTATTACCAGACATATGCCGGGAATATCCACTATCCATGTACCATGTATTTATATTGATACTATATTTGTTTTCTTGAAAATAAAAGCGTTAAGACTTTCAAAATCCAAAATTTATTGGATCTAGAAATTTATGAAATTAATATTTTAGGAATCCACATTTTCTTATAAAAATAAGATTTAGGAAAAATTAAAGATTGAGTTTTGTTTAAAGAACAATTTTTCTCCCAATGTCCACCACATTGAAATTTAGTACAAAATGGATCACTTTGGGGAACAAAATAATTATTAATAAAAACTAGTTTTGAATGAGTATAACCAAATTCAGAACTATTCCTTAAAGGAAGAATTTGATAATACATCTTTTCAAAGTTTTAATTACTAGAGGTAAAGTTTGACAAATATTTACTTAAGGAAAATATTTCTGACTTTAGTTTGATAACCAAGTTCTTATCTTCAAAAATATTAGTTTTAGAACAAGAGTTAGCCTCTAAAATATTTTTCTTAGAAATTACATTTTCAAGATCCTTAGAAAGTTTATCCTTCTCAGAATCAACTTCCTAAAGGTTTTTAGAAACACTTTCAAATTAAAAAATTTTCTGATCCAGATTCTTAGAAGGATCTAATACTTATTTAGTTAAAATAGAAATTCTAGAATTTTATTTCTCTAACTTTTTTTTATCTTATAATTTTCATTCTCTAGAAGTTTAAAAAATCTAGAAACTTCTTCATAAGTAAGTAAGATTTATCTTTATTAGAAGAAGATTCATCATCTGAAGACTCATAATATTTATCATCTTTATAATTTTAATTCAAAAATACATTAGTAATAGATTCACTATTGTGTACCTTGTCCATTATACAATGAATATCAATGGGTAGTTTGACTAGTAGACCAAGATTCTTCTATCCAGAAGATTCATACTTTGAGGATTCATCAGATGAGTCACCACCTCTGGCACTCCAAGTATCATTATCCTTCAAGACTTTTTTAGCCTTAGTCTTGTAATACTTCTTCCTGTTTCTCTTAGAATGTTTTTACTTCCTATCTTTTCTTTTAAGCATGGAAAAATCTGACCTGATGTGTCCAGATCTTTTGCATTCATAGCAAGTGAATTCCGAATCTTTCTTATCCTTTATATATTTTTTCTTATATCTATACTGAAAGTCTTTCTTCCCCACTATCTTGTTCATCCTTCGAGAAAGATTAGATAATTCATTTTCAGAATGTTCACTTCTACTAGACTCAGATAGAACAATGACTTTATTAGTCTTAGATCTTCTAACCCTTTCCGGAGTCTTGGATTTAGTGGTATTAAAAGTTACACTTCCATTTCTATTCTTATTCTTATTCATATCATCATCTCTCTTCATTATGGTTTCATGCTATATAAGAGTTTCAAATAACTCATCAAGAGTAATTTGAGATACTTTTCTATTCACATCAATACCTGTTATTTTTGATTCCCACTTATTTGACATAATATCAATTATCTTGTCAACAAGAGCTTCATGATCAAGACATTTATCTCCATATATTATAAACTGTTGACGATATTCATAAATATTTGTTGTACTTTGCAAACAGGCTCTTCATAAGGAAATAGAAATCCATGATATTCAACTATCAACATACCTCTTCTAGTCTCTATCACTTTTGAAGTCCCAAAATGAGAAACCTCAAGTTTCTTCCAGATGCAGTTTGTAGCTTCACAAGAAGAAATTTGACTATATATATTCCTAATCATGGAACACAAAAAAGTACTGCGTACCTTGTAAATTAGTTGATATTATGAATTTTCTTGATTGATGAAGGTTTTGACTTCCTTGTCAGGAATTTTGTAATCTCCAGTAAGCTTGAAAAAAGTATCTACTCCAGTATTAATAACAAAAGTCTTCATTCGATCTCTATAGTACTCATAATCATTACCATAAAAAATAGGTGGTCTGGTAGGATTTATATTGTCAATTGAACCAATATTCATTCCTTCCATTCTATAAGAAAATATCTTTCCACAAAACTTGTTAATAGAATTTTTTTTGTAAAAAAATATAAAAATTTCTAAGCAGAACTTAAGCATGAAAAGTTAAGCAAGAAAATTTAGAATGAGGAAAAATTTGAGAAAGAAAACTTATATGTGAATATAAGTAGTTCAAAGACCTACTTTGATACCAATTGTAGGATCAAAATAGTATATGTAGATGCTTAATTACAAGAGGGGGGGGGGGGTGAATTGTAAGTTTAAAAACTTTCATTTTTAAACTTAAAGAAAAATAGGTTTAACAAAGTCAAACAAGGTAAATTCACAAGGCCTCTTTTAGTTCTACTAAACAAACTTGCTTAGGTTCCAGAAATATGGTTCCGAAAATGAAACTTAAGAAAAGTTTACTTAAAGAAGATTCTACCTTAAAGTGTATAGAATCTTATTTATCATAGTATAAAAAAGTATAAGAAAGTATAAGAAAGTTATACTTTCTTCCTTTATCAAAATGAAGCAGAAATAAAACTTGAAACAATACAAGTAACAAGTATAAAATATTTTAACCCAAAGAGAAGGGTATCCAACAACCTTGGATAAAAGTATCATGATTTATACTTCCAAGAAAGTCTTCCTTACCCACACCAGGGTAAGCCCTCGATAGGAATATCAGAATCTGTCTTGCTATCCTTGCAAGCCCCCAAACTTTAAGGTAGTCGGCATGTAACGGCCCGAAATTTTGAATAAATCTTGTTCCCTAATTTCATGTGTTATTTTATTTTATTTTTATACTCAACAAAAATTTTTTATTTGATAAACATGATTATAATTAAAATGAGACCAGTGGGTTTTGACTGTTATATGACCATCGGTCAATATGACCACTGTGAACAAAATGTTTTGATTATTGTCTCCAAATATAAGTAATCTTGGTTAACTATTATAGAAAGAAGATTTGATGGCCTCACCTAGTAGTCTTGGACCGATCGAAGCCCATCTAACAGAGCTTGGGAAGGAGGTAGCACCATTGGGCTTTGCTCTGGATCAAATCCAAGCCGAACTTCATCATGTGAAGCTGGAACGGAATCGCCTTCGTGAGAAGTTAAAACTGATAGAAAATACTACTCGGGCAATGTTGACTGAGCCACCTCAAGCTTCTATCACCCTAGCACACCTTACTCTTAGGTCCTATGCTGGTATTATAAGGGGCTATGTAACGAGACCATAACTACCTTGTGTAATCCTTGTTTTAAATAAAAATTGGGATTTCTTCTTATGATGAAGTTTATGAATTTTGAAATGACCGGATAAATATAGTATGCATATTTTTGATGAATTTTAGAAAAAGGATATTTTAAAAATGTTTATGTAAACCTTACATAATTAAAAATGTGTAATGATTTTCAAAAAATGGTCTTCTACAATTATGTTCAGTACAAAATTTGGAGTCTAATAAGATCAACTTAATTTTTGATGAATAGTAAATTATGAATAGTGATTTTACGCTTAGGATTAGTAAGGTGACCAAATGGATTAGTAATCTCACTTAAAGAAAGTTTTAAAATAATCTAGGCACCTTGATTAAGTAATGTGATTCAATAAAATGGTTAAATAACGGTTTCATAAATTATTATTCAAGTATTAGTTTTTTCGGATGAATAGTGTTTTTTAATTAAAAATTTAATTAAAAATAATTATAAAATTATTTTTATAAAAATGACTTTATTTTTGAACTCAGAGCATCGATATTATGTTAAGGTAATTTTTGGGGATTTTTCTGAAAAAAATGAATTTTCGATGAATAGTGTTTTTATTTAAAAATTAAATTAAAAATATTTAGAAAATTATTTTTATAAAATGGATTTCATTTTTGAAATCAGAGCATTGATATTTGGTTAATGTGAAATTTTGGGATTTTTCTGAGAAAGTTGAATTTTCAGTGAATAGTAAAAATACAGTTTTAGGGTTTCAGTATGTTTAATGACATCATAACGGTGTCATGATGATGTCATGAGATCTTTTGAGGGTTGGCCGGCCAAGGGTGATGAATTATTGTTTTGGGGGCCCCATGTGGCCTAACTCCATGATAAATGCCAAGGGAGAGCACATGGGTTTGAGAAAAGCACATGTGAGGTGTCCCTTGGCCATTAATGCTTTGTCCCCTCACTTTCCCTATAAATACCCACCCTTTCCTCCTTTAGTTTTCACTCCCAACTCTCCCCCAACGAAGTTCTGGTCTTCTTGCCTCCTAAAGAGTCCTCCCAAGGTGCCCCCAAGCCCTCAAGGTCCAATCCTTTGAGTTTCAAGAGTCACGTTTTAAGGTAAGGGATCTGACCCCTCTCTTTCTTTTCATGTAATCTCTTTTATGTCATTCCTTTTATGCTCCATGTTTTTATGTGAGAGGATGTTCTTTTATATTCCTCTTACTGCCCTTTCATGTTTATATGATGAGAGATCCCCTCTTACTCTCATCATTTCATTTTATGAAAGTTTAAGTGACGCCGTTAGGCTGCCGAATTTTTAAGGGATTCTTTCACCCTTCTCATTTTTCAAGTTCGATTTTCATGTCAAGTCTTTCAAGTTCCTTTTTATTATGTTGGGGTATGATCTCTATATCTATCATACTGATCTCTTATGATCATATGATGAGGGACCCTATTTGATCTTGCCAATTCTTTTTTATTGAAGTTTAAGTGACGCCGTTAGGCTGCCGAATTTTCATAAGAGAAATCTAATTTTTGTCTTCCTTCCATGTTTTTCATTTCAAATGGTATGTCCTTCAAATTTCATTACCATGTCCCCTCTCTTTTCAATGTTTTCTAAAACCCCAAAACATAGCCGTTATGCTGCAGAATTTTCGTCTCAAAATGCCTCTCCCTCTTTTCTCAAAATTATTTTATAAAGTGAATACTCAAAGCTCTTATTTCTACAAGGGTATTCACATATATATCAAAATGTTCCATTTTAAATTCTGGGATTTACATACATGAGACCCGCTTTCCCTTTCCGTGGGTTTAAAGTGACGTAAAGATCATGTCTTTAAAGCAGTTTTTAAAACGTTATGATTATGAAATGAAACCCATTTATTTTATGCTATGTGGGTTATTTATGAAATGTTTGATGATGATATATGTGGCTCACATGATAATAAAGGCAAATTTAAGGGTGCGCCCTGATAGCGCTTCAATGCATTGGGTAATGATGTAACCACTAGAGATTACAATTTTCACGATACCTTGGTGAATAACCTTGGTAATTTTCAAATGACACCTTGGGGATGGACCTTGGTGATATGTTCATGATTGTCTATGTTAAATGATGTAGCCACATCTTCAAGTTATGAAAAATGTTGTTTTTATTATGAAATGCCTCATGATTTCTTTCTCATGCCTTAAAGTTCTTTTCATGTCCTTATTGAAGTATATCAAGTTTACATGTAAAATGTTCCTCTTGTTTCCCTTACTGGGCCTTCTGCTCACCCTTTCTTTTGATGTATGTCCCCAGGTTATGAGATGCAGTAATGAACCTAGAATGAACTTAAGGAGACGCCTTTCAAGTGTTTAAGAAGAATGTTTTATGTTGTTTTCATGTATTATGTTCCTGGTTTCCAAGACACTAGACCTTAAAGATCCTCAGTTTTGTGTAATGTAATGAAAGTTTATGTTATAAAAAGGCGGGTTGCTATAGTTGGTATCAAAGGATGGTTTAGTTATTTGTGGAAATTAGGATATAAAAACTTTAGGAAGAACCCTATAGAAAAGTTTAAATATAGGAAATCTTCCTGGTATTTTGGTGAGTATTGAGTAAGGGGTTTCCAAGCAAATACATCCCTGTCTGGATACGAGCAGGTAGAGGTGGCTCTGGCACAGATGTACATAGGGGTAAAACCCGAAAACACCGCTTTGAGCTAGACTCGAACGGAAACTGGTACACGACAACGGGCCTTGCTGCACTCTTGGTTACGACACTCCCGGGGGATATGCTTTGGTAAATTCATAAGCTTAGTATGAACCATTGTTAAAGGATCAAAGATAAAATAAAATAAAGGTTCACATAAGAATATATGATCATGGATAACCTAGATGGGAACCTAGGGGATCACAAGTTAGGGTATACTTTTCAACTACAAGTTATCCTTATATGCTTTAAGTTTCTTTTCTTGATTATTGGCTAAGTATTTAAGCCCCTAATTATAGTTTCTTTTCTTAGTTAATGGCGGGAAATGGAAGAACATGTCTCAACAACCAATGTGATAGGAAATGCTATGATTGCCGTATTAAGATGACAGAGATGATTAGGGGATTAAAATATGATTTTTATTTTGGAAGACGTTCACTATTTTGGGGACCCTATATGATCGAGGTAAATAGATTACCATGGTATTTTCATTGAGGAGTAAGGTTGACTTATATTTTGAAGAATCGATGAATTTAAGGTGGACTTATAGTAATTTAGGTTACTTACGGGAATGATTAACCTATCTTGGATAAAATATGTTTAGGTTAGCTACTTTTTTTATAAGATGTTAGGAGTGGTTGATGTTGTTTGGAGATGAACAATGAAGTTTATTTTGGAAGACTATGTTATCAAATCTTTCTTGTATTTGGGTTTCAATCTTAGTTTGGTTTATTTTGAGGAATCTTAAGGACCATTATTTACGGAATGGACTATGATGAACTTTGGGTAGTACCATGGAACTTGAAGATTTAAAAGTAGTTTCCATTCCTATGGGATTATTTCTTTTTGAAGAGTTTTTTTTACCTTACTCTTTCTGTTTTTGGGATAATGTTTAAAGATAGAAGAAATAGATAGTTGATCTTTTGTGGATTATGTGATTCTCTAGAAGATGATTCTTGTGTTTTGATGAGACCACGTAGTTTTGAATGCTCATAGTTTAGAGAAAAGATTAGTTTTGGGTAGAAACTTATTAAAGGATGAAACTCTACATGAAGGTAGATATATTTCCTTATGTTTTTGTTCTATGTTGTAAATGAATTCCTAAAAGTTATGAAAAGGAACGTAAAACAAAAAAGATATTGGTTTACGTTTCCTACTAGGTAATCAAAGACCGCTTGCACACATCATAATTTTGGGATTTTCTGGTGGTTAAATTCCTTCTAATCATGTTTTCTATCACTCTCCTTTAAGAACGTTACCCTTTGTTTTCTTCTCCATGTCCATATTTCCTACATGGAATCCTAGTATGAGTAAACTCGGGTGGCCTTTGTACTTCCTTTTCTTTCTTTTAAAGTAATGGTGTTACTGACTCTTTTTCCGATGTGGGACTTTAAATGAAATTTCAAAACCCAATTTTAAAAATTGTGAGGACGCAATTTCTTAAGGGGGGAAGATTGTAACGGCCCGAAATTTTGAATAAATCTTGTTCCCTAATTTCATGTGTTATTTTATTTTATTTTTATACTCAACAAAAATTTTTTATTTGATAAACATGATTATAATTAAAATGAGACCAGTGGGTTTTGACTGTTATATGACCATCGGTCAATATGACCACTGTGAACAAAATGTTTTGATTATTGTCTCCAAATATAAGTAATCTTGGTTAACTATTATAGAAAGAAGATTTGATGGCCTCACCTAGTAGTCTTGGACCGATCGAAGCCCATCTAACAGAGCTTGGGAAGGAGGTAGCACCATTGGGCTTTGCTCTGGATCAAATCCAAGCCGAACTTCATCATGTGAAGCTGGAACGGAATCGCCTTCGTGAGAAGTTCAAACTGATAGAAAATACTACTCGGGCAATGTTGACTGAGCCGCCCCAAGCTTCTATCACCCTAGCACACCTTACTCTTAGGTCCTATGCTGGTATTATAAGGGGCTATGTAACGAGACCATAACTACCTTGTGTAATCCTTGTTTTAAATAAAAATTGGGATTTCTTCTTATGATGAAGTTTATGAATTTTGAAATGACCGGATAAATATAGTATGCATATTTTTGATGAATTTTAGAAAAAGGATATTTTAAAAATGTTTATGTAAACCTTAAATAATTAAAAATGTGTAATGATTTTCAAAAAATGGTCTTCTACAATTATGTTCAGTACAAAATTTGGAGTCTAATAAGATCAACTTAATTTTTGATGAATAGTAAATTATGAATAGTGATTTTACGCTTAGGATTAGTAAGGTGACCAAATGGATTAGTAATCTCAATTAAAGAAAGTTTTAAAATAATCTAGGCACCTTGATTAAGTAATGTGATTCAATAAAATGGTTAAATAACGGTTTCATAAATTATTATTCAAGTATTAGTTTTTTCGGATGAATAGTGTTTTTTAATTAAAAATTTAATTAAAAATAATTAGAAAATTATTTTTATAAAAATGACTTTATTTTTGAACTCAGAGCATCGATATTATGTTAAGGTAATTTTTGGGGATTTTTCTGAAAAAAAATGAATTTTCGATGAATAGTGTTTTTATTTAAAAATTAAATTAAAAATATTTAGAAAATTATTTTTATAAAATGGATTTCATTTTTGAAATCAGAGCATTGATATTTGGTTAATGTGAAATTTTGGGATTTTTCTGAGAAAGTTGAATTTTCAGTGAATAGTAAAAATACAGTTTTAGGGTTTCAGTATGTTTAATGACATCATAACGGTGTCATGATGATGTCATGAGATCTTTTGAGGGTTGGCCGGACAAGGGTGATGAATTATTGTTTTGGGGGCCCCATGTGGCCTAACTCCATGATAAATGCCACGGGAGAGCACATGGGTTTGAGAAAAGCACATGTGAGGTGTCCCTTGGCCATTAATGCTTTGTCCCCTCACTTTCCCTATAAATACCCACCCTTTCCTCCTTTAGTTTTCACTCCCAACTCTCCCCCAACGAAGTTCTGGTCTTCTTGCCTCCTAAAGAGTCCTCCCAAGGTGCCCCCAAGCCCTCAAGGTCCAATCCTTTGAGTTTCAAGAGTCACGTTTTAAGGTAAGGGATCCGACCCCTCTCTTTGTTTTCATGTAATCTCTTTTATGTCATTTCTTTTATGCTCCATGTTTTTATGTGAGAGGATGTTCTTTTATATTCCTCTTACTGCCCTTTCATGTTTATATGATGAGAGATCCCCTCTTACTCTCATCATTTCATTTTATGAAAGTTTAAGTGACGCCGTTAGGCTGCCGAATTTTTAAGGGATTCTTTCACCCTTCTCATTTTTCAAGTTCGATTTTCATGTCAAGTCTTTCAAGTTCCTTTTTATTATGTTGGGGTATGATCTCTATATCTATCATACTGATCTCTTATGATCATATGATGAGGGACCCTATTTGATCTTTCCAATTCTTTTTTATTGAAGTTTAAGTGACGCCGTTAGGCTGCCAAATTTTTATAAGAGAAATCTAATTTTTGTCTTCCTTCCATGTTTTTCATTTCAAATGGTATGTCCTTCAAATTTCATTACCATGTCCCCTATCTTTTCAATGTTTTCTAAAACCCCAAAACATAGCCGTTATGCTGCAGAATTTTCGTCTCAAAATGCCTCTCCCTCTTTTCTCAAAATTATTTTATAAAGTGAATACTCAAAGCTCTTATTTCTACAAGGGTATTCACATATATATCAAAATGTTCCATTTTAAATTCTGGGATTTACATACATGAGACCCGCTTTCCCTTTCCGTGGGTTTAAAGTGACGTAAAGATCATGTCTTTAAAGCAGTTTTTAAAACGTTATGATTATGAAATGAAACCCATTTATTTTATGCTATGTGGGTTATTTATGAAATGTTTGATGATGATATATGTGGCTCACATGATAATAAAGGCAAATTTAAGGGTGCGCCCTGATAGCGATCCAATGCATTGGGTAATGATGTAACCACTAGAGATTACAATTTTCACGATACCTTGGTGAATAACCTTGGTAATTTTCAAATGACACCTTGGGGATGGACCTTGGTGATATGTTCATGATTGTCTATGTTAAATGATGTAGCCACATCTTCAAGTTATGAAAAATGTTGTTTTTATTATGAAATGCCTCATGATTTCTTTCTCATGCCTTAAAGTTCTTTTCATGTCCTTATTGAAGTATATCAAGTTTACATGTAAAATGTTCCTCTTGTTTCCCTTACTGGGCCTTCTGCTCACCCTTTCTTTTGATGTATGTCCCCAGGTTATGAGATGCAGTAATGAACCTAGAATGAACTTAAGGAGACGCCTTTCAAGTGTTTAAGAAGAATGTTTTATGTTGTTTTCATGTATTATGTTCCTGGTTTCCAAGACACTAGACCTTAAAGATCCTCAGTTTTGTGTAATGTAATGAAAGTTTATGTTATAAAAAGGCGGGTTGCTATACGGCACCTCTGTCTTTCTAACCCTAGAATCCCTCGATTTTACTCAGCAACAATCAGAGTCGCATGAAGCAAGCTGAACAAGGTGTTCAGAACGTACAAGGCATGAGAGTTTCTCTCTCTATAAATCACTTCACAACATGTAATCTCTAGATTGATGGAATGATTATTGAGATCGTTTGAATGATCTACTATTTATATGCACATCTCCAATGGTCGGATCCCTCCTCCAAAAGTCATGTTTTTCCTTGAATCTTGGAGGGTCTTGTATACGTGTCACTCAATCAACGGTTAGTTAGAAATAAATTGCACAAAATCGTTTCACAATAATAACATGTGTAAGGAAAAATGAATTTACATAACCAAATATATTTTTCGAAGTCTAAAGAAAAATAGAATTAGGAGTATAGTCAAATAAACATTTAGAATCTATAAGACATGGGAATTCATATTTTTTTTACAAAGAACTCAGAATCCGTAATCTAAAGATTTTAGAGTCTGAATTCCAATGAATTCAGAATCTGAATTCTAAGGAATTTAGAGCCCGAATTTCGAGGAATTCAGAGTTTGAATTATAAGGAATTCATAGGAATTCAGAGTTGGAATTATGAGGAATTAAGAGTGGGTACTATAAGGAATTCGGAGTCTGAATTCTGAGGAATTGTGAGTCTGAATTCTTAGGAATTGGGACTCTGAATTTCAGAGAATTCAAAGTCTGAATTTCAGAGAATTCAGAGTCTAAATTTTAGAGAATTCACAACCTTAATTTTAGAGAATTTGAAACCTAAAAAAAGAATACTCTATATCCAAGGAATTATTAGATTCCAAGGTTTTAGATATGAATCTTAATTTTAGACTTAGAAATAAAAAGAGTTTGATTTAGAGAGATTATTAAATGAGATAATGAAAATAAGGATAAGGATAAAAATTTCTTTACAGAAGGGAAATTTTCCTTGAGAAAATAAACCTTAGGGAAAAATAATTTTCCTTAAGATAAAGTGTTTTTGATTTTCAAAACATAGAGGAATGGAAAAGTCATAAGGAAACCTTATTGACTCAACAATTGAATCATTGTATAACCAATCTTTGATAATTAAAATGATTGAGAAAATGTTTTTTGTAAAATTCGACTTCATTTCTCTCTTTGGTTGAAAATATTTTTTTCTTTCAGAACCATGTTTTCTAAAAATGTTTTTAAAAATGTTTTTAACATTATACAAATGATTTATTAAAGACATTTTTACACATTTTTGATTTTTTAATTTTTTTTGAAAGGAATGCTCATGTTGTTTTCAAAAAATGTCTGTTTTACTTTTACTGAAAATATAAAAGGAATATTTATTTTAACTTGTACGAAATATATTAAATTTTCCACCATTATGATGAAGAAATGTTTTAAAGATTCATGTAACATCCCATTAATCTTCAGACAGGTACGTCTTTAACCTCATCATGGTTTTCCTTTTTCATTGTTTGGGTGTGGTCAATAAGGAATTGAGAGGATACCTGTAATGGTGAAGTCATGTATTTGATGGAAATTTTCAGCATTAAAAATATGCTTGTTCAGCAATCTGCTGAGGATTTACATGACGTGTAAGGGGGTTACACATCATATAAATTCTAAATAAAATTAAACCCATTTTAAGCAATAGGTGACAGGTTTTTCAGAGATCATGGAAATTTTTAATTTCACGACATGTAATGGGGTCACACATCGTGTAATACCTCAACCCTTGTTTTTAAATAGGTTACAAAGCTGAAATTTATTTGGAATATTATAGATTTTGTTCTCTTGACCCAAGAGTCTTCCCCATACAATTTTGGGTACCTCCAACCCCTCCAGACTTTTTCATTCTGTGATTGGTCTTTGTGGTGATCACGGTGTGACTCTCTGGGTAAGCATTTTTCATGCATCTCCTTCTATTTTCTCTATTCCTTCATTGGAGTTTGATGAATCATCTTGAGTCTGATGGATCTAAGTCCCTAGTTGTTGAATCCCATTTCTAGGTTGAGTTCCTAGATCTTCTGCACCTTCGTTCTAGTTAGCGGGTTTCGTTGCGGGCATTGTGGTTCCGTGAGGAAGGTAAGTGGTTCCGTATTTGGTTGTCAATTTAATTAACCTTAAATTACTTGAATTAAATTTAGTTATTATTTAAAGTGAAATTTCTTAAATTGTATAAATGTATTTTAATTGTTTTTTTAAAACCCAATTCTAGTGAATTGGGGGATTTGGTTTGCTTTGTCAAAAAATTGAGAAAACCCCTAATTCCAGTGAATTGGGGTGTATTTTTGTAATGGATGGAATTTATTTGAAAATTAAATTATTTAATTTAATTGTAAAAAAATGGTTTTGAAGAAAAATTGTGAAAATGCTCAATTCTAGTGAATTGGGGGGTTGTGATGAAATTGATGGAATTGTATGAAAATTAAACTACTGGATTTAATTGTAAAATTGGATTGTGAAATTTTATGGTGAATTTATTTCTAATCCCTATTTGTGAAAAATGGATTAAAATGGTTTTTGATAGAAACATTATGGTTTTATCTTGGTGAACATAATTTTTTTTATTAAAAACCCATTATAGTTTTAAATGGAAAATTGACATATTTGAAATATAGAGTGGGATGAATTGTATTTTAAGAAGTCTTAAAATAAAATTTCCATTGTTGTTTATTACTTAAGTGCATGAAAGACCAATGTAGTTAGTGATTTATTAGGGGTAACACTTATTTTATTGATATATCTTATTCCCTAGTGGGATGCTGATGAGTTTACTTTGACCATTGTTGAGAGATGTGTGCACATTTCCGCTGTCATGTGGTGATCCCATTATCTTAGAACATTCATACCTTTTAGTTGTTGATCATGTTACTCACTTGTTTGTATTTTAAATGTATATATGTAATTATTGTGAATTGTTTTAAATTCCTTATAATTTATATAAACTATTTTATATAAAAGTGTTTATTTAAGTCAGTTTGTGAAAAGTGCCATTTATGTAAACCACCCTTTGATTAAAGGTAAATTCCATCTTTTGAAATATATTTCTATCATTTGAAATGTGAAACATGAATTTCTAATGTATTTCCATCTTTTAAAGATTAAAGAATTATTTGTTTAAATATGATTTTGTAAATTCCAAACATTTTTATTTGAAAATTGAAAACACATTCTTGGTTAATTTGATATTGGCATCTTGTTATGGTATCTTTGGTGAAATACTATTGGGCTTTGGATCAAACCCTACTTGTGCCTTCAGGTGTTTGTAGATCATATCCTTCTAAGTTAGAGCAAGGGGAAAGGATCTCTTGGAGGTGGATACAACTTTTGAACATTGGACTTGGTGAGTTGTGTCCTTAGGGACTTGAACTATTTTTCCTTATTTTGGTACTTGGGTTGAAGTAATTTGAGATTATTTATGACTTGTTGAATTCTGGTACATTACTTCTAGTGGAGTTTCTTTTGATATGCATATTTTTTGTTTAATTTACTTCTGCATTGTTAGTGCCAAAATCGTTCCAATTTTCATATTGTGTGATATCAGGTGCAAGTTGCTGACCCATGGGGATTGGGAATAACCTTTGGGCTATGTCAGGACCAGATCAGTTATCAGGTTATCAGGGTAGCCGGGATGGTTCATGAAAAAGTGGTATTAGAGCTCCAGATTGAGATTTTTTCTTGAAATCAGTATGCATTGTGAAATATTTTTGGGACTTAGGAGGTAGTTGCAATTGCGTTCCTAGCCATTTCTCACCGCAATGAACCTTAGGTCACAAAGGGTGGTTAGGGAAGGATGTCTTTTGGATTAGTTCTAGTATTTTCCCTATTTTGATTTGGATATAGTGAAATTCAAATCTTGTTTATTCTATATTTTGGGATTAATTTCCCTCGTTGCTCTATTTGAGCATTATCTAATGTCTTTTTTGTTGTCTGCTGATGTTGTGTAGAATCATGACTTCGAGAAGACATGTGAATCAGATCAAGGAGGAAGCTGCTGTTGAACCGCAGTGACCGAATCCTCTTGTGGACCTGAACCTGGTAGAGGTGATTGTGCGTACTATCCAACCTCTGGGACATGCACCACCTTTAGTTCCCATTTAGGCTCTAGCTATAGAATCTTAGAGGGATGTTCTCAAAGTTAGTTCTCAAGATTCCTTCACTAGAAACCAACACCGTTTAAAGGCTCAAATTATCCTCAAGAGTTTTATGAATTGTTGAGTAGTATATAATGAGTTTTTGGGTTCTTGGACACACCTGATGATATCAAAGTGAAGTGTGCCACCTTTGTGTTGGAAGGATAGAGCAGAAGATGTTGAGACACTGTGGTGCCAAAAAAAAAGCATGAGGGATTAGAGTGGAAGGACTTCAAGGTTCTTTTCACTGACCAATTCTATCTAGGGTCGATGCTTTTTACCAAGTATATGGATTTTTTAGACTTCAGCAGGCTGACAGGACCGTGAAAGAGTATATAGAACATTTTTTTGAGCTCATGCATGTCACACATGAGATAGTATCGAATGACAGGATGAATGCTCGAAGGTTCAGGTTGGGACTTTGTCAGGATATTGATTCTCAGGTTTTCTTATAAAAGCTATCTTCTTATGATGACGTACTAGATAGAACGCTTATAGTTGAAATGGACATGGCTGTCAAGTTAGAATTATCAGGAGTTTTTCTCTCTCCTAATGGCAGTGTGATTTTCTTCAAGGGAAAGTGAAAGCATGTTGATTCTCATGACAATTCTAGACTGTAAGGTTGTTCTAGACCTCCTATAGTACCTGGTAGATGTCCTTTGGTTTGATATCAGTGTAACAAGGCATGAAATTAAAAGAGGGCCTTCATTGAGGCTCCTAAGAACTGTGGCTCCTGCGGATGTTCAGAGCCTTTACAGAGATTTTACCATATCTATTCTACTCCACGTAGTGGAACAAGATCATCAAATCCTCCTAAAACTGAACGATAATCAAATACTTTATGTGAAGCATGGTTCTAGATAAATACATTTTGAATGAAGCTTATTCATGCAGTGGAAGTGTCTCTAGAGGAAGCAGGTATGAGTCCAATGACCGTGAGAGGTACCATTACTACAACTTCATCATTAATGAATGTTCTATTTGATACTGGTGCCTATCATTAATTTATTTCAACCCATGTTGTTAATCTTATTAATCTTCATATGAATCTTTTATCTCGTGCAATGGATATTACTACACCCCTTAGTACTAAGAGAGAGTATGATATCTATAGTTCCTCTTTTGTCTTCTCTCTATCAGATGTCGAGCTTGCTTATAGTTTTCTAGTTATCATCATGAAAACACTTGACTTCATATTTAGGATGGATTGACTAATTTTCAATAAAGCCTGTATTGATTTTTACATTCGATTGGTATCCTTTACTACACCCAGTGGTGTGTGACGTGTCTTTCAAGGATAATGGGACCCAAGGTCAAGCAGAGCCGGACCTTCTTATTCAGAGTTTGGGAAAGTGATATTAGTGTTTGCCTTTGATCTGGAGTGGGAATCTTTGTGCGGTGATATCTCTCCATTTGTCTTTAAGTTTCTGGATGTGTTTTCTTTCGACTTCTCTGGTTTGACACCGATGATGGAGGTTGAGTTCTCTATTGACTTAATTCTTGGTACTCAACTATTTTCTATTCCTTCTTACCAGATGTAACTAGTTGAATTAAAAATTTTGATGTCCCAATTGGATGACCTTCTTGATAAAGGATTTATACACCTGAGTGGGTCATCTTGGCCGACACCGGTTCTCTTTGCTAAGAAAACTGATGATTTACTTCGCCATTGTGTTGATTACTGAAAGATCAATCGAGTGATAGTAAATAACAAGTATCCATTTCCACAGACTGATGATATTTTTGATCAGTTGAAATATGTTAAGTGGTTCTCGAATATTAACATTCGATATGGTTACTATTAGTTGAGGATAAAAGAATTTGAAATTCATAAAATTGCCTTTCGGAGCAGGTATGATCATTATGAGTACCTCGTCACGCTCTTTGGTCTAACAAATGCTCCTGCAGTTTTCATGGATTTAATGAACAAGATTTTTCATGAGTATCTAGATACTTTTATGGTGGTCTTTGTGGATGAAGTTCTCGTTTACTTTAAGTTTAATGATGTTCAAGTTCATCATCTGAGATCAGTTCTGAGTTTGTTGAGAAATCATTGACTTTATGCCAATATTTCAAAATGTGATTTCTAGATTTGGGAAGTGAAATTATTGAGACACGTGGTGTCTGAACATGGTATATCAGTTTATCCTGAGAAGGTGAAGGCTGTTATGACTTGGGAGAAACCACGAAATGTCTTCGAGATTTAGAGCTTCTTGGGCTTAATCGAATATTATCGTCGGTTCGTGAATGACTTCTCAAAGATTCCTTCTCTGATGACTGCTCTAACTCGGAAAGGGAATGTTGTTGCAGATGTTTTGAGAAGGAAAATTCCGACCCAAGTAGTGAAAGAATCTTTGGAAGAGTGGAATTTGATGGCTCTCTTTGCACAGTTGCATATTGGAGTCCAGGAATTAGAGGCTGAGGTTTCCTTAGCTAGTTTCCAGTTGACATCCTCTCTCCTTGAGGTGATTATTCATGATCAACAACTTGATGATTATTTTTTAGCATTTGAGACTCTCTTTATGGTGTGGAGATAGTTTCCCAGTGATCAATATCCAAAGAGGGTATTCTGTGTTATCAGAATCACTACGTTGTGTCATTAGTGGCAATGAAAGTTGTGATGGGGGATTACCATAATTCTTAGTGGGTAGTCCAAAAAGATGTTCTATGACATGTGGTGATAGTTCTGGTGGCCAGGTATGAGATGAGGTATTTCTGAGTTTGTCTCTCGTTGTTATACATGCTAGCAGGTAAAGGCGGAGCACCAGAAACCATTGGGTTTGCTTTAACCACTTCCAATCCTTACTTTAAAGTGGGATGAGATCACAATAGAATTTTTGGTTGGGTTTCCTCTTACCCAGAGAAAGAAGAATGTGATATTTGTTGTGATCGATATACTAATGGTATCAACTCACTTTATACCCATTCATGATACAACCAAAGTTGAGGAGTTGAGAAATCTCTATGTGAAAGAGATTGTTCGTTTTCACAGAGTTCCATATGATATAATCTTTTATAGGAATCCTAGGTTCACTTATCATTTTTGGAGAGGCCTTCAGGATTCACTAAGATCTCACATCCATTTGGGTATGACTTACCATCCGTAGTAGGACGGTCAGATAGAAAGAGATATACATATTCTTGAGGATATGCTTCACACTTGTGTTCCTGAATTTGGTGGAACATGGGATGATCACTTGTGGTCAATTGAATTTTCATATAACAATAGTTACCATTCCATGATCAGAATGACTCCTTTTGAGGCATTGTATAACCATCCTCGTAAATATCCATTTTATTGTATGAAGATTAGTGAAAGTTCTTTAGTTGGACCATATTTGGTGAAAGAGATGACAAAAAAGATTTAGTTGATTTGTCAGAGGATGTTGACAGCATAGAGCTGATATAAGTCTTATGTTGATCATCACCTTAGACCTTTAGAGCTCTCAGTTGGTGACCAGGTGTTCTTGAAGGTTTCAGATCAGTTGTTTCATTGATGACTTGAGAGGCAAGGGAAGATTTATCCTCATTTTGTTGGACCTTTTGAGGTCGTTGAACCGGTGTGGAATGGTGACCAGGTGTTCTTGAAGGTTTCACCTCAGTTCTTTCATCGATGACTTGAGAGGAAAGGGAAGACACCTCATTTTTTTGGACCTTTTGAGGTGGTTGATCAGGTGTGTAATGTTGCATACCATTTAGCACTACCATCGTAGCTGATGTCGATACATAATGTGTTTCATGTATCTCAACTTTGAAAGTATCTATCTAATCCATATCATATTCTGATCTAGCGTGATTTTGAAGTTGAACATGATTTATCCATGACAGAGGATCCAATAATGATAACTAATTATGAAACTAAGTTAATTAATGAGAGTATGATACCTTTAGTTTGTGTGCCATGACAGTACAATTCTGATTCTCATGAGACACGTGAGAGGGAGCCACTGATGAGAGAGCAGTAAAATCATCTTTTTGGTATGGAAGCTTCTTCATAATATTTCTGGGGATATAAAGTTTTTATGGTGGGGAGGTTGTAACATCTCGTTACTTTTCAGAAAAGTATGTCTTTATCCTTGTTGTGGTTTTTTTGTTGTCTAAGTGGGGCTGAGAAGGAATTGGGATGATACATATAATGGTGAAGTCAGATATTTGTTGGAAGTTTCCAGCACTAAAAATATGCTTGTTCAGCAGCCTATGGGTTATTTACAGGACGTGTAAGGGGGTTACACATCATGTAAATTCTAAATAAAATTAAATGCATTTTATGCAAGAGGTGATGGGTTTTTCGATGATTACAGAAATTTTCAATTTCATGACATGTAATGGGGTTACACATCATGTAATACCCCAAGCCTTGTTTTTAAATAGGCTTCTTAGCTGAAATTTCTTTGGCCTCTATTCCAGATATCGATTTTTTTGGAACCATGGTCGTTCTATACATGAATTGGAGTATGGTTTGTGTTTGTTGTCAATCCTCAGTGGAAGTTTAGAATGTGTGACAGTAAAGTGATTATACAGTTCAAGTAGACTACGGTATTAAACGTAGCACTGTTCTCTAGTGCTTGCCAAATTTTTGGACCTGAAAATTTGAAAATGAAGACATAGGTTGTTAGAAAAAGGAGGTGTGCGCAAAGAGGAAGTGGTGCACGAAATAGGTGAGGTGTGCGCGAAAAATAGCGTGGTGCAGGAAAAACAACGCGGTACGCGAAATAGTGGAGTGTGATTTTTTCGCACAATAGGTGTTTCTGAATTAGATCATTGGAAAATGGAAAAGGCATGGGCTGCGTGAAAAACATGGAGATGTGCGCGGAAAAAAGTTCCTATGTGAAATGTATTGCGTCCAGAATGAGAGGTTTTTCGCACCAAGATGGGTTTTACACATGGGGGTTGGTGAAGCGTATAAATAAGAGGTGACCCCCCCTCATTTCGTACATATGAAGACTTAGAGAAGATCCAAGTGCGGATGCGCGTAAAATGTTCTCGTAAAGGGGGTTGCATGAAAAAGGTCGAGGTGCACGGAAAAACTCCGTGTTGCGCGTAAAAGGTGTTGCACCCAAAATTTGAAGTTGAGCGTAAAAGTGGAAGGTGTGCAAAAAAGTAGATAGTGCATGTAAAGCTGCGTGTAAAAGGTGATGCTGCGTGAAAAAGGTGAAGCCACGCGTAAAATATGTGGCTTCCCGTAAAGGAGGTTGTTGTGAGAAATATTTTCCACGCGAAAATCAAGTATTGCATGAAAAAGTGAGATATTTCGTGCAAAAGGTAGGTGTTGCCAAAATATTCAGTGTAACCTATTTGTGAATTCCAAATTTCTGGTTCAGTGGTTTAGTGCTTTCAAGTGCATCCTTTTTGGACTTTGATGCAAGCAGAGTCTCGTGCTGAACAAAGGCAAAGACTTCAATGCATTTCTATTGAAGAGACTTTTACATCTATAAACTGAGTGGGACTTCACCAAAGACAGTGAGCCAGGGGGAGTCAACGGGAGTGACCCAAGGGACACAGTGAACTATCCCTAAACCTTTGTAAAGGCAGTGTGCCTGGCACATTGTGATTGTGGCCAAAACATGTAATCCAAAAACTAGTGAAGATTAGTGAATTTTGGTATGACCGATACACTGTCAGCGTATGATTCTTGGACGTAGCCCTTTATGGTGAACCAAGTAAAAGTGATGTGTTAACTTTCTTCTTTCATTTGTTTGATGGATCTAACAAGTTCCTACCAATGTGGGAATATGATCCGAAAATTTAAAAAGAAAAAGTTGACACCCTGATTCACCCCTCCCCTCTCAGGGTGTTTCGGGGTCCTTCAGTTCTTTCAACCCAAGAACCTTCCCTAGGTGATTTTGGGAGCCTCCAACCCCTCTAAACCTTTTCGTTCGGTGATTGATCATTATGGAAATCACAGGGTGACTTTCTGGGTAAGCATTCTTCATGCCTCTCCATTTCTTTTATCTATTCCTTCATTGTATTTTGATGGATCATCTTGAGTTTGATGGATCTAAGCCCTGGGCTATTGAATCCTGTTTATTGGTTGAGTTCATAGATCTTTTTCACCTTCGTTCTTGTTGGAGGGTTTCATTGTAGGTGTTGTGCTTCCATGAGGAAGGTAGGTGGTTCCGTCTTTGTTTATCAAATTAATTAACCTTAAATTGCTTGATTTAAATTCAGTTTGATTTAAAATGAAATTACTTAAATTGAATAAATTGATTTAAATTGTTTTATGAAAAACCCAATTCCAGTGAATTGGTGTTTTGGTTTTCTTTGTCATGAAATTGAGAAAATCCCCAATTTTAGTGAATTGGGGTGTGTTTGTGTAATGGATGAAATTTATTTGAAAATTAAATTGTAAAAAAATGGTTTTGATGGAAAATTTTAAAAAATTCTAATTCTGGTGAATTGGGGGTTTGTGATGAAATTGATGGAAATGTATGAAAATTAAACTGCTGGATTTAATTGTAAAATTGGATTGTAAAATTTCACAGTGAATTGATTTCAAATATCTATTTGTGAAAAATGGTTTAAAATGGTTTTTGATATAAACCATAGGGTTTTATCTTGGTGAAAATACATGTTTTTGATTAAAAACCCATTATGAGTTTTAAATAAAAAATTGGAATATTTGAAATGGAGAGTGAGATGAATTGTATTTTAAGAAGTCTTAAAATAAATTGTCCTCCATTGTTTATTACTAGAGTGCATGAAAGACTGAGTAGTTAGTGAGTTATTGTGGGTAACACTTCTTTTATTGGCACATCTTATTCCCCAATTGGATGCCAATGAGTTTAATTTGACCAATATCGAGAGACATGTGTACATTGCTATTGTTGTGTAGTGATCCCATTAGCCTAGAAATTTTGTACCTTTTGGCTACTAATCATGTAACTCACTTGTTTTTATTTAAAATGTATATATTCCATTGTTGTGAACTATTTTAAATGCCTTATAATTTATATAAATTGTTTTAAATAAAAGTGTTTATTTAAGCCATTTTGTGAAACGTTTTATTTGTGTAAAGCACCCTTTAATTAAAGGAAAATTCCATTTTTTGAAATGTATTTCAATCATTTAAAATGTGAAGCATGAATTGATATTGTATTTCCATCTTTTAAAGAGTAAATTTTGATTTGTTTAAATATTCTTTTGTAAATTCCAAACCTGTTTATTTAAAAATTTAAAACACATTGTTGGTTAATTTGATGTTGTAATCTTGTTATGGAATCTTTAGTGAAATACTATTAGTCTTTGCCTCACACCCTACTTGTGCCTTACGGTATTTATAGGTTATATCTTTTAAGGTTTGAGTAAAAGGAATGATCTCTTGGAGGTGGATCCAACTTTTGAACTTTGGACTTGGTGAGTTGTGTCCTTAGGGGCTTGAGCTTTTTTTCCCCGTTTTAGTACTTGGGTTGTAGTACTTTGGGTTTTCTTATTGTTTGTTGACTTCTGGTACATTACTCTTAGTGGAGTTTCTATTGATATGCATACTTTATTGTTTCTTTTACCTCTGCATTGTTAGTGGAAAAATTATTCCCACTTTCATATTGTATGATGTTAGGTGCTAACCATCAACCCATGAGGATCAGAAACGCCCTTTGAGCTATGTTAGGTCCTGCTTGATTATCGAGTTACCAGGGTACCCAGGACGGTTTGTGGAACTTCCTTTATAAGTTCTATAAGTCATTTTAAAAGAAAAGTATTTTCAAAATGTTTTATGAATATTTAGTTTTAAAATTTTATTTTCAAAGCGCAATGATTATTTTCCTCAAGAATGTTTTAAAGAATATTTTTATGATATTTTTATTCATCAACAACATCAACCCTTTATTGTGGTTATGATTAACTAGGGATATGTTTTATTGATTCAATCCTTACTATTTCTTCAGATTATTTATGATTCTATTTGACTATGGATGTATAATTTTATTACTATTCACATATTATTCTAGATAGTTTATGATTTTGTTTATTATTTAGGTAAGTATTAACATTTCATATGATAATTTTAAATTGTAATTTTTATGATGATTATGTTTCACCCCTTTTATATGAGTAATGAATTGGACTTATTAAGTGACGTGTGTGGCTTGTAATTACATAGCCCATTGATGTGTGTGGCTTGTAATTACATATCCCCTCGATGCGTTGACAAGTTTCATGAGAAAAATAAATTGAACAAATTTGATGAGTTTTTACCCACAGTTTTAAATTTTCTTGTGAAAGGTCTTGATAGTATGTTTCTTATGTCTGACATTATGCATTATTTCATTATAAGATCTGTTATTAATGTTACATGTGATTATTTAATTAGTTAGAATATCGATGGTCAAGTTTCAAGATTATAATATTATTTATATGATATTATTTTGATCATGAGTTAGTCCTATCATATTATTCTTAATGTTCACTTTATTTATTAAATGATATGTGTTTTAGTTATTTACCTTACCATATTGACTATGCTTGATTTATTCATGATTGATTTCATTGTACGCACACTCTTACTAAGCATTTGATCTCAACGATTTATTATTTTTATTTTTCCCTAGGATACTAAAAAGTTTTTTGTGAATGATGTGTTGAAATACGCTAAGGGTAATAATAGTGTTCTCAAATAAAACACTTTATGTATTGTATGTTTTCAAATATATGTGAAATTTATGTATGTATCTAGTTTATCAAGACTACTAAATTATTCGACCCTTCAGGGTGAGATTCTTGGTATCTAGTTCCAATGTAAAAAAGTAGACACCAGCTCTAGGTTACTGGAGTCGGGGTCTTTATAAAGGCAGTTGAAAGTTCATGAATAGAACTATCCAACACATGATCTAGTGTTAGATTCAGTGATCGTTGCATTGAAAATATTCCAAAATTTTCACTTTGAGTAGAAGTGTGAAATATATACAGATCATAAGAGCCTCAAATATATATTCCCAGAAAAAGATCTTAATATGAATCAACAAAGATGGTTAGATCTGATTAAAGACTATGAATTCTCAATATATTGCCATTGTGGGAAAACAAAAAAAGTGACAGATGCTCTAAGTAGAAAGGATCTAACATCCTTATCACTAATGAAAATTGAGAAGGATCCATTTTTCTTAGACTTATAAAGGATGAACATGAAAATTGTAAAAGTAGAAACATCATCATTCATTTTTTAAATAATCTCTCAACCATACCTTACAGAGATGATAAAATATTCCAAAAAAATGATGTGAAAATTTAGAAGGTAGAAGATTTAGGAAAAATGAAATCCCCAGAGTTTAAAATTAATGAAGAAGGCTTTGTATGATTTAGGTCATGAATATGTGTATCATCAAATCCTAAGATAAATAAAGAGATATTGAATGATACACATAACTCAACCTTCTTCATCCACCCAAGGAGCATGAAGATGTATCAATATCTTTCAGAGCACTATTGGTGGGACAACTTGAAAAAGGGGATCATGAAATATACATCAAATTGTCTGGTATACCATCAAGTGAAGGTTGAAAGAAACAAATCTAAGGTTATTACGCAACCATTACCTATACCTGCATGAAAATGAAAAAATATCACCATAGACTTTGTCACTAGTTTTCTAAAGACATCAAGAGGAAATAATGTTATATGGGTTTTGGTGGATCATCTTATAAAAACTACTTACTTCATTGAAATTAGAGAGGACTTATCACTCGATTAACTTGAAAGGATATATATTAGATAGGTGGTTAGGCTACATGGAATTCCATTATCAATTGTATATGACTAAAATATGAGATTTTCCTCCATGTTCTGGAATAACCTCCAACATGCTCTAAATACTGAGTTGAACTTATGTACGACTTATCTACCCTAAACCAAAGATCAATCTAACCATACTATTTTGAATCTGAAAGACATGTTTAGAGCATGCTCTATGGACTTTAAAAGAGGATGAAATAACCATGTTTCTTTAGTTTAGTTATTGTACAATAATATATTTTAATCAAGCATCCAAATAACTCCTTATGAATCCCTTTCTGAGAAGATATGTATAATACCTATGTGTTGGGATTAAGTTGGTGAATGAAAGTTGTTGGGACCTTAAATAGTTGAAGAAATGATAGGAATGGTTAAGACCATTCAACAACACATCAGGATTTCTCAATGTCAATAGAAGAGCTATGATTTCAATCATCGACGAGACCTGGAGTTTGAGGTAGAGGATAAAGTGTTTCTATAAATATCTCTATGGAAGACAATCATGAGATTTGGGAAGAAGGTAAATCTAAGCCTTAGATACATAAACCCCTTTGTGATTCTCAATCGTATCAGAGTTTTTTCATATCTACTAGCACTCCCACCAACTATTTCTCAAGTACATGATGTATTCCATGTATCCCTCTTGAGGAAGTATATACCAAATCTCTCACATATTCTAAATTCAGAGATGATACATGATAATGATTTCTCTTACAAGGAACATTTAATGAAGATATTGTACTGTAGATATAAAGTTTTACGTAACTCACCTGGTCAAAGTACTATGATGGAACAATAAATATGTAGAGAAAACTTAAGAACCTGAGAAAATCATAAAATTGAATTACCCTTACCTATTTTCACATTAGTATGTAATAAAAAAAATTCATGGTTGAAATTACTTAATGGGGGAAGATTGTAACACCTTGAGTGTAACATCACTGACCCGGAATCCACTAAACCGATGCTCCATGCAGGGTCCTCACATGGCCTCAAGCGCGCCTCCCTATACTCTAGAGGTTGATGACTAGAAACAAGGGTCTAATAAGCCACATGTGGAGACTATACCCTCTTTACCAGAGTAATCCACAACAGATCACAATAAAAATAATGAAAAGAGTATGAAAAAACCAATAAACATGCATAACCAAATGTTTCCCAGCAGGGTACAAACACCAATCAAATACAACAATTTCATTCCATGCTAGTAGTGAAAGTGAAAGAAACCTAAAATAAAAAAACATCCAAAAATCCCAAATGGGTCCCGACTTTGAGTCTAGATCCTTCTCTATGTACATCCCAAGGCTAACACAACATCTTAGTGTAGGGATTCATCCCTTGTCCAGACCTGCAACTAAGATATCTTCTCGGGTACCCAATGACGGCCTGAGTAGGGTGTGAGTACAAAACTCAGTAGGCCACCACCAATGGTGTCTACAAAATATATAGTCTAATAGATAGTGCATGCAAGTACAAAATAAATGTTAAGTAAGCAAGGGATAGTTCAGGTTCCATTAGTTAACAAGGTTTATTTAATTCACAACTAGCATTTATCCCAATTCCATTTCTTATACCATTTTTACCACGTAATCCATTTTCAACACATTCTATTTGGGTTAGACATATACCTAATCTATACATGAGTCTAAGGAAATAAATCAAAATGAATAGGGGAAATAAATCAAGTCCCTATCTCACTAGAGATACACATATCACATTAACACATTATCCTCAACTCGAAGCCTTAGTTCGGGTGGAATGAAACCATTAGGGGAATAGAACCTCCATCCCCTTCCCTAAACTGTGCATTTTTGGGTGGTGTTTAGAGCCTCAGTCTAACTAGACCCATGGGCGTAGAACCTCAAGTCAATACCCCACTCTACCAAGCCATGTGCACATGCTTATTTATCAAATCACCACAACCATTTCATAACACAACCAAGCATATTCAATGTCATTGGTTATCACAATTCATAATAATAACATGAGAATTAATGTTATGCCTTAACCCATTAACACATTTACCAATTACAATTTATATCCATCTAGCTAAATTCTCATTCTCATTCCTTAACCCATTAGGTGTATTCAACAACCCCTATGCCTTAGCTAAATTCATCATTGACCATTAGTTTACCCATTTATCCTATTTATCATTCCACAAGAATTTACACACTTATTCATTTCAAACACAATTCTCATATCACATAACTCAATCACTTCATTACATTCAATCATTTAGGTACACCACCTAATTCTCATGTATTAACCCATTCCACAATTCATTTATCCCCTTGTTACATCTCATTAACATATTACCCATTTTCCATTCCATTACCCAATTACTATTTCACCATTTAACATGCCCTAATCCCCTTAGGCATTTCTAACCAAAATTCATGAAGCAATTGACATAATCTCTTTCAACCCAATTAACCATTTTCATGTCATTCCAACCAACACCTTATGCCTTTATCACCCTATGCATATTTATCATTATTCTATTTGTAACATAATCCACCATTAGGATATATTATACATGGGTTCCACATTATTATTTGGCAACACATCACATAACCCTACCACACTCTAAGTCTAGGTTTTCCGGCGCACCCCATGAGTGGCCCTAAAATGGTCAAGTCATCCTCAATGTATCCCATGGGGATCGTGAGGGTTTCAATTGGTCATTTAGACACTCATTTATATCAAAAACTTCAATGGAGCTAAGAACACAAAAAGGAAAAAACAAGAACACCAACTCTCATGCACTAATCCAAAATAAAACTATGAGATAATACTTGTAGACCACCTACCTCAAATTCATTGATAAAAACACTCATAATCGTGGCCTTGGATCCAGATTAAAGCACCCCTTGAAGTCTCAACCTAGATCTCATATGAAAATGAGCGTTTTAGGGTTTCAGATGCTGAAGAGAGGGAGATACAAACCCTAAACTAAAAAGAGAAGAAAGAGGAGGATTAGGCTTACTCATATCTTCAATCCACACTTTATGGCACTCAAAACACCCAAGAATAGAAGGAGATCCATCCTTGAGAGCTTTGGATTTTTCCTAGGGTTCCAAGGGAGAAGGAGGAAAAACCCAATTAAGGTATTAAAATCACGGGGTGACATTTTTGTAATTTTTTTTCAACTTTTCTAGGCCGCACGGTTTACCCACACGGTTTTCCAAACCGTGTGCAAATCGTGCGATAGTTACTATTCACGAGAGGCCATCCCACACTGTTTCCTGGGGATAACGCACAGTTTTCCCTAACCATGAGTAGACCATGTGAAGGCTACTGTCCGAGGATGGCTGGTCCACACTGTTTACCCGCACGATTTCCCCTAACAGTGCGTAGACCATTCACCTTGAATTGCTTGACCTGATTGCTCTTCTCTTCACGCCCTGAGCCCCCGGGGCACCCCCAAGCCCCCATTTGAACTCGGTAAACACTTATCTAGCCATAAAGGAGAGACCCAAGCCAACCATTAAATGAAAACACTCTTTAATAAAATCTAGGACCTTACAACCTCTCCACCTTATAACGGCTCGTCCTCGAGCCACCCTTCCAAGCATCACTAAGCTTTCGTAACTAAAGGTCATTCCAATAGGCCTGCCAATCCACCCACTTTCCAAGTTTCTGGTTACACATCACAAGGCCACCGAACACGGTTCAAGGGCACAATCTTTCTCCTCAAGACTTCCTCACCACAACCCACAACATGAACCATAAAAAATCCTCAAGGATTCATCCATTTCAACCATTCTCACCCAGAAAACTTCATAGGGGAAACTTAGGGGACAAAAACTAACTCACAAAACATGGAATCTTAACACACAACATCACATCATCATGGAAAAACCAATCAGTACCTCATTGGCCCAATCCTCTTCACAAATCATGACACAAATAACCTGGCGTTATTTCATGTTCCCCCAACTCTAAAGGTAAAAAAACTCAGAATAACCTGAGGGAAAACACATGATCCTTAAAACTATATTTCCTAAAAATTTCATTCCACAATTGTACAACCAAATTCCACCCAAAACTCTTGGGTACTCAACCAACTAAACTCATGCCAATACTCACTATCAGGGCTAACTTACTTGAATGGTGACCACTCGAGTCCTTCTGACCTGAAACTCTGATCACATTATCAACCAACCATTTATCCTGTATGGTTATCTCGACCATTTCTAGTTACTTGGCACCTCCTCCATTGAATAAGGACTACCAAAACTTAACCAAACTTTCCTATCGCCTAAAATGTTCCAACTCACCATGCCTAAGCATCTATAGGATCATTACCCTACCTTGGCATCCGGTCGCACCGTCACAACCATTGGGAAGACATACCTACACTATCCATTAAAGGGATAAGATCATCCTAACCTCACTCAGGTAAAACTTTGTTTCAAAAGGAACTTTCAACCACAAAATAAACCCAGAGGTGGGTCACTCTCACCTCACCCATTCAAGTTTACCATCTCAGGCAGAACCACCTTCGGCTAGCTTACCCCAGAACACCCACCTTATACTGACGGTACACTACCCCTTTCTCACATTCCCAAGGTGCTTAATGACATGAAGTCTATCATTATCCTTCCACACACCCACTGATGTCATTTTCTGAATTCTATTAGAATTACATCATCACGAAACTGTCACCCTCCAGATTGTCATCAAATTCACTATTGGCATGTCACCACATCACATGGCCAAGGTTCACTCAACTTTACGACGTTCTAAAACCACACAAGGGAAACTTACCTGAGTCTAACCCCAATATTTATTAGATTTATAGGGCCCCAAATTATCTTGACATAATCTATTGTCATATCCAACCACACCCTCCTATGAATCAACACAAACATTACAATTTTCAATTGGAACTACCCCGAGCTCAAGCCAACACTTGGCTTATCAGACACCATGTCCAAGGACCACATTCCTCTCCGAGGAACCTGACATGCACCTCATAGGTTCTTCATTGGCACCCTGGTGCCACTACGTCGAATCGTTGTCCTCTTATCCACATCCATGACTGATTTATCACTCCCTATATTATGAGTGTTGTTACCGCTACTCTCAAGAGGGATTTCAACCACCACATATTTACTTGATCACAAGACGAACCCCAAACTTAGACATGGCCATCTAGCTTTTCCCAAAATAAGAAAACGAACATCACCCAGTGCCCGTTCCTAGCTTCTGTGAATGGAATTCACACCGTTTTTCGACATTTGGTCCGTCCTGGAGACCTCACCCAAAACCGTAGAGGGTGCACATTCCATCATCAAGCTCCACATATACCGTTTCCATGTGCATAAACTCCATGATGTCCCTCATTCAACCAAACACCTACATGTATCTTGGCATGAGCCAGAGATTATCAACATACCTGGAATGATGTCAAGATATTGGAAATTCTTGTCACTAGCTGAGGTATGCTAAGAAGTTGTAGAATAACACCACCACCAAATTATCCATTCTTGATGTCGAACTATGGGACACTATAACCTGCCAAGGATTTCAGGCCTCCCTTTCAACCACATCACATCAACACTTAACCCCTCCACCCAGGTGTGATTTCAAACCAAGTTTAACCATCGATCCATGACCAAATCACCAATAACCGTAAACCAATGTTTGATGTAGAACTATTACCACCTCACCACTCAAGTTCTTCTGATGCATCCCTGACGACTAACAACCAAAGCACAAAAGTATGCCACATCAATCAAACCAACAGTCTCACAAAACAACCTTAATTTTTATTTAATCCATCACCAGCTTACTTACCTAACCATGTCTATTAGTTAGCTAGTCTAATCATCCCTGAGGTGGTCTCTACATCTCACCCAACAACCAACTCATTCCTACTAACAAATTCAGCTATGTGACCACCCTTAGCAAGGTGTCACCATCGATCAAAAGTATATAACCACACTTTAGCCACCCTTGTCTTTTCAATTCAAAATAACTTCCATACCTCCATTAATCCTCACCCAAACAGGTGAGTCAGGCATTCATGCGATACAACCCTTCAAAACAAACCTTACCTCTTATCACAAACACTAGGGTACCCTTATAAAGGAACCATGCACAACTATACCATCAACTTTCCCACTTAGTCCTGAAGGTCAATCATGAACCATGGAACACTATGAGTCCCACTATCAAGTCCAAACATCTACATGTGAGAGACACAACCAAAGGCACTAGAGACTCTATTTGAACTCTCTCATAGGTCACCTTGAAGGTTGAATGATACCAACTCCCTTGATTGAAGTCATAACCAGAAAAATCCATTGGACCTCTATCCAAACCATAGTTATCTTGAAATGAACAAAGAAAAGTGCGTGAATGGAACTCTAACTCCTATTCCAACACACACTATGTTTAGCATACCAAACAACCATCTACTCTAGGTTCCACACCAAAGGTGTACACATTCATCGACAATACGGGAAAAACAGCCTCTCCGGGATTCGAGACACAACTCACAATGTCTCTACTCACAAGGACACCAAGACCCAGGCATCATCCTTGGGGTTTTGCATGTATTTTGTACGGTCACAGACCACGAGAGTTCCCTCACTCACATCACCGAACAACGCCTCGCAACCCAAAGGCCACAACCCTACCAAGGGTTCCCTAAACACACCACCTAGGCCATATCATAACTGGAAAGGCCTCACAATCCAATCCCAAAGTCTCAACTAGGGCACTCTCACTTCCCCAACCCACGCATACAAGGGTCAAACCGACAACACCAAGGATACCCACCTTTGAACCCAAACATTCTCATTCCAAACTTGTCATTCACTCGACACTTTGAAGAATGACTGATAGAATTTAACCAAATATGGAAAGATCCCACACGATCAACCTTAAACAAACCATTATTTGTACTCTACCCCAACGATCAACATCACACTTTGAGAACTACCCTCCACCATACCTACTGTGCGTTATGGTCAACATGGGGGTAACAAATTTACTTAATCACAAGTCTTTCATCAACACCTCTTCAAACATATTATTCTCTTATGACACAATACCATCCCCTCAAGCACATTTTCCATTTCATATCTTTTTAAAATCATCATTTTAAATCGTTTACACCTTTCTTTAGAAAAAATACGTTAATAATTTTACCATCATTATGCACCCCTTTTATTTTAGACACCAAAACAAACTTCAAAATTTATCATAACACAAAACTTTAACTCGATCACAACATTTATTTATACATGATATTCCTTAAATATTTATTTTCATTCTTTTCATTCACTAACTTTCATCACCATTATTAAGCATCATTTTCTTCATATTTATCAAGGAAGTAAAATACATTCCACTCTCTATGCCCCACACACCCACCCCATGTGTGTGCCTATATTGATGCATGACACTTATATCCTTAGGTTCCTAAAATGATACATGAACACACATACCCATGCCATTACCATAATGAGAGAAATATCATAAATCAGTCAAATCACACAACATGTGCATCACCCAACAGTGAAATATCATCCAACTGTAACAACACATATCAAGAACAACAATTACCACTTATGGTGACTTGGGTTTTCCCTCATACATGGGTTATATACTCCCAAGAATGAGTCAGTACCAAGTCCTGACACATCCTAATCTCCTTTCTACCATCCCAAAATAGTAAGAAGAGAAAATAAATCCTGTGATACCACTTTGTAATGTCCCATGTTGTAAGGTCCCATATTTTCTTAAAGAATGTTTTCATTTAAGTGTTGGATTAGGTCTCTCCTTTGAGGATAGATAAGTGTTTAACAAGTTCATATGGGGGCTTGGGGGTGCTCCAAGGGCTCAGGCGTGAAGAGAAGAGAAATCAGGCCAAGCAGTGCAAGGTGCACGGTTTGCACACGGTTAGGGGAAACTGTGTGGGTAAACCATGCGGAACAGCCATCCTCAGATAGTAGCCTTCGCGCGGTATACAAATGGTTTGGGAAAACCAAGAAATATCCTTAGGAAACCATGTGGTTTGGCCTCTCACAGACAGTAACTATCACATGGTTTGTGCACGATTTGGAAAACTGTGCGGGTAAACTGTGCGGACCAAAAAAGTTGGATTTTTTTTTAAAAAAAATTCCACCCCTTGATTTTAAGACCCACCTCAAATTTTTCATACTCCTTATCCCTTGGAATCCCAAGAATTAACCAAATATCCCAAGAGCTCTCAAGGATGGATCTCCTTCGATTCTTTGGCATTTTGAGTGCTGTCAAGTTCAGATTAAAGATCAGGTAAGCCTAATCCTCCTCTTTCTTATATTTTTTATTTTAGGGTTTGTATATTCCTCTATTATCCATTAGAAACACTAAAACCCTAATTTTTGGATGATATCTAGGTTAAGTATTCAAGTGGTGCTTGAATATGGATCCAAGGCCATGATTAAGAGTGAATCAACGGATTCGAGGTAGGTGGTCTAAAAGTATTATCCCATAGTTTTATTTTGGATTTATGCATGAGAGTTGGTGTTCTTGTCTTTCCCTTTTTGTTTTCTTGGTTTTGTTGAAGTGTTTGATATAAATGAGTGTCTAAGTTACCAATTGAAACCCTCACTATCCTCATGGGATGTGTGGAGTATGACTTGACCATTTTAGATCCACCCATGGAGTGTGTTGTCAAACCCATACCTAGAGTGTGGTAGGGTTATGTGTTGGGTCACCAAATAATAATGTAAAAACCATGTAGAATATATACTAATGGTGGATTAAGTTACAAATGGAATAATGCTAAATATTCCTTGGGTGATAAAGGCACAAGGTGTTGGTTGTAATGACATGAAAATGGGTAATTGGGTTGAAAGAGATTATGTCGATTGTTTTAGGAATTTTGGTTAGAAATGCCTAAGGGGATTAAGGCATGTAAAATGGTGAACTTTTAACTGGGTAAAGGAATAGGAAATGAGGAATATGTTAATGAGATGTAACAAGGGGATGGATGAATTGTGGAATGGGTTAATACATGAGAATTAAGTGGTGAACCTAAATAATTGAATGTAATGAAGTGGTTGTGTTATGTGATATGAGAATTGTGTTTGAAATGCATAAGTGGGTAAATGCTTGTGGAATGATAAATTGGCTAAATGGGTTAAATGGGTTAATGAATGATCAATGATGAATTTGGATAAGGAATAGGGGTTGTTGAATACACCTAATGGGTTAAGGCACAAGAATAAGAATTTGTCTAGATGGCTATACATTATAATTGGTAAATGTGTTAATGTGTTATGGAATATATTAATTCCCATTTTGTTGTTATGAATTTTGATAACCAATGGAATTGAATATTCTTGGCTGTGTTATGATATGGTTGTGGTGATTCGATAAATAAGCATGTTCACATGTCTTAATAGAGTGGGGTATTGACTTGAGGTTCTATGCCCACGAGTCGATTTAGACTGAGGCTCTAAATTCCACCCCAAAATACACAAGTTAGGGAAGGGGACATAGACTCTATTCCCCTAACAGTTGTATTCCACCTGGACTAAGGCTTAGAGGTGAGGATAATGTGTTAACGTGATATGTGTATCCCTAGTGAGATAGGGAATTGATTTATTTCCCTTATGCATTGTGATTGATTGCCTTAGACCCATGTATAGATGAGGTATATGACTAACCCATAGAGAATGTGTTAAAAATGGATTATATGGTAAAAATTGTATAATAAATGGAATTGGGATAAATTCTTGTCATGAATTAAATAAACCTTGTTTACTAATGCCACCTGAACTATCCCTCACTTACTTACCATTTATTCTATACTTGCATACACTATCAGTTAAACTGAATATTTTGTAGACACTGTTGGTAGTGGCCTACTGAGTTTTGTATTCACACCCTACTCGGGGCATGGTACCTGAGTATATCTCTTGGTTGTAGGTCTGAACAAGGACTGAGGCCCTACACTAAGATGTTGTGTTCGACTCAGGACGTACATGGAGAAAAAGCTGGACTCAGAGTCGGGACCTTTTGGGAGTTTTTGCCGTTTTTTTTTATTTTGGGTTTCTTTCACTTGCACTAATAGTATGACATTACATTGTTTTATTTAATTGGTGTTTGTACCCTACTGGGAAATGTTTGTTTATGCATGTTTATTGGTTGTTTCATACTATTTCCATTATTTTTATTATGATCTAATGTGGTTTACTCTAGTAAAGTGGGTAGAGTCTCCCCATGTGGCTTATTAGACTCTCACCGCTAGTCGGAAACCACTGGCATATGAGGAGACACACTTGAGGTCATATGAAGACCCAGAACGGAGCACCAATTTAGTGGATTTCGGGTCCGGGATGTTACATTGATATTTCAAAAATAAAACTATGTATGATAGCGTATACGACACACAACACCGAGCCTAAACGAACTATGATTATTTTAATATGAACATTATAACCAAACCATTATATTGACGGGTATGAATATGATTAAATGAATTATGAAAGATATAATGGTAATAATAAATATAAATTTATTGATAAATGTATAGGAAATAAACACTCACTTTTTAATGAATATATTTTATTCTTTAAAAAAATGTGTTTTCTTCAAAAATGATTTTATTATTTTTGTGAGAAAATATTATAATTAATTTCTGTAACTTTCAGAATATTTTTTATAAAATGAAATTATTTTTTTAAATCATCATATTAAGATTAAGTTAGGGTGAATTTTTAGGATTTTTCAGAAATGATTGATTTTTTAGTGAGTAGTGAAAATTACTGATTTTTCAAATATTGTAATTTCTTTTCATTAAATAAAGTAATTTAAAAGTCCCATTACATTTTAGATTTGGTATTAAAGTTACATATAAAAATTTTTATTTAGAATAATATGATTAATTTTATTTTAAATTTTTTCATGATTTTGGTATATGTTTATTTTTATGTGTATAAACTTGATTTTCTGAAAACCGTTTTAAGTGTATAATGTTTAGCAATTTTAATTAATTTATATAACTCCTAATAAGAAAAGAATTAAATTAAATTTATATATTATATATATTTATATTAATTGAAATTAATATAATGATTATTTCTAGTTACAAAGTTAATATAAGATCATATATTTCTTGAAAAATGCATTTTCTTAAAAAACCAATTTTCCTTATATTTTATGGTTTTGATTTTAAATTAAAATTTTGAACTTTTTTGAATTGAATTTTATGAAATATATTTCATATTTGGAATCATAATAATTAATATTAGGTAATAAGATAAATTTAATTTTTTTCATAATGAATAGTGAAAAAAGTAAAAGTTTATTACCACAATAAAGGTTAAAACAAATTTATTAGGGGGGGGGTTAATCTATAAGGATAAGTGTTAAAATGACCTAAAATTTTTTTGAGACCCCATTGGTTGGTTATATTTTGACCATACCCTTATAATATTTCAATATGAGCTATTTTGGATCTATTTGTCCAAGAAAGTGACTAGGTATTATTTTAAACATTTGAAAAGTTACAAGTGTGCCACTTCCCCCACTTATAAAAGGACATATTTTCTCCTTTACTATTAACACTTAAAAAGCCTTTTTATTTAGAAAATACCTGCCCAAATCACTTCCATACTTCCTTTACCATGTCCTAGAAGCTTTGGTTTGATTAAAAAATCCTCCTAGGAAGACTTTTCTTTCAAACTTAAAGAGGTTGTCTGAAGAAGATATATCATTCTCAACCAAGCGTTTTTATTTTATTTTTTATTCTAAGCGTTAAAATTTTATTCAAACATGCTGATATAATAACATAAAAATATCTCATATATTGATATGTTATTATTTTAATGAAATAAACTATATCCATCTCTTCTTCCATCAAATGTGAAACGAAACTATCATTTGTGTGTCCAATAATCTACTGTCTCATGAACTGATGTACTTCATTTTCCACCATCGTCTCTCATGAATTTTTACGATGATGGATTTAATGTATACATATTATATTTGTGACATATTTATCATTCTATAAAATTAAAATATCATACATTTTATTATATTTTCATTCATTAAAAGATGATAATGTCATTCGTGTACACGTGTGGATTACCACCTCCACGAAGCGATGTGATTCTTTTTTCCTTACCGCATCACATGGATGATATATATAAGTGTATTTAAAGAAATAATATGATATTTATTATATAATTACCTTCATGAAAAAATAAAATAAAATATACCTTTTTTCCATTACGATTGTTGAATAATGGAAATGTTACTCATGCGTACGTTCGACCTACCATCTCCATGATTGTAATGTAATCCATTTTTCATAACCATATTTCATGGTTGGTTTTAAAAGTATAATTAATATATAAAAATTTTAATCATGTCATGATTATTGTTCTAGAGATGATTAATTTTAATTTCTTTGGATTTAGTCAACTTACCAAAGTGATTTTGGACATATGAGCCGAATATCATTAAAACATCTGATATGAATCTAAATGATTAAGTATTTGAATATAAAATGAATAATAAACATGAAAAATTTTATTAAACAAGTAAATAATTAACATGATTTTATTATTTAAGAAGATAAAGAATGTATGTGATGAGTCTGACTCAAGGTAATAGATCTCTCTAAACCACCCTTTTCTTCAGGTTATGATAATTCTCTCTATAACTCACTTTCTCTCTCTCTTGAATGTTGTAGAATGATTCAAAATTATTTATATATTTATCACACATATATACCAAGATTATTATCTATTTATTTTATGGGGTAATACATTCCATAAGCTTTTTTCTTAAATGGAACTCATTTCTTTCCATGGGTGATTTTAATGTTTATTCTTGAAGATTGATTTCATTTTGTAGATCACATAAACTTGTACATATTATGATGGATGCGTCCAGATAGAACTCTAATTCATTGGGTAAATATTTTGTCTCATGAGATATTATGTATGAGATTTGGGATTAAACCTAACCCCTTATGAAATATTTTCCACCATGTGATATTAAGCAGTTAGTCTTGACTCATGTTTATGTCAAGTTATATGTTTCTTCTGTATTTCTTGTGTTTCTATGATCTTATGATACCATGTTTTTTATATTATGATTCCATGTGATAACTCACGAGACTTATCTTTTATGATATCATGTTATACCTTTGACTCACACATTATGTTTTCTTATCATGTTTATTCTCTTATTGGGCTTTTTAACTCTCCCATTTCTTTTATTTTTTATTCATGTTTTCATATGAAGTTTTAGGATCTAAAATTGATTTAGGAGCTCATTACGAAGAATAAAATTAGTATTTCATGTTTTTATTTCCTTTTTATGTAGGCCTCATTATCCTTAGGTTATACTCATTGGGTATTTATGTTTAAATATCATATAATAATATGTGTAAAATGATTGGGTTAATATATGAATGGTTGTGAGAAATCCACCGATGGTGATGTGCACTGTTCACCAAAAGTTGGCATCAAAGCAATGAATACTACATAAAAACAGAGGTTGCAATCATCAATGGTGGATCACCCACATGTTTTGGATGGTGGTGAAAACCTAATGACTGCCTGGACCTTTCTATATTAAGAAAGGTAGGAATACTACTTATAGTATGCCTCACATGCATCATGAATCAGAGTTTGGAGTGCTAATCCATCACATCCATGTATTAGAGGATTATGGGATGAAGGCTGGATGTTTTAGCTGGAAGGGTGGAAGACTGAAAGGAGTAGGAACAGAAGATGGACCGGTTATAGGGACCACATCCCCTCACACATGGGTCTTCATGGTGAGAGTGCCAATGATATATACTTATCATGGGAAGGAGTTTGAGGTTATAGTCCTTGAGTTTGGGTAGGGTATGATATTATCTCTGTAACTTGGACATGTAAATGTTCTGATGAATGTAAGATGCATTATTATCCAGTGGGTGTAAGACACATTTTTTGAACCACATAATCCCTTGTATCCTTATGTTTTCATGATGTTTTCATGTCATGTGATTATTTTATTATCCATTATCTTGAATCAAGATCTTGAATGTGAACTAGGAGAGGGAACCAAAACAAGAGGAGTAAGAATTAGTGTAGTGGTTGGGGTGTGTGGACTTCCTATTTCTGGATGCCGAGGCTACGAGGGATCATCCGATCATTGAAGTGTTTGGAGAAATGTTATGAAAAGTGAAACATTCAGTGGTTTGATTCCGATGGTTGGATGGTGTTGGTATGCAACAAGTGGTATTAGAGTTTTGTTTCAAAATGTCCTGTGGAATAATTTATCAAGGATTCAAAATAATGTTATTGGAAGTTAGCGGTTGTACCAGTGGTGTACCCATGATATTGAAATTCCTCTATGACAGTTTAGTCTAGCAGTGTGTTCCATTATTGATTACATTTTATTTTGGTTGGAAGAATTTGTGGGGGTTCCCCTTGGTGAGGTAGTTTATATGTTTTCATAAGGATTCTCACCAGTGTTGATGGTAGTGGTACTAGGGAGTCTGTATTTGCAGAAAGATTGTTAATATCGATTATGAGTCTGGTGACATGTTCAGTTCATATTGGTGGTATCTATGAGATTATTGGGAAGACTACTGAAGACTTCCACAAATATTACTAACCCCTATGTTATCTGAATTAAATTATAGATTACTATTTTAGGAAGATAACATTGTATTGATTAGGTCTGATATAATGGTTTGAATAAGGATGCTTCTGAAATTGGGGATGTTGGGTTTTTCAACTCTTGGAGAGCCTATAAGTTCCATTAAAAGGTGAGACAACCACAAGTGAGGTATTTAGCAGACTGAAAGGCTGTGAAAATGAGCACATGGATTGTTTCGGGTGATTATAGTTAGGTTACATGATGCATGTTATTGGAAGGAGGCTTCAACAGTAAATTCAAACTTTTTCAAGTGGTGGAAGTTCATGTTGATGAATGTTCGACCGATTCCCTAGTTCTACATGGATTTTTGGATGGAAAGGGAGATTTTAGTTGGACTATTGGGACTGATAGGTCTGTTCCTGGATGTTGTCACATCTAGAGGTTCCACAAATCTCATTACCAAAAGGGGTAGGTTATCCCAATTACCAAGTGTTCTCTAGCCCACTTGAGGCCAAAGAGAATTAACTCTGGGATTCTCATTGATGAACATCCAAGAGGGAGTTGGTGTATTTTCTGGGATACTTAAGGATGTGATGGTTCCTTCCAAATAAGAGTTGGAAGGTGCATGATATGGTCCCAAACAATCAAAAGATGGATCTGATGATTAGTTGGTGCAACGAGAAAAGATTTGTTGGAAGGGTGTGGGATTCATGGGAGGGGATTCATGTTTTTGGTTGAGTGTAGAAAATGTTTTAAACTTCATAAAAATACCTTTAAAAGGAGAGTGACATGTTGGATAAGTAGGGTTTCAAAAGATGGATTCTATAGCATGGTTTTCATATGCACAAAAAAAGATAAGGAATGATCAGAACATTTCTGAGCTCCAGTGATGTCATAGGAGCCATTGTATCATTGAGTAACTTCATTGATGAAGTGGCACAATAATTGTGGGTGTTGTTCCTCAGAACACAAGCCTAAGGAGTCCTCATATCCTTCATAATAAATAACCATGAAGGGTGATGTGGACCGGATGATGGTCTGATGGATGAGATTTCATGGAGCAAAGAGAGTTCTAAATGGTTTGTTTGTAGTTTGAGGAGACCGATTTGGAAAATAAGAAGGGCGTAACACAAAAAATGTTCACTTAAACAGAAGCATGTGGAGTATTCATGAGGGATGTATTGCATTGAAAGTCTTCCTGATGGTGCTATCATGTGACAAGTTCCAGAAATGATGGTACAAGATGTTTTTGGGTCCATTTGATACATGTGGAAAGGATGTTCCGTTATGTTTGGGGCGGTATATTCCAGAGATACTATATTCTTTGGAAAATGGATGATTGTTATTCTATCATCTTCAAAGTCTCTGGAGAAGTCAACCACAACCATACTAAATATGGAATATAGAAAACCCAAGTCTATGGCATGTTTTCTCTTGCAAAGGGTGGAAATGAAGACTTTGGTGACTTCCAAATCTGTGAATCTTTTTTCAAATGATTATTATAGCAATGAAAAGACCTTCTTAAAAGAGGGGGATTCTAAAAAGACCAGAACTGAGGTTGGATGCATTAGGAGAAAAGGGCCACACATGCCTTGGTTTCACTAAATGAAGTTTTCAGTGGGAGTTTGTCGCTCGATGATATTAGACTTTCTGGAAGTTAAAGATTTGGATGGAGGTCAATTATGATAGTATCACCGAAGTTTGATGTACCACACAACTCTTAGTTCTATGGAATCTCAATACAATCTTCAAAATAACAAGTGTTTGTAAGAATAAAGGTAATGGACATAGTACACGACATTATCAGTTGATGGGGACTTTAATGTGATCCAAATTAAACTTAGGCCTATTTTTTAGAGGGATTCCATGGAGGCATTAAGATGAGATCATGGTCTAGAGGGTTGAGGGGGAATTTTCTTCAAAGAGACCTAAATGATAAAAAGTGGAAAAGAAAGGAGATCCATATAGGTGCTTCAATAGTGAATGGAAGTTGACTTGTGAGACTTTGATGAAAAAATTAGAGTAGTATTTGAGTGAGATATTGTTGGACTTGACTTCCGAAAACAATTTCCAAGTGAGATATTGTTAGGATTTGGTGTGATAACTATTTTATAGTCAAGTATTAAGAGATCTTGATGTTAAGTCTTTGACAGTTACAGTTGGGAAATTCAAATTAAGCCAATATAGCTTCGACATGAGATGTCTGGATTCAAGCCAACATAATCTTTCATCAGAAACAGTTGAACAAACAATGTTTAGCGGACACATTAGGGCCAGTTGAACAAAAAATGTTCAATGGATAAGGATGAGAGGATGATAGATCAGTATATGAGGCAACATAGTGGTGTCCTAGTGTGATTATGTATAGGAGGACCATCTGATATGTAACAACTTGAGTTTTTGTGAAATATTTTTTTCAAATTAATATAATCTTTTTGATATTTTTCATTTCACACAATACTGAATATAGATTTTGTAATTTGAAAACACAAAATTATTATTTCTTTGTATGATAAACCATGTTAATCTATTGTTATATGATACCCCAATATAATTTTGTGCTACATACAATATTGACTTGGCTTGCGTTATACACAACACCGAATTGGCTTGCGTTACATGCAACACTGAGTTTCTAAAAAACATCATTTTTTATTATAATTAATTAAATGATATAGTTATAACATAACCATTAAACATAATAATATGAATATTAATAACCAATTTTTTAATATTATCTATATGGTTTTATATAAATAAAACATAATGATGTTAAAACATATAATTTTTTGGTAAAATCTTTATATGTTTGGAAATACTATTTTCTCAAAAGAACTTCTTTTTTAAGTCCTTCTGTGAACAATAATAAAATTAATTTTAAATAATTTTAGAAATTTTATTTTATAAGATAAATATCCTTTTAATTCATAATTTTGAAATTATATTAGGGTTAATTTTTGAGATTTTTTCTGCGGAACTTCATTTTTGGGTGAATAGTGAAAAATATTGAATGTTAATTCAAAACTGCTTTTTCATCTAATTTATTTATATAGTTATATTATATTTTATGTTTTTTTTAAAGTCACAATAGATCAATTATAAATATATTAATCCAATTTAGGTCATTAGAATCATTTTTATGTCTAATTTAGATATAAAACCTTAATGAACTTTTAAACATTCTCACTTTAAAAACCTACTTTATCGCCACATCTTTGAGATTATAATTAAACTTAATTTTTCCTCTTTTGTGAATTAAATTTATAAAAATGTAAATACATGGTTTTAATAATTATAATATTTATATGATAATAATATCAACTTAAATTTTGACAAAACATATTAGTGAAAGTGATTAAAATTAATTACAACGATTAAGGTAAAATTAAGTTTAACAAGAGATTAAACCTTAAAATTAAAAGAACGAATGACCTATACACTTTTAAAACACCCATTGGATGTCCATATTTAATCCAAAAACCTTAAATTATTGAGTTTGGTTGGTTTTGTATGACTTTTGTTAGGTAAAAATGTTGGTAAACCTAACTTGTTTTAAAAAATGTTGAGTGTGTCCTCTCCCTCCCCTATAAAAGGCCACCACCTATCCCTATTATTAAAACCTCTAAAAACACTTAATTTTGAAAAATCTATTCCCAATTAACTTTCCAAAATCCATACCTCATTGAATCCTCCTTTTGGGTAGAAATCAATCCAAGGAATCTGTTTGATGCAAACGAAAAGTTACCACCGAAAGAAGAGGAAACATCATTCCTCAAGCTCAATTCCTTTATTTTCTTTTTCCACTACCTCAATTATTCTTATTACATGCATATATAATATACTAAGTATTATCAATATACTGATATTTTTTATGATATTGGTTTAAACCACACTTACACACACTTCCATCTAATGGGTAATGAACTTACCGTTCTTGTGTATGATGAACTACTGCCTCACAAAATGATATTGTTAGTTTTTATTTTACCACCTCTCATGGTTGGGTATTATGATGGAAACTATATTTTTATATGATATATTTAATTTATTTATGCTTATTTAATTATTTTATAACACATACTTTCATATTTTCCATTTTATGTTAATATAATAATTTCGTTTGGGGAAGTGTTGACTACCGCCTCCTCAAGACGATGTGATTCATTCACACACTACATGGAATATATTAAGGATGAGTTTAGTGAAATTAAATTATATATATGAAATTGTAATTATACTATTATTATAATATATATATATTTTTATTTACTTTATTTCTTTCAATATTACAAAGAAAAACAGAAACAACGTTCATGCATATGTATGGACTACCGTCCCCATGAACTGTGTATTCCATTTCATATTTATATATTCTATATATTATTATAAATAAATATATAATAAATATAAATTATATTTATATCATGTTTTACATTATTTGAATAATGATATAATTACGAGGATAAAAAATTCAACAAATTAAGACACATGTGAAAATCAAAGTTGATATTACCTGAAGCGAAATCTTAACATGGAATTGTTAATAAATGAGTAACATAAATTCATAATAAAACTATATATGGTATTTAATATAAGAATATGTTTCTTTAAAATATTTATAAAAAAAAGTATATTTATTATATAGAAGGTTTGTATGAGTCCAAAGAGAGTCAAGACATAAGGTAAAGAGATTTCTAGTCTCACTTTTATTTCTATGAGATTTATGTCTTATTCACAGCCCTTTTATTTTGTGTGGTGTATATAATAACCATGAATATATTATATGATTATTATACTTAAATTTATTGATATTTAAATATCTATTTTAATATATCTTCTTTATGGGGTTTATGTTTCAAAAGTTACCAAATTGGTTAAGTAATTTTGTCTCAATTTACCTTCTTTAAGGCACATGTCATGTTATGACCCTATATTTTTTCATGAGGTGTATATAGTATATTTGAAAATTTATATCATGAATATCCTTATTTTAACAATATTTTAAGATTCATGTAATGTTATTCTTTCCATTTTATTATGATTCAAATTTACCAAATTGATAATGATTTATATATTCAATCTCACCATTTATCAAGATTGTTTATGATTATACTACAATTGATGAAATATTGTGATTCATATCTCAATAAATCTCATGAGTTTTATTACCATATGGTTATTAATGTTATATCCATCTAATGGTACCATTTTTCCAATCTTTGGTATATAATATGATCAAGAAAGTGTTTTTATGAAAGTCTGACTTTACCTCTCTCTTTGGTTGGAAATATGTGTTCCTTCAAAACCACATTTTCTAAAAAAGTTTCCAAAAAATATTCTACTAATATCCTATGATATTTAAACAACATTTTTACCCATGATATAACTTTTGAAATAAAATGGTTTTTAAAAGAGAATATTCTTGTTGTTTTTTGATCGAGACACTTTTCTAAACATTTTACAGTGAAAAAAGAATGTTCGACATGTATGGATTTACTCACCATCATGACCATAATTACCTTAAAGATTATTTTAAAAGATTAAAAATTAATTTTTTTTAAGGAAAATGTTTTCATAATATTCTATACAATCATTGTTTTAAATTAGTTTTTAATACAAAATTTTTTTAAAAATATTTTATGCTTAAAAAGTGTTTTAAATGATTTTCAAAACTTATTTTCTAAGTTTTTAAAAGGTTTTTTTCAAAGAAAATTATTTAAATTATTTCAAGACTTCTTTCTATTTTTTGAAATTATTTTCAAATAAAAACTTTTTTAAAATTATTTCAAGCTTTTTTTCTATGTTTTCCATGTATTTTCATTTATTTTTTTTTCAAAATATTTTCAAAATTCTTTTATAAGTTTTCAAGGGAAAAAGTTTTCAAAACAATTTCAAGAATTATTTTTATGTTTTCAAATTATTTTCAAAGAAAATTGTTTTTAAAAAGGGTTTAAGTTTTAAAATCATTTTTTAAAATAAGAAAGAATATTTTCCTCAAGAAAAGTTTTTAAAAGGATCTTTCCTAATCATTTTTCATCTAAGATAAAATCTATTAGTGTTACTCATTCTTTTATGGGAAATTATCCAAAGATTTCATTCTTATTATTTCTCTGAATTATTTATGTTTTGATGACATGTTTTTTATGAAACCCATTTCTCTTTCATAGATTATATGTTTATAAAACTCATTCCTCATCCACAGATTTTATGCTTATGAAACCCACTTCTTTTCACGGGTTATGCTGTGATGAAATGATTATGAAACCTATATTTTTCCATTGGTTAAGATATGATTACATGTTTAGGAAACCCATTTAATTTCATGGGTTATGATATAGTGTTTATGAAACCCATCTCTTTTTATGGGTCATGATATGATGAAAATTTTATTATCTTGTGGCACATGTCTGAATGATTTTATTATGAGATGGGTGAGACCTATATCTCCCTCTAATTCATTGGGTAAAGATTTATATATCATGAGATAATGATGAGATTTAAGTCAACTGGATTTATCCAAAATGAGAAGATGGGGAAACCTAATCCCTTATAAGTAAAGGACTACAACTAGGGATGGTGGCATGTCTTGCCCAGTAGGTGTAGTCTCTGTGAAGATGAAATATGGGGAAACCCTATCCACTATAGAAAAATGGGGAAACCCGATTCATTATGGGAAGATGGGGAAACTCGTTCCCTTATAAGGTAAGGACTTTGACTGAGTATGGTGGTGTGTCCTGGTCAATATGAATAGTCCCCATAAAGTTCCCTCATAAGTTCTAGCAATGTGTCTTGACTTATAGGGAATGATATTACATATTTATGTGTATTCCACAATTCCATGTCTTCCTCCTATGTTATGATTTCATGGTTTATGTTCTTGATTTAATTATGATTCACACCTTATGAACTGCTAACCTTTATGCCATGATTCATGTATATGATATGCAGAGTATGATATTATAATGTTATGATCACATTCTTATACCCTTATGCTCATGTTTATTCTTACATATCTCCATTTTTTACAATTAATGATCATATGATCTCACCCTTTTTATTTTTTCATACCTAGGTTATGAAGATATATTTTTGGTATGATATGTCTAAGAGGGGTGCTAGTCTTAGAGAACCTAGTGGGAGATAATATAGCTCACTCATATACCAGCATTTACATTTACATGTTTCCAAAGGAATTAAACTAATAAGGTTTTGGGAATCTATTTTTTAATGTATTATATATTCCACAAAAATGCTGTAATGTCTATGTACGTTAAGACTGAGTTGTTGTAATTGGTATCAAAGAAACTTTTTAGTCAACCTTTGAAAAATAGGATGAGAAAACCTTAGTGAAAACTCTAAGGATATTTATATGGATAATTATAAGGATAAAGAAAAGTATAGACAAATGTTCTGGAATTTTGGTAAAGGTTAGAGTGAGTGGTTTCCTAGAAATAAACCCCTGTCTGGATATTATAAGTGGATGTGGTTTTGAAAAAAATTTACCTAGGAGTAATAACTATGACAATGTGTGTTGGCCCTAATTTGAGTGTAACCTAGTACATAATAACGAACCTTACTGTGGACCTAGTTTGACACACCATGAGGATATTATTTAGAAATTCACAAACTCTTCATAAATTATCATGAAGGATTTAAAAATAAGTTGGCTATGAATAACCTAGGATAAACATAAGGTTTCATTGATTAAGGAAGGTTTCATAATTTAGATATCATATAAGTGGGTTTTCATGATTATGTGGTTCCTCACTATGATAATCTTTTATTACTCAATGATTTCTAGTTTTATCCAATGGAAGGAACTAGAAGGAACTGTGTTAACATTGAATGTGATGGACAATTTTCTAATGAGAATTAAAATTGGATGGTTACTAGATTGAAGGATGTTGTGATCATTCCTAGTCAATTTTCATGGAACATGATTAACAATGTTTAACTTAACCAACTCTCAGAATAACCAAGGAGAAGAAGGAATGAGTTAACTGAGATTTATTTAATGGAGACCTTAGAGGAAAGAATATTCCGTTCTCTTTGTGTTAAGAATGTGGAAAGAATCACCTAAGTGAATGTCTTAGAGGAACAAGAAGATGTTTTGACTGTAGAAAATAAGGACACAAAGCAAGTAATTGCAAAGAAAATATGAAGGGTTTGGTTAACAAAATGGATGATAATATTATCCTCCATAAGAAATCATCAAAGGTTAAATTATTTAAGTTTAGAATGAATGATCATTTTAAAAATCAGTGTCCTAAGAGGAAATCTTCTGAAGAGAATCAGAAAGGTGGTACGAGTAATGGTTATATTTCTGCTGATGATGATACTATAAATGAAATGTGAAATGAAAGAGGTATTAAGTTATAGAATGAGGATTTATTCTTATGGATTATAGATGAAGTGGAATAATCAAAATTTTTATGTATTTAAATTCAACAATTATTATATATGAATGGAGAAAAATACAAGGACTGTCTAGTTTATGTTTTTTAGAAAGGATTTACAAGATTATGCTGAGTGTTTTTGATGGACTGGAGAAGTTATTTAATGACAATGTGATATTTTGACTAATGGAAGGTAACCATTAATATGTTCCTTATATTAAGATAATGTTGTTTGGATAGATATATTTTGTATATGAATAATTAAATTGGATAGTACTGATTACCTTTGAACTAATTAAGGACTTGTTGACAAGTGGTTTATGCTATCATTGATTAAGTTTAGAATATTTTTGGATTTAAGGAATATATACAGTAATATTTAGAATAAGGAATCATGCATGTTTTCAAATAGGATTTATGGTAATTCAGGTTATTAACATGTTTCAAAAGAATATATGATGAGGGTATTCACATATTTGGAATATGAAAACCAATATATACTTTGTGATATATGGAGGATCAATGTTAAGCGGATTTCATGACCTTCTTTAAAAAGTTTTGTATTTTATCTTTTAGAAGGGTTATAAGTTTAATAATTTTTCGAATGATTAAGTTAAACTTTAAATGAAGTTTGTGTGATTAAAGTATTATCTCACCATATGAGGATTTATGCATATTGGATAACCTACTCTAAAAACTTTTTATTGATGGTAACTGAAGATATATGGTATGACTTATCATGGATCTCATGATCTGTTAGTACTTCAGGAATGAAAAATTCACCTCCCTTTTTGGAGAAAGAGGTGAAGTAGAAATTGGTCAAGACATAACCAAAATGTGAGATTTTACTTATGAAAGGGAATGAAATCAAGTATGTATAACTTCTCATGAAATTTTTTCAACTCTAGGGAAATAATCTTGAAACTGAAAAGGTTATCCTAGTACCTTCTTTTCCAATGAATCAAATGGTCCCTTAGATCATCATAGATTTATAAATTTGTGATTGTAATCTTTCTCCTGAACATATTCTCTATCACTCTACTCAAGAACTTGATAGATAAATTTTTCTTCCATGTCTATGTTTTCACTTTCCACATATGTTATTCTATGTGGAAACCCAGATTTGAGTTACTTTGGGTAACCATTATGGTTTCAACTTTACCTTTTTAAAGGACGTTTTCATGTTCATTTTTACGATGCAAGTTCCTATTAAAGGAGATTAAAATTACTAAACCATTGATAATATAGATGATTTTAAAAGGAAAAATTCATTTTAAGGGGGTAAAATATAACCCCCTGAGTTTTTGTGAATTGTTTTCTAATTAATTTAATCTTTTTGATATTTTTTATTTCACGCAATACTAAATATATATTGTTTTATTTGAAAACACCAAGTTATTATTGCTTTGTATACATCACCATGTTAATATTTAGTTATATGGTACCCCAAGATTAGTTTACAATACATGAAACACTAACTTGTCTTGTGTTATATACAATACTGACTTGGATTTCATTACACGCAACAGTAAGTTTCTATGAAAAATCATTTTTTATTATAATTAATTAAATGGGATATTTATAACATAACTGTTATGCATAATAATATAAATAATAATAACACACTTTTTAAATATTATTTATAATGGTTTTATATAAATAAAATATAATGATGATAAAACATATAATTTTTGGTAAAGTCTTTATATGTTTGGAAATACTATTTTCTCAAAATAACTGCTTTTTAAGTTCTGTAATCAATAATAAAATTAATTTTAGACAATTTTATAAATTTAATTTTATAAAATAAACATAATTTTTTAATTCATAATGTTAAAATTAGCTTAGGGTGATTTTTTGGGATTTTTCTGAGATACTTCATTTTTGGGTGAATAGTGAAAAATACTAAATTTTAATTCCAAAATACCTTTTCATAATATTTATTTATATAGTTATATTATATTTTAATTTGTTTTTAAAGTAAAAATAAATCAATTATACATCTATTATTATAATTTATGTTATTAGAATCATTTTTATGTTGAGTTTAGATATAAAATCTTAATGAAATTTTTAACATCCTCACTTTAAAAACTCAATTTCTCACTACTTCTACAAGATTAACATTAAACATAATTTTTCTGCTTATATGAATTGAATTTATAAAAATTGATAAAAATTGTTGTAATCATTAGAATATTTATATTATAATAATATAAACTTAATTTTTGAAAAAAAATATTAGTGAAAGTGATTAAAATTAATTACAATGATTAAGGTAAAATTAAACTTAATAAGGGATTAAACCTTAAACTTAAGGGTCCAAAGGAACTAAAAACTTGTTAAATACCCATTTTGGACATATTTAGTCCATATAACTTTCATTATTGATTTTTTTTGGTTTTTATGGATTATGTTTGGTAAAAACACGAGTACACCTAACTTGTTTCAAAAAATGCCAAATGTATCCCTTCCCTCCCCTATAAAAGGACATCACTTTTCCCCATTATTAACACCTATAAAACCAATTAATTTTATCAATTATATTCACAATTAAATTCCCAAAATCCCTACCTCCTTTAATCCCCTCTTTGGGAAAAAATCCAACCAAGGAATCCCTTTGATGCAAACCAAAAGGAGTTACCCAAAGAAGAGGTAACATTTTTTCTCAAGACCACTTCCTTATTTTCTTTCTCCTCTACCTCAATTATTCTTATTCTGTTCACAAATAATATTCTAAGTATCCTAAATATACTTATATTTTATTATGATAATTGTTTTACCTACACTTAAACACGTTTCTATCTAATGGATAACGAACTTTCTGTTCTTGTGTACGATGAACTACCACATCACAAAATGATGTTGTTCATTTTTTCTTTACCACCTCTCATGGTTAAGAATTATGATTAAAAACATATTTTTATATTATATATATGATATATATGATGTATTTAGGCTTATTTAATTATTATATATCACATAATTCCATGATTTCTATTTTGTGTAAATACGATAATTTCTCTTGGGGAAGTGTGGACTACCGCCTCCTCAAAGCGATGTGATTAATTCAAAAACTAAATGAAATGTATTAAAGATGAGTTTAGAAAACTTATATTATATATATGGAATAATAATTTTAATTTAACTATAATATATATATATATATATATATACATATATTTCATTTACTTTATTTCTTTCAATATTACAAAGAAAAATGGAAACAACGTTCATGCGTTCGTACGACCTACCATCCCCATGAATGGTGTATTCCATTTCATATTTCAATATTCTATAGATTATTATATATACATATATATTGAATAAAAATGATATTTATGTCATGGTTTACATTTTTTAAATCATGATTTAATTATGAGGAAAAAAATATAACAAATTAAGAGGCATGTAAAAAACAAAGTGGATATTACCCAAAGTGGAACCTTAATGTGGAATTATTAATAAGAGGGTAATATAAATTCATAATAAAACCATATATTTTATTATATATAATAATATGTTTCGGTAAAATATTTATAATTTACTTTTATTTATTATAAAGGAGGTTTGTATGAGTACGAAAATAGTCAAGACATATGGTAAGGAGATTTCTAGTCTCACTTTTATTTATGTGAGATTTATGTCTTATTAACCACTCATTTCTTTTGTGAGATTTATATAATCCCCATTAATTTATTATATTATTATTATCCTTAAATATATGGGTATTTAAAAATCCATTTTAATATCTCTCTTTCATAGGGTTTATGTTTCAAAAATTGCTAAATCCTTAAAGTAATTTTGTCTCAATTTGTCTTCTTTGAAACACATGTCATGTTATGCACCTATATTTTTCCATGAGGTGTATATAATTCCTTTAAAATGTTATATAATGAATATAATTATTTTCATGATATCTTAATCTTAGTTTAATGTTATTCTTTCCATTTTATTATGATTCTAAGTAACCAAATTGGTAACGATTTATAGCTACAATCTCACAGTTTATCAAGATTGTTTATGATTATGCTTCTATTGATGAAATATTTTTCTCTATATCTCAATAAATCTCATTAGTTTTATTAAAATTTGGTTATTATTGTTATATCCAAGTAATGATATCATTTTCCCACTCTTTGTTACATAATATGATCAATAAAGTGTTTTTAAGAAAGTCCCACTTTACCTCTCTCTTCGGTCAACAATCTGTGTTCCTTCAAAACCATATTTTCTAAAAAAGTTTCCAAAATATTATATTATTCTCCTATGATATTTAAAATAAATTTTTACCCATGTTATTCATTTTTAAACTAAATATTTTTTAAAATTTATTATTCTTATCATTTTTCAGTCAAGACACTTCTCCAAAATTTTTGCAGTGAAAAAGGAATGTTCGATATGTATGGATTTACCCACTGTAATGACTATAATTCCCTTAAATATTATTTTAAAGTATTACAAAGTTAAATTTTAAAGAAATTTGTTTCCTAATATTTTGGTAATTTTTTGTTTTAAAGTAGTTTTCAATGGAAAAGTTTTTCAAAAATGTTTTATGTTTAAAAAATATTTTAAATGATTTTCAAAGCTTTACTTATAAGTTTTAAAAAGTTTTTTTTAAAGAAAATGATTTCAATGATTTAAAGACTTATTTCTATGTTTTCAAAGTATTTTCAAACAAAAATGTTTTAAAATGATTTCAATACTTATTTCCATGTTTTCAATGTATTTTTAAAAAAAGTTTTAAAAAAGTTTTCAAGTTTCTTTTATATGTTTTCAAGGGAAAATTTTTTCAAGGGAAAATGTTTTAAAAATTATTTCAAACCTTCTTTAAATAATTTAAAATTATTTTCAAAGAAAATGGTTTTCAAAAAGACTTTATTTTTTAAAAATCATTTTTTAAAGAAGAAAAGATATTTTACTCAAGAATTTTTTTAAATGGATATTTCTAAATTATTTTCTATCTAAGTTGAAGTCAATTGGTGTTACTCATGCCAATCTAAGAAATGATACCAAGGTTCCATTCATATTCTTTCTCTTAATGGTTTATGTTTTACTAACATGATGTTCATGAAACCCTTTTTTCTTTCACTGGTTATATGTTTATGAAATCCATTCCTCTTCTATGGGTTTTATTCTCACGAATCCCAATTTTTTTCATGAGTTATGATGTGATGAAATTATTATGAAACATGTCTTTTTCACATAGGTTAAGATACCATTACATGTTTTAGACATCCTTTTTTTATGGGTTTTGATATGATGTTTATGAAACCCATCTCTCCTTATGGGTTATGATATGATGAAAATTTTATTATCTTGTGGAACACGTATGAATGATTTTATTATGATATGGGTGTGACCTATATATCCCTCCAATGCATTGGGTAAAGATTTATATCTCATGAGATGATGATGGATTTCAAGTCGATGGGATTAATATGCTATGCAAAGATAGAGAAACCCAAACCCTTACAATGAAAGGACTATGACTGAGTATGATGGTGTGTCCCCCAAAGTAGGTGTGGTCCCTATGAAGATGGAAGATGGGGAAACACTATCCCTTACAAGGAAAGTAATATGAATAATAATGGTGGTGTGTCCTACCTACTATGCATAGTTCCCATGAATTTTACTCATAAGTTATAGAAATTCATATTGACTTATAGGGAATGATATTACATATTTATGTGCATGCCAAAACTCCATGTCTTACTCCTATGTTATGATTCCATGAATTATTCTCTTGATTAAATTATTATTCATAACTTATGGATTTCTAACCTTTATTCCAGGATTCATGTTTATAATACAAAGGGTATGATCTTCTAATGTTATGATCACATTCTCATACCCTTATTATCATGTTTATATTCACATATCTCCCTTGTTTACTCTTATTGGGCATATGATCTCACCCCTTTTTATGCATTCTTCCATGTTATGAAGATATATTTTAGGTATGATATGTTTAATAGGGGTCATAGTCTTGGAGAACCTAATGGGAGATAATGTAACTCACTCATGTACCAACATTTATATTTCCATGTTTCCAAAGACACTAAACTAACATAGTGTTTGGGTGTATGTTTTTGTAATGTATTAAGTATTCCACAAAAAGATTTAATTTATATGTATGTTAATACTGGGTTGTTATAAGATACATTCACTCAATATTTATCATGTTCTGAAAGAAAAGGTGATGTAAAAAAAGGGGAATCTTTCAGTAGCAGCACAAAGTTTCAGAGGAGGTGAATGGATGTGAGGATGTCACAGATGGTGACATGCAATATTCACCAAAAGTTTGGGGTCAATGTAGTGGATAATACTGTAACTCCCTGATATTTTAATCTATTTTCCCCTTTAAAATCTAATGTGTTTGACAACTTGTTTAACACGTAACACCAAACCAAAATGAACTACAAAACATTATATAACTGTTAAAATATATCCTTAGAATTGACATTTAAAAGTATAGGTAATTGATTTATGAAATATATATAGAAATAGAATAAAATTCATTTTTAATACTAATTCATGGATAGAATTTAATTAGCGTAGCTAGATAACTAATAAGACCGATTTATTCTTTAAAATGAAATCCTTCTAAAATTGGATTTTATGCACTTTGTTTTAAGAAATTAAATATATTATGGATAAATATATAATTGATATGTATAAAAAATTAATAGTAATTTAATTATTAATTGATAGAAAATACGAATTATAATAGTTAATATTTTTAAAATATATTTTTCCTATGAAAACAATTTTCAATATATGTATAAGATCCTGAACTTTTATAGAGTTGTATCGAGCTCATTTTTAGGTACTCTTTAGGTCATTTTCGAGTAATTTTTGTTGGTTTTTTTACCTTTGGGTGTGTTTGGGTGAATTTTGAGAAAAATTAAAGGAAATAGGGTTGTTTATAGTTGACGCTAGATTAGGAAAAACCATGCACCACAACTTAGAAAACCGTAAAACCTTGGACAGTGGGGGTTCATACAGCTGGCACATAGTTTGTCAAACTATGCACCCTAAAAGGAGAAATTTTGCACCCCTAAAATAACAGGTGAATGGTTAAGACACATGATTAGGGAAAACCATGCACTCCTACCCAAGAAACTGTGTTTGATTTTTAAAGTGGACCTAAAATTAGTTTTTAATTCCCCTGAACCCCCAAAACTCACTCATTTCATCCCAAACTTGGACCCTTATGATTTTGAATGTTTTCAGAGATTTTTGGAGGGATTTCAAGGACATAAAACCTCCATTCTTTGCGATTCAAATTCCAGATTGAAGATATTCATCCCTCCTAGTAAGTGTATCCTATCCCGTTGTTTTCTCGTTAATCTTACTCTCTTATATTATTATTTTGATGGAATTTATTCTCTATTTTAATAGATATAAATCTATATTTTGTGAATCTAGGCTTGTAGATCTAGATCTAGAATTAATATATATATTTTTGGTTAATCTTGATTTAAGGTTTTAGATTAGGATCCTGATCTACGTCATTGTGCCACTCAATTTTAGGGATTTCCATTGGACAATCTCTCACTAATGAACTAAGGTAGGTGGTCCAATTTGTAATTCTGATAGTCATTATTTTGATACATGTATGAAAATTGTAGAATTTATAGCATTCTTTTTCAATTTGAAATCCAAAATTAGGTTAATTAATGTCACCAATTGATTAATTGAAGTACTGTGGAAATAGATAATTAATTGAAGAATTGATTATGATATTGAAGGGTTGTCCAATTAGATAATTAATTGGGGGATTAATTATGAGATTTAGGGATCTTGATTTAGATAATTAATTATGAGATATCGAATTAGTTTAATCGAGACAATTAATTGTGGGATTAATTATGTGATATTGATATTATAGATTGAGATAATTAATTATGGAATTAGTTATGAAGAATTGATATTGAGAATGAGATAATTAATTATTAAATTAATTATGAGAATTGAGTTTGTAAATATTGATTAATTAGTTTTTAAATTAATTAATGGGTTTGAGGACTTAATTAATTAGTGAATTAATTAAGTTAAATTATTTGATAAACTAATTTTTTAATTAGTAATGGAATTTATGTGAATAATTAATTGCTAAATTAATTATGTTGTAATGAATGGTAACATGTTCATTCAAGTATGAAGTAAATAATGAGAACATGGTCATTTAAATGTGTTCTTATGAATGAGAACATGACCATTCAAGTATGAATTAGAGAATGGGAACATGGTCATTCTAATGTGTGTTTATGAATGGTAACATAGTAATTCAAGTATGAATTAGATAATGAGAAAATGTTCATTCTAATGTGTAATGCATGGATTGTAACATAGGAATTCAAATATAAATTAAATAATGGTAACAAAGGTACTCCGAGATATGAACTCACTTGGGAATACTTCAGGCTCTGACATGAGTCGAAGCAGGTATTGAGCTATGATATCACATTTGAATAATTTGGGCTCTGAAATGAGCCAAAATACGTATTAAAATATAATATTACGTAAGAACACTTCAGGATCCAACATGATCCGAAGATGGCATTGAGGTACGGGTGTCCTCAAGATCCTAGGGGTTAATGTGCTTAAGTAAAGAATAAATGATAATGTGATCATTGTTTACTTATGCATTGTACTTTTTTTTGTACAACTAAATACAATATTATCTAACCGGATATTGTTTTAGACACTGTTGGTGGTGGTCTATTGAGTTGTACTCACACCCTACTCAGGTTTCATGATCAGTACTTGGATAGACTTTATTTTTGCATGACAGGTTAAGGGAAAACTCATTAAGTTAGATGACTAATTTAGGGATGAATCTTGGATGAGGGAATGAGATGTGTTTTGGGACCTGGTTAGGAGTTTTCAGTGTCTTTATTTTTAGTTTTCATTTTATACACTTGACATGTACATTAACATGACATGTTTTATACTTTAGTTGGATATTGTATTTTCTTGCATTGATTATCTTGAGATAGTGGTATTGGTTATGTTTATATATGATTCTTCAATTGTTTTTTTATTTCTTATAGTGTATTACTCTGATGAAAGAGGGTATAGTCTCCCCATGAATGACTTATTACACCCTCATTGCTAGTCGGAAACATATGACATACATGGAGGCGTGCTTGATGTCATGTGACTGACCAGATTAGGGCACTAGTGTGTGACACCTAGGCTGGGATGTTACAAAGTGGTATCAGAGGAGTTTTATTTTCTTTTTCTTTTATATTATTATTTAGGGAAAGGTAGATATGCAACTGGGAAGATTCAACGCTTGGACTTGAGCTCATGCATGGGAGTTGAAAACCCATGTATGGGGGAAACCCATATACTTAGGGTGAGATTGTTGTTAATATTGTTTCTTGTTATATTTGAATATTATTTTACCATGGGTGATGCACTTGTTGTGTGAGGTGAAAATTGTTTTTGAAATTCTCTGATAATTGAATTGTGGCCCAAAATAGTGCGAGAGTTGAGTCTGTATGCATAATTCTAGGCACTCAGGATTATTTTGTGACATGCATCATTGTAGGTACGCATGAGAAAATGGGTTTTGAGTAAGCTGTTGAACTGAAACTATTTTCCCTTATTTATGAAATTAAATTGAAAATGGTTCCTAATATGAAATTATAGATTTTAAATAATGAAATAATGTGATTAACTAGGTGTATAAATGAGAAAATTGATATGAGAATGAGAATATCCTTTTATAACCAATACCTAGGTGTAGGATGGTTAAGGGTAGTGATAACACCTTAGTTTTTACCATGTGGTGAGGTTTGGGGAAAAGAATTTTTATTATTATTCCTATTATATATATGTGATAAAGTTGTTTTATAAGTCCTAAGATGTGTGTTTGTAATTATAGAGATATGAATCCTTAATGATGCATGTTGAGAGGAATAAAAGAGGTTATGGCTAGTAATTCTCTACCAGTAGTAGAACCTGAAGCACTGATAGTGCTGGGTATAGATGAAGGGGAGAAGTTTCGAGTTAATTTTTATCACTTTATGCAATTAATGTGAAGAGAACCATGGTGGAGTGAGAAGAGCTTGTATAACTTGATAATAGAGTTTTAGTTACAACACCCTTCAAATTTTATTAGAGAGGGTGGACCTGAGGGAGTTGAGTTCAGGGTTAAGTCCATTGATATGATACTTGACCATATGAGGACTCCTTCTATGAGGAGGGTCAAGATGGATGCTTATATGCTATGAGGATTGAAAAATCACTGGTGGTTTATTCAGGTGTGGACCGGATAGTCTGAAGCTATGTTATGGATGAAATTCTTTGCGATTTTGTGGGATGGTCCAAATTTCAATGGGATACAACAATTATTAAGACATACAAGACCAATTCGGCCATTAAGTGTCCCAACCGACCTAATCTATCCAGCACATCAAATCTGCATGAATTAAAAATTGATGTGCTGTGATCCATCCATATCTTGAGTTGTAGTTGTCCAAATGGTGCTAAATTTTTAGTGAAGATAGTCAGGATGTGGGGATACAACTTTGTTATTTTTTTTAAAGTGAGATAAGATTGTCTGGAGGTCAAAAAACATTGGTCAAGTGGTTTATTGAAATTTGGGGGCTCAAAAACACCTTCCAATTTTCCAATAAAATGATACCTTGGGATCTCCATTCACATGTTTGACCTGGGGGCAAATCTCTGGTATTTTAGAGACTCAAAGGAGTTCTATCCTCATCCAATACGTTCCGGGGGCCCCTATCCTCATAGGGTGATCAAGGATGAAGGTGAAGTTCCACCCGAGCCTCCTCCTCCTCTTGATGACGAGTTAAATGGGGGAAAATAATTTCAAGGAATATATACATATTTGGGAGGGAGTTATACCACTTTTTATTCTATTGGTTTTGTGTAATTTGTGTGTTAAATATTTCACTTATGTTTAATTTTGATGCGATTCTCCTATAAATATATTTCTTTTTTTTATAATTAAGTGAAACATTTTTTATTTCAATGCCGATTGGGTTGAGATTTAAAGTGGGAATCTTGAGTTGTTCTGATTGGACAAGATAGGAATCATATTTATCTCACACATACATAAGGTTTCAGTATGATTTGGTTGCCCTTTTTATATGTTTTAGAACCAAACATTGACAACATGATTTTTGTGTCCAGGGGTGATTCTTTGAGTATCATTTTAAAAGGCAAGAGAGAAGTTGAGATCTTAAGAAATCTCAATCAAAGGATTAAATTAAAACATATAAATTTTTTATAAAACTAAACTATCCAATATGCGTTGTGAAATTGAAATGATATCATTCTCTCATAATTATAAAACATCACCTTTATTTATCAACTATTAAACTATTTAAATCAAGTCATTTTCATAAAACTATTTTCAAAACCACCTCCTCTTTTGATATCAACCTTAAAAATATAATCAATTTGACATTTCATGACAATGTGGTCAAATTTTGGCCCTGTTGATGGGGAGTACTTTGGTTTTTAGTGAGTATTTTTGATAAGTTTTTTGTAAATTTTGTGACTATTTATTTGTTTTATCGTATATCTTTACCTATGTTTTTAGGTTATTATTTTCATTTGTAGTTTATTTGAATGATGAATTCTACTCCATGGAACTTACCACCTTTTGAACCTGAACCAGAGATAATCCTACATCAATGACACCGTGACACAAAAGACAACCCTTTGAAGGAGGACACATCACATCTTGAAACTCTTCTAGACACTTCTTCTTCTTCTATAACTAAAATAAAAACTGAATTAAACTTTCATAGTATGGCTTAAAATAACCAAAAATTAAAATAACTAACCTCAGATGATGTTAATATCCAACCCACCTATATTCAATTGCAAGGAGAGACACCCAATTTTGAACTAAAATCTGGTCTAATTCACTTATTACCAAGATTTCATGGACTTTCTAGAGAAGATCCACATAAGAACTTAAAAGAATTTCATACTATGCATTCTATATTAAAACCTTCTAATGTGGATGAAGAATAAGTAAATTTCAGAGCATTTCCATTTTCATTAGAAGACACCACAAAATATTGGTTTTATTTTGTTAATTCACCAATTATAGGTTGGTGGATATGAAACACCTTTTTCTTGAAAAATATTTCCCAACCTCTCGAACCACAACAATATGGAAAAAAATTTGCGGGATAAGACAATTACAAGGGGATACACTTCATGAATATTTGGAGATATTTAAGAGGTTATGTTCAAGTTTCCCACACCACCAAATAAGTTATCAACTTTTAATTCAATATTTTTATGAAGGTTTAGTTCCTATTGATCAAAATATGATTTATGCTACTGTAGGTGGTGCACTAGTTGATAAAACCCCAATTTCTATAAGGATTATCATTGAGAACATGATGCAAAACAGTCAAAAATTCATTTTAATATCCAATGTACCCATTTGAGGTGTCCATGAGGTGAAAAGTATTAAATTAGAGAAGAAGGTGAATACAAAGTTCAAAGAGGTAAGTACCCTTCTTCAACAAATTTCTCTTTAGTAAAGGAAATCCCAATATCCTCCTCCCATACATTATGGTATATGTTCTTATAACACCCACTACTCTGACCAATTCCCCCATCTAAGAGAAACTTCTAAGAGTTGTGAGACAATCTTTCTAGGCTGCCCCTATAAATTACCATTTAGGAAAGAAAAATTACTATCCATCCAACCCTAGATTGAAATACAACCAAGCCTATAAGAAAGGTGGGTATTCAAACCAACCTCAATGACCATGGAACCAACCATGGTAGAGTAGTCAACCACCACCACCTATAAATCCTTAAACACAATAAAGGACTTACCAACAACCCCCTCTAAAACCCAAGCCTAGCCTAGAATATATGATGAAACAAATGGATTCCAACAATCTCTAATTCCAAAAAACCACCCAAGCTTCCATACAAGACCTAAAAAACCCAATTTGGCCAACTCACTAACTATGTGGGGGAAATTCAAAGTCAGGAGTTGGTTAAACTAACCTCCCATCTTATAATTAAACCTAGGGATAAGGGAAATGTTAGTGTCACCACCCTTAGGAGCAGAACTCAATTTAAAATCCAAATGAACCCTCTAATAGAGTCATCCCCTCTTGAGGAAACCACCATCCCAATCACTGTAAATGGTCTAAATGAGGTAAAACTATGTCCTGATAGAACTCATTACAAAGGAAATAGTGTGTCTATTGATGATTCACCTATCCTAACCATTCATCTTACATTTCCAGAAAGGACCACCCAACCAATAAAACAAAAGGAAACTGAACTTGATAAGGAAATATTAGAAACTTTCAAAAATGTGCAGGTTAACACCCCCTTGATTGATGCTGTGAAGAAAATTACAAGATATAACAAGTTTCTGAAGGAGATGTGTACACACCAAAGGAGACTTTGAGTTGATGAGAAAATGAGATTGGGGAGGAATGTCTCAGCATTGATAGAGCCATTACTTCCCACCAAATGCAATGATCATGGAACATTCTCGATTCCATGCACCATAGGGGAGTATTCCTTTTCCAATGATATTCTTGATTTGGGTGCCTCTATACATGTGATGCCTTACTCTATTTACTCTACATTGTAGTTCAGAGAACTAAATCCAACAAGAATTGTTGTTCAAATCACAAATTGAAGTACAACACACCGCACTGGTGTGTTAGAGGATGTTCTTGTGAGGGTAAATTTTTTAATTTTTCCTCTTGATTTTTATACACAAAAAATGAAAGATGATAGGATGAATGGACATGCCCCACTTATATTGGGGAGACCTTTCTAAAAAATTGAAAATTTATAAAACCATAATTAATGTACATAATGGTACATTATCTATTGATTTTAGTGGAAACATTTTTCGCTTCAACATCATTGATGTCATGAAGCACCCCTCAGAAGAACATTCATCTCTCTCTATTAATTCAGTTGATGTAATCCCTTACCCTAAAAAACATCTTTTCTTTCCCCAGATCCCAATTTTGAGTTTTTATTATTGATTGAAATTATGGTAAATGAATCATGCATAGAATGTTGTAGTAGTATAGAAAAATGTCATGCATGTTTGTTAATTGGTGATTTCTTGATCACAAAGGATCACATGACCATAAATGATACTGCTAAGCTTGTAAAAGATCATTCCTCATATGAGGATGATACTATTGAGTAGTTATATGAGACTAGTGACCTCTCACATTCACACACACTCCCATCAATCCAAAATCCACCTGAATTGGAACTAGAACAACTGCCTCAAGATTTAAAATATTCATATCATGAGAATGGAAACAAGATACCTGTCATCATTACTAGTTTACTCCCTTCTAATCATGAATTGCAAATTCTTGAAATTTTTAGGGAGTATAAAAAATATTTGGGATGGACACTTGTTGACATTCTTAGAATTTGTGCATCAATTTGTACACATCATATATTGTTAAATGATGAGGATAAAATAGTGATCCAGTCACAACATTAACTGAACCCAAACCTCCTAAATGTTGTTAAAAAGGAGGTAACAAAATTATTGGATGTTGTAATCATTCACCCCATCTATGACAGCCAATGGGTCAGTCCAATCCAAGTAGTTTAAAAAAAATATTGGTCCAACGGTAATTAAAAATAAAAATAATGAATTAGTTCCAACCTAAGTGTAGAATAGTTTCCGTGTCTGTATAGACTACTGTCGACTAAACTAACACACTAGGAAAGACCATTTATCATTGTCATTCATCGACTAGATGCTAGAGAGGCAAGCAGGAAAGTACCACTACTGTTTCCTTGATGGGTATTCTGGATAATTTCAGATCCATATTTCCCCTGAGGATCAGGAAAAGAAAACCTTCACTTGTCCCTTTGGCACATTTTTATATTAGAGGATGCCATTTGGTCTGTGAAATACTCTCGATAATTTTCAACAATGCATGGGTAGTATTTTTTCAGATTAACTGGAGAATTGTATGGAAGTATTCATGGATGATTTTACTATTTATGGATCCTCTTTTGATGAATGTTTGAGTAGTCTTGGTTCAGTCCTATGTTGCTGTATTGAAAATAATATCATATTAAATTATGAGAAATTCCATTTCATGGTGCAACAAGGTATAGTATTTGGACATGTCATTTTTGGGGATGATATCCAAGTAGATAAATCAAAAGTGGATGTCATTTCTTCCCTACCATTCCCCAAAAATATTCAAGATGTGTGGTCTTTACTAGGTCATGTTGGATTTTACGATCGCATCATTCATGACTTCAGTAATATTACACCCCCCCTCTCAAATTTGCTCAAAAAATAAAAAGAATTTGTTTTTGATAAAGAATGTGAGGAAGCTTTTAATAAATTGAAATAGAGTTTCACATCACCCATAGTAATCCAACCACCTTAGTTGGATTTACCATTTGATCTCATGTGTGACACCTCTAACTATGTAGTTGTGAAAATCTTATCACAAAGGGTTGACCAAGATCCACATGTCATTGCCTATGCCTCACGTACTTTGGACCCTACCCAAGAAAAATACACCACAACAGAAAAATAATTCCTTGACATTGTATTTTCCTTGGATAAATTCAGTTCATACCTTTTAGGGTCCACATTCATTGTGTTCTCCAACCTTGAAACCTTTTGGTATCTCCTTAATAAAGTTAGAGTTCTCTACTGACTTAGTACTTGATACCCATACGATATATTTTCCTTCTTACTATATGAAACCATTAGAGTTGAAAGAGATAAAGACATAGTTGGATTATTTATTATAAAGGCTTTATATTCCCATGTGTGACACCTTGGGAAACACCTATTCTCTTTATGAAGAAAGCCGATAGAAGACTTCACCTCTCTGTTGATTACCCAAAATTGTGTAGCTCTGACTTCAACATTTTTTGTACCCATGCTTTTGGACCAAATAAATATATATTGGTTATCTAAACTAGAAGGCTTAGTTATGAGGGATATCTTATATGGCGGGATACACCACCATGATGGTCTCTTTGTAGAGGTAATTCTATTCTTTTTGTGTCCAATTATGGGTTCCTACGAGCTTGTGTGAGGAGCTTGTAAGAGAGTTTAATGATTCTAGATAGGTAGTACATACTTGTTTGATAAAGATATATCATGATATTCATATATAGTACTAGTTTTCAGGAATGAAGAAAGTGGTAGTGGTCCTTGTGGCTAGATGTTTCACCTATCAGCAAATGAAAGATGAGCATCACCAGCCTGTTTGGCTATTTCTTCCTTTTCCCATTCCCGAGTGGAAATATAATGATGTAATTATGGATTTTGTGATAGGATTACCTAGGAAACCCCCTAATAATGATTCAATATGGTTGATTGTGGATCGAATGATGAAGGAATCCTACTTATTTCCTATTAGGGAGACCTCCACTTTTGATAATCTGGGTATTCTATACATAAGAAAAATAGTTCAGTTGCTTGGTGTTCTGAGGAGTATTGTTTTAGACAAAGATCCTTGTTTCACATCATAGTTTTAGAAGGGTCTTAAAAAGAAACTTAGATCATAGTTTCTTTTGATCATTTACTATCATTCTTAGACTGATGATCAATTTGATAATACTATTAAAGTGTTTGAGGATATATTACAAGCACATGTTTTGGATTTTGGTGGTTCATGGGAGAAATATATGACACTCATGGAGTTTTCATATAATAATAGCTTTTCGGAATCAATAAATATGACAACTTTCATGTCTTGGTATGTAAGGTCATTTTATTCATCTCTTTGTTAGTTAGAGGTAGGTGAGTCGGCTCTTATTGGGCCTAGTCTCATTTAGAAGACATCTGAGTAGGTTTAATTGTTTGGGAGGAGGTTGGTGACTATGTAGAGAAGGAAGAAATATTATGTGGATCATCAGAGAGTACCTCTAGATTTTTGTATTGGGAATCTTTGTAACATACCATTACTTTTTTTAGGTATTCATAAACACTGTTGTGTTAAATTATTAATATCTTAAGTGAAAAAAATGATTTATCAGCAAATTTTTAATAAATGTGTTAAGGGCCTTAAATTCCAGTTAACATCTTAGAATGTTCAATTAAATATTTTTGGAGTTCAACACTAAGTTATTGTGATGTTATAAGGCCCTAAAATCCTCAACAAAGACTCAATAAAAATATTAATTATATTATATTAAGCACACACTTTTTGTTCAAAATAATTTAATAACTCCAAAATAGTGCGTCATATGAGAAATTTGAGACCACTATTATGTCAGAAATATGGTTTTTTACTCTAAAAGGGGTATAAAATTCGAAGGCACCAAACATTTGGATGTCTCGCTCATGAGATAAAGTTATTACATAATATTTAAAATAATATTTTATTAAAAATAACTAAATATCACCCAAACGGTGCATCGTATGGGAAATCCATGATCATCAATAGGTTCAGAATACAGTGTTTTCCTTAGGAAGGGTGTAACATTTGTAAGAGTTAGAAATTTGGACAGATCACTCGTGATAAAAACCATTTTTATTTTAATTAATTATTTAATCCATTTTTAATTAATAAATTATTAATATCTCTCAAACATTTTATCATTTAAGAAATATGAGACCACCATTGTGTGTGGAACATAGTGTTTACCCTAGACGAGGTATAATTTCTGTGCATAATGATTGTTTGATGTTATTTTTTTTTTATGTTAAATAATTAATTTTAATAAAATAAAAAATTAATAAAATACATTATTCATCTTCCCCAAATCATCAGTCTCATGACCGCTTTGAACAGTTTTTGTTACAAAATAGTAATATGATGAATTTAACAACTCCACATTGATTTGTTTGGTTAAAAATAGTCTTGAATGGGGTGTTCTAAATTCCTATCCACATACGCATTTGGGTTTCTTTGAAATAGCCGAAACTATTTCAGAATTTTTTTTGGTTGATCCTCTTGAAACTGAGTGATCCCAAGTTTCCTTGCATGCAATTTTTGAAGAGTTCATCAGATCAAATTATACGGTCTTGCGCACCACCTTTCCTTTGCTACATGCTTCTTTTGTTTTTTCCTTTCTCCATGGAATGCCATGAGGTTGAAGAAGGTGAAATAATTATATTTATTAATTATTTTGTTCTTTTCTTTTCAAATTTATGTCCTATATAACTTCCCCATTAGTGGTCAAATATATGCATCATCAGTACTGTTGGATTATTCTTGACAAGCAGAAGATAAATAATATTTTTATTTTGAAGGTAGTAAGGTATTCCTCAAACCAATTTTTCATTTTTTAAATGAATCTTTGAAAATATATTATGAATTGATAATTTTTGTTTAAATACATGAAAATCACATTGAATATTCAATGAAAAAATTTATTTAAATTATCAAGTCATAATTATTGTGGTTATAAAAATTAATTGTTAAATAAATTATTAAAAGATGTTGTAAAAAATTATCAAATGATAAATTCACTAATTTATCGAAGGATAATTTATCAAAATTATCAAAATATAAAACCTTGAAATTATCTTGGGAAATATATTTAAATTATCAAACGATAATTTCTAGAATATCAAAGGATAATTTATGGAATAAAAATTATCAAAGGATAATCGCTTTGTTTTATCGAGATATAATTTATAAAATTATCATACAATAATTGATTTGAATTATCAAAGGACAATGACACATTTTATCCAAAATAATTATCAAAAAAATTATTGAATTGATAATTATAGAAAATTATCAAACAATAATTATTTGTATTATTAAAAGATAATGAATTATCAACACACACACACACATATAATGATAAACACACTTGGGATAATTTATTAAAATTTTGTAATTTTATTTATTTTTATTGTCAAAAGATATATATATATATATATATATAGTCATATATATATTTTTGATAATTATTTTGGATGTTATGGATAATTTTATTAAATATAAAATTATCAACATGTAATTGTATGAACTAAAGAAGGATAATTTAAAATACATGTGTTGACATAAAATGATAATTTATATATTATCTAAGAGATTTAAAATATTATCACATGTACTATATTAATCAATAATTAGAAATTATCCATGAGGGATAAAATATTATCACATGAAATATTTTAATTGATAATTTTTAAAATTATCTAGAAGAGAGAACGTATCATCACATGTGATTTTTTTTTTATTTTTGAAACAAAAGAACTAGTTTTGGTTCTAGGAACCTTTGATGAACATCGACCATTGATGTGTTGATTCTTACGATAATAAGGCTTTTAAGAGGTGTATTAAACCATATAGGGTGGTTTAGCATTTCTGCTGTCATCGATGACCTTGAGGGAGGTGGTTCTATCCTGATTAACCTAATTGATTATCCTTGTATTACTTGATTTATTTCCATTGTTGATTTAAATTAAATTGATCAAATTTTATTTCAATTAAATTAATAAAAACTGATTCCAGTGAACTGGGAGATTTGAAATGGTTTTGTCCCAAAAATTTAGAAAACACTCAATTCCATTGAATTGGGGCATGTTTATAAAATTGACCGATTTAAATTTTTTAATTTGAATTGTGTATTTGATGGAAATGTTTTCAATTAAATTGTTTAATTTAATTGTGGAAATTAATTTTGAAATGATGGAATTGGGTTTTAATGGATTTAAAACTGGTGGAAATGACTTTAAAATGTTTTGATAGAAACCCAGTGGTTTTATCCTGTTAAAGATGCATGTGTTTTTATTCAAACCTATTTTGGTTTTAAATAGAAAATTGTATTTTAAATAGAAGTGTGAGATTTAATTATTTTTAGCAGCCTTAAAATAAATTTCCCATCATTGATTGTGTAAGATCACATGAAAGGATTAAGTAGATTGTGAGTAATTTGGAAACACTCTATGATTACTAAAATGTTCTAAAACATACATTCAACATGTCACATCCCATAGGTGATTGTGACAAGTACTCTATGACCAGTTTCTAGAGGATGTATGTGTGAACATTTTGTTGAGATCAATTAGAGAGTGAGGAGTCCTATATCCAGAAATACTATCGTACATGTTTGGTAGATGACCATATTGCTCGCTTGTTATTTATATTTGAGATATAAATTTATGCCAATGCTTTTAAACTTCTTTACATGCCTACTAAATTTACATAAACTATTTTATGTAACTAATTTATTTAATTCATTTTTCAGAAATATTCCATTGTTTGTAAATAATTTACTTAAATCATTTTCCATCATTTAAACTATATTAAATGATTTGTTTAATTATTATTTAAAACATAAAACCTATTTAATTTAAAATTTAAAGCATTAATTTGGTTAATCAATTGTTGGAATATATTATGGAACCTATATTGAGACCCTACTGGGTTTTTTAGCTCACAACCTACTTGTGCCTTTGGGTGTTTGTAGATTATCTTATTCGAGGTTCGAGAAATGGGAAAGGATCACTTGGAGGTGGATCCAGTTGTCGAACTTTGGACTTGGTGAGTTTTTTCCTTAGGGACATGGGTTGTTTTACCTCTATTTTGGTTCTTGGGTTATAGTTCTTTGGGATGGTTTATGCCTTGTTGTCTTCTAGTAAATTACTTCCTATGGTGTTTCTTTTGTTATGCATATTGTCTTGTTTCTTCTCTTCCACATTGTTAGTGGAAAAATTGTTCCCACTTTCATGTTGTGTGATGCCAAGTGCTAGTCATCGACCCATGGGTATCAGGAACACCCTTCGGACTATGTCAGGGCAGGATCGGTTATCGGGTTACTAGGGTATCCCGGTTGTTTCATGAAAAAATGTTATCAAATGAGGTTGAGATTTTTTTCTTGAAGCCAATATGAATTTTTGAAATATTGTCGAGACTTAGGAAGTAGTTGTGATTGAGTGATAGCCATATCTCACTGAAATTAACCTTAAGTCACCATGGGTGGTTAGGTAAAAACATATTGTGAATTAGTTATAGTCTTTTCCCTATTTTATTTGGATAAAGTGAAATCCAAATTGTGTCTGTTCTACCAGTCAGGATCATGTTTCCCTCATTGCTCTATACAAGCATTATCTAATGTCTTCTTTGATGTCTGCTGATGTTGTGTAACAACATACCTCTAAGAAGACATGCGAATCAGATCCAGGAAGTGGTTGTTGTTGAACCTCAGTGAAAGAATCCTTTAGTGGACCTGACTCTAGTTTAGGTGATTGTGTGCACTGTCCAAGCTCTATGGAATGCACCACCACCAGTCCCCATTCTGGTTATAGTTGTGGATCCTTAGGGGAATGTTCTTAAAAATGGTTCTCAAGAGTTCCTACACCAGAAACCACTAGTCTTCAATGGATCCACTAATCCTCAACATGCCGAGGAATGGTTGGGTAGGATAGAATGTCTGTTTGAGTTTTTGGAGACACCGAACGAGATCATCAGCACCTCAAAAACCAATTGCGGGGCAATCAAATTATTTACATACAGAAGGTTTCCAGCCATAGGAATCTGAAATAAAGCTTCTTTACATAATGGAAGAGACTCTATAGGTAGCTGATACAGGTTCAATGACCGTGATAGGTACCATTACTATAGCTTCGTCTTTAGTGACTACTCTATTTGATACAGGTGCATCTCACTCATTTATTTCAACCCGTATAATTAATATTCTTAATATTCCTATTGAGATTTTATCTTGTGAAATGGATATTAATACACCCCTTGGTACAAAGAGAGAGTAGGGTCTCCATAGTCCCACTTGTGTCTTCTCTCTATCAGATGTCGAGCTTGCTTAGAGTTTTTTTGGTACTCAACATGGAATCTCTTGATGTCATATTCAGGATGGATTAGATAATTGCCGTTAAATTATGGATTTATTTTTATCTTTCACAGGTCTACCTTAATACACCTACTGTGCCTCTTACCTTTCAAGGATAATGAGACTCAAGGTCAAGCTGAGCCAGACCTTCTTATCTGTAGTTGGAGAAAGTGATATCAATGTTTAATTTTTATCAGGAAGGATATTCAATGAGTAGTGATATCCCTCAAATTGTTACTAAGTTTCCCATTGTGTTTCCTACAGACTTTTCTGGTTTACCACTGGTAAGAGAAGTTGAGTTTTCCATTGACTTGATGCCAGGTACTCAAACATTTTCAATTTTCCTCTTACCGCATGACACCATTTGAACTGAAAGAGAAGAAGTTCCAGTTGGATTATGTTCTTGAGGATATGCATCAAGCTTTTGTTCTCAACTTTGGTGGGGCTTGGGATGATCACTTGGGACTAGTTGAGTTTTCATATAACAATAATTACTAGTCCATGATCAGAATGACTACTTTTGAGGCCTTGTATGACTGTCCTTGTAAATCTTCATTGTGTTGGTCAGAGATTGGTGAAAGTTCCTTACTTGAACCGAGTTTGGTCCAAGAGACAATAGATAAGAATCAGTTGATTCATCAGAGAATGATGATAGCACAATGCCGGTAAAATTTGTATGCTGATCATCACTATAGACCTATGGAGTTCTCAGTTGGTGATCGAGTGTTCTTAAAGATTCCACCTTAGTTAGGCTATCAATGGCTTGGGAGGAAAGGGAAACTTGATCCACATTTTGTGGGACCTTTATAGGTTTTCAATTAGGTGGAGAAAGTTATTTACCATTTATAACCCCCACCACAATTTATGTTGATACATAATGTGTTCCATATATCTTATTGCAAAAGTATCTCTCTAATCCATCTCACATTTTGAGCTGGAGTGATCTTGAGATTGAACTTGATTTATCTGTGACTGAACAACCAGTCAAGGTTTTTGATTCTGAGACAAGGTACTTTGTGGGAGGACAATACCTCTAGTCCATGTGCTATGACAATATTGTTCTGATTCTCATGAGATTCTAGAGAGGGAGGCACTGATGAGAGAGAAATTGCATCATCTTTTTGATGCAGAGGCTTCTTCATAGGATTTATGGGGACATAAAGTTCCTATGGTGGGGAGGTTGTAAAATCTGGTTATTTGTTTCAGGTTTTCATAAACCCTCTTGTGTAAAATTATTAATATCTCAAGTGAAAATATTATTTATCAGCGAAATTTCAATAAATGTGTTTAGGGACTTAAATTCCAGTTAACATCTTGGAATGTTAAATTAAATATTATTAGAGTCCAACACTATGTTATTGTGATTTTCCAAGGCCCACAAATCCTCGATGAAGACTAAATAAAAATATTAATTATATTATATTAATCCCACACTTTTTGTTCAAAATAATTGAATAACTCAAAAATGGTGCATCATATAAGAAATTTGAGACCACTGTTATGTTCAAAATATGGTGTTTATTCTAAAAGAGGTATAACATTCAAAGGATCCAAACATTTGGATGTCTCAATCATGAGATAAAGTTATTAAATAATATTTAAAATATTATTTTATTAAAAATAATTAAATATCACCCAAACAGTGCATCGTATGGGAAATCTAAGACCACCAATAAGTCCAAAACACAATGTTTACCTTAGGCATGGTATAAAATTTGTTGACATCATACATTTGGACAACTTTCTCACGATAAAAACCATTTTTATTTTAATTAATTATTTAATCCATTTTTAATTAATAAATCATTAATATATCTCAAATGGTTCATCGTTTAAGAAACCTGATACCACCATTGTGTATAAAATAGGATGTTTAACCTAGATGGGGTATAACATCTATGCAATAGGGTTTCTTGATGTTATTTAATTTTTTATGTTAATTAATTAATTTTAATAAAATAAAAAATTAATAAAATAAGTTGTTCAACTTCACAAAATCCTCCGTTTCTTGACCGTTTTGAATGGTTTCTGTTATAACACATTAATATGATGAATTTAAAAACTATACATTGATTTTTTTAGTCAAAAATTATATTGAATTGGGTGTTCTAAATTCCCATCCACATATGCATTTGGTTTTCTTTGAAATAGATGAACCCATTTCAACACTTTTTTGGTCGATCCTCTAGAAATTGAGTGATACTGAGTTTCATTGCACACGATTGTTGAAGAGTTCATCAGATGGAATTATACTATCTTGCACTCCACCTTTCCTCCATTTCATACTGCTTGCATTTTTTTCCTTTCTCCATGGAACTCTATGAGGTTGAAGGAGGTGAAATAATTATATTTATTACTTATTTTTTTTTCAAACTTCTCTCTTCTATAACTTCCCCATTAGTGACCATATTTATGCATTGTCGGTACAATTGGATTCTTTTTGATGATTAAAAGATGAATAATTTTTTTTTTATTTTGAAGGTAGTAAGGTATCTCTCAAATTGATTTTTCATTTTTTAAATAAATATTTGAAAATAAATTATAAAATGATAATTTTTTAAAGACGTGAAAATCACATCAAATGTTCAATGAAAAAATTTATTTAAATTATCAAGTCATAATTATTATTGTTATCAAAGATAATTATTAAATAAATTATTAAAATATGTTGTAAAAAATTATCAAATGATAAATGCACTAATTTATCAAAGGACAATTTATCAAAATTATCAAAGGATAAAACCTTGAAATTATCTTGGGAAATCTATTTAAATTATCAAGTGATAATTGTTAGAATATCAAAGGATAATTTATGGAATACAAATTATCAAAGGATAAACACTTTGTTTTATTGAAATATAATTTATAAAATTGTTATACAATAATTGATTTGAATCATCAAAGGACAATGACACATTTTATCCAAAATAATTGTAAAAAAAATTATTGAACAAATAATTGTAGACAATTATCAAACAATAATTATTTGGATTATCAAAAGATAATGAATTATCAATATATATATATATATAAACACACTTCAAATAATTTATTAAAATTATCTAATGTTATTTATTTTGATTATAAAAGATATATATATATATATATATAGTCATATATATATTTCTGATAACTACTTTGGAAGTTAAGGATAATTTTATTAAATATAAAGTTATCAACATGTAATTTCACGAACTATTAAAGGATAATTTCAAATAAATGTGCTGTTATAAAATGATAATCCAGATATTATATAAGAGAGATAAAATATTATCACATGTCATATTTTAACCAATAATTATAAATTATCCATGAGAGATAAAATATTATCACATGTAATGTTTTAATCGATAATTTTAAAATTTTCCAAGAGAGAGAATGTATCATGGCATGAAAAATTTTATTTATTTTTGAAATAAAATAACTAGTTTTGGTTCTGGGAACCCTTGATGAACGTCAACCATTGATGTGTCGATTCTTATGATAATAAGGCTGTTAGTAGGTGTATTGAACCACATAGGGTGGTTTAGCATTTCCGCTGTCATCGATGACCTTGAGGTAGGTGGTTCCATCTTGATTAGCCAAATTGATTATCCTTGTATTACTTGATTTTTTTTCAATTGTTGATTTAAATTAAATTTCTCAAATTTTCTTTCAATTAAATTAATGAAACCAAATTCTAGTGAATAGATAGATTTAAAACTGTTTTGGCACAAAAATTTGGAAAACCCCTAATTCCATTGAATTGGGATGTGTTTATGGAAATTGGCTGAAACTGTTGAATTTAAATTTAGAATTTTATGGAAATGTTTTCAATTAAATTGATGAATTTAATCATGGAAATTAATTGTGAAATTATGGAATTTGTTTTTAATGGATTTCAAACTGGTGAAAATGTATTTAAAATATTTTGATAGAAACCCAGTGGTTTTATCTTTTTAAAGAGGAATACGTTTTCATTAAAACCTATTTTGGTTTTAAATGTAAAATTGGAATTTAAATAGAAGTGTGAAATATAATTATTTTAAGAAGAATTAAAATAAATTGTCCATAATTAATTGTGTAAGATCACATGAAAGTATGCTGTATATTGTGAGTTATTTGGACACACTCTACAATTACTACAACATTCTAAAACATACATGCACCTGGTCACATCCCTTTGGTGATGGTGAGAAGTCCTCTCTGAATAGTTTCCATAGGATGTATGTGTACACATTTTCCTGAGATCACTTAGAGAGTGTGGAGTCTTATAGTCGGAAATACTATTGTATCTATTTGAAATATGACCATGTTGCTCACTTGTTATTTATATTTCAGATATAAATGTATGTCGATGATTTTGAACTGCTTTACATGCTTGCTAAATTTAAATAAACTATTTTATGTAAATATTTTATTTAAGCCATTGTTTAGAAATATTCCATCATTTGTAACCCATTTTCTTAAAGTATTTTTCCCATCATTTAAACTGTATATCATGATTTTTTTAATTATGCTTTAAAATTTCAAACCTGATTGCTTTAAAATTGAAATAATTCTTTTAGTTAATCAATTATTGAAATCTGTTATGGAACCTGTAGTGTGACCGTACTGGATTTTTTAGCTCACACCCTACTTGTGACTTAAGGTGCTTGTAGATTATCTTCTTCTAAGTTGGAGTAATGGGAAATGATCACTTGGATATTGGTCTAGCTATTGAACTTTGGACTTGGTGATTTTTGTTCTTAGGGACTTGGCTATTTTTCCTCTATTTTGGTTCTTGGGTTATAGTCCTTTGGGATGGTTTATACCTTGTTGTCTTATAGTACATTACTCCCTATGGAGTTTCTTTTGTTATGAATAATACATTGTTTCTTCTCTTACATATTATTAGTGTATAAATCATTCTCACTTTCATGTTGTGTGATGCTAGGTGCTAGTTACCAACCCGTGGGGATTGGGAACACCCCTCAGGCAATGTTAGGGCCAGCTTAGTTATCAAGTTACTAGGGTATCTGACCTGGTTCGTGACAATAATGTTATCCTTTGGGTTTCACCTAGGTTGGGGAATTGCATATCAGGAAATAGAGGAAGCTAGAACATAGGTTTGTTGGGCGATTTTAGATAGTGGATAGGGTTGATCCAACAACATAACAATTATCCCTTCTATAGTGCTACAATTCCATGCATAATGTATTTCACATGTCACAGATTCTAAGATATTGTTCTGATCCCCCTCATGTGGTAGACATTGACTACTTATAGCTTTGTATCGATGTATCTTTTGAGGATCATCTTATATGGATTCTGGACCACTGTGATAAGTATCTCTAAGGTATGACTATACCTCTGTTTCAAGTGTAATGGTAGCATGAAAATTTTAAGGAAGATACCCAGGAGAAAGAGAGAGAGTCTAATATGTGATCATAGTGGTCAAACTTGTTCACCGAGACCCCATAGTGATGTTTTGAGTAGCTCAGGGATGAGCTATTATATAGTAGGGATTTTGTAATATCTTGTTTTTTCTAGTTATGTACCTATTTGAGTTTTTTCATTGCACCTTTGTGGTTGAACCTTGTTCAGAGAAAAATGGTCTTTTTTTTGGAAAATAACCTAAAGTTGAAGGATGTGTGTTTATTTGAATTAATATATTCTAGGTATAAATGTGTTAAATGGGTTATAAGGGTCTCCCATGGTTTTGAAAGGTTAAGAGGTGTTTGGTATTTTATGTATAAAGTGGTCTAAAAACTTCCCACTAACCACTTTCCCATCATGAATGTGTTACACAGTGTGTTAATGAATATGCTGATATTGTGAACTAGTACAGGTTGTGAAGTGGTTACACATCATGTAAACCATTCACATCATATAAAATTCAAGCAATTTTAAATATTAAACTGAGGTGATAAATTTCTTGGAGTATCCATTTAAAAATAAGTACACGATGTGTAAATGGATAAAACATCATGTATTTATCATGAGTATTAGTTTTCAATTGGCCATACAAATGATTTCTTTCATTAAATCATGTGTATGCCTCTCCTCCTAACCTTATAACGAGTTCTAGGAAATTTTGGGTCCCTTCCCTCCATTTTAGATGTCTTGATTTAACATCTGATCCTTGATAAGTGTTTATTTTTAGGCTTCTATTCTCTTTTGTTGTTCCTTGTTCATTATGGTTTAATATTTTGACCATTGGTTTTTATCTTAACCTGGGTTGATCTAGCTTCTTCTTACAATCTTCTTCACCTTTGTCCTTATTATAATTTCATTAGAATCATTGCGTTTATCATCAGATAAAGGTAGGGATTCCAAACCTAACCCTACAGTATGCTTAATTTGCAAAGTATATGAAATATAGTGATTACTCTAACATGATCTATGATATAATAAAATTATTCATTGATTAATGGTAAATAATGGAATGAAATATGGGTTGGATTCCTTTAGGTTAAACTAGTGATGAAGCCTAGCTTATGGATACCTTTTGGGGGAGTGAACCCTTGGTTAATATGAATTGGATAATGGCTTACAATTTGTTTAGCATGACATGAGACCTTAGGTGATTTCTTGATATAGAATCCCTAGGTAATGGATTATTTCATATTTATATAACTATTGATTATTTGAGATATAAATGGAAATGTAATTAGAAAGAGAAATGGTAATTTTCATAATTAACCATTGTTCTTTATGATGTGATAATGTGATATTCTAGATATTAGGAATTATTGAGTGATTCATGATATAATTATTATATTGATCAGGCTTTGCCCAGTCTCATGAAGTAATGCTAATATTGAGCAAGATCTACCCAGTCTCATACCGTAATAATTATATTGAGTGGGCTCATCCTAGTCCCATGCTCTAATTATTATATTGAGTGGGATCTGCCTAGTAACATGCTGTAATTCTTATACTTAGTGGCCTATAACCACCCCCATGATATAATGCTTATATTGAGTGGGATATATGCAGTCCCATGCTATAATTCTTATATTGAGAGGGATCTACCCAATCCCATGCTGAAATTATTATATAGCATGTTTGGCCAAGATTTTTTTGTTTAAGACATGGTTATTTGGTTACTAGTTGGCATGATTGTGCCACATGTTCAGAGATATCTCAGTATAGGGCCAATGCAGGTCATGTTATGCCATAGATATATGGTTATTGGTTGGTGTGATTGTGCTATTTTCTCAGAGACATTCTGTCACGGTGCCGAAGTAGGTTGATTGATGTATTATATTAATTGATTAATTAATAAACCAATTTATTGCATTATTACATACACTTATTATTAGACTGGTTATATTTAGACATGGTGGTGTCAACCTACTGAGTTTTACTCACACCCTATTTGGGCTGCTGGATAATACCCAAGCACATTATATGAATGTAAGTTTTGGAAAGGGAAAGGTACATTATATCTGGTTTGTTTACTTACTGGATGAGATAGAGTTTGGGGATGGGTTTGAGATGGGGTTTAGGACCAGGGACTTTTTTGGGATTATTTTTTATCAGCTAATTATTTTATTTGTATTTATTTTAGTTTTAAATTTAGATACATCTCATCCTGTCATTGCATGGTTAATTATTATTATAATATTTGGTTCACCCTTTTGATTTCTAGTTATATGAGATGTTTATTTCTATATGTTTCTATTACTATGATATTTTTTATTTTTCTTATTCTACTGTATTTTACTTTATACTAGGGGGTATAGTTTACCCACTATAAATATCACACCCCTAATTCAAGTCGATAGGATCTGGCATATGGTGAGGTACAATTGAGGTATTGTAACTAACCCGTTTTGGCCACATGAGAGAGTGTTGGATCGGGGGACATTACAATATCAATCACAAAAAATTTCTTGGTATCTTGGAGAAAATTAAAAATAATAAAAGGGGTGAATGAGATTCTTAGTAAGAGTAATCATACAATGGAATTTATCAAGAATAAGTAAAAATAATCAATATTTCAAGGTAAATAATTGAAACACATGACATATAAATAATAACTTGAATATAATATGGAAGGAATAAATGATGAGAAAATAAATCCATATCAATAATCAAATGAGATGAAAAATTATCCATGGATATTATAACTAATCAAATAATAACATGGATAACAATAACTAATCTCATAATGAGGAATTCCTAATGAGAGACATCTGAAACATACTATCAAGACCTTTCATAATGTAGTTTAAATATATTGATAAAAACCCATCTAATTTGGCCAATTAATTTGTCTCATGATACTCATCGATACATTTAGGGTATATATATAATTTGGCCCCACTAAATACATCATAAGTATTAGTCATGTAAAAATAAAAAGAAAAACATTTCACATGGCTACGTGGAGGTGGTAGTTCACACGTAAACACGAGCGATGTTATTGTTTTTTAATGGATGAGAATGTTGGAAGTTATATGTGATTTTAAATTTACATAAGTATTATAGGTTCATAAATATTTCATATATTAATGATCTTTATCCTTAATACCTTCCACGTAAATCATGAGCCAAAAACATATCACATCGTTTCACGAGGTGATATTCCGCCATACACACGAGTGACGTTATCATATCCCCCACAGAATGGAAAATAAGAAGGTATATGTGATATAATAATTCTAGAATTATAATAATTTCATAATTATCATATACATATTTTAAATCCATAATTATATTCATCATCAAAAAGGTGGTGATGAAAAATTAATTACGTACGTTCGTGGGGAGGTTATTCTCTTTATAGATTATCAATATTCTTTTACAATTGATGGAAGTGTATATAGATATAGGTTATCACATTAAAATAATAACATATAATTATATGATATATACTATATTTTTATATTATCATGAATAAATAATATATTAAGGAGGTGGGAGAAGAAATAAAACAAATACACACATTAAGAATTTTACCTCTTCTTGGAAGAACTATTTTATGTTTACAACTAAAGGAATACTAGATTTGATTTATGATAAAAAATTCCTCTAAGATATTGAGATTAAATTAAGGAGTATATTTGGTAATTTCATGGACAAACCAAAGGGTTTTGGATGTGTTAAGAAGATAGGAGAATGGGTATCCTTTTATTAGTGGGGGAGAGGACACAATTGGTAATTTTGAAAAGAAAAAGTGATACTCACATTATTCGCATCACACAATCCTAAAAAATGTATCATTTTAAAAATTTCTAGGTTATAAGGTAAACTATGGTCATCAAATGGGAGTTGGAAGAATTTTAGATCATTTTTAACCCTTATCTTCTCAGTTTAAGCCATGGTAAACAAATTTTTACCGTACCTAAAATTATTAATTTTTACTATTTTTAGTATTCATTATGGTAAAAAATTAAGAATAAATTATTATATAATAAAATTTATCATGATTACAAATATTCAATCTATTTTTTTCAAATTAAATTCATATAATTATAATAATTCAATTTAAAATTATAAATGTTGGTGCGTCAAAAAAATAGGTTTTCCGAAGAAAAACATTCAAAAGATTTAGATGTTTTAATATAATAATTGAATATGATATTGAATAAAATGAAATAAATTAGTAAAATTTTAATATAATTAAACTAATTTTACTTTAAAAAAAATTGAAAATATAATTTTACCTTGTAAATAATTTAATCAAAAAGATATTTTTTGATAAAAATCAATATTATTCATTATTAATAAAAAATTAACCTTTTTGTAAAAATATTAAAAATTAACCCAAAGATATTTTTGACATGTATATTTCAAAAATTAATATTATTTTGTCAAATAAAATTTCTAATAGTGGTAAAAATAAATTTTAAATTTTTTACACAAAGCCTGATTAAACAACAATTCAAAAAAATATAGTTTTTTCAGAAATCATTTCTTTTTCTTCTAAATTATTTTTATTTTATTTAAAATTAATAGATATAAATTCAATTTATTTTATAAATTTGTAAAACATATAATATTTCATAGTTTAATTATTTCCATTCATACCTGATAACTTAATGGAAAGGTTGTAATGGTCATGTATAAATAATAATATTTAAATAGGGTATCGAGTTTTGGTCAAACTTGGTATTGGGAGAATTACAAGCTATCAAAGTGATTGAATTTTTAAAAAAATAAATATATCCAAGAGTCTTGTTGTGTCACATTATCTTATACGATTTGTGTTGCTTGTCATATACACTATCAAATATGATGCACCTCTTTTAAAATCATTTGGTGTGGCACTTTTCCAATTCATATAATCAACTAAAATGAAAAATATTCACAATTAACCATAAATATTTATATAGGAGACTCTAAAATGGAATACAAATTTAGAATAATATTAACATGATCTCTAATAATACAATACCACTTTACATAATCAAAAACTGAGCCCCTTCAACCCTTACATGATCAAGAGGATTTTTTTTACTCAATCAATAAACATTTACAATTTAATAAAATAAAATTATAAAATAAATTGAAAAAGTAACATATAAAGTAGATTCTATAAAGAAGTAATATATAAGGATAAAATATGAAAATTAACACACTTTGAGAGAGGGAATGAAATGGAAGGGGGTAGTAAGAGACAACATGCCATGACCAAAAGGCGGTGACAGTAAGGTTGCGATGGTCATATACCAGATATAAGCCTTATGATATCACTAATGGGGGTAGGGAGAAGTTTAGAGATTAGGGTATAGGGTTCAGTTATTAGGGATGGGGTATAAGAGAAATTAGGGTGGATTTTTTGAAAAAAATCATACAACTGCGGTTATATAAAAAACCTCTGGTATATAATAATTTAACATGTTTTAGTTAAAAAAGACTCTAGATATAACATTCATCGGAACTTATAAAATGTTCAATTAAAATTGGATGGAAAATATTATTTATACATATTTCTACTTCTTCGCAAACAATGTCTTGAAAACCACCACAATTAGTTATTATCTCCATAGTGTCATATCAAGATTATTTTACGAATATAAAACAAGCATCCAAAGAGATACAAATTTAATCTTGGTAAATCCCCTTCACTAAATATAATGATTAATATGGTATTCAAAATGAATAAATAAAGGGTATACAGTCAATTAAAGTATTTATTTAGTCAATAAAATCCATATCTATCCTAGTGAACAACTTTTAATGAGGAGAAGGATGTTATTTGAAATAATTTTTTTTATAAAATGGTAGAAAGGTTATCATTATCCATAGTTGATGATAAAGAAATAAAAGGGCACTGGGAAATCATTTCTCCCATTGGGATATCATTTCCTCCACATTACACATATATAGAAACATGGATTTTAAATAACTATATTATTTTAAAATAATATCCATTTATGAAAAATTTACCATATATAGAAAAACCACATAATAAATTGGAAAATAGAGGAATATAAAATATTATTCACATAGATGAAAATATTTTATAGAAAAATAATATAATTATTAGTATTTGAGAAAAACTACATAAATTTTATGGAAAGTTTAAATAAAAAGGAAAACATAAATTTTTATTATTCGAAGAAATTATAAGATTTTTTTTTAAAAATTAATAATGAATAAGGAATGAAATATAAATAATTTAACTAAAAATAATATTGAAACAAATAAAAAGGAAAATTTAAGAGAAAACATGAAAATATTTTTCATAACATTTAGTGATGTTATCATAAAAATAAAGTAATAAATCATGTTAGAAATAAAATTAAAAAATGATAAATTTAATTTAATAATTTTATTTCCAACATAATTTATCATAAAAATAAAATCCTGAAAAATTAATATTATTATTTTATAATGAACACTAATAGTATGGTAGAAATTGAGACATCCACCCTTATAAACATTATAGGATTTGACATAGAGAAGAAACAGAGAATCATAAAAACATAAATAACCCCTGAATAGAATGGTAATTGAAGCATAATGAATATAAATAAATCATAGAATAATGAGTGAAAGAAAATTACAATATGAGAATTAAAGAGTGATAGAGAACACCACTTGATAATATTATTGATTTGGAATGAAAAATCATACCTTATGTACTGACCTTTACCACATGTCCTCTAACATATTGAATAAAGAAATCAAAATAATTATTAAATGCATTCAGAACCTCTTTCTTGTTTATTTTGTTTTTATGAATACATTTAATCCAATTCTAACCATATATTATTTATATATTCAATGAATTTTTACTGTATGTATCATTTTAATAATTTCTAGATAATCAGTCCTCATTTTCTTTTATATATATGTATATTTTGGTAGTTATTTACGAATAGTTATGTAATCTAAATAATTTTCATGTTATAGTGTTCATTTTATTAAAAAAGTACAAGTGTTTCGTACTTTAATATATTAGAAAACACAGTTTGAAATCCAATTCTTTTATTTCTTAGCATGTTTTAAATAGTTAAAAGGGCATGGATTGTTCATTTTTAAAATAATTATTATTATGAAAGCCTTATAAATCATATATTATTAACATGATAATTTTTTATTATTAATTTTATATTTATCCATGAAATAATATTTTAGGAATATCCCTTAAAGGAATAATTGAAAAATAAAACACCATAAGTCATTTTTTAGTGTAAAACCACTATAGTGAACCATGATTTATTAAAATATGTTATGTGAAATAAAGAATAATAAATATTTTTGCATTATAAAACTATTACAGTACCATTAAATAATTGTATTCTTATTATATTTAATGATTAATTATATTATACGTTGTCTATTAATATAAATAAAATAAAGAAAATGTGATTTAAAACCCCTATCTAACTATGGACGAAGATGATGATTAAGGTTCAATGAGAAGACATTGGTGATATATCAAAAAATATTTGATTAAAAATATGGAAATATCCTTTCAATATAAACATTTTATAAAATTAATAGGAGGTATAAAAATATTTTTCAGAAAATTAATGTTAAATAAATGAAAGGCTGAATTGAGAATCCTTGTGTTTCTATTTGAGATTCCTTATTTCAATTTAGTCAAAATCCATCAAGGAGGATTTTGGATAGATCAACACCTTAAAATTTACCTATGGATGTTCAAAGTGGTTTTTTGCTAGATATTTGGAAACAAAAATAATTTGTGAAAGTTAGAGAAAGGGTTTGAGGAGGGGCGCATATATAACCATAGTGGGATGGTATTTTAGAATAAAGTATAAGTTATTTTATTATTAAGGCCCAAGATAGTTAATAGGGATGAATATAATGAATTTAATTAATATATGATAATAATAGATTTATTTCAAATTATAAAGAAACTAAAATTAATATTTTAAATTTTTTATACAATATAAAGAATCAAATATATTTTTTATTTTAATAATATCTTACTACAATTTTTAAAATTGATTTATATTCTTAAAAAAATTATTATATTTTGTTGAATTATTTTACTCATAAAATATATACTAGGTAATGATATTCTATATATAAATAATATAGTCAATTTAGCATAATCATAATTTTATAAAACATAGTTTTTATATAAAAATTGTATTTCTTACTATTCACAAAAAACAACTTTTTTATTAAATTTTCAAACATTAACCATATGATAATTTCGACATTATAAATACAAAATATTATATTTTATCAAATTAAAATTATATATTTTTTAAAATTCCATTTATATAAAATTATATAATACAAGGAAAAAAGTTATCTTAAAAGAATATTTTTATATTCCTTTAATTAATTAAATTTCAATTTTTTATTTTTCATTATTTATTATATGATATATAATTAATTACTAATAAATGTTCAAAATATATATTTCAAAAAATTCTTCATATAATTAAGTGTATCTTATTATTTAAATACATATATAATTAAATAGTTTTGGTACAAGAAATATTATTCATAACACTACATCATAGACTATATTATATTTTTAATATATAAAATTTAAAAATTTAATAACCATATCATAATAATAAGGCACTATACGTATTATTAATTTAATTATCATATAAAAATCATAAATACTTTATAATGTTATTCAATTATAAAACATTTTATTTAAAGTTTTAAAATTAAATCATTTGAGTAATAAAATATAAAAATTAAATATTAGAATTGTAATGACCTAGCCTTAAACATTGCACATTCTAGTTATTTTTAAAACTAGTAATCAATTATTTTACCAAAGATATTTTTGGTTTATAGTTTTATAGAATTAGGAAAAACACAAACATAGTAAACCAATATAGTACAAGTGGAAAGTCATAATCAATATCCATATTTTCATCAAAGGAAAAATTTTAAATTAAATAAAGGTTTCTCTTTATGAAAAATCTTCACAATTTTCCCCTTTATCTTACCCTTGTCCCAAATATTCCTTAAAAATTATGAAAAACATTTGAAAACATGGTAAGTGAAAAAAATCTCAGTAAGAGACATAAAAGAAAGGAAACCATTAGTCTTGTAAAAACCCATAGCAAAATTTCCTTAAAAACATACATTTTTACTCTAAAAAGGGAATCATAATATCAAAAAGTTCATTAATTTACCTTTTAAAAATTAAATAATTTTCATGAAAACTCATAAGAAAACATATAATATATAAGTAGGTAACTTGGGACATAATTATAAAAAATAGAATAACTATGTGGTTGACTTCCATAAATATTACTCGTACAAATGGAATAACCATGTGGTTGACATCCATACCTAATGAATTGAAGGTTATAACATAACCACCCATCTCTGGTTTGTCATGAAATCATCCATCCTTTGTTTATCACAGAACCATCCATCCTTGATTTATCACATAACCACCTATCAAATGTACAAGTACCATTATATAATAATAACACATAAAATATTGAAATTTTAGAAATTTCACTCATAAAATTTCATTTTCACACATAATAAAACATTTAATGTTATTAAAATAACTAATACATTTTCAAAACCCATTTAAAACATTGAAAAATGGATTTTTAAATCAAAGTGTCCAATACCACTTTGAAAACTTTGAGAGAAATTTTAAAATTAATATTTTAAAAAATTCATGTACATATAAATACATTCATAAAAACCATTTTTAAAACATAGACATAAAATAAAATGATTTATAAAAATAGATATTTGAAAAACTTAAAATGAAGTTTTAGTTAAAGAGTCCCTTAAAAACATCATATCATTGAAGGGATCATTAACCAAATGAATTTACTATGTGTATCCACTTTAAATCCACATAATTTTTTTTAAATAAAATAAAATATATTCAAAAGTCATTTCACATATAATCTTAGCACGACATAATCAAGAAGTAGAAGTTTAACCCAAAGAATGAAAATTGGGTTAAGAATTTCCTTACTACTTTCTAATCAGTATAATCATATGCCACATAAAAGAGTAACATTTAATGAATCTTTAAATATAATTAGAATAAATAATTCATGATATTATATATCAAATGCGAGTTGTATATACCTTATAAAATAATATAGGTTCATAACATCAACATATGCCTCAACAAAAGAAAATTGAAATGAAATCCCTTACCTTGAGTCTGACCCATCACATACAATCTTTATAAACCTGAAAAATAAAATTAAGTTAATTATTTACTTTCTTTATAACCCTTTTAAAGTTTATTATTCCTTTTATGTCACTTATTATCTTGTTATAACAATTACTTAATTATTAAAGTTCATGTCAGATATTTTGATGATATTATGTACATGAGTCCAAAAAGAATTTGGCATGATTTCAATACTCAAAGTCATCATAAGTCCATCATATTCAAAATAATATTCATGAAATAATAATATCTTTTATATATCAGTTATAATTTTAAATATATTAATTAAATATGGATATAAAAAATGAATTATATTACAGTCATGAGGATGGAAAGCCATACATACGCATGAGTAACGTTTCTATTTTTCAATGATCATCATGGAAAGAAGGTAAATATTATTTTATATTTACATAATTATAATAATATAATTAATATCATATTTATAATTTAAATACAATTTTATATACCATGTATGTGATGTGGTGATGAAAAATGAATCACATCACTTCGTGGAGGTGATACTTCACACGTACGCATAAATGATGTTATCATTTTTTCATGCATGGAAAGGTAAGAACATAAATGATATATTATTTTCTCATAATTATAAATATTTCATTAATATAATATAAAAACTTTAATTAAATTATTATGACTAATCATGAGAGACGGTGATGGAAAACAAATTACATCGATTCGTGAGGTGGTAGTCCACCGTACACAAAAACGGTTAATTCATTTCCCATTTGATGAAATTGGTGTTGGATTTTGATGATGGTATTAGTATAATAATATATAATTATATTGAGGATATTGGAGTTGTTATTTCATGATGGTTGAAGAATATTTGAATAAAGTGGAAGAAGAAATAAAATAGAAATGCTTGATTAAAACAATACCTCTTCATCAGACGATCTCCTTTTCTTAACACCTTAATACTACTAAGGGTTGTGTTATGCCTAAAATAATTGCTATATAATATGTGTACGGATTATTGAAAGATATCTGAGTATATATCATACAAAAAAATGGGTTTTAAAGTGTGAAGAAAATAAAAGAATGAGTGACCTTTTATAGGATATGGGAGGGACAGTCTTAGAATTCTTCAAAGTATTAAAGTAATATAAATTAATTTTATAATAAAAAATGGATTAAAACATATTAATTTACAATATAGGATTATGATACATCTAAATAAATTTATACAAATAAAATTGGAAAAGTTTTGTCTATTTTTTAATCCTTATCATTTTGTTTTAACCCTTATTTAACCTTTTTAATCCTTATTGTGATATCATGTAACTTACTCTTTGAGGGTTAATATAATTACTATAAAATGAAAAAAGACCAATAAATGAGTTATTGATAAAATTTTTAGACTTATCCAAATATTTTTACAGAATTTTATATTTTTATGAATTATATATCATTTAATAAAATATTATTTATTTTAAAATACCATTAATGTCAATTATGGCACTATTCATTACTCGACTTTTTAAAAATATCATCACAACATGATATCTTCAAACCAACTATTTTAAATCATTAATAAAGTATAAAAGTAATCTGAAAAATTATTGTATGAAATTAATTATATCAAATTATATTTATTTTAATATTTCTAATATCATTTATTTGATATTTTCATTAATTAAACAAATACTGCATCATTATTGTGTATGCCTTTAAGGTTATTATTTATTTCCTAAAAATTAAAAATAAATTACCATGATGAATATAAAAATTTTATATTTAAATTTACTATTTATAGTTAAACATATCCCCTATATAACCCCATATTAAAAATGTTATAGTTATGAAAAACATGGATATAACATCTTTGGCGTTTCTTTAAATAAAATATTATAAATGTTATACTCTCATCCAAGTGGCTTCAAAAGGTTATAATTTTAGTTAAAGAATAATTTCAGTCACTAACCACTCATAAAATTAAATTAGGACAAGTGTTAGGTCAATTTTATAACATTTATAATATTATTTGTACCCTTAATTTCCTGATTTACCTTTAATCATGTTAATAAAAAATTGCTAAACTTACTATTCATTATGTAAAAAAATAAAAGGGTCCTATTTCATAAATTTATATCTTATGATTCCAAATATAGAATTAATTTTTCAAAATTCTAAACATAGAAATTTTATAAATTAATTAAAAATTAATCCCATTGAGGGAATGAGAAAACATGTTTTTAAAGTAAAAACCTTCAAAACATTGAAATGTTTTTATATCCAAATTCAAGGTGAAATTGACTCAAATGACATAAATTTGATTAAATGATAAAATATATATCTAATTATACTTTTAAATCATTCAAAAATATTATTTAACACAATAAATAAATTTTGTGAAAAAGTTGCTTTCAATTAAAATGCAGTATTTTTCACTATTCATCAAAAAATGAAACTTATCAAAAAAATACCAAAAAATAAACCAAATTAAATTTTTATATCCATATTTCAAATAATAAGTTTATTTTTTCAAATATAATTTATAATAATTTCAATTTTTTTTAAAATAAGCATGCCATCAAAATGTGACTAAACCGTCTGTTTAGAAAAATACTTCTTTTATGGGTAAAATTGGATTCGTTCTTATATCATGTCTAGAGAACACATAATATGAATTTTAAATATTATATTGAATATTATATATATATATATTTCATTAATACAATCCAATAATATTTATTTGTTTATTTATTAGTATAAAACACACTTGTGCACATTTATAAATTTTTTTAGAAAAAAATTTCCTTTTATTTTTAAAAGGGTTTTACATTTATTTATAATTATTTGGTCAAATAATTATATAAATATGTGTAAAATATATTTTCATAATTAATTTAATCCTGTTCATACCGATCATTCTAACGACTATTTTATAATGGTAGCACTTAAATAATTATATTTAGTTGTTCATCTAAAATCGATGTAGAATATCTTGTATGCTATCTAAAAAAATATTTCCTTTTTTAAAAAAATTGGATGTTACAAAAAGTATAATTAAAAAATCACTATATATTTATATTAATAAATGACTAAAAAAATAATGTATTTCACTGTAAATATAATTCATCAATTTAATATATAATATTTTATAATTTAATGATATATGATATTTAATCAATACTACATTACTTTCATTGATTATATGTTAAAAATATCTTAATACGAATACATGTACTATAGTTAGATAAAAATTAAATTATAATAAATACATTAATGTTAAAATTAATAGATGAAAATAAAACTATTAAAAGTGGTAATGAAGTTATATCGTAAAACATTATGTGTAAAATAAATTAAAATAGTTTTTTAGAAAATATTTAATTTTTTTTGAAAAAATATAATTTCTACATGTCATATATCATTTTTTATAATAAATACATGATTTATAAGGATAAATATATATTTTTAGAAATACACGATGGTTTTTATCATGTTAATTAAATAATTTTTATGATGATATAACAAACAAATCTGTAATAAACATATAACCCATATTTCATAATATTATAATGTTAAAATAATTTTTCATATATATTTTATATCATATTATATATATCTAATTCTGACATAATGATTTGGGATGTATATTACTTTATTTAATACAATTTAAAGAATATATTAAACATTTAAATGCGATCTGAAATATTCTACCATAAGGTGACAAAACAACACTTATTATTAATGTAATGAAATGACTTTATCATTGTTAATATTATTATTCCTTCTGATAAAAATAATCATATCTAATATGATTAACGAGGTTTGGGATCCATGGAGTTCATATATATTAACTATAATATTTATTACATATATAAACTATATATATATTATTTTTAATTTACATAAATAATGTTAAATATTTAATGTTTATCTTTTTCATAACTATGAGATTAAGTTATAATGTAGTTATTTACTTTGATAACATTTAAATGAAAATTAATATTGTCTTGTATGAATATCAATATAAATTAATGAATACAAAAAATGTATAAGCATAAATTTTGCGTTGTTTCATTTTCCACCCTAAAAAATAACGATCTTTCAATTTTACTCATTAAATATAACCTAATAATGTTTTCTCCTATTATATTGAAAAAAAAACAGCATGATAAAATTTCATCCTGAATATTTATTATTTCATGATTAAAATATGAATCAAAATAAATTCATTATAAATGGTTATATGTTTTGATCAAACAAGTTATACATATCCTTATATATTTGAGATAATTAATATCTTCCTAATGCTTCATACTGAAATTCTACTTAATCCTAATTCCCATAAATAACCAAAATCCACTCTAATACCAAGAGAGATACCCCAAACCCACTTTTTATTATTTGTTATCAAACATATATACATAATACACATAACTTTAAATATAACTAATACTCAGAATTAATATTTTTTTCCCTTGGAAACTATGTATACACTACATTATTAGCATATACAATTTTATGTAATCCTTTATCATAGACCTATAATAATTTGATTAAAATAAATTTATCCCCAATGATCACATAGGGAAATGAGAAAGCATAAGAAAGAAGTTGTGGCCACCTGATCATTTCATACATAAATATTAAATCAATTTAGTTTATATTCAATACATCTCATAACAATACATTCCTAAGAACCATAATTGTTTAGAGTCTTTAGAGAATAGATATATAAACATCTTATTTTATAACTGTTTTTAAAATCTACAAGAAATTTCTTCAATAATTTTACTCTTATTAGACATACCCCACTTAAAACCTTATTTTATTACATAGGGAAAATAGAAACATATGAAAAGTAGATCTTAGATGCTTAGTAAGGGTAAAAATATGAGATATTAATCAATGATCATAAGTGGGTATAAGGTCATGTAAACAACATCATAATATGAGGCCGTCACACCCAATTAATTAAATATTATTAATCATGAATCATGTAATTAGGATTTTTCATTATAAAAGAAAAAACACATAAGAGCTTAGAATCATCAATAATAATTTTATATGAATGAGAACCAATCAAAAGAATAAGAAATAATTTTTTCTCCTTCATTTAAGAAAAGAAAATAAATTCCTCAGTCATAGATCACTACCAAGGCTATCATAGTGGATTGGGTTCATTCCCCATTCCATTATTTCCATAGTCATTATTCACTCCTAAGACTATCATGGTGGACAAAGTCCCATATTGAGATGGGTTCAATCACTATTTCAATCCTTATTATTCCATGATATATCATTCTTTACCCAATACATTGGATTATTATATATTTCTGGCCCCACCCTTCACATAATTAAAACTATACTTATGTGTTCCACAATATCATAAGAATTTCATCAATTCATTAAAGTATAAACTATAGAATATAAATCAGTTATTAAATGTCACATAATCACATAATTATAAGGAATCTATATAAAGTAAGTGCATAGTGTCATAAGAGAATTAATAATCACATCATATCATAATTAACTCATTATAATGAAATTAGTTTATTGCAATTATACTAAGATCATAATCATTATAATTTATCTAGAAAAGAGGGTGGAATCATAAGATAATATCCACAATGAATCAAATCAATCCTTAAAGGATGTTGATATAGACTCAATACACTATTAAAATCACATTAAAACATTTATTTGAAAACATAAGAAAAATATACTATTCATTTGATAACATTTTAACTAAAAATTACCATAATATTGAGAGAATTTATATCAATGAAAATAACTATAAAAAAGTAAAATAATATTTAATGAAAATAATTGTTATGATGATAGAAAAATCCATTCATACCATATACATTAAAATAGAACATTATTTTCAATCTTCTTTAAATAGTAACAAAATTCATCATAAAATATGCCATTAAAAAGATTAATTTTAAAAAATTGTATATAGATTAAATGGTATTGAAATTTTTATTTTTAAAATTTTTCATGATTAAGTAAAAAATTCCATAAAACAATTTTGAAGATAATAGACATGGGAAAAAATGTTCATCAACTAAATAGGAAATAAGGATGACATTTGTTTTGTAAAATTCTAGAATCATTTTATGTACCAAAGAGAGAAAAATGGTACCAATACAATAAAAATTTATGAATAATATAGGTCATGAAAAAATATGGTTTCTAAATTATAAGATACATATAAATTTTCTCAATAAAAATTTAGTATAGACAATCCAAGAAATTAATTAGATTGTAACATAAATCTATTACTGCTTTGTTAATTTTGAATCATAACCCACATGAAAGAAATAACAAAAATGAAAAAAAATAAATTATGGGAATATAAAATGATTAAAGATATAACATATCAATGTGAGAGTATATAAACTATAATAAATAATTATATGGTGAATTTAGAATATGTATTATTGAAAAAAGAAAGTGAGATGAGAAAACCTTACCTCAACTCTCATATTTCTTTATATGAGAAAAACCTTACTATATAATAAATATATATTTATGATAAATCTATTACATAACCATATACACATATATAATACCATATATGGTTTGTATATAACCTCATATCACCTGATTAATGATAATTATTTATGAAAATAAAAATTTCAAGTGATAACTGTTTCGTTTTAATGCATGTTCTGATTCAGTGGTGTAACACCCATATGTTTTTATGAAATATTTTCTTTAAATAATTTTAATTCTTTAGTAGCTTTCATTGCATGAAATATTGAATTTAAAAGAACAGTGATATTAACTTAGTATAAAATTACCATTATATCCTAGCTGTTAGGTCACCAGGAAAAGTTTAACTAACTTATGAAAATGCATTTAAATTCATTGACTATCAATTATTTTGCAAAAATATAAATTATATATTTGTATTTTTGAGTGAATTCCTTTCGGTAGTTAAATTAATGATATATATATTTTATATACTTAATAAAATATTTTTGATATCCATCTAATGGATATTTTAATCAAAGGGTGTTATTAAACCCTATTTGTTGTATAAAAACCTATATTTTTTAAAGGGTAATCTTACACCTTTGAATGAAAAACCCATTTTAAATTACATTTTGACACATTGATAATTTTTATATGACAAAATAAACATTTTTATTTAAATAGGGATATAAAAATATACTTTTTTATGAATTTTTTATATTTTTCTGATAACATTCATGTTTTGGTGAATAGAAAAAATACACAAAATTTTAAGTGAATTTTTTTTTTCATCAAAATAATATATATGGTTAATTTATAATATTTAATGGGTTTAAAGTATAAATAGAATATATTTTTATCATTAAATTTAATTTATGTCATTATCATTAATTTTATATTGAATTCATATGTAAAAAATTTTTAGTATTTTGTAATGTTTTAACTTTTAAAAACCTGTTCTCTCATTTCGACAATGGGATTGATTTTAAATTAATTACTTTAAACTCATTGTTTTGAATTTTATAAAATTTAATCCATATTTGGAATCATTAGGTTCAAATTAAGTTAATAGGATACTTTTATTTTTGGTCATAATGAATAGAAACATTGGTAATTATTTTTATTACCATGGTAAAAGGTTAATCGGGTAATTAAAGGTAAAAATAATATTATAAAATTACCTCAACACCTATAAAAATCCTATTGGATGACTAAATTATACCATTATAAGATTTTGTTATAAATTTAATCACTTAATATCCACTTTCCTTTGAATATGACATGAATATAATAAAAACTAATGAATGTGAAAAAATGTCACAATCTCATTTTATATAATTATATTAATTTTAATATATGGATAACCATAATATAATATCAACTATAGGTAGTATTTGGAAATATAAAATAACTACTGACATCATAAAAATTTATTTATAATTTTTATAGATTAAATAATTACAATTAATGATGACACAATAGTGATTCAGAAATTATTTTCTTAATAGAAATATCAAATAAATGGTTTTAAAAATATTAAAAGAAATATAATTTGAATTAATTAAGTTGTTCTAAGAATTTTTTGGATTACTAATAAATATTATTATTATATCAAATATTTTTTTTCAAAGTTATCTTATGTTTGGATTTTATTTAAAGTCAAAAAATGAATAATGTCAAAATTGACACTATTGATATTTTATAAAAATAACATATTATTAAATTATTTTAAAATCACAAAAATATTTAAATAATACTAAGTGAAAATTAAAATATCTAAAATTTTATAAAGTATCCAATTATAGATATTTTACAACACTAAATTAAATATTTATAACCATTTAATATTTATAATATGATAACCACAATTAAAATTTAATAGATTAAATAAGGATAAATTAAAATGATTAGATTTAAAATAAAATAAAAACATGTATAAATTTTATTGTTTCATAGGATTTAGAACCATAATTATCTTATATTCTAAATAATATAGTTTTGAGGCATTTTAATTTAAAAATTAATTTATAATAATACAATAGTTTTGGTATTTCCAAAGGTGCCCCTCCCCTCTCTTATAAAGGGGCACCAATCTTTACCTTTTAATCAAACCTCTAAATCCATTTTTCTCGGCCAAAAACTACCTATTTTCACTCTAAAATTCCCTCACTTATCCCAGAGGATAAACATTGGGAATAATGCCATCCTAAGAGACTTTTTGTGCAAATCCAAAGGTGATACTAGAAAAAGAGGTAATTGTTTTATCACCTCTTTCAAAATTCTTTTTTTCTTCTACATCATATTATTATGTTCTTTACATAATAAAGTAATAAATAAAGTATATTATATATGATTATATGTTTTTATAATTATGGTACAACCTTGTACCTTCTTTTATCCATCCTACACATAACAATATCACTATGTGTGCGTATGTATGACTTACCGTCTCCACACCGTGGTGTATTTTTTTATTCAACAAAAATTTATTTGGATGAGTATAATGACGAGTATAATGGATTTAAATAATGAATGAAACATGATAATTATTCTGTATAATTAATATACCATCCAATTCTATACCATTTAACTATCAAGGTAATGATATTGTTGCTCGTGAGTATGTACGACCTACCGTCTCCACGACGCGGTGAGATTCATTATCCACGTTAACAACTCAAGAATGATTATAAAATTTATACGAAAAGTAAAAAATAATAATTACGAACTTAATTTAATTATGTACATGAATATAATACATCCTAAGTATAACAAACATGACTTACATGGAAAAACAAGAATGGGAAAACGAAGCAGTTAACACCCAAAATAATGGCAATATTGAATCACTACTGACAAAATGATATAATAGGATCATATATGATATCATAAATATGTATATAGTTCTAGTATAATTTAATGACATACTTTAACCATTATAATAGAGGTTAACACACCCTCGACTAATGAAAAGTACTTGGTAAGGGATAATTATGCAATCTCATTTTTATCTGAGAATATTTATACGTAAGTATTTACTAGGGTATATTTATCATCCACATCAATGTTTCATAAATATGTAATATTATTTATATTCTTCTAATATTTTTAATGTTAATTTTACCTGTTGGTGAATTTTTATTAAATGGTACAAATGAAATCTTTTGTCGTTATTTGATTTGAGGTACTTTTTGACTTTTCTGGTAAAAGTATGAGAAGAATGTTTTTTAACTTATACAGAATGAATGGATTTTTATTAATTATTTATATCAAGATTAATTTAAAATATTTCATGTTTATTTTCAATTAAATTATTTTCTTTTTAAATTTCATGACATTTTGAGAAAATAAAATGTTTTTTAAGAAGGATATTTTCCTCCAGAATTAATTTCAGGTGTTGTATCAAAATTATTTTCCATCTAATTTGACATTATTTAAATAGGGTTATGTTTATAGACTTATTATTTCTATGATTTTATTATGTTTATGATGGAATTATATTTATGAAATCCATTTGTTTTAAATGGATTATGTTATGATGGAATGAAGTTTAAGAAACCCATTTCATTCCTTGGGTTATGTTATGATGAATGATTTATGTTTTTGTGGAATATATATATATATATATAGTTTTCATTATGTGATGGGTGATACCTATATCTTCCTGAAATTCATTGGGTAAAGATTTATATCTCATGAGATAGACCTGACTAGAATGAAAATTAAATCCAGTTCAGTAATACAATACTGGAATGAAAAGTAAAGCCAGATCAGTAATGAAATTTGTCTGTTACGATGGTCTTAGAAATGAGACTTGACTAATATGAAATTATTTTATATACTTATGTGTATTCTAGAATAATTCATGTCTTATGTTATGACTTTTGGGATTATGTCCATTAATTCTTATAAACTTTTATCCCATGACCTGATATCATGATCTTTAGTATGCATGATAAGACTTTAAAATGTTTTGTTCTTGTGTCTTATGATTATGATATGATTGATATTTTCCATGTATACCTTTAATAATAATTTGATCTCACCCTTTTCATATATTTCTTTTACTAAGGTCATGAAGAAGGGTATTAACTAATCTATGTCTAAAATGAGTCTAGTTATGAAGAAATAAATGGGAGACAATGTAGATGTTTTATGAACCAGTTGTTTATGTTTCCCAGTTTTTAAAGACACTATACCTATACGGTCCTATCTTGGATTTATTATATATTTTAATGAATATAATTAAAATTTTAATTAACATCAATTTATGCAAATTATGGGTCTTTATAGTTGGCATCAAAGGAAATGTATAGTTAACCTTTAGAAACTAGGATGATAAAGCCTTAGTAAGAACCCTAAGGATATGTCTAAGTATAAGATACAATCCTAGTGTTTTAGAAATTACCATGAATAACCTAGTATAAAACCTAATGTGTACGAAATTGAAATTTTATTCTTGATTATTTCATTTTCCCATTATTATTAGTGTTTCTCACACTATGTTTCTTGGTTTTAGTAAATGGATGGAACCCAAAGGAACTGAATTAATGTTGAATGCAATGGGAAATGAAATAATTATCCTCATGAGTAACCAAATGTTATGGGAGTTGGAATTCAAAATCTTGTGTCAAGGCTCACATAACTTTCTTAAGTTATAAATCATGTAGGAATTCCAAATGAGAAAAAGAGGGAGTGAAATTCGGTTGGGTCCTTCATGAGGCATCATTCACCTTCTTTCAGTGGGTATTCTAATCCATTAGTATTTGAACAATGGATCAGTACCACTAAAAATATATTTTCAGTTCTACAATTTTCTAAACATGATAAAGTTATCTAAGTAGTCTATCATTTGGAAGGTGAAGCGAATAAATGGTGGAATCTTATTAGGAATATGAGGTAAAGAGATAAAATTGAGTCCATGGAATGGGATGAGTTCAATAACTTGTTTTTCAATAAGTACTTTCCTCATATTCTTTGAACAAATATAGAGAAGGAATTACTTAAACTTAAGCAAAAGGATGATGAATCTGTTGGTACCTATGAAGAATATTTTACAAGTCTTGAAACTTATGCTTCTGGAATTATTATTTAACATGATAGTAGAATTAATCAATTCTTTAGTCGATTAAAACCAAGCCTCTAAAGGGAATTATCCATAAGGGACTTTAATAGCTATGAGGAAATCATTCGATGTGCTCTCAAGGTTGAGATAGAAATTGGAGTAACCCATCAGTCCTATGGATTTTATAAGAAGAGAAAAACGTAATTCAAAGGAAAATATAAATACCAAACTAAAAAGAAGATGAGTTTTCTATTATGATCAATGTGTGCAAAGAAACATAGAAGGAACTGTATTAAAGGGACTATTAAATGTTTTAAGTATAGAAAAGAAGGTTGTAATGACCTAAACTTTCATTAATGGAAATCCTTCTTGATATAATTAAATGTCTCTTTATGTAAAAAGTTTATATAAAATGTCAAATTATTTTGTTTTATTTTAAGAATTTTGACCGTTTCTAATATAGATGTTGAATAGTGATCACATGATTAGTACAAATATAGGGCTTTAACAATCCAATTTACACAGAAAAAGGAAGTGATGGCCTCATCCAGTAGAATTGCTCCATACGAAGCCCATTTTTTGGAGCTCAAAAAAGAGGTGGCATCATTGGGCTTTTCTCTTAACCAAGCCTAAGCTGAGCTTCATCATGTCAAGCTCAAAAAGAACCATCTATGGGATAAGTGAAAGTTGATAGAGATCACCACACGTGCAATGTTATCTGAGCCACCCCAAGAGTCTGTCACCATCGCGCACCTTAACCTTAGTTCTTATGTGTCTGTTTTAAGGGGTTATGTAACAAATCCCTAGTACTATGGTTATGTACATTATTTTTTTATATAATTATGAATATACTTTCATTTTATTATTGTTACCTTGTAAATAGTTTTTAAAGCACAAATAGTATTTTTAGTTAATGTTCAACTAAGAAATCCATTTTTATGAATTAATGGATTTTTTAATTAAATAATATTTTAATAAAATATTATTATTTTTATTAAATTAATTTTTATTAAATATAAATGATCGTATAATTTTATGAATGCAATTGTAATTTTTATTAAGGTTTGAAATCCATTTATATCAAAACCCATGAATTTTTGATAAATGTCGGTTTTTACTTTAAATGTGAAAATTGACATATTTAGAAATTTTTTTAGATAAAATTAATATTATTTCTGAAATCAGGATGTCAAAATTATCCTATTGTGATTTTTTTTATAATTTTCTGAGACAGTCAAATTTTTGGGTAAAAATTAAATGTCGTTTAAATATATAATGTGTTTTATGACATCATAATGACCCAATAGTGATGTAATAAAATACTATAAAACTCATGTTCTATAAATATATATTTTAACATTAAAATAATGTGATTTCGAGTTTGCTTGATTTATTTTACAAAGCTTTAGTGGACCCTTCAAGAATTATTAAACATTTTTTCTTTTTAAATTGTTTTCCTTGGGAGTGTGACTCACTTCCACATAAGCAACCCCATTATTTTAAGAAGTTCGGACTTTAGACTTATAAAATATTTTTTTCCACTTCTCTTTACCAAAAACCATGGGAAAAAACTAGGGGATGGTTTGTGGTTTGGATTAGTTTAATGTGAGGGTCCCAAACCTAAATAATAAAGAATTCCCTCACATTTCCTATATAAACCCACCCAAGATCCCACTTACTACTCACTAAAATCCTTTAGAATTCATCAAAACTCTTCCCTCCTCTCTCTAGAATCCTCTCAAGGTTCCCCAAGCTCCCAATAAGCCTCTCTCAATCCTCTGTCAAGCCTTTGGAAGCATACTTCTAAGTAAGGGTTTTTTCTTCCTTTCTCATTTTTGTCTAATTTTCTTACTGTTGCTATGCCATTTTAATTTCAATTATAAATATTGGGGTATGGTTTCAAACCTCCCCCATACTGACCTATTTATGTTTTAATGAAGATATACCCATTTCTCTCACATTAAATTCCTCCCATGTACACCCATTACTATGCCGAAATTTTGAAAGGAATTTCTCTCTCCTCATTTACAGTCAAGCAATTCTTTTGTATCATGAATCTAATTTCCATTAAATTTGTCGGGACATGGTTCTATATAACCCCATTACTGTCCATGTCATGTAAATATGATGATACACCCCTTTCTCTCTCATAAAACATTTTTAGGAATTCTTACATCACACCGTTACACTGCCGAAATTGCACCGATTTTCCAAGCTAATGTCATTGTGTAGTGAATACCATAACCATTTATCTATCAAGGGTATTCAACTTTATGAAAATTTACTTATTTATTATAAAGTTTCATGTATGAGTTCCAAATTCCTTTATCGTGGAATAAATGATGATATTTTATGAATCCATGTTATATGATCCATGTGGCACACTTATGCATGAAATGAAAGGTTTAAGAAGGGTGTGCCCTTATAGTGCTAAAATGCATTGGGTAACATATAGTATCATGATATATCATGTGAAATGGGTTTTGAATCATGATAATTCAAGTGCAATGAGGTTTTACTCGTGCTTCATGTGCAATGAGGATTTACTCATGCTCTATGTACAATGAGCCTTGGCTCATGTTAATTCTATATTAAGTGTTGTTGCCACATTTCCATGTTATGATTATCATGATTTATCACTACTTTATGTTTTTTCTTATCTTTTTCTCTATTTATATGCCTATTGTCTAACATGTATTGTATTCCTCATGTTATTCCATGATTATTCCCTTAATGGACTTTATAGCTCACCCTTTTTTTATGCATGTCCTCAGGTTATCCCATGCAATGCTAAGTACGAGGGAATGTAGTGGTCATGTAAAGGAAGTTTTAAATAAATTTGTTGTTTTTCATGTTTTAAGTGGTTATGTAATGATCCTAATCCCAAAAGACACTAGACCTCTAAATCTTCTATGTTTTATCAAGTGATGTTTATGTAATAAATTATGTTTAATTGTGTAATAAAAGAGCCGGGTTGTTATAGTTGGTATCCAAGGGAGGTTTAGTTATTTTTTGGATTAGGATTAGAAAACCCTAGTAAAGCCTTAGATACAAGGCTAAGTATAATAAAAACATACCTAAGTTTTGGTGAGTATTGAGTAAGTGGTTTATTAAGCAAATATATCCCTGTCTGGATACGAGCAGGTAGAGGCGGCTCTAGCACAGATTTATCCTAGGGGTAAAACTCGAAAACAACGATTTGATTAAGACTCGAACGGGAACTGGTGCATGACAATGGGCCTCGATGAACTCTTGGTTACAACACTCCCGGGGGATATGCTTTGGTAAATTCACAAGCTTAGTATGAACCATTATTAAGGGACAAAAAAATTCCCTAAGAATATATGTTAGAAAGTATATCATGGATAACATAGACTGAAGCCAATAGATTCATATGTTAAGGAAATAAAAGTTATTCATAAGTCATTAGTTTTGTCCTTGTATTACCCTTTTTATGTTACCCCTAACTTTCCTTTTATTCCAGCCAATGGCCGGTAATAGTAGGACTTGGGCTAACAACTGATGTGAAGTTCAATATGATGACTGCACTAATGAGATTCCCAATCCAATGAGAGAGGGAATCATGAACTTTGTCATGCTTCTCTTTGGATTGGGAATCTCATTAGTACATTCATCATATTGAACTTCACATTAGTTGTTAGCCCGAGTCCTCCTATTACCGGCCATTGGCTGGAATAAAAAGAAAGTTAGGGGTAACACAAAAAGGGTAATACAAGGACAAAACTAATGACTTATGAATAACCTTTTCTTCTACGCATTTTTTTATATTTAGTATTTATTATATTGTCAGACATAATCATCTTTTATAAAATCCCACTTATAGAAAATCCCTAGGATTAGCAACATAACCCTAGTGATTGAAGATGATTCATGGAATAGAACCCTTGAAGTACGACAACAAATCGTGGGTTGATGATCGGTGTGCCAAGGAGTTTTTCTTCGACAAAGGGGTTTATGGATCTCGCCAACAACAATGATGTATAGTCGTTCTTCGTTAGTGATCGATCCAAACTCAAGGAAGGATGTTTAGAAATTTTATTAGAACAATCCCCACACCATCACAAATCATAGAAGTGAAGATGTCGGTGAGTACGTAAAATGGGGAAATCATTTCATCTCATGAATATAACTCCTCCCCTATCATAATCTGTGGATTGAACTTTCTAGAGAACCTCATCATACTCCCTCTGGTGGAATTTGATGCAGTCCGTGTCATGGATTGGATTTCCTTATATAGAGCCATCATAAATTTCCATGAGAGGGAAATCACTCTCCATGTCGAGAATCAACCCCTGATTCTTTACAAGTGAAAGGAAGAAGATAAACCTTTTTTACCTCCATCATCTCAAGTGTGGATATTACTACCCTATGATCACATGTATCTGGCTTAGATGATTGAGTATAAGGAGGAAACCATCCTAGAAGACATGCCTATTATGAGGGAATTCGCTGAGGTGTTTCTTGAGGAATTTCCTTGTCTTCCTCCTAAAAGAGATTTTGAATTATCAATTGATATTATACCTGGGGTGTTTCCAATATACAAGACTCCATATAGAATGGCTACTGTGGAGCTTGAGGAGCTGAAGAAACAACTACAGGAGAATCTGGATAAAGGGTTTATACGCTCAAGTGCTTCACCATGGGGTGAACCAGTCCACTTCTTCAAGAAGAAGGATGGGTCAATGAGCCTTTGCATCGGTTATTGTGAGCTTAAAAAAATCATGATAAAGAAAAAGTATCATCTCCAATGAATCTATGAATTGTTTGATCAGTTGCATGGAGAACAATACTTCTCTAAGGTGGATTTGTGGTCAGGATATTACCAAGTAAGGGTGAAGAAGGAAGATATCCCCAAGACTACTTTTCGTACAAGATACGAGAACTATGAATTCATAATAATGCCTTTCGGACTCACTAATGCTCTATAAATCTTTATGGAATTGATTAATAGAGTCTTTAGAGATTACATCAACAAATTTGTGGTAGTATTTATAGATGATATTCTGATATACTCCAAAACCAAGGAGGATCATGAGGAGTATCTAAGAACTATACTAGAGACCTTGTGGAAGTAGAAGCTCTATGAAAATTACAACAAGTGTGAGTTTTGGTTGAATGAGGTCTCATTCTTAGGCTATATCATCATAAGCAATGGGATATTTGTGGATCCCTCCAAAACATATGTAATTGGGGGATGTCCGAGGCTAACATCAGTAATGGATATCTGTAGCTTCTTGGGGTTAGCTGGATATTATTGATGATTTATGAGAAATTTCCCACCATTGTCCAACCCTATTACAAAGCTAACTTGGAAGGGAGTAAATTTTGATTAGAGTGATGAATGCGTAGAAAGCTTCAAGGAGTTAAAAGGGATGCTTATCACTGCACCCTTGCTCACTTTACCTAAAAGTGGAGAACTTTTTGTGGTATTCCGTGATGCTTCGAAGAATGGTCTGGGATGTTTGTTGATGAAAAATGACAAAGTCATTGCCTATGCTTCAAGGAAATTGAAAGTTCATGAACATAACTATCTAACACATGACCTTGAATTGGCTGCAGTGATCTTCGCTTTGAAAATTTGGAAGCATTACCTCTTTGGAGAGAAGTGTGAAATATATATGGACCAAAAAAGCCTCAAGTATATATTCACACAGAAAGAGTTGAACATGAGCCAACAAATATGGTTAGAGATGATAAAAAACTATGACTGCTCAATCCATTACCACCCTGGGAAAGAAAAAAAGGTGGCAGATGCCCTAAGTAGAAAGGACCTGGTGATTCTATCATTGATGAGAATTGAAAGAGATCTAATCTTCTTAGATTTGATGAAGAAAGACATGAGAATCATAAAGAATGGAACATCATCAATTCTTTCACAAATTATTTCTCAAAAATCACTTATGGAAAGGTTAAAGGATGCTCAAAAGGATGATTTGGGAATTCAGGAAAAAGTGGAAGCTATTAGAAAAGGGAAATCCTTAGAGTTTAATTTTAATGAAGAAGGGATTGTGAGATTTGGGAATAGAATATGTGTTCCATCAATTCTGGAGCTGAAGAATGAACTTTTGGATGATGCACATAGTTCAAATTTATTTATTCACCAAGGAAACACAATGATATATCGAGATCTATGAGAGTATTATTGGTTGGATAATATGAAGAAGAATATCTCTAAATACATCAAAGTGACTGGTGTGTCAGCAAGTGAAGGCAGAGAGGCAGAAGTTTAAAGGGATGATGCAACCATTGCCCATACCAGAATGGAAATGGGAGAAAATCCCCATGGAATTTTTCACTGGACTTATGAAGACATCCAAAGGCAATAATGCAATCTGGGTTGTTGTGGATAATCTTACAAAGGCTGCACACTTCATTTATATTTGAGAGGATTTATCATCAGATCAACTAACACAATTATATATCATGGAAGTGGTATGGCTACATGAAGTACCACAATCTATTATGTCTAATCGAGATCCAATATTCACCTCTATGTTTTAGAAGAGTCTTCAACATGCTCTGAATATTGAACTAAACTTTAGTATGGACTATCATCCTCAAACAGATGGCCAATCCGAACGAAATATCCAAACACTTGAGGACATGTTGATAGCGTGCTCAATGGAATTTAAAGGAGGATGGGATAAACATATTCCTTTGGTTGAGTTCTCTTATAATAATAGGTTCCACTTGAGCATCCAAATGGCACCATATGAAGCCCTTTATAGGAAAAGGTGTAGAACACTGGTGTGTTGGGATGAGGTCGGTGAGTGTAAAAATGGTTGAAGAAATGGTGGAGAAGGTGAAAACCATCCAGTAGCATATCAAGGAATCCCAGAGTTGACAGAAGAGTTATGCAGATAACTATCGATGAGACATTGAGTTTAAAGTTGGAGACATGGTATTTCTACACATATCACCATGGAAGAAGGTCATGAGGTTTGGAAAGAAAGGGAATTTAAGTCCATGGTACATCGAACCCTTTGAGATTCTTGATCGTGTTGGGGATTTGGCCTATCTACTAGCACTTCCACCTACTATGGAAAAAGTACATGATGTCTTTCATGTATCTCTCTTAAGTAAGTACATACCAGACCCTTCACATGTACTCACTTTAGAGGTGGTATAGTTAGAGGATGATCTTTCTTATAAGGATAAACCAATAAAGATCTTAGATCATAGAGAAAAATTTCTATAAAATAAGACAATTCCTTTCATCAAGGTGTTTTAGTGAAACCAAAAGTTTGAAGAAGCAACATGGTAATCGGAGGAAATGATGAAGCAGAGTTACCCACATCTGTTTTAGTGTGGGAAAAGTAAATTTCAAGGGAAAATTTTCTTAAGGGGGGAAGATTGTAATGACCCAAAATTTAATTAATGGAAATCCCTCTTGATCTAATTAAATGTCTCTTTATGTAAAATGATTATATAAAATGTCAAATTATTTGGTTTTATTTTAATAATTTTGACCGTTGCTAATATAGCCGTTGAACAGTGATCAAATGATTAGTATAAATATAGGGCTTTAACAATCTAATTTACTCAGACAAAGGAAGTGATGGCCTCATCCAGTAGAATTGCTCCATATGAAGCCCATTTGTCAGAGCTCAGAAAAGAGGTGGTGTCATTTGGATTTGCTCTTGACCAATCCCAAGTTGGGTTTCATCATTTCAATCTTGAATGGAACTGTCTATGGGAGAAGTGGAAGTTGATAGAGATCACCACAGGTGCAATGTTATCCAAGCTACCCCAAGAGTCTGTCACCATTGCGCACCTTACCCTTAGGTCTTATGTGGCTATTTTTAGGGGTTATGTAAAAAATCCCTAGTACTATGGTTATGTATATTACTTTTGTATATAATAATGAATATACTTTCATTTTATTATTGTTACCTTGTAAATAGTTTTTAAAGCACAAATAGTATATTTGGTTAATGTTCAACTAAGAAATCTATTTTGATGAATTAATTGATTTTTGAATTAAATAATATTTTAATAAAATATTATTATTATTATTAAATTAATTTTTATTAAATATAAATTATCATATAATTTTATGAATGCAATTGTAATTTTTATTAAGGTTTGAAAGCTATTTTTGTCAAAACCCATGAATTTTCGATAAATGTCAGTTTTTTATTTTAAAAGTGAAAATTAACATAATTATAAAATTACTTAGATAAAATTAATATTATTTCTGGAATCAGGATGTCGAAATTATCCAACGGTGAATTTTTCATAATTTTCTAAGACAATCAAATTTTTGGGTAAAAGTTAAATACCATTTAAATTTATAATGTGTTTTATGACATCATAATTACCCAATAGTGTTGTAATAAAATACTATAAACCTCATGTTTGTCCAATATATGTTTTACCATTAAAATAGTTTGATTTTGGGTTTGTTTGATTTATTTTACAAAGCTTTAGTAGACCTTTCAAAACTTATTAAACTTTTTGTCTTTTTAAATTGTTTCCTTGGGAGTGTGAATCACCTCCACATAAGCAACCCCATTATTTTAAGAAGTTCAGACCTGAGACTTATAAAATATTGTTTTCCAATTCTATTTTCCCAAAATCATGGGCAAAAACCATGTTCTGGTTTGTGGTTTGGATTAGTTTAATGTGAGGGTCCCAAACCTAAATAATAAATAATTCCCTCACCTTTCCTATATAAACACACCCAAGCTCCCAATTAATCCTCACTCAAAGCCTTTGGAGTACGTCCAACCTCTTCCCTCCTATCTCTATAATCCTCCAAGGTTCCCAAGCTCCCAATAAGCCTATCTCAATCCTCTCTCAATCCTTTGGAATCATACTTCTAAGTAAGGGTTTTTCTTCCTTTCTCATTTTTGTCCAATTTTCTTAATGTTGTTATAACCTTTTAATTTAGATTATAAATGTTGGGGTATGGTTTTGAACATCCCCCATACTACCCTTTTTATTTTTTAATGATGGGATACCCCTTTATCTCTCATTAAATGCATCCCATATACACCTGTTACTATGCCGAAATTCCGAAAGGAATTTCTCTCTCCTCATTTACATTCAAGAAATTCTTTTGTATCATGAATATAATTTCCATTAAATTTGTTGGGAAATGTATCTATATTACCCCTTAATTTCCATGTCTTGTAAATATAATTATACACCCCTTTCTCTCTCATCAACCATTTTTATGAATTCTTACGTCATGCCATTACACTGTCAAAATTGCACCGATTTTCCAAGACAATGCCATTGTGTAGTGAATACCATGCCCATTTCTCTATCAAGGGTATTCACCTTTATGAAAATTTACTTATTGATTATAAATTTTCATGTATTAATTTCACATTCCTTTATCATGGAATAAATGATGATGTTTTATGAATCCATTTTATATGATCCATGTGGCACACTTATGCATGAAATGAAAGGTTTAAGAAGGGTGTGCCCTTATAACACTCCATTGCATTGGGTAAAGTATAATATCATGATACATCATGTTCAATGGGTGTTGAATCATGCTAATTTAAGTGCAATGAGGTTTTACTCGTGCTTCATGTGTAATGAGGATTTACTCATGCTCCATGTGCAATGAGCCTTGGCTCATGCTAATTCCATGTTAAGTGTTGTTGCCACATTTCCATGTTATGATTATCATGCTTTATAATGCCTTTATGTTTATGCTTCTATTGTGATATATTGATATACCTATTGTATAACATGTATTGTATTCTTTATGTTATTCCATGATTATTCCCTTATTGGGCTTTATAGATCACCCTTTTTTTATGCATGTCCTCATGTTATCCCATGCAATGCTAAGTACGAGGGAATGTAGTGGTCATGTAATGGAAGTTTTCAATAAAGATGTTTTTTTCATGTTTTAAGTGGTTATGTAATTATCATAATCCCCAAAGATACTAGACCTCTTGATATTTTTTGTTGTATAAAGTAAAGTTTATGTAATAAATTATGTTTAATTATGTAATAAAAGAGCAGGGTTGTTATAAAGGTCATCAAGAAGTTAAATGTCGAAGTGATAGGAAAAATATGTCTAATGACGCGAACAAATAAAAGACTACATATAATGCACCTCTTACAATTCAATGATACAAGTGTAAGGAAATGGGGTATTATGCCAATCAATTCCCTAATCCATGTTTTATTAATGATTATCGATGCCAACAAACTCTTAAGGCCAAAAAGAAAGGAAATTCCCATGAAATCACTATTATAAATGTGGAGTATAATAATGAAGTAGTGAAAGGTACACTTACCATCCACTCTAATGTAGAAAATGTTTTATTTTATCATAGATCCCCCAACTCTTTTATTTATGAAGAAATTTATAAGGGTATCTCTGTATTACCTGAACAATTAGATTTTGAGTTAGCTGTGATGATTCCTAATGGCACAACAGTCACATCAAAAGTTTATAATTCTTATCTGGTTAAAGTTTGTGGGAAAGTACTTCCTACAAATCTTGTAATCCTTATTATAGTGGAATTTGATGTGATTATTGGCATGGTTTGGATTTCTCTATATGAAGCTCATATCAATTTACAAGGAAGGGAAGTCACATTTAATATTCCAGATTAATCTATGATCATCTATCGATGCAAGGATAAATATAAAATTATAATTGAAATTTATTCCATCTTATGGGTTTTGATTCCTATAAATGAAGCTTATTTATCTCAAATGTTTGTGGATAAACTCATGATTAATAATATGGCCATTGTATGAGAGTTTGATGATGTTTTTCTGGATGAATTTCCACGTCTTCCACCAAATCATGAAGTTCAGTTTTTAATAGAACTCATACTGGGTGCTATGCCTATTTTAAAGACAAATGAAAGAATATACCAAATTGAGTTGAAGAAATTGAAGAAGAAACTCCAATAGAATCTTGATAATGGATTCATATGCCCTAGTGCGTCATCTTGGGGAGAACCTGTTCTATTTTTTAAGAAGAAAGATGAATCAATGAGTCTCTACATTGATTATCAAGAACATAACAAGATCACTATCAAGAACAAATATCCTCTTCCCCACATTGATGACTTATTCAACCAACTATGTGGAGCTCAATACTTTTCCAAGATTGATATTTATTTAGGATATCATTAATTAAGGTTTAAGAAGAAGGATATACCAAAGATTTCATTCCATACAAGGTATAGACAATATGAATTTATATTGATGCTTTTTAATCTTACTAATGCCCCTGCTAGCTTCGTGGATCTAATGAATAAAGTCTTTAGAGACTATCTAGATTAGTTTGTGGTAGTCTTTATAGATGAAAGTTTTGTCTATTTGAAGATCAAGGAAGAACATGAAGAACACTTGAGAATCATACTCAAGACACTAAGAAAAGAGAAGCTTTATGAAAAAATTACCAAGTGTTAATTTTGGATTTAGAATGTTTGATTTTTAGGTCACATAATCTCAAGAGACAGGATATCGATGGATTCATCAATAATAGAAGTTTTTTATAGTTGGTTGAGACCAAAAATGGTAACTAAGATCCAATTTTTTCTTATTTTGGATGGATATTATCGAAGTTTTGTGAATAATATTTCATGATTATCTAATCCACTCACCAAGTTGACTTGAAAAGAAGTTATGTTCGTATTGATGGAGGAATGTGAAGATATTTTCAAAGATCTAAAAAGAAAGTTAGCCAGTGCACCTGTGCTTACACTGCCTTGTAGTGGTGAAAGGGTTGTGATCTATAGTGATACATCTAAGAAGGGGTTGGGATAAGTTCTCATACAAAATGATATGGTGATATCTTATGCCTCATGACAGTTGAAAATCCATAATAAAATTTTTCCAGCTCATGATTTGGAGTTAGTTGTTGTAATATTTGTATTAAATATATAGAAGCATTATATTTATGGTGAAATGTGTGATATTTATACTGATCATAAAATTTTAATGTATATTTTCACACAAAATAAGTTGAATATGCCCTAAATAATATGGTTGGATTTGATTAAATATTATAACTGCTCAATACATTACCACCATGGGAAAGAAAAAAAGGTGGCATATACTTTGAGTTGGCAAGACCATGCTAGCCTATCCATGATGAGGATCACAAAAGATCCCATATTTATTGATTTTCAAAGGATGAATCTTGAAATTTTAATGGAAGGGGAGAAATTTTATCTTTATAAAATTAATGTTCAACCATCTATAAAAGTAAAGATTAAGGATTCAAAAAAGGAAGATGTAGAGACACAAAAGAAGGTGAGAAATTTTCCTAAATTTAACCTTGATTGTGATGAAATAATAAGGTTCAAGAATCGAGGTTGTATTCCACCCATACTAGAATTAAAGAAAGAGCTATTGGATGTTGCTCATAGTTCTTCATTATCCATTGACCATGGAAGCACAAAGATGTACAAGGACCTGAAAGAGTATTTTTGGTGGGATAGAATTAAAAGAGTATTTCTGAATATGTCTCTTGATGCTTGGTTTGTCATCAAGTTAAAGCTGAGAGACAAAAGCCTAAGGGGATGTTACAACCATTACCCATACTGGAATGGAAATCTGAAAACAACACTCTTGAATTTTTTATCGAAATTCAAAAACAATCCAAAGGAAATAATTCTATTTGGGTTATAGTTGATTGCCTTATGAAGTCAGCACACTTCATTTATATTAGAGAAAATTTATCTATTAATCATCTTTCTAGGATATATGTAAAGGAAGTGGTAAGATTTCATAGATTACCACTTTCCATTATATCTGATCAGAATACAAGGTTTACCTAGAAGTTTAGGTGAAGTATTCATCATGATTTGGATACAGAGTTAAGTTATATCACTTCTTATCATTCTCAGATAGACAGTCGATTTGAGAGGATGATTCAAACTCTGGAAGACATGTTGAGAGCTTGCTATATGAATTTCAAAGGTGGTTGGGATCAACACCTAAATTTGGTGAAAATTTCTTACAATAATATAATTCACTCTAGTATTCAAATGGCCCTTTATTAATACCTTTATGGAAATAAGTTCAAAACTCCAACTTGCTGGGATGAATTTGGGTAAATAAATCCATTTGGACTTGGTCTTATTGATGAAATGGTAGAAAATGTCAGATCTATTCAACAACAAATAAGAGTATGTTAGAGTCGACAAAAAAGTTTTGATTACAACCAAAGAAAAGACCTAGAGTTTTAAGTGGGTGATAAGGTTTTTCTATGAATATCTCCTTGGAAAAGAGCAATGAGATTTGGAAAGAAGGGCAAGCTAATCCCTAGGTATATCAATCCTTTTGAAATTCTCGATCGTGTTAGGAAGGTAGCTTACCGATTGACACTTATACAAAATATCTCTCAAGTTCATGATGTGTTCCATATATCTATCTTGAGAAAGTATATACCTAATCTTTCACATGTACTAAACTCATAAGTTGTACCGCTGGAGCCAAATATTTCTTATAAAAAACAACCGGTAGAGATTATGGACCATAGAAAAAATGTTCTACGAAACAAGGCCACTATATTGGTTAAAGTTTTATGGAATAACCACAAATTTGAGGAAGGTATACGGGAACTTAAAGATATAATGAGGGAGAGGTATCATCATCTATTTGTTTCCAAGTGAAAAATTTTGAGGCTGAAATTCAATTTAAGGGGGTAGAATATAACACCCGAATGTTTTTATGAAATATTTTCTTTAAATAATTTTAATTATTCAGTATCTTTAATTGCATGAAATAATGAATTTAAAATAACCATGAGATTCCCTTAGTATAAAATTACCATTATATACTATCTGTTAGGCTAGCAGGAATAAGTATAACTAACTTATGAAAATGCATTATGAATTCATTGGCTATCAATTATTTATGAAAAATATAAATTAGATATTTGTATTTTTAGTGAATTAACTTTTGGTAATAAAATTAATGACATATATATATGATATAAACTTAATAAAATATTTTTTATATTCATCTAATGGATATTTTAATCATATGATGTGAATAAACCCTATTGGTTGCATAAAAACCTATATTTTTAAAGGGAAATCCTACACCTTTGAATGGAGAACCCCTTTTGAATTAAGATTTTGTCACATTGATAATTTTTATATGAAAACATAAATATTTTATTTTAAATTATGATATAAAATTTTACTTTGGATGAATTTCTGATATTTTTCTGATAACATTCAAGTTTTGATGAATAGTAAAATTACACTAAATTTTAAGTGAAAACAAATTTTTTCCTCAAAAATAATTTATACGGTTAAATTATAATATTTAATGTGTTTAAAGTATAAATATAATATATTTTTATCCTTAAATATAATTTATGTCATTATCATTAATTTTAAATTTAATTCATATGTAAAATAATTTCTATATTTTGCAATGTTTTAACTTTTAAAAACCTGTTCTTATTGTGACAATGGGATTTATTTTAAATTAATTACTACAACTTCTATGTTTTAAATTTTTCTATATTTTGAATCATTAGGTACAAATTATGTTAATAGGTTACTTTTATTTTTGGGCATTATGAAGAGTAACTTTGGTAATTATTTTTATTACCATGGTTGAAGGTAAATTAGGTAATTAAAAGTAAAAATAATATTATAAAATTACCTTAACACCTGTCAAAATCCTATTGGATTAGTAAATTATACCCTTATTATATATTTTTTGAAATGGAATAACTTAATGGATACTTGCCAATGAATACAACATGAATATAATAAAAACTAATGAATGTGACAAAATGTTACAATCTCATTTTATATAAGTATTTTAATTTTAATATACAGATAACCAAAAGATAATATCAACTATAAGTAGTATTTTGAAATATAAAAAAATTACCTACCTCATATAAATTTATTTAAAATTTTTAGAGATTAAATAATTACAATTAATGACAACAAAATTACGATTCAGAAATTATTTTATTAATAAAATATCAAATAAATGGTTTTAAAAATATAAAAAAAATATAATTTGAATTAATTAAGGTACTCCACGAATTTTCTATGTTACTATGACATGTCAGTAGTATATTAATTTTTTTTGAAGTTATCTTATGTGTGGATTTTATTTAAAGTCAAATAAATTAATAATACCAAAATTGACACTATTGATATTTTATAAAAATAACATATTATTAAATTATTGAAAAATCAAAAAAATATTTAAAAATTAAAAAGTGAAAATTATAAGTTCTAAAATGTCATAATGTATAAAATTATGGAAAATTGACAACACATAAGTAAATATTTATAACCATTTAATATTTTTAATATTATTACCACAATTAAAATTAAATAGATTAAATAAGGATAAATCAAAATGATAAGGTTTAAAATAAAATCAAAACATGTCTAAATTTTATTGGTTGAGATTATTTAGACCCATACCCATTTTATATTCTAAATAATAATCTCTGTAGGAATTTTAATTTAAAAATTAATTTATAATAATTTAATAGTTTTGGTATTTCCATAGGTGCCCCTCCCCTCTCTTATAAAAGGGAACCTATCCTTCTCTTTTAATCACACCTATAAACCATTTTTATTGGACAAAACCTACACATTTCATCTACAAACTTCCCTCAATTCATCCTAGGGGCCAAAATTTGGGCATAAATCTATCCTAAGAGACCTTTTGTGAAAATCAAAAGGCAATACTTGAGAAAGGTAATTGTTTTATCCCCTCTTTCAAAATTATTTTCTTATTATACTTAATATTATTATGTTGTTTCCATAATAAAGTAATAAATACATTATCTTATACATTATGAGATTTTATTATAATTATGGGACAACCTTATACCTCATTTTATCTATCTTATAAATAATAATATCACCATGCGTGCGTACGTACAACTTATCATCTCTACGTCGTAGTGTAATTTTTTATCCAACAATAATTTATTTGGGTGGGTATAATGATGAGTATAAAGTATTTAAATAATTAATATAATATGATAATTATTCTATATAATTAATATACCATACAATTCCATACCATTTAGCCATCAAAGGAATGATATCGTCCCTTGTGCGTATGTACGACCTACCATCTCCACAATGTGGTGAGTTTCATTATCCACGTTAACAATTAAAGTATTATTATAAAATTTATATGTTGAGTAAAAATAATAGTTATGAACTTAATTTCATTATGGACATGAATATAATACATTCTAATCATAAAACACATGAATTACATGGAAAAACAGGAATGGTAAAATGAAGCAGTTAGCACCTGAAATAATGAAAATATTGAAACACTATTAACAAAATGATATAATAGGATCATATATGATATAATAAATATGTATATGGTTATAGTATAATTTAATAACATAATTTAACCATTATAATGAAGGTTAACACACCCTCAACCAACAAAAATTACAAGGTAATGGATAATTTTACAATCTCATTTTTATTTGAGATTGTTTATACGTAAGTATTTACTAGGGTATATTTATCATACAAATACATGTTTCATAAGTATGTAATATTATTTATATTCTTATATAATTTTTTAAACTTAATTTTACACTTTGGTTAATTTTTATTTATAGTTATGAAAGGAATATTTTTTTTGTTATTCGATTTGAGGTACTTTTTGACTTTTTCAGCAAAAGTATGAGAATAATTTTTTTTTAACTTATACGACATGAATTTATTTTTATGACTCATTTACATGAATCTTACTTTATATGATTTAATGTTTATTTTTAATTAATTTTTTTCTTTTAATATTTCATGAAATTCTGAGAAAAGAGAATGCTTTTGAAGAAGATATGATATTTTCCTCAAGAATTATTTTATAGTATTGTATAAAAATTATTTTACATCTAAGATTACATTATTTAAATAGGGTTATGTTTCTAAACTTATTAGTTATACGATTTTATTATGTTTATTATGGAATTTTATTTATGAAATCCATTTGTTTTACATGGATTATGCTATGTTGGAATAAATTTTAAGAAACCCATTTTATTCCTTGGGTTATGTTACGATGAATGATTTATATTTTTGTGTCACACATATGTATGGTTTTCATTATGTGATGAGTGGGACATATATCTCCCTCCAATGCATTGAGTAAAGATTTATATCTCATGAGATAGACATGACTGTAATGACAAGTAAATTTAATTTAGTAATACAAGGATGGAACGAAAAGTAAACCCGATTCAGTAATGGACATTGTCCACTATGATGGTCCTATCAATGAGCCTGGACTAATATGAAATTATTTTCTATGATTATGTGTATGACCAAAACTTCATGTCTTATTTTATTACTTTTGGGATTATGTCCATTAATTCTTATGAACTTTTATCCCATGACATGATATCACGATATTTTGTATACATGATAAGACTTTAAAATTTTATGTTCTTTTGTCTTATGATTATGATATGATTGATATTTACCTTATATACCCTTACTGAGAATTTGAGCTCACCCTTTCATATGTTTCTTTTCCCCAAGTCATGAATAAGGGTATTAAGTAAGCTATGTCAAAAAGGAGTCTAGTTATGAAGAAATAATTGGGAGACAATGTAGATGCTTTATGAACCAGTTGTTTATGTTTCATAGTTTCTAAATACACTATACTTATATGGTCCTGTCATGGATTTATTATATGTTGTAATGAATATACTTCAATTTTTAAGTAATATCAATGTATATAAAGTATGGGTCTTTATAAGTGGTTCATGTCCTTATACATTGATCATGGTTCCATAGTCTCTAGAATGTTAAAAAGTTCATAAGTATTATATTTAATCATTTTATACTCTTATAACTATTCATTGAAAGTGGTGATAAAAATTGAATTATATAACTTCAATGATATGAAAATATATACGCACACATGAGTAACATTTCAATATTTCAATTGTAACATCCATATTCTTCTCATTGTACTAATAAGAAAGAAGAACATTAATTGGCCTTAAGAAACATCCCCAAGACTCCAAAGGTTGGAAATAAATGCTAAGGGCTTGATTAACAGTTGGGGGATGATTTTCCCTTTGAAAATAAACAACCATCCAAAAATTACACAACCAAATAAAGCACTACATGATGCATGATATCAATAAAAGACAACTCAAATAATAATATTAATATCAAAATAAAACTGTACAAGGGTACCATAGTAGAAGACTATAAAACAACCATGTGTAGAGTGAAAGACTACAAAGCCAACAAAACTCAAAGAAAACCAAAACTCTAAAGCTCCAACTTACTCGATGATCCAATCCAAAAAAAAATCCCAAGTATCACTAAGCACCAATACTGAAGTGTAATACCTTACCTTTTCCCATGTATTGATAAAAAAAATCTATAAAAGAATAAAAGTTTCAAAGAAGGTGTGAGTAATAAAACTTAGTAGATTTTCCCCATTGGATTCCCTACTCATGCCACTAGGATTGAACAAGTTACCACAATTATATAAAGCAGTTATATAAAAAAATTTCTAAATATTTTATATCAAAATTTAAATAAGTTCTATAAATAAGAAGTTTTTTCAAAATAATATCAAGTTCCAAGGAATGTAACTAAACAATACTTTAAAACCGTTTCACAAGTTTCATTTTGGTATAATCTATTCGATTCCACTTATCCACACATCCAGCCATGCATGAAATCTAAACCTCCCTATAATCATGAGTGGTGAGTCATACTTTCATTAAGTCACCACTTAATGAATCATTTTATGGGGGGATATCCTTAACCCTTATCCATCCCACTAATGATGGGGGATACTACTTACCCTTATCTATTTTGAATGCACATGAACACACACAACCATTATGCAAAAAAAAAAATGCCAAAAACAACCATTTAAACTATTTCAATAAAACTAAACTTTTATTGAAAACCTTTCAAATGAACCATTTCAATAAAACCAAACTTTTATTGAAATCATGTTTCCATAAAACAAAACCAAACAATCGTTTAAAAATCAAGTTACCAATTTCACTTTCCATAAAAATACCCAATTTCCATAATTCTATAAACTGTATCTTAATAGGGTTTATAAAAAGAAATTCACATCAATTTAACATACAATTCAAAGAAAAATAATTAATTTTAAAGAAATACATACTATTATAAATATAAGAGTAGAAAGTGAATCCACATAGCTCAAAAATTTTAGAAAATGATAAACAGAATGAAAAAAACCACAAAATTGGGATAAATCTCCAAAAACCCACCTTAGATATCTTCCAATATCATTAAAAAAGCAAAAAATAATACTATTTGGCATCAAATACCTTATATTTATCTAAAATGGGTGTAGATCTAAGAAACTGAGAGAGATAGAGAAGTGGATCTAAAGAAAATCACCAAGTAAAATAAAAAACGATGACTTAACACAAGAATTTGGCTTCAAAGCACCAAGAGAAGCATTCAAATATTCTATATATCAATGGGATAATACTACTTAGTCTTATAGAGGAATAAATCCCAAGTTAGGGTTGATTTGAGGCACAAATTATGGTTAAAACATAAAATATACCTAGATCCACTTATTGTGGATCTTGTTTTTAACTTGTACACAGTTAGTCACACTGTTAGGAAAACCATATGCTAACTATTCTCCAGCCACTATCTCAAGGATGAAACTAAAACATTTGGATTACAAGGTTTACAAACTATGCACCAACTGTTCTAAAGCCAACTATCTCAAAATGCATAGTTTCTCCTAGGAAGTCACATAGTTTGAACAAACCATGCACCACCCGTGCTCCTTTACCTTAGCCCCTACCTCTAAGTGCATGGTTTCCTGTTGGTGTTGAATGGTTTTACCAAACCATTCAATAACCTTAAAAACTTATAAAATACCCAAAAAAATTTAAAAAATCTTCCAAACTCTCCCAAACTGCACTCAAACACTTTATGTACATAAAAATTCTAAATAAAGGGTTACTTATTTGAAACTATGGGTGCTATATTCTCCCGAACATTAGAATTTATTTCCCTAGAAAGTATAAAATCATCAATATCCTAAAATAGTTTGGGTCATTGATCTTTAATTTTCTTCTCCCATTTCCAAGTCTCTTCCTGAATCTGACCATGTTTCCACAAAAACTATACTAGGCTGATGCTTTTTCCATGCAAGAATTTTTCTTACCTATCCACATTCTGCACTGGCATGTGAACCAATGAAGCATCTGGATCTAGGTTAACATGATACCATTTTATCAAATGGTCAATATCCAGTTGATACTTTTTTCAACAGAGATAAATGGAACACATTATGCACCACACTAAACTATAGTGGAAATTCCAACCGATGTGTCACCCATCCAATCTATTCAAGTATCTCAAAAATGGTCTATGTATTGAGGAGAAAAATTTCCCGGATTCCCAAAATGATGAATTCCAAGCCTTGAAGATATTCTTAAGAACACATGATCACTCAACTCAAAGGATAATGTCTATTGATGATGATATACATACCTGATGACTCTGAACTGTCTCTATCCATTTACTGATCAATTAAATCAGCTCCATTGATTATTAGACAAAGATCATACCAACTAGTGAATTCTCACTTATTTCCACCCAAAAAAGTGGAGATCAACAAAGCTTCCCATAAATTGATTCAAAAGAAGCCATATGTATCGAGGCCTGATGACAGTTGTTATATGAGAACTCTAATAGTGACACATTCTCTTCCCATAATCCACCAAAATCCATTACACAAGCCCAAAAAATGTCTTCTAATGTTTGTATTGCCCATTCGGATTGCCCATCTATCTAAGGATGATATGTCATACTCATTGTCAACTAAGTTTCAAGGGATTTATATAAAAATTTATTGAAATGAAACATAAAACTCAAATATATGTCTGAAAATATTGAAACCAATATGCCATGCCACTTTACCACTTCATAGATATAGATTTTTAAAAAGTCCTCTACCATATATGATTCACAAAAAGGAGTGAAATGACATGAATTTTTGATCTTATACATTATCACCCATATGGAATTGTGTTTCTGAACCATTATTGGGTGATATATTATAAAATCCATATCTATCTACTACAATTTTCACAAAGGAATAGGTAAATACTACAACATACCTTCTGGTCACTGATGCTCTGCCTTAACTTGCTGACAAGTTAAGCATCCTGAAACAAACTCATCTGCCTTAATTTCCATACCGACCCACCAAAACTGTGATTCCAATTCCTTATACATCTTCTGTATTCTAGGATGAACATCCCAATTTGAATGGTTGTAAGAATGAAGAAGTTTTTCATAACAATCCATAGGTACAACCATCTGATTTCTGAACCACAAAATTGAACTCACATCCAACTTCCATCCCTCAATGGTCTCCCCACCATTGAGTTTTGATCTCAGAGAAATGAATTATGGATCAAATGTTTATTCCTCCTTAACCATCTTAAACAAATTAAGAAGAAACAAAACTAGAAATAAAACCTCAACATCACCCCAGTCTTCATATTCTAAGTGTATGTCTGCTAGGATCTACAAAAACTACCACTCATATAAAGCTTCTTTTACCAACTAAGCATATGAATTTCTACTAAATGAATCTTCCACTAAATTTACTTTTCCCGATGTATACATCAATTCAAATTTAAGAATTTGGAGATAATCCATCAATATTCTTTATCTTATATTCAAATCTTATTATGTTAAAAAATACTTCAATCTCTTATGATTCGTGAACACAATAAATTTATCACTAAAGAGATAATAACACTAAGTCTTAAAATCATGGAATACAAAATCTAACTTCAAATCATGTTTTGGATAGTTATTATCATGCACCTTCAACTACCTTGAGACATAAGAAACAACATGATATACCTACATGATAACACATCCCAACCCAGATCCTAAAGAATCACAATACACCATATACCCTTGCCCTGATTCTATAAAAAACAAGATTGGTGTATATGTAAGGTGAACCTTTAGATCTTAAAAAAACCTCTAGAATTTCTCATACCATTGTAATGGAATATTCTTATTTATCAAAGCTATCATAAGTAAATCTATCCATGATAATTCATGAAAAAATCCTTAGTAATAATCATCTAGACCAATAAAAATTCATATCTTGAAGTCATTATTTGTTGATTGAAAAGAGATAATAACCTCTATCTTTTCAAGATCCAAATAAATTCCTCTTTTAAAAATCACATAGATAAGGAAATGTACACACTATATCAAAAAATCACACTTGGATAATTTTTCATACAAATGATGACCTCTCAGGATCCCAAACACTATCACCAAGTGTTACTCATGCTCATCACTTGACCTTGAATACACCAATATTTCATCCATGGACACCACCACAAAATAATCCACTTACCTTTAAAATATCTAATTCATAAATTCCATAAATACTACTAGTTCATTCAGAAGACTAAAAGGAATCTCTATACATTCATATTAGCCATATCATCTCCTGAAAGCTATTTTTGGGATATCCTCCTTCTAAACTTGGAATTGGTGATATCCTGATCGCAAGTAAATTTTAGAGAACTACTGAACTCCCAAAAATTGATCAAACAAACCATCAATTCATGTAAGTGGATACCTTTTATTTATTTTAAAATTGTTAATCTTATAATAATCCACACATAGTCGAGGAGTTTCATCCACCTTTTTGACAAACAAGACTGGAGATACCCACAAAGATGTGCTTGTCTGAATGAACACTTTGGTTTATAGTTCTTCCAAGTTCACTTTTAACTCCCTTAACTATATTGGTGATATCCTATATGACATAAGGTAAATAAGACTAGTCCCTGAAAGGATATAAATCATAAACTCCACTTCTCTCATAAGTGGAAACCATAATAAATTATCAGGAAACACATATGGAAACTGATCAACCACTATTAGAAAAATATTTGCCTCGATCTCATCCAACAATTCCAAAGACAATGCTACCAACTGGTATAATATTGTTCCAACTACTGGTATTAATAATCCCATTTCTCCTACCTTTACACTTTGGTCTCCTCGAAAGAGATACAAGACTCCATATTCAATTGTAAAACTAACTATTCATGTATAATAGTCAATGTGAGCCTTAAATATCATCAAAAAATCCATACCTAGATTATAATACAGGAGATATATATAATGGGATCACATTAGTCATAATTATAAATTATAGAACATTGGAATTAGAGAATGGATGATAAGGTATGTTGTTAAGGGAACAAGGAACTAAATTTATAGACTTTAAAACCTTTGAGAAACTACTAGAATTTTAAAAAGGTAACTAATCTATATAAGTCTGTATTTATTTTCTTTTGAATATAATAAATTAAATATCTCTACTATTTCCCCAATGCCACTATAAAATCATTAGCCTCCACCTTGGAGAATATGGTAGTGGTTCTGCTATCCAAGAACTTGTAGATGCACCAGAAGGCTGATGAGATCCCACTGAATGGCTGGTGAGAAAAACTCAAAAGAATTGCTACTATCAATATTAAATATCTAGACAATGATCCTCTATTAGGTATCTAGTATTATTATACTGAATGAGAATATTTCCCTCCATGACATTAACTATCTAGTGCTTCCCACTACTATAACCGTTAAAATTTGGCTCCTCCACTTCTATAAATGAAAATCTAAAGACCTGATATGTTCACTCCATGAGTTCAATACATACATTAATACTTATTTATGGAACCTTCAGGGTTTATTAATTATTATAACATGATTATCTTGAGTATATAACATCACATCAATTAAATGTAATTCCTAAACACTTTATATACTTTTTGTGATATTTGAAAAAAATATGGAGAAAAAAATACAAGTATGCCCTATAAATTATCAAATAATAAAATTATATTAAATAATTTGTACATGAAAAATCAATTTCATGTTTTTATTATTTTTTGGATTCTATTTAAGATATTTATCATCACACATTATATTTTTTTATTTGATTAATTTGTCATACATTGGTCCTTTAAATATTTTTTCTTAATGAAACTAAATATATTTTGATATAGAAGTAACAATTGATAGCCACTATCTAATGTTTCTTTAATACCTAGAAGTGTAATGTTATAGTTTTCATATATTTATAAAAGTAAAGTAGTTCAATAATTCAATATTGGAAACAAAATAATTCTAAATAAATATGGTTTTCGTTATAAACATGTTTGAAATGGTTAAAATGGATTTTATTTTTTATTTTTATTATCAATATTAAAGTTAATTTCATATCATTTCATAACCATAAACATGATATTATTTTATTTTTTATGTAATATTTATTCATGATTTCTATTTTTATGAAAATCCAAAAATAGTTGTAGTTCAATACAAATCATCATATCTCACTTTGGTAGTGTGAAACAACAAAGGTGAATAATATTTTCATAGAAGAGTTGAATAGAATGAAAAAACTAATAAATATTTTTTTTATTTGAAATAATATAGTGTATTTAGACTAGTATTTTACAATTAAATAAATTATTATATACATTATATAAGTGTTAAAAGGAGATTTGAAATCGAAAACATTTTTTTGAAGCACAAATTTTGACAAATAGTAATGACTTATGAGTGAAGATCAATATCATGGAATTAATGATTTAACATAAAAAATGGATCCAATTGATTATAATAAAAATGGAATATAATCATTACTGAAAATGAATATGGTATTTAAAAGGGTTTCAATGAAAAATAACATAATATTTCAAATGAAAGTGAGATTTGAGAACCCATGCCTTTGTTTTTGAGAGGCCTCCTTTGGATTGAGTATAAATATTATAGAATAAGGACTTTTTTATTCTAGGACCATTGAGACAAGGATATGGAAATTGATAGGGGAACTTGGATAAATATTTTTTGATGTGAATAGTCTTACAAGTGGGGAGATTGGGGAGCATGTAGGATATTTTTATGTCCATGGAAGAGGGTTATTTTAAAATAATGCATTTATTATTATTATATTTTGGATGAAGTCTATATATATATATTTTATTCATTTAACATTTATTGGGGTATGAATAAAAAATTGATGATTCATTAAGATATAAAAAAAATTAAAATAAATCATAGAAATATCTTATTCAATGTAATAAATCAAATATTATTTTTTATTTGAATACAATATAACACATGTCTTAAAAATTTATTTATTTGTTGGAAATTTCTATTATTATTTTAAATAAATTATTATACACATTATTTATATATTTTATTTTTTTAAATTTTTTTATGATTTATGTATTTTTATTTATATCAGGATAAGGTCCTAAAACATCCATATTATGTAAAAGTTATATTACATATTATTTACTAAAAATAAAATTATGGTGAAAATTTCTAAAAATTAACCATAAGATAATTTCAATATGATCATTAAAAAATGATGTATATTTTTACCAAATATACATTATATTTTTTTTAAATTTTAGTAATATATAAAATCATAATATATGTGGAAATTTTCTTAATCTATAATAAAAATTATTCATTTTAATATGGTTGATTAAATTTATTTATTTTTTATTTATTAATTACTATATTTTTTATAATTAAATATTTCAACAATTAAAAACTATAAATTTCACCAAATTAATCATCTCATTGAATGAATTATATATTTCAAATACCTGATTAGGGGGGAAAATTATGTGATGACCATTATCAATCATATTACATTTTTCATTACCCACTCCTTCCAATGGTACCCCTCTTGAGCTGACAATGATCATAGAGGGACCTGATTCTAATAGGACATGAGTTGGAGACTAGGATTGAGGAAATATCATGCACACAAATGGGATAAATTATCCTCTAAGAAGAACATGAGGAATGATAGATATAATGATATGAACAAATAAATTCTACTCATAATATAATAAAACATCCTAACACATGCATGAAGGTCTATACAAACTAAACTGCTAAAAAAGAACTATAAGTACTAAAGAAATTGTCAATTTAGACATAGAAGAACAAAATTATAATCAAAATACCTATGAGATAGTAATGTAAATATCAATCACCAACTAGTTCCTGTGGACATGGAAATCTATTTATATTAATTGGGATGAGAATACAAGTATACTAAGCATGTTCCTCCCTAAAGACTCACTTTAAAAAGTAATAAATTTATATTGAATCCTAGTGAATAAAAAATTAAACTAACTCATCACCTAATTAACTATTCTTTGTTCCTAACCTCACCATAGATAACTCACCAAGTATTTCATATAAAAAATAATTTAATATTCACTTAACTATAAAAGTAAAAGTACCCAACTTCCACTTTCCACTAGTTTGATGCTATTATCTAACTTTTCACATCATAATCAATCACTCTATTATAAGATATATTAATCAAAGGTACTTGTATAATATCCTATACCTCTGAAATTCCATAATTTATTCATTATCTTAGCCTACAGAAAATAATTGAGTAGTTTTGAGGAGCAATACAAGCTTGTAAATCATGTACTACACCTCAAGTAATAATAAATCATAAAAAGTATAACTTTAATGATACTTTTGGTTCTATATTCAAAGATACACGTGTATTAAATAACAAAAATCCAGTACAAAACTCTTTAAAAAGATATATTAAGGTAACCTTCAATCATACCAATACAAAATATGACATGGAGAAGAAATCAGGGAAGATGGGGTAGTCAGATATTTTTCCACACTAACCTAGATATTAGGGAAAAAATATCTTAAGTACATTGTGTGTAAATCTACCTATAGACATGGGTAGGGTAATCTGCTAATTTTCCTATGCTATTAGAAATGATACATAGATCAAACACAACCAGCTGCATCATGTTTTTGGGTAATATATATTAGATAACAAGAAACTCAACCATCCATAAATAAATGAAAAATAAATTAGCAACCAAAATTCCTAGTTTTCATCACAAGAAACAATGGTCAATCCTATATTCAACCCGCTCCATTAGTCTTAGTACCATCTCTGACACCACTAAGCATATCAACATCCATCCTACCATCACATGTTCCAAATGATACCATAAACCTAGGAATCCCCTCTTATTTCCCACTAAATCATAAACCAACCATAGCTTACATATTATCATATAGAAATTCTCAACATCCATATAAAACATAAAAGGTAGAAAGTAAACAATAAATAGTTATTAGTGCATGTAGGCCCCAAAACCAAGGTATACTGTCTTAAAAAATGATACTTCTCGACTCAATGTAATTTTATATATCAAGAAACTAATTTGATTATTTTATGATTTAATTTATTTATTTAACATGTGTTACAACAACATAAGCCCTAATAAATTAGATATAAAAAGTTAAATTATTATTTATATATAGTTCAATCATTATTCTAGTTCTATCAATTATATGGAAGAACAATAAGAATTTAACATTCCAATTTATTATATAAAAATTATGTACTAAAATATTTACATTATGTATCCAATATCCAAGAATAAAAATATAACTAAACCACAACATCAATATGAGGTTTCACACTATCAAAAAATCAATACATAAACCTTCAATACGGTGAAATCACATGTGATATATACACAAAAAATTACTTATTTAATTCATTTTTAATCCTCATTAAGTATAATTACACAATTTCTAAATGAGATAAATCATGATAACTTCAAAATTTATCTTTAAATAAGAGAATAAATTAATTCCATACCTCATGGATTTCAATGTTCTATAAACATGAATGGAACAACACAGGTAGATCTATGATCACTTCTCCCATAAGTAATCTACATCCATTCAAAAAAATCACACCACGAACATAGAGAAAAACATAAACATAACCTCATGAAAATTCCAGAGATAATCCACTGATGAATGGAAAGTTATAACAAGAGGAAATAAGTATTAACAAAGAATAAAAAATAACAAAACAATGGAAAACTAACCTTTCATCACCATAATTCGATCATGGGAAGCTGTGGATCAATCCCAATTGAATGGTATTTAAAGAAACAAAAAATAGAACCACTAGAAACCAAAGTTTTGGTATAATTTTGAGACAAAAAATGGTCAACATCATCAAAAAATATCTAAAATAGAGGATTCACACATAAAAAATATTAGGATAATGATCTATCTTTAGTGACTCACATTTATAAGTGCTCTCTTAAACAACACCATGTCGCAATAAGATATGAAACATGTGAAAAAATATACACAAAAAAAATTAATTTGTATATATTAGATCTATAGGGGATACTCCTTAAAGGTTACATGATTGTGAAAATCAATCTCACCCAAATAATTGACTTGAGAATCATCATAAATATTTTAGAGAAGTTATGATAAATGAAAGGAATGTTGAATCCAACTCATTTTTGGTGGAAGTGTTATGAGGTACACGATGGAACCAATAAGTGCCAACAACTCTAAGATACCAATAAACTAGGTCAAATGATTACTATCATAACCAAATAATTGATTCCCATGATAATATTACTTCTTCAAGAACACATGATCTCTAACACCAAACTATATATTTCTCATCCTTTAGTCAGAATATACTAATGATGACCAGAAACCACCTTTATCCTCTAAAAAATCACCTAAAACATCTCTATTTCTCATTAAACTAGTTCCAGGTTGAAAATTATTAAATCTCCCACCCTCATCCAATATAATAGAAAATATAAATTTCATCCTTACAATGCCTCAAATAACCTCATACCAGTGGTGGAGGGAATAATTTTATTGTATAAAAAACATGGACAAGGGTAGTTTTATCACATATGGACCTCCAAAATCTAATACACAAGTGTGAAACATTTATTTAAGAGTTAGGATGGATAACTATATCAGAAATTATATTTGATCATGATAAGTAGTGTTGAGGCACAACTAAGAAATAAAATCATGTTAAAGACCTCCCTACACCCTAGAAGTTAAATGTTGATCTTGATCAAAGATGATAATAATTTGGAATCCATGATCCCTCCACAACTCCTAAAGATACCACATCAAAAATACCTCTATAGACAATGAAACTTTTATCAGTATAAAGTGAGTTTATTTCAGAATACAATCCACCACTAACCATATTGAATCATACCTCTCTGATCTCATGATAAACTAGTAATGATGTCTATCTAAATTTCCACCAACTTCAATGGAAGAAAATCTAATGGATGAGAAATTCAATGGGGACAATATTTTCAACCTTTAACATCTGAAAGACAAAACATCAGGAGATAAACTCAGAAACGAAATTCATCAACCTAGGTTACCAAAAACAACCTCTTTGAGCATGGTGCATTGATCTCCCACAATGATGTACTACCAAGGTAGTTTTGTGTAACTCACAAATAACCACCTTGATCATCATAGATGGAATGAAAATCCTCCATTAAAATAACACTCAGTGTTGACCATCCTCGGAACATCTATAATGGGTATCATGACAAACAACACAATCACATAAGACATCTACCTTAGAATCCCCCATATGGGAATACCGCCATTTGTTACCCTAAATAAAACTACACCATTATATAATAAATGAAACTTCTTCCACCAACCTCACCCATACTAATGTGTAAAATAGAGAGATCCTCCATCACTCTCCTTAAATCAACAGAATCATGCACACCACCATTGTGAGTCTTACTTTTTAGTATATAAATTAAAATAATACACATTACCGGTGTATTAGAAATATCAAAGTCATAGTTATACAATAATTCCATCCACCATTATTGTTACAGGATTGGGTTACACTGGGTTAAGACATACCTTAGGCTCTTGTGAGTTGTGAGAATCACAACCTGTTTGCTAATAAGGTAGTATCACCAAAACAACAAGGTAATAACAATAATTTTCAACTTGATATCATGGGTGGATTTTTTTTCATTCATGGGGTTATAAATGAAGATACCCATAACATACAACCACCCTCTTCGGTATTATGAATCATACTAACCCAATATATGAAACACTATAGAAAAAATCCAACATAACTCCCTATTTTGTGAAATGAAGAATTATGTCATTGATGAAACTACACTAAAGATAACTAAACATAGGATAGAATTTGTTAGAAAATAAGAATAGATTATCCATTCTAGTCAAGTATTTTATAGGATTCAAAATCTAGTATAAGTCATGTATGATCTTCTTATAATAGGAATGCAGACTAAGGGAACTCTGTACCTCTGCATCAATCATTGGGATTTCCCCATAAATAACAAACAAGATCTATGAATAATCCATAACCATTGAACACTAGGAGATGAAATTACCAAAGAAATTAAATTTATGTTCCTTGGGTTACAATTTTAAATATTTTTAAATAGATACATAATATGAATAACTCTCAAAAATTTCCATAGATGCACTATATTCTCATCCTTAGATGAAGAGAATACAACTGTATCATTGATGAAAACCATCATGAACTAGTCTAAAAAATATTAGAATAATGCATTAATCAATCCCACCAATATCGATGAAGATTTTTACCCACTGATGTAAATTACAATGACCTCATAATTCACATAAAACATCATAATACAGACTTCAAATTATCCTCATACTTCACCCACTTCTGAGTATATTCAGACTATATATCAATCATTGAGTACTAACTAACTCTCTTCATCTGATCGAATAAATCATTAATGCATGGAAGAGGGTATCAATTCTTTAATGTAACATATTTCAAGTGATAATAATCGATACACATGTGTAAACTACCCTTTTACATCCTTGAAAACAAAACTGGATCACCCCATAGTTACATGATCGACCAAATAAAACCTCAATGCAGGAGATCATAAATATATATCCTCAACTCCTATAAATATAAATGCCATATTATATATGTATACATAAAAATTATAAAATATCATGACATTAGATTTATCCCAAAATTGATCTCCCATCAAGGGGGTAATTCTACAACCTCTTTAGGAACAAAATTAGGGTATTCCTCTATAACCTTAAGAAAAATTGATTTATGATCCTTCCATGCAATCAACATCAAATCATCCATCAAGAATGAAAAGGATTGAACATGCCTCTAACCAATTCAAGGTTATATCTCTCTAAAAAACATGATAGAATCTATTTAATCATTATAGAACATTATATTCCTCCAAGAGAAATCCATGATATTCTACACCAAATACAACCATTCCATGATGAGGATGATGTAGTATGGTTGTATCCAAAAATATAAGAAACATCCATATGAGTTTACACCATAAATCTAGCTATCAATCTCTAAAAAATTCACATAAATAAAATTGAATTCTAAAAAAAAAATCATCAATGGAATGTGAAATATAATCCATTTTACCTCATCACCACCTTATTCCTAGTTTCGATTAGACGACAGCGATTCCTCCTCGGTCCTCCCGATGTTCTTGAGGTGCGGCGGCTGCTTATGTGGTGAAGGGTGGCCTCGATATGATGTCTCAAGATTCAGTATTCTATGGAGAGGGTGTTCAAGTTTTATTTGGCTTCAGGGTGGTGATATGGATCTTCTGTGATGTGGGGTTGAGATCTGGTGTGGAGTCAGGGTCGCGGACCTTCTCTGCGGTGGGGGGGGGGGGTTCTGATCTCGTGCATCAGGGTTGTGGTTCAGTTCTCTGTAGAGGTGAGGTCATGATTTGGTGTGTTGGGGTCTTGTCTTTGTGGCAAAGGGGATTCTGATCTGGTGCTTTGGGGTGTACATTCTCTTGTTCTGTGGCATTGGGGGAATGCTCAAGTGTGGCTTGGGGTCATAATTCAGTGCACCGTGGGATCGTGATCTAGAGGCGTGGGCCATGACTGCCCTTTAGCGGTGATGGGTCATGATCTAGTTTCATCTCGGGGCTATGACCATCCAATTATGTGGCCATGGAGTCATATCCTTCTTCCACAGTGTGAATAAAAATTTGGTCATCCTACACCGGGGCTATGATTCTGAACCATGGTGAAGGGGCTGGGATCCATCGTCTATGTAGTACTTGAAGCTTCTGGGCGCAGAAGAAGCGTGGTTGGTATGACACCCAATTTTTATTTTTACCATGATCAATGATTATTCGAATATCAATATGAAGATGAAATCTTGTCTCCATGGAATATAATCAAAGATTTAGATAAAGAAGAAAGTGGCCTGAAACCTTTAGATAGGATCCTACACATTATGTTTATAATTAATTTAATTAATTTCATAAATAAAAATAGTACCCAGATCTTTGGTATTTTTCTTCATTGATGATGTTGATCATATGGAATGACCCTTCTAGATTATCTTGTTGTGTTTGTAAGGATCCAAACTAGAATCCCACTTGTAGTGATCCACACATGATCCGATGGCCTCTGATCAACACCATTCGTTCTCCCAGTGCTAGCGTGGTGAATTGAGTGTCTTGTGTCGGTCGTTCTTGATCACCCATTCTTAGGCCTTGAATAATGTCTCTCATTATTGAGAGGGGATAGAGGAGGATTCGAGAGAGAAATTGTTTGGCTCAACAATTCTTAATTCACTAGGTGTGTGGTGTGGTGTATGGACAAATATGAGTACTTTCCTATTTATATATATGGAATTTCAGTTACAATATTTAATTTCATATCAATAATTAAATACATTCATGAACTTAGAGAAAACCCATGAATTTAATAATAATACAATGTCATTATTTATGGTGCACCAACTTGCACCAAACAAAATTATAAATAAAATTCTACGTCACAAAATAATAGCAATATTATTTTAATTTATGCCAACTAGTTAAATAATTATTTACCATCTTGAGAATAATTATTTTACTACCAGACTAACCTTGGTTCGCTCGAACTCCAATTCTATTTATTGAACACCCAAATAAATAAATAAATAATTTATTCTCTTAAATAAATATTTTTTTACAAACTAATAAATAAATATTTATTAAATTTTCAATAAAATAAATTAATATATTCTATTTAATTTATGCAATCATTTTAACTTGAATAAAATTATTCCATGGTCTTGAGAATACTATTTATTTAATTAATTAAATTCAAATAGAATTTAACCGAGACCACAAAAAACACTTAGTGTGTGAACCTCTATGATTCTTTCTCATTGGAATTAGTTAGACTTGCCTAAAGTCCAAGAGTAATATCTAGAAATGGGTCAAGACACCCAAGAGAATGAATGTTAATTCGCAAAAATGATATCCACATACGAACACTCACTATGTAATATAATCTCTTTGTTGCAATATCTCATCAAGCAGGTTTCATGAATGTGTCATCAAATTTTATGCTTGATACGTTTTTCTTTAACTACCTGAAATAAAATCATCATTATACCATGGCCATGGAATTTCATGTGACAGTTCTATTTCAACCAAAGGGATGATATATCAACTTCCATAAATGGAAGGGGAAAATCCTTTATTGACTTATCCATTAATAACATGCCACTCGTGATGCACCCAATGTACCCTAATTGTCACCAGCTGTCTATGTGACGATTTTTGTCAGTAAATCAAAGTGTGTAAGTCATGACACATATTAATGATAATCTTAAAGTTTAAGGATCATTACACATGATCGCATATAGAAATATCTGATGACAACAAAACATTCAGAATTCCTATGAGTGGGTCTATTCTCATAATCTATTATCTTGGAGATTACCAAGTGATAACTTCATGAGAGGAAGTATAATTTACTTATGAGTACTCTCACCTAACGGTCTTCATGCTATGTGTCACATCATATCATATCATCCAACTGCATAACTATATTTAAGAATATTGTTATAGCATTTAAAGGTTCCATCATAGCGGAGAACTGTCATCACCTTATCAATGCAACAAATACTCTAGGTAATTATTACATCATAATCATGTAGAACAATGAACAATATATAATAATACATTAAATATATATGTAATGAAAGTAAAACCAGTTGGTTATAGGACACCAACTCTTGCAAACTCCCACTTGGACTAGAGCCAAATGCTTATGACTTTCAGTCTGCTAGACCTCACATGATGATCGTGTTTCTGCTAAGTCAAGGCTTTAGTGAAGGGGTCCACTACATTGTCTTCCATGGAAATAATTCTCACTACAACATCACCTCTCTAAAAAATCCCTCAATAGATGATACTTCTGAAGTATGTGCTTTGCCCACTGATGTGACCTTGACTCTTTTGAGAGAGCCACCACTGCAGTATTATCACAATACATTGTGATGGGATCTTTAATACTAGGTATCACATCTATCCCTTGGATAAATATTATCATCCAAACTACTTCTTTAGCTATCTCAGAAGCTGTGATATACTCAGAATCTGCTGTAGAATTTGAGACCACACTCTACTTTGAGCTCTTAGAGCTCACTACACCTCCATTCAAAGTGAAGATGTATCCTGTTTGAGACTTCATGTCATCTTGATCAGTCTGGAAAATATAATATGCATATCCTCAGATGACAAGTTCCTCATCTACTCCATAAACTTGGAACATATCCTTAGTAAACCTCAGATACTTTAGGATATTCTTGACTACCATCCAATGGCGGTCACCTAGGTCAGATTGATATCTGCCTACCACACTAAATGCGTAAGTGACATCTAACCTAGTACATATCATGGAATACATGACTGACCCAATCAATGATGTGTATGGAGTCCTTTCCATTATATTTCTTTCCTCATGTGTTTGAAGAAACATTTTCTTGGAAAGATGAATGCCATGTGATGCTAGCAACAATTTCCTCTTGGATTGTTCCATACTAAATCTCTTTAGTATCTTATCAATGTATGTACTTTGACTTAGGCCCATAAATCTCATGGATCTATCATGATGTATCTTTATCCCAAGAATATATGCTTCCTATCCCTTGTATTTCATATAGAAGCATTTATTCAACCATTCCTTAATAGAATATAAGAATAGTATCTCATTTCCAATAAGTAACATGTCATCAACATATACTATTAAGAAAACAACTGCAATCCCACTAAACCATTTGTAGACATAAGGCTCACATTCATTACTGATAAAACAAAATTATTTTATGGCTTCATCAAAATGAATGTTCCATGACCTGGATTCTTTCTTTAATCCATAAATGTATTTCTGTAACTTGCATACCTTATTGGCATCCTTTGGAGTCACAAAACCTTCAGGTTGTGTCATGTACACATATTCCTGAATGTTCCTATTAAGTAATTATATTTTGAAATACATTTTCTGAATCTCATAGTCATGGTAAGATGCAATGGAAAGTATAATTTTGAAGTATTTTAGCATTGAAACTGATGAGAAGGTTTCATCGTAGTCAATTCCTTGACGCTGTTTAAAACATTTTGCAACCAGTTGTGCCTTATAGGTACTGAATTTCCCTCCCATGTCCAGTTTATTCCTCAATACCCATTTTCAATCAACAACCTTTACATCAACTGGAGGATCTACCAAAATCAAAACTTTTTTTGGTACATGGAATACATTTCAAAATTCATGGCTTCTTACCACTTGTAAACATCTATAACACTTAATGATTCCTTGTAGGTTAGATGATAATTATTATTATCAACTAATAATGAGTCACCATTCTTGGTAACTAGAAAACCTTACCATTCCATTTCTCTAACCTCTATTGTACTCCTACACAGTACTTGTGTCTCTGGAATAGATTATTCTTCCACAGGCCTTTGTGGAATCTATTCTTGTACCAACTCTTGTGTACCTTGAGCCTCAACTTCATCGAATTCTATCTCACTCCCACTATCTCTTTTGGAGATGTGATCCCTCTCAAAGGAACATGGCATGACTTGTCACTATATCCTTTTTGTCTAAGGGTATGAATAGGTAATATCCCATTATTTCCTTGGGGTATTCTATAAAGGAACAATTTCTGCCTCGAGGTGTGAGTTTGTTACCTGAAGAGGCCTTAACAAACGCTTCACTACCCCACACATGTAAATTTGATAACATGTATTTTCTTCCACTCTAGAACTCATATGTAATACAATTTATCGATTTAGTTGGTACTTGGTTTAGTATGTGTGCCGTTGTTTGTAACACATGTCACCAAAATGATAATGGAAGAATCTCATGACTCATCATTGATCTCACCATGTCCAATAGGGTGTGGTTCCTCCTTTCACTCAAACCATTCCACTAGGGCATGTTTGGAGGAGTGAGTTGGGATATGATCCCAAAATCCCATAAGTAATCAATGAAGTCTTGATTAAGATATTCTCCACCTTGGTCTGAGTAGAGTTTCTTAATCTTCTTACCAAGCTGGTTCTCAACTTCATTATTGTATTCTTTGAACTTATCATAAGAATCTGACTTATACCTCATTAAGTAGATATATCCATATATATTGAAATCATTAATAAAAGTTATGAAGTACGAGTACCCTCCTTTTTCTTCAACTAGAAATGGTTCACACACATTGGTATGAACCAATTCAAGAAGTTATTTAGCCCTTTCACCTTTCCCACCAAATGGGGCTTTGTCCATTTTTCATTGTAAACATGTATAACATACACCAAGTGGTTTTAGTTCAAAAGAATCTAAATATCCATCTTGATGTAACTTTGTAAAGTGTTTCTCATTTACATGACCTAGACAGTGATGCCAAAGTTGGGTGTGGTATGAGTCATGTGAAGTATCTTTCCCATCGATTTCCATTACCTGGTTTGTGTAACCCAACACATAAAGACCTTTGTATAAATTTTGCCTACCAAAACAAATGCTATCTTTATAAAAGAAGAAAAATTCATTTCCAAACTTGAAAAAAAATCCATATATATCTAGTATGGATACATAAATTATGTTTTTGTTTATAGAAGGCACATAAAAACAACCCTTTAACACCAAGATCATCCCAGTTGGAAACATGAGGTGGTTGTCCCCAACAGTTATAACAACAAGTCTGGCTCCGTTGGATGCTTGTAGATTTACCTCTCATTGACCAATATTCCTGAATCTACATGGTTCCTATATATGGATACATATGTGATCACCAAAATCTATATCTAATACCCAATTTTTAGAAAAAAATAGATTGAATTCGATAACAAATGTACCTGAAGATTCCCCTTACTTCTTAGGATGGGTGAAGTTCTTCTTCTAGTGGCCCATCTTGCCACATGCTAAACAAATAGCCTCATGTTCCCTTGCCTCCCCTTTGATATTCTTTTTCTTGGAAGGCCGTGAAGAATCTTTATGCTTAAAGATCTTCACCTTCCCTTTCCTCTTATTCACCATAAGGACAGAAGGATTTTCATGTTTCATATCTTTTTCCACTTGGAGAATGAGGATAAGAAGATCAGATAAAGACTTCTTAATGTTTTTCAGATTGAAATTGACAAAAAAGTTAGAGAAGCTCTAAGGGAGTGATACGAGAATGAGATCGGTGCCCAGTTCTTTGGGTGGTTTAAACCCTAGAACCTTCAGGTGCTCAATGTACCCAATGAGCCTGACTACATAAGGCCCAGCTGGGGATCCTTCTCCAAGCTTACTCTGGAAGAGTACCTTAGATATCTCAAACCATTCCTATCTTTATCTCTCTTGGTAAACACCACAAAGGTACTCGTGCATGCTATAAGAATCCATGTTATCATGAGACTTCATGAGATCACTAGACATTGATGATATCACCAAACATTGAACATCGAACGTGTCATTCATATGTTTCTCATAGACCAGGAAATACTCATCACTCGCCTCTTTGGCAGGCAGATCAGGTAATACTGAATCCATCATGTAAGACTTTTATTCATGGCATAGGATAACTTGAAGGTGTCTAAACCATTCCTAGAAGATACTGCCAGTGAGGATGTTGTCTTTATCCATAATTGATCATATGGATAGTGTGGTTGAAGAGTTTGTCATTTTTATTCTAAAATTAAAGGAGCCGATCATTAGTACTTTATTGATTATATTTTATAAGAAATAATAAATTTTATTAAGTCTCCCACTATTTTATCAAGTCCCAATATCCCTCACCATTGAACTCAAAATTTATAGTTTCCATGAAATTATAGTGGAAAGGATCCATATTACCCTTTTCATAACCCCAAAAAGGGCTGGTCAAGATATTAGAAGGTACTTAGGTAGGAAAGTCTTTTCCAACTACAAGCTTACAACTCCTTGATATGTTAAGTGTACTCCCCAATCCTAAAATCATGAATTTTGATTTCCTCAAATCTTGCCTCTAATATTACACTAAGTCTAGAAAGGGATACTCCTCTTGATGTAATATGGTTAAGTCGACCCGAAACCTTTCATAAGGGCTTCCTGTATAAAAGTAAGTGTCTGAACAAGGGTTGGTCAAACACATATTTTTATTGATTTTTACCTTAATCAAGTAACAGAAAGCTTGTTCTAAATTAATATTTTTTGATGGATTTTTATCTCTTATGTATGAATTGATTATTATAATTATAACACACTTGTTAATATTAATTAGAACTTACTCAAGTGATTAAACATGTATTGATAATATTTACACATAAGTCTAGTTTATTTTAGTTCCATCTTGCATGCTTGTTTAATTCATTAATTATGGGATTATGAAAACACATCTATAATGATAATCCATAAAACTGACAGAAATAAAATAAATTAAATGGAATGATCCAAAGCTTTTATAATGGTTAGTTTATCTAGCAGTTGATAAAATAATTCCGACCTAGGGGATAAACACCTTGAACCTTTTGGGTTTCTGTTTAAAGCTTCCACTTATCCACCTTTAGAGTACACAGCATGTCCAGTGGGCCACGCACTGTGTAGTTCCTTGTTACACGGTCTCCATCTAGGAAATCCATGTACGAGGTACACGGTCCAACCCTAACCCGAAGGGACTATACACCATTTCCATTGGGCCACATGGCGTGTAATCTGGAAACCACGTGCTAGCTATTCATGGTCAACATAAGGAGTCATTTAAGACTTAGGAGGACTCCAACACATAGCTTGGTTTGGAAGATTAGTCCAATGCATTAAATATTGACTACATAGCATGTACTTCCAAATATATGCCGTGTGTTCTGGTGTTGTACGACCAGGAATCTTTGGCACCTCCAGATGAGATCCTCTATTTTATTTTAGTAAAAATTAAAATAAAAGATCATTTCTTTAAGGTGAACGAGAAACAAAAGAGGAAGAATAGATTTTGAGATTCAGATTTGTAGAACGATTAACTTGAATTGAAAAAACTATATTATTAAATTCATAAGTCATCAAAAAAATATTTAAATAATTATAAACTATGATGTAACCACTCTGATACCACTTGAAAGTTCCGGGCGCAACGAAAGTGTGGTTGGGACGACACCCAATTTTGATTTTTACCCTAATAAATGATTATTTCGGGATTAATATGATGATGAACACCAGTCTCCATGGAATATAATAAAATATTTAGATAATGAATAAAGACGCCCGAAACCTTTAGAGAGGCTCTTTCACATCATGTTTATAATTAATTAACTAATTTCATAAATAAAAATAATACCTCGATCTTTGGAATTTTTCTTCATTGATGATGTGGATCACTGGAATGACCCTTCCAGATTATCTTATTGTGATTGTAAGGATCCAAACTATAATCCCTTCAGTGGTGATCCACATGTGCTCCGATGGCCTTCGATCGAAACCGCTCGTTCTCTGGGTGTTAGCATGACGAATCGAGTGTCTTGTGCTTGTCATTCTTGATCACCTATTCTTAGGTCTTGAAGAACGTCTGTCATTCTTGAGAGGGGAGAGACTATGATTCGAGAGAGAAATTGTTTGGCTCAACAATTCTCAATTCACCAGGTGTATGGTGTGGTGTATGGAATAATAGGTGTACTTGCCTATTTTTATAAATGGAATTTCAGTTACAATATTTAATTTCAAAAAAACAATTAAATATATTCATGAACATAGAGAAAACACATGCATTTAATAATAATACAGTGTCAACATTTATGGTGTGCCAACTTGCACAAAATGGAATTATAAATAAAAATTCACATCAGAAAATAATAGCAGCATTATTTTAATTTATGACAACTTGTTAAATATTTATTTACTGCCTTGAAAATATTTATTTTACTATCTCACCGAACTTGGGCTCCTCGAACTCCACATCCATTTATTGAACACCTGAATAAATAAATAAATAATTTATTCTCTTAAATAAATATTTTATTTACAAACTAGTAAGTAAATATTTATTAAATGTTCAATAAAATAAATAAATGTATTTTATTTAATTTATGCGATCATTTTAACTTGAATAATATTATTCCACGGTCTTGAGAATAATATTTATTTCATTAATTAAATTCAAATAAAGTTTAACTGAGACCACCAAAAACCCTTAGTGTGTGACCCTCTAGGATTATTTCTTGTTGGCATTAGGTGGGCTTTCCTAAAGTCCAAGAGTACTGTCTAGAAATGGGTCAAGGCACCCAAGAGAAAGAATGTAAAGTCGCAACAACTACATCCACATATGAAATCTCACTGTGTAATATAATCCCTTTGTTGTAATATCTCATCAAGAAGGTTTCATGACCATGTCATCAACTTTTATGCTTGATATGTTGTTATTTGACTACCTGAAATAAAATCATCATTACACCATGGCCATGGAATTTTGCACGACAGATTTATTTCAATAAAAGGGCTAAGATATCAACTTACATAAATGGATGGGACAAATCCTTCCTTGACTTATCCTTTAATAACATGCCACTCATGACACACCCAATGTACCCTACATCTCGATAACTGTCTACGTGACGGTTTTCACCAGTAAATCAATGTGCGTAAGTTGTGACACGTATTAATGATAATATTAAAGTCCAAGGATCATTACACATGCTCATAGATAGAAATATTCAATGACAAAAAACATGCAGAATTCCTACTAGTGGGTCTGTTCTCATAATATCCTATATTAGAGATTACCAAGTGAAAACTTCATGAGAAGAAGTCTCATCTGCTTATGAGTACTCGCGCCTGACGGTCTGCATGCTATGTGTCCCATCATAACATTTCATACAACCAAAAAACTATATTTAAGAATATTGTTATAGCATTTCAAGATTCTCATCATAGCGGGGGACTGCCATGACCTTATCAATACAACAAATACTTTTGGATATTATTACATCATAATCATGAATAAAAATGAAAGATATGTAATAATACATTAAATATCCATGTAATCAAAGTAAAACTAGTTGGTTCTAGGACACCAACTCTTACAGTACTCTGGAAGGGGGTTCCTTGGATGGACTATTGTAGTCTATGTGTGTAGGTTTGATGGCAACAATGGGGAATTTCCAAATAGACTGTATGGGTTATAAGCAAGTTTCTTACTGTGTTAAACCTCCTGGTTTACATTGGATGATTTGGAATGGTGGTAACTACTTTCTTGCATGGTTTATTTTTCGAAGGTGGGAAGTTTGTGATACCAGACACGACTTCATGAATAGACTTCAGAGGACGTTTCAGAGCTAGTTATTAATCTTTCTAGAGTTTTTTTGGATTTGGTTGTTTGAGATGGTATGGATTCAACCATCAGATTGAGCATGTGCTTTGACAAAGGACACTTGCTTGTCAATTAGCCTTGAAACTATGGAGAGATTATTCATGATCAAATGTTGGGGAGGAGCAGTTCAATGTTGTCATTATGGTTTTACTCTTTCTACCCTTCAAGTGTTATTTCCTATGTCCATGATGTCTTTGGGTTTCCACCCCTTTCATCCCTTAAAAGGAGGATTTCTCATATAATAAAAAATTTTAAGGCCTTCAGGCCATTGGAGTTAATCTATTCTACCTCATATCCCAATGAACAGTCTCGGGTAGGTGAAACAAAGAAGTGTGTAGCTATTGAATCAATCAATGAATGCACCAAATAAAAAACATGCATATGGTACCTCAAAAGACAACTATCTCTCTTGGAATTAGAAACACTATAGCATTATTCAGGACAAGGCCCATCCTAAAACTTCTCTAACCTTGATAAATACCACCTCCACTACTGCTCTATTCTTTCTAGGGGCTAGGATCATCACAAGGATATCCTATAAAATCTCTATCTCCTCTCTCTTAATAATAGGTTGAAATTGGCTGCTTTTGTTTCCTAATATGATACTACTATAAAGAAAGAACATAATGTCAATATCTAGTCTCACACCATCTACTCATAATGGTAGAGTAATCCCACCTCTAATGACCATATCCTATATAAGAAAAAAATTATCCCTTAGTAGGGTATTGAGATCCACAAACCCTAGAGAAACAATATGAAGAGGCATGATACCTATATCTAGATGTCTAAAAACCCTTATATCCAAATAGTTGAGAGACCTAGACCATAACAAAACTACATGGATATTCCCAATTCCTCCTATCTCAAGATGATATAGTTTAGGCTAGTGTCCCCTCAACAACCTCTTATATCACCAAAACCTCAAGATATGTGGGTGGTATAAATATAGAGACATAGAACTGAATCCCTAGATGTAATTCCCCATCTAAACTCTTTTTTTAGCATCCATATATAGATATAGGTCAGAATCATATTAAAGAAGCTTCCTAAAATGGATCTCATACAACCATATGATAGAGCTACCTTGTTTATTGTTAAGACACCCCTAATTATTAGACACCATCATAATTGAGGAAAGGAAAATCACTCAAAAAATGATCTTTTAACTTTACTCATGAAATAAAAGACTAGTTGTAATTCATAAGGAACATGAACAAATAATTCCTAGATGAAACATAAAAAATCATCAACAACAACAATAATAAATGCTATATTTGAAAATTCATTAAACTGAAGGTTATATCCACCTCCTCCAACGAATCCTCATATTAAATCAGAATCACAACCTTTATAATTTTACAGACTCTAATGCTAAAACACTAGGAGTTTTCTTATCTATGTTATGGTTTTATTGACCTCAACCCTACAATGATCTAATAGGACATCTTATTGATCCTAATAGATAAGAACATAACGAAAACATCGACTTGTAGCTATTCCTACAATAGATAAAATAGTTACATACTCTAAAATCTATAATATAAAATATTTATGATTAATTATTTAATATTCAAAATGACCCCAATGTTTATCCAATTCAAATAGTGGTAAAAAAAGAATGATGCATGATCCCTTTCATAGTCTCTACCCCACAACCAATTTCAATTCTCCCAGTTGTATCTGTAAACCCGATGGTCCAAACTTTTGATAACTTGTGGCCCTAAATACTCTTTTCCAAGCCAGTCTCCCTTATTTTCATTGAATACTAGGCTCACTAAACATTATTTTCCTACCAACCTTTGAATCCCTCACCAGTGTCTACCTTCAAACTCCATCATATCCATCATTCATTTTTTATAACAATCTTTCACAACCCCTTCCCCAAAGGTACCCCTAATAGGATATAAATAAAGGTACTAGGATAATAATTACTAAAACCATCCTAAATAGGCCATTGGTTGGAAATATTTATATAGGTTATATCATATACAAAAATAGAAGGCATTAACTTCTATGAGGAACATGAGTAAGTAGAGATATAATGAGAACATGAAACAACTCTTACTCAAAATAATATAAATTTTCTAAACACATGCATTTAATGTATTATAAAATGAACAACTATAAAATAACTACATATACCAAAAATATCATTAACAACATCCTTGAATATCAAATTACTCCAAAAAAACTTCTAGAGATAGTAATATCAATAATGATTACCAAAAAAATCTGGAGGACCTAAAGAATAGTATATTTATATATATTGGGGGTGATCATATTGGTTTAATCAATATGTTCCTCCCCATAGACTATCATAAGAAAGTAATAAAATCCTATTAAAGGCTAGTGAATAACCAATAAAACTAACTCATCACTAAATCAGGTATTCTAAGTTCTTAGACTCATCATATATCTATTACCATGTATCACATAAAGGTAATAATATAATATCCATTATAATTATAAATTTGAATGTATCCCAAAATCACTTACTCTTAGGTTTCCTACACTTCCCCAAAATCACACATCATAATCCGTCTCTCTCTAATAACCGACATGATTCAAAGGTAACTATATAATAACCCACACTACATGTGTCATATAATTTCATCATTATCACCACCTCCATATAGTAACTCAATAGTTTTCAAGAGCCACCACAACCCATACACAATTTACTATACCTCAATCCTTCAAATTATATACTCAAAATACATATAATAATAATTAGGATACTATATTCAGGGATACATGTGTTTAAAATTACCAAAATCCATTACATAACTCTAAAAACATATATAAGAATGCATCCTTCATGCTTATGATCACATAATACTACTGAGAGAATAGAGTGGTAAAGAGGCGGTAATCATCCATCTATACTCACTAACTACAATATTGGGGAAAACATCACCCCTAGAGTCCAATGGGTGTTGGTAACCATAAACACATGGGTAGGGTAGCTTCTAAAATCACATAACATAAGAAATATATAGATCTAAAGCCATAGTATGGGAAACTACCAAGGATTAAACTCAACCACAACTCTTGTATCTCATATATCAGGCTTTCACGAATAATAAATAGTTATCCTATAGGCACAAAAACGTTTTAGGAAACTTTATTTAATTATTATTAATAAAAATTTAATATAACATAATTATTAACCAAATATCTGAGATGACCATTACACTACTGACCCCATGGGTTAATTAAGTTACAATTCATTTCCATTACAAAACTCTAGGTACTCTATAACTCATACTAATCTATGGGAAATGACTCATAGACTAAGAAAAACTACCTCCATCAGGATTTGGGGAAAGTTAAATGGGGAAAAATAAACTTAACCATCATAAATTTAGAAAAAAATAACTATAAAGAAAGCAACCAATATTTTTTAATAATAAATAATGGGAAATCCCAAAATCATTTTGATCTATCAGTCTTGATGCCATAATTGACACCAATAAGCATAGCACCATCCATACCATCATTATATGAAAAAAAATGTTTCCTTAAATGTTGGAATACCCAACCATTTTTCACTAAACAACATGCCATCCCTATAATGCATAATATCATATAGAAAGGATCCATATCTAGAGAAAACACAAAAGGTGTTAAGAAAAAAAAAGCAGTTATTAAGGCATCTAGACCCTAACATCAAGGTATCCAACATTAATAATCAAATGGGATTGATCAAACCCAAAACATTTTTTTTATAAAACAACCAATTTATTACCATATTCATTTAAAAAATTCATTTTACCCAGGTTACGACCTCTTTCATCCCAATAATTCAACTATCAATAACTATTAAATTAATTATACCCACTTCAAGTATATTTCCAATTCCATTATTTATAAATAAGAATGATAACAATATTACGTACGTAATTAATATTTATACATCAAGAATTAAAATCATCATTTATATATCCAATTTCATTAGATTACAAATAAGAAGAACCACATCATCAATAATACATAGTATATTGTCTAGTAATTTAATAGTAAAACCATTAATATTGTAACACCCTGATATTTTTATGAGATAGTTTTTTTTAATTTTGTTTATGTCTTGTGTTGTATAATACAACATTATAATCTCATGCTACATGAAACACTAGATTATCTTATAGTATATGAAACACTAGGTTTGGATTGTGTTACACAAAATTTCTAGTTATTTTGATAGAACTCATTTCACACAAGACTGAGTTTGATCGAGTTTATAAAATTATAAAATATTATTTTATGGATATTATTAATTAAATATATATTTAATAAATTAAATATAATGTTTAAAATTAAACTAATATGTTTTATAGACATGATATAAGAACAAAATCAATTTTTTGGATAAAATATCTATTTTTCAAAAAATACAGTTTCCATGTTTTGATGGATCACCAATTTTAAATCTAGTTTTTGAAACTATTTTATATTATATTTGAAAAAATAAAATTATTATTTGGAATTATAGCATCAAATTTTAGTTTGGATATTTTTTTTGTTATTTTTTTATAACTTTCATATTTTAATGAATAGTGAAAAATATTGCATTTTAATTCAAAACTTCTTTTTAATATAATTTATTTATATTTTTATATTAAACTTTTAATTGGTTTTAATGAATTATTAGATTAATTTTTTATCCTTAAATATTTTTTTATTTGAAGTAATTTTACATTGAAATTTGATATAAACACATGTCAATATTTTGATGGTTTTTACTTTTTTAAAACTTGTTTTCTCATTCCCTCAATAGGATTAATTTTAATTTGACTACCGCAACATCTATTGTTTAAAATTTTGAAAAATGGATTCCATATTTGGAATCAGAGGGTCCAAATTATATTAATAGGTTAATTTTATTTTTTGAATATTATGAATAGTGACTGCAATAATTTTTATTTAACGCGGTTAAAGGTAAATTGGGTAATTTAGGAAACAAATTAATATGATAAAGGAAATAAAATCTCCCTAAAACCTTCAAAAATACTATTGAATGAGTAAAAATCAACCCTTAACACCTAAATATTTTAATTGACTCATTTAATGGACTTTTTTCTATGAAAATGATATAAATATTATCAAAATAAAAGAAAGTGACATGAAAGTGAAAAAATGTCTCCCTCTTATTTCTTATAAGTATAATAATTTTACTATAGTGATGAACATGATAAAAATTCAATAATAAATAGTTTCTAGAAATATAATGAAGTTATCTATATCATGGTAATTTATTTATAATTTTTATAGATTAAAAAATTACCTTAAAGGCTTATACAATGATGATGCAATTTTTTTAATTGATGAAAAATCAATAAAATAATTTTTATTAAAATCATAATAACCATTAAATGACAAAAAAACTTGATGAAATATTATTTTTAGAGTATATTTAGACCATAATTATTCAAGGGTAGAGTTATTTACCATTTAGATCCATATGGAAATGATTACGAACCTTGTAATATTTTATTTAAAATGATATTAAAGTTGCCACATTCATGTTTTAATAAGTATAACATTTTTAATGATGGATTTTCTAAAATATATATTCTACTAAAATTATTTTTCTGAAATATAGTATATATTTCTTTATTATAGTATTTTATTTTTAAAATTCACCCAAAAAATAAGTATATTAAACAATTACACATATCTGATTTAGTAATTATTTTATTAATGGAAATATCAAATTAATTAAAAATACTAAAATAAATATAATTTTTAATAATTAATATATCCAAAAAATGTTCTATATGACCTTGAACTATTATATATATAATAAAATATTTTTTTAAAGGTTAATATCTTATCTTGATATTTTTAAAAATACATTAAATGAATAGTGTCAAAATTGACACTATTGATATTTTGTCAAAATAATGTTTTATTAAATTATTTAAAAATCATAAAACATTTATAAAATATAAAATAATTATATTTACTATAAAATGTTATATATTTTTCATTTATGGTCCAATTGAAATCAGATAATTAAAAATTACACTATTTTAATGTTGAACAATTTGTTACCTTAGTTAAAATTAAAAGAGAATAATTAAAGGTAAAATGAAATGATAATGTTTCAAATAAAATAAAAACATATATAAAGATTATTTGTTAATGATATTACATACATATATCATATAATCTTTTAAATGGGGACATTTTGAGGTTTTTATATGTGGGTATAGTATATTATAAATTAATATTTTTGGAGATCCCAAAAGTGCCCCTCAACTCAATTATAAAAGGAAACCTCCTCCCTCACCTCTTCACTTCAAATTGAGCCTTCAATATCATACATGACCTTCTTATTTCCTTTATTTACTTCCCTAGTAATATTTTATAGGTTTTGGTCTTATAAAAATACCAAATCTAGTGCTTTAAGAGGAGATCTGGAGGGAGCACGTCGAAGAAGAGGTAATCTCCTCTACCGATTCTTTCAAATTATTTCTTCTTCTACTTAATCTTCATGAGTTGATTCCATTATAAACTAATAAATATATTATCAATTATATACTCATATTTTATTATAACTATGGAAAAACCATATTCCATTTTCTATCCATCATATGAAAAATTAAATCACCACATGTGTGTACGTACGACTTACCATCTCCACGCCTTGGTGTGATATGTTTTTGACCACCACCTTACTTGGATGGATATAATGATAGAAATAATAACTATATATGATAATTATAACATGATGTGGATTTTGGAACAATATATATACCATCCACTTCCATACCATTTCACAATTATCAGAATGATATAGTCGCTCATGTGTACATACGACCTACCATCTCCACGATGCGATGCGATTCATTATACAAGATATCCATTAAGGCATGATTATATAAATGTAAATAATGTATAAATATGATATATATTATTTTAATATCATTTTTTAATGATATAAATATAAACTAATAAGGAAAACTCGAACTTATTCAACAAAACATGCATAAGAACATAAAGCAGTTAATACCCGAATAACAAGTAACAATGAAATGTTTCTAACAAATAGATGATAATATGATCATATATGATATCATAAAAATTAATATGATTATGTAATGAATAAATAAATAAATTAATTAAATTATTTAAATTATTATATAGTAGGTTTGGATATATAAAAGTTATATTGGACCTAAGGTAATAGATTATTTGGTTTCACTTTTATTTATGTGGGACATATTCCTCATACACCACCTATTTTTATTGAGTGGTGTTTATACTGCCCATGAATATTTTTATGTTTCTTATTATGAATTTTATAATATTATTATAATATTTTTTATTTTATTATGCATACGATTTGACTGATTATAAATTGTTAAGGGATAATTTTGTAATCTCATTATTATCTGAGTTTGTTTATACATAGGTATTTATTAGGGTATATTTATCATCCACGTTAATGTTCCATAAATATGAATTCCAAAAAAGTCTTTATATACTTATAAAAATTTTTAAAGTCAAATTTACCCATTGGTAAATTTTTATTAAATAGTATGAAATGATTATTTTTTTATTTTCGGTACATGGTACTTTTTGACTTTCTGATAAAAGCAAGAGAAGAATGTTCTCTTTTAACTTATACAACATGAAAGGATTTGTAAATTTTCATAACTCTTTATTTAAAATAATAATCCTTTACAATATTCCAAGTTTATTTTCAAATAAATTATTTTCTTTTAAAATTTCAGGGCATTTTGAGAAAAGAAAATATTTTTGAAGAAGAAAGGATATATTCCTTAAAAATTAATTTCAAGCATTTTATCAAAATTGTTTTCCATTTAAGATGAAATTATTTAAATAGGTTTATGTTTCTATCCTTATTATCACTATTATTTTATTTTGTTTATGATGGAATTATATTTATTATATCCCTTTGTTTTATATGGATTATAATGGAATAATGTTTAAGAAACCCATTTTATTCCTTGGGTTATTCTATGATGAATGATTTATGTTTTTGTGGAACATGTAAGAATGAATTAATTATGAGATAGTGAGACCTATATCTCCCTAAAATTCATTGGTTAAAGATTTATATCTCATGAGATAATCATGACAGTAATGGTAAGTAAATATGGTTAAGTAATATAGGGTTAGAATGACAAGTAAACTCGGTTCAGTAATACAGGGCTAGAACAATAAGTAAACATGGTTTAGTAATACAAAGATAGAATGAGGAGTGAACTTGATTCAATAATAGACTTTTTCCACTATTATGGTATTAGAATTGAGCCTTGGATAAAATGGTAATGATTTTACATTCTTATGTGTTTTCCATAAATCCATGTTTTATGCCAATGCTATTTTATCACAGATAATGTTCCATTATGATTTATGCCTTTTTAACTACCAAGATTTATTTCATATATCAAGAGTTTGATATATGTTATACATGGTATGATTTTAAAAATTTATTTTCATGTTATTACATTCTTATGTTCATGTTTTTTTATATTTTCATTGTTTACCCTTACTGAGAATATAATCTCACACTTTTTATATGTTTTCTTTTTCCCAAGATAAAAAGAAAGGTTTTAGGTAGGAAAACTATAGGGGAATATATTTATGGGATATGTTGAAGATATTTCACCAAATTAGAAGAATGTTTTCCCAGTTTCCAAATGTACTAAACTAATACGGTCTTGGAGCATCTTTTTTTGTAATGTATTAAGAATTCCAAAAAAGTAATGTAATGACCATGTACATCAATCTTTTGTCTTTACAAATATGGTGTAAATACATGTGATTTCTACAAACTAAATCCATAAATTCATTTATTAATTTATGTTTAATATTTATAAGTTTAATTGCAACCTCACCCAATGTTATAAATCATGATAACTTTAAAATTTCAGTTAAAAAAAGAGAAATGGAGAATCCCTTACCACAAGGCTTTCGACATACCTCAATTATAAATAGAACAACATGTGTAGATCTCTGATCAACTCTACTACAAGGAATATACCTCCCTTCATGGATGTCACACCATGAATACACTTAAAAACATTAATAGAACCCAATTAAAACACATAAGATAATCCTACATAGTATGGAAAAGTTCATTGAGAGAAAACAAAGCTAAAAGGTGAATAAACCATAATAGAAAGAGGAAAAATCAAATAGGATCATAAAAGATCAATCACATAATGACATGGATCAACCCTAATAGAAAGGTATTAGAAACACCGTATAATAGAAAATCTGGGAACCTTGAGATTTTTTGAATTTTAAGGGTTTTGAGAGAATTTAAGGGTTTGACATAATTTATTATCAATATCCAAGATAAATAATAACAATGTGAATAAGTAATGTATATCATGAATGGTTTGAGTTTAAAACCCATTGAAAAAGAGTCACCAAAATCCAATAAATATAGAATCAATTCAACTCATGATCTATATGTTCATGTTATGAGTCTTCAGAGATAGATTAACTGAATGCAACCCCTCATCTATTCTTGATCTGATCTAATTATTTACACAATTAATCACACACTACGAACCACCATTATTCAGGACATGTACTTCCCTCCTATTTTATGAATATCAATTTACACCATGGATTAATCTTACAATTATATTGTATATCCTAAGATCAACCAAACCTAATATGATAATCCTCAATGAACCTCAAAATTTAGAAACATGCAATGGAATAAGAAAAAAATATTTGGAACCTTATAATATTAGTTCCATTATTACTTTTCTAATGGAAATATTTTATAACTAAAATTATAATTGTTTGATAATAGGAAACTCTTAAATTGTGAAATTATATTTTCAAATAAATATAACTAACACTTCCTAATGTTATTGTACTATAATGTATGCTATTTTAGGATTTTATATATAACCTTTAGTGTAATAATGCATTCATAGTGAATATGGTAACAATATAAAAAAAATTAAAATTTATAAAATTCTAACTTTCTAATAAATATTTTTCCATTACATGAATATTATTATTAATTTATTTTATCATCTTATGAACTAAAAATTTCATTTGAAATTAAAAAATTACTAAACTACTTTAAATGGTTATATAATACAATGTTGGGACTGTGGAAGCCTATATTAATCATTGATAACCTTAATTTTAGAATGAATTCATTCCTAATAATAATTATATATTGAAAAAATTATTATCCGGAATAATGTAGTTATTAAATAAAATATTATTTGTAAAATTAATAAAATTTTATTTTATTTTCTTAAAAATTAATTAATGCATCATATTTATTATTTTTTTAATAAATATGTCATTTTCAATGATGTATATTAATTTATATCATGTTTAAATGGTTTAATCTAACAATTATATAATGATAATGAATATATAACCAACAATATTATAATAGGAAAAAAATGTATATTTCATAATATTATATATTTAATTTTTTTTTTGTAAGAACCTGAATTTTCTATCAGGTACAGATCCATTTAAAATTTGATTTAATTATTTATTTTTGACCTAATAGGGATACATAATGTGTTCATGGTTGTTTCCAGGGTGTATGGGGATTTTTCAAAGCCTGTAACCCCGAATAGTTTAGAAAAGAACTTGGCCTCATGGTTAGTAGAAATCATGCAAGCCAGTATGCACAATTTTTCCTAACCATGTGGGGAGTTTCAAAGGGGAGAAAGAGGTTGCATGGTTTGAGGAAACCATTTCACCTAAGGCACATTCCCAAATGGGGGTACCTATGGTTTTTAACAGAACATGAAACTTTTTTTGTTCATGGTTATTCAAATCAGGTGCATGAAACTGTGCGGGGTCCCTCCTTAGGTAGTGAGAGGTGCATAGTTGGCGCACAGTTTGGCCAATAGTGCGGCCAAAAAATGAAACCCTAAAATTATTGGGTGAAATTACCATTTCCATTAAATTCTAATAAAATAACCTTTATACTATTTCTTTCATTTCCAACATTGGGATCCCTTATTATCTCCCATTATAGCTCTCAAAACCCCCTTCCCATATTTCTGATCTCGTTTTGTCATCTGAGCTTAGATTCAAGAACCATTGGTCTCATTGGATTCCTCTAGGTAAGATCTATGAAGATTTGGCTCGTTTCACCATTCTTCTTTCTATCGATTACATTATTTTGATGCAGGATCACATTCACTATTTTTAGGGTGGTGATCTTTTCTTCCATTTTCTTCTGATCCAGGATAAACTAAGGGCTAATAATAGAATAAGAGAGTGTTATAGGCTCAAGTTTGGTAGTCTATTACTTATCCCTCAAGTCTCATCACTTCATAAATTTTCTTTTTTGTATGCACTCTAATTTTATCAATCATTTCTTATTAAATTCATATTATTTTCTTGTAATCCATATTCTTATATTCTAGATCCCCTTCAATATATGATCATCACATCATTAGAGGTTATAACCTCAACATCAACCACCCTAAGTAAGGTGGTTTCTCTTTTATGACTTTAGTACCTTGTTATGATTATTTCACACTACCATTCGGGTGATCTAGACTTGGAATCATTAAAGGTACGTTTTTATACCAAATGAATGAATTGTTAATAGAAATTACATTATAGTATCACTTGAACCTTATAAAGTGAGTGTTTTAATATAATAAATTAAAATCAATCATAAATGGAAATTATATTATATATATCACTTGGATTAGTTAAATGTAATTGGATGGTAAATGGTTGCATGTACATAGACCAAATTTTAATGATTATGAAAGGTAAATGAATGAACATAATAATTAAATATGTAATTAATGTATTAAATAGTTTTATATCATATTATCCTTGTCACCTAGTAAGAAAGGCAATGGAATGAACCTCTCCAGTTATAAAAAGGGATGTGTATTACATGGCCTTAATTAAATAATGAACTATGTATAAGGTGAATATTTCATACAGACCTTTTCATCTTTATAGGAGTGTTCAGACTTGATCCAGTATTGGATTCCTAAGGGAAATCCTTGAGCACTCATAGGATTCCATTCTGATTCAAGGAGTCAGTTTCCAAGGGAGATACCCACCTTGGAACATGGTACTTGACTATCAGTGGATTTCTGACATGATATCATAGGATCTATTCACTATATTCTAGATATTAGGATTCATTGGATACACTTCTTAGATATATCTTGATGTATTTGAAGACATGATTGCATGGATTCACCCCACTGGGCCTAGTCATGCTTAGTCCATTTCACCTTGGATTAAATCCTTGGACTCAGTTAGAACTATTACAATGTAATTCCTTCAGTGATTCCCCTTAGATTACACTCAGATCCCTTTATCCAAGCTACATGTTGTTACTAAGTTGTCTTGACCTCTGAAGTCATAGATTCCTTAGTTACTACCTTAAATCCTCTTTCATTATCATCATCATCTTAGATTCCTTGGTTGTTACCTTGGATCCTATATTATTATTATCATTATCATATGATTCCTTGATCATAAATTAGATACTCTTAGTTAAATTTTTATAAATTGGAATATAATTTATTAAATGATTACATGTTCAGACACCAGTTGAGTCTGAACTAGTTATTGAGGTATTTAAATTTTTTTGTTGTCATTACTTTTAAATATGACTGCACACTTTCACTTTATATTTCACCAAATGGATGGTATAAAAACCATTGGGTGTAACATACTGAGATTTATATCACACCCTATTTGGCCCATCGATGGTACCCTAAAAGATTATATGTATGCAGGTGTTGATTATGGGAAGCAGCCCACTTTGGATGCCTGATCTTGATTGCTTGTATTGGTATGGTGATTGGTATCAGATGACAAGGATAGTGCTCATGATTCTTGGATATTTTTTGGTTTCTTTTTTTTACTTCTTTTGTGTAGCATGTATTGTCTAGTTCCATGTATACCTATTTTCCAGTTTTATAGATACATGAAAAACATAATCATTATTATGTATATGATTTAGTTTACAGCTTTGAGTTTATTATTATTTATGGATGTTTATGCTTATCTTCCACTACCAATTTTTTATTTATCATTATGATTCCTATATTGTTTATACATCTTGTTATATATTTCTATTATGCACCAATTTGGTTATGAGGGTATAGTATTCCCATGGACATATTATAGGCCCCCACTGCTAGTTGGCAGCCACTGGTGTATGGGGAGGCACACTTTAGGCTGTGTGGCCAACCGAGCTCAGGGAAACTTTGAATAGAACCTAGGTTCAAGATGTCACAAAGTGGTATTAGATACATTTTATTTTCTATTGTATTATTATTTAGTAATGTAGATATGATATTAGGAACATGTTGAAACTTAGTTATAATCCATTCTTGGGAGTACCTAACCCATGTTTGGGGTAAATACCAAGTTTCCTAGGAATAATAAATTGTTAATCTATATTTTTCTTATTACAGTTGATATAATTTCACCATTAGGTGATGTACATGAATTGTGGTATTTTTATTTTATTTATGGATATTTACCTTGGCCTACTAAAAAAAGGATAATTGTTACATGCATCATATTAGGAACCTCTAATTCACATTTTATGCATATTCCATACCATATAGGTTCATTTCATTGCTTTCATTTCCTGTGTTTCTTGTGATTATTGAGTGATCCATGGTTTATATATATATACCTTTGCTAATAATATCTTCTACAGGGTAGGGGATTGGTTATTTAAATTTCCAGCATCAATATAAATAGTGTTTTCTTTTTATATGTTGTTATTGGAATCTTAGATAAATTTATTCTTCCCATGATATATATGTAGCAATAGTTACATGAACTGCTATTTGGATGTGATTGAGTGATTTCTAGTTTCAATCGACGAGGTGTGTAGGAACTCATGTTTGGAGTGGATTGTTTAATAAGTCGATCCACCATATATTAACTACTACATTTTGATACTAAATATAGATGGGGTTATATTGAAATTGAATAGGTGTTGATTTTAGTGATAAGGTGTATGTGCCCTTATTCGCTAGGAATGGAGATCCATTTAGTCAACCTTATTATATATAAATAAGAAAATTTAAACTGTAATAGTAAATCTTGACATATAAAATGATTTTTTTCCAGTAAATGAATAGGAAAAGTATGATGGACCATTCACTTACTCAAACATCTATAAATAAAACTTAAACACTTACCATTACCTAGCCTTCTAAGTGGGTAGTTGGGGTAGTATACCTTGGGTAGTGAGACCTTATTCTTATGAAATTATTTTTATTGCTATCCTATGTTATCTCAAATATTGTTCTGAGGTGTGTGCCTAGAATATGTAGAACTATGCCACTATGACATCCTCGAGTCATATCCTTGGAGGGTGGTGATCACCACACTATAGAGATGGTAAGATCTAAGCTGGAAGTCTTATCACCAGTAGTTTCACTTGAGGCACCTCCTGCTATACCCGAACTAGGAACTAATTCTTAGATTCATGAGGGTTTCCTACGTATGATGTAGTCCATGTAGGGTGCACCACGACATGAACCTACTATTGACGATTTTAATAGTCAATAGCAATAATTGCGTCCTCCTATCTTCTCAAGGGATGGTGGTCCATAGGCTACTAAGTATTTGATAGCTACCACTCTTTATATCATCCATCTTGTAGAGATGCCTCCAAAGAGAATGTCAATCTTTCCACCTACATGATATTTCTCTTATCCAATAACTGGTGGGATGTGAGTACCCATGTTTTTCATCATCATGGAATGGTTTGGGATAACTTCTAGACTATCTTCTATGATTACTTTTTCCCTCATATGATAAGATCTGACTAATAAAAAGATTTTATACATATGGAGTAGGGTGATATGACTATTATTGAATATTCTGATTTATATAACTTTTCATCACTTCTAGCTGATGATGAAATTTTGTGAGTGTGGTGTTTTGAGGATGGGCTTAATTATGCCATTCATACTTAGGTGAATGTCTTTCACGTACCTAATTTTTATAAGAGCGGGAACTATAAACTTATCACTAAGCACAACCTGAGGGAAAGTGGTAGTTTTGGTCATATAGGTTTAGTGTCGAGGAAGGCTAGTAGTTTTTCCAGCAGTAAAAAGCATTCCCTTGAGGTTTCTCATTAGATCAGTGACATCCAGAGTATCTACACTGGAAGCTCCATTATATGACATCATTGTGGAAAAAGGGAATCTAAAACCTTAGTATGATGGAGACCCTATTGAGTGTAATTATTGAGGGCATATGGTTAATATTTATAGATTTTTTGGAACTTACCATATACTTCCAATGGAAGTGGCTTCGCACCAGCTCCAAAATTTAGGGGCAAAATTTTTACACTTCATCAGGAAGGGAGTTGGAGTAGAACTGGTAGGATAGATTGAGGAGGACGTCTTGGTCGAAGTTTCTAGACTTTTAATTATCAATTATAGTAGAGTGATTTTTTTTGGTGGTAGTCTAGAAAAAACACATGGTTGTGGATCAGGCCAGTTTCATGCCTTACTGCCGATACCTAAAGATCAGAGTATATGACCATCTTCAGTATGAGATACAATTCTAGTAGCCTTTACTATTGTGTGTTTTTTATTATATATAGGTTCTTCACACTACAGTAACTTCTAATCAATTTTAGAACGTATCTATTTGTAAATTTGGTACATCTATGGGGTGATGAACCTGGATACACTGTTGGGAGTTGGGTCTGAAAGAATACACCAACAGAGGGAATTCCTCCTTGAGGTAGGAAATTATCTCTTCTTATGGGACCTATTCATCCTCATGATGTTGAAATTTTATGTCATTATAAAGATAGATTGGTTGGTTCCATATCATGCCTATGTGGACTACTATCAATGGAAGGTGATGATTACATCACTAAAGGGTTGCAACTATCTCTACAAGGGTGAGAGGAATGTTCAAGCTAGTAGAGATGGACTAGAAAATCCTGGGATAGGTGGAGTGACCACCTAGATTTCTAGTCTCTTCATAGAGGATTAAGGTTTATGTTAGGATTAATCCCTTCCTATGGTATATTGTTTCAGGGATGTATTTCCCAATGATTTTTTGGATTACCTTTTGATAGAGAGAGGTAGATTTTATGATCGATCTTGTTCCAGGATTAGCTTTAATGTCTATTCATCTATATAGGATGATACCAACTAAGCTCTAGGTTCTCAATAGATAGTTGGAGAAACTAGAGTATAAATTTTTTATATGACCTAGTACTTCTTCTTGGGTAACAAGAATTCTTTTCTCTAAGATGGTAGAAAAGACACTTAGGCTATGTGTGGATTACTGGTGGTTGAACCATATTACGATTAAGAACTGGTATCCACTACCTCATATAGATGATATCCTTGAATAGATCTAATGAGGTAGGATATTATTGATGATTGACCTGATATTGGGTTATCATCAGGTGCGATTCAGATATAGAAACATAAATCGTACATATTTTCATAGTGTTCATTCTATTTATGAGTTTACTTCTATGTTGTTCAGTTTTATGAATGTACCTTCCATTTTCATGGCTTCGAGGAGTGGGGTTTTCCACCCCAATCTAGATTCCTTTGTCAGGGTCTTTGTGAATGATATCAGAGTGTATTTGCATTCTCAGAGCAACCATGATAACCATCTAGAGTTTGTTTTAAATAAACTAAGAGAGAATCATATTTATGCCAAGATTTCAAAGTTCCAATTTTAGTTCAAAAATATTTTACTTCTTGGGTCATATTGTCTCAGAATTTGGAGTATCCATTAGCCTAAATAAGGTGGTTATTTGGATTCCCTAGGAGAGTCCCAAGACCATGTTTGATATACAGATTTTCTTAGGGTTAGCTGAATATTACATGAATTTCATATAATACTTCACATTCCTTGATTTACCTATTATTGGTCTTAAAAATAAGGTTTCCATGTTTATGGGTTAGAAGTTTGTTAAAAATCCTATTAGAAGTTGAATGGAAGGCATGGTTAGGAACCAATTCGGATTCTACAAGATCATAGAAGAGGTTATTCAGATTTATTTAATATATCAGGCATTGGAATGGGTGCAGTGATGATGAAAGAGGATATAGTCATTTTGTAAAGATCTTGGTAGTTGAGGCCTCATAAGAGAAACTACCTAACACTTAACCTCGAGCTAGCAGCTATTTTCCATGCGTTTTGCTACTGGAGACACTATTTGATGGGTGAGTGCTTTGTGCTGGACATAAACAACAAGAGACTTAAATATATATTTAAACATCATGAATTGAATCTTAGATAGTGAATATGGGTATACTACCTTCATTCTTTTGACTTTGATCTTGACTATATTCCTTGAAAAGGTAATGTGGTAGCGGATGTGCTGAGTTAGAAAGCTCAAGCACAAGCCATGCATGAATCCTGTGAAGAATAGAAATTGATGAATCTTTTTTTTGAGATGCATCTAGTGTTTAATGAGAGTAATGAGCACTCAGTCCTTATATATTTTATATTTACTTCTTCACTCCTTGATAAGTTGAAGAGTGGGATGTCTCCAGATTTTGAAGGCTTAGTTATTTGAAAGAGTATTTTTGGTGACAACTCACCTCCAGATTGTTCCATAGATAGATATGATATCATCCAAACATAAGGGGAAATACGAGTTCCTACATATATGATAGAGAAACTGAGGAAATATTCCCACACTTATCCGTGGATAGTTCATCTTGGAATCTCCAAGATGTATCACGATATATGATGCTAGTATGGGTTGCATGGGATGAAATTTCAGATATCAGGTTCTATTATTGGGTGTTTCACCTATCAATAGGTGAAGGAAAAAACTAACAAACTTATATATTATTAAATCCACTTTATATCCCAAAATTGAAATGGGATGATTTTACTATGAATTTTTTAGTTTTCTCACCAAGGCCATCTCGAGGTAGTAATGCAATTTGTGTAGTCATTGATCAATTGGATAAAGTATCCCACTTACTTCCTATCTAAGAGACTTTATTAGTTAATAATATAGGAAGAATAAATTTCTATGAGATTATATATCTATTAAATATCTCTCATATAATCATTTTATATAATAATTATCATTTCATATCAAGGTTATGGCAGGAATATAGATATCTATGGGTACATAGGTACTTATAAACATAGCTTTTCACCCTCAGACTGATGGCTAGTCAGAACAGATGATGCAGGTGTTAGAGGACATGATTTGAGAATGTTTCCTTGATTTAAGTGGTTCTTGGGAGAAGAATATACCTCTAGTCAAGTTCTCCTGCAATAATAGATAATAGGCAATGATTCAGATGACTCATTTTGATGCCTTGTATAGAAGGCCATTCCATTCACCCTATGTTATTATAGACAAGAGAGGCAGTGCTACTAAGTCCTCATCCCGATCATGAGATTTTGGAGCAGGTTTAGATGATCAGGAATTTTATGTCTGCTTCTTATTCTAGATAGAAATCTTATGTCAATCATTGTTGATGAACTCTAGAGTTAGAGTTCAAGGATCATTTTTTCTTAAGGGTATCACCTAGACTTGGGTATAAACGGATATAAAGGTAAGGAAATATTTTTTCATGCTTTGTTGGGATATTTTTTATTCTGGATAGAGTCTATCTAATAGAATATCATTTATTATTACCTAAGAGGTACTTTTACATGCACAACATCTTACATGTTTGATACCTTCACCATTATCATGTTGAACAATTTCATAATTTTGATCCCAAGAAGGTTTAGTTAGAAATTTATGCTCTCTTTGAAGAGTATCCTATATGCATTATTGACCATATCACAAAGGCTCTATGAAGATGCTATTTTCCTTTAGTACAGGTTCTATGGAACTATGTTTGGGATGCAAGATGAGAGTTGGGATTAGGAGGTCAATGTACATGCTCAGTGTCCAAAATTTTTCTTAGATAGTGTCTTTCCACCCTTGGAAGTTGACACAAGGATGAGTTCCTTTAAGGTGGGAATACTGTAAAAACCTAGTTTTTTACATTAGGTATATATCCTTTTAAATTTTGGTCTAATTATTTATTTGGGACCTAATATGGATGCCTAATGTGTTCCTAATTGTTTTGGGGGTTTCCAGGGATTTTTCGAAGCATGAAACCCCAACCTATGGAGAAAATAACTGTTTCAAATAGTTAGTTGAAACCATTCAATCTATTCTAAATGGTTTCCCCTAACCACACAAGGAATTTCAGAGGGGAGAAGGATCCTGCATGGTTTAAGGAAACCATGCGGCCTAAAGCTCACACTCATGTGAAGGTACCTATAGTTTTTAGTAGAGCATGCAATATGGTTTGTGCATGGTTAATCAAAACCTATGCAAGAAACCATGTAGGGTCCCTCTATAGGTAGTGGGAGGTGCATGGTTTGACCCACCATGTGACCTTGAAATTCTTGGGATAAATTACCATCTCCCCTTAAATTCTAATAAATTCACCCCTCTATATTTGTTTCTCATTTACAGTGCTAGGGTCCCTTCTTTTCTCCCATTAGAGCTCCCAAGATTCCCCTTACCATATTTTTTGATCTCATTTCATCCTTCGAGCTTGGATTCATGAATCGTTTGTCTCATTAGGTTCCTATAGGTAAGGTATACAATACTTATGTTTGTTTAACCATTACTCTTTCTCTCATATACATTATTTTGATGTAGTCTCATATAAATTATTTTAAGGGTGTTGATCTGTTCTAGAATTTTATTTCGATCCAGGATAAACTAAGGCTGATACTGGATGAGAAGAGTGCTATAGTCTTGAGGTTTATAATCTATTACCTATCCATCAAGGCTCACCATTTTATAAACTGTCATCATTATGCACATGACAATTTCATTAGTCATTGATTATTAAATTCACATTCCATTCTTGTAATCCATATGCTCATATTCTAGGTCCCCTTATATATATGATCATCACATCGTTAGAGGTTATAACCTCAATATCAAACACCACAAATAGGGTGTTTCATATTTTATTCTTGTAATGGATTGTTATGAATATTTTGTGCCACTGTTCAGGTGATCTTGACTTGTCCCCATTAATGGAAAGTGTTTAAAATAAATGAATAATTTACTAATGGATATTACAACATAGTATCACTTGACCCTTCAAAGATGAGTATTTTAATATAATAAACAAAACTCAATTTTAAAGGGAAAGTATATTATATATATCACTTGGCCAAGTTAAATGTAATTTAATGGTAAATGGTTAAATCTCCTTATCCCACCTTATCAAGATTATGAGAGGAAAAGGAATGAACCTAATAATTAAATATGTTATTAAAGTAATAAATGGTTTCATGTCCTGTTAGCCTTGTCACCTAGTGTTAGAGGGAATGGAATGAACCTCTTGATTTATAAAAAATCATGAGTATTACATGGGATTAATTAAATAATGAACTATGTATAAGGTTCCTATTTCATATGGACCTTTTCATATTTATAGGAGTGGTCAGAATTGATCCATCCCTAGATTATAGAGAGAATGACTTGAGCACTCAGTGAATTCCATTTTGATTCAAGGAGCCAGTTTCCAAGGTAGATACAAACTATGGAACTTTGTCCTTGTCAATTAGATAATTCCTAGAATGAAGTTGTAGGATCCCTTCAATATCTTCCAAATATTAGGATGTCTTGGATATACTCATTGGATCCGAATTGATGTATTTGAACATATGGAGCCATGGATTCACCCCATTGGGCCCATTCATGCTCAGAATATTTTACCTTGGATGAGATCCTTTAACTTTCTTAGAACTATTACAGTGGAATGCCTTGGGAGATTCCCCTTGGATTACACTCAAACTCCTTTAGCTAGGTTTCATATTATTATTGAGTTGCCTTGAACACTGAATTCAAGGATTCCTTGGTTATTACCTTATATCCTCTTTCATTATTATCATCATTATGGATTCCTTGGTTGTTACCATAGATCCTATGTTATTATTATCATTATTATAGGATACCTTGTCCATACCTTGGATCCTATTACTTCACTCATTATAAACTGGAACATAATTTGTTAAATGATTTCATGTTCTGACACCAGCTGATGCCAAAGCAGGTATCAGAGTATTTTCATTTCTATATTATCTTTACTTTCATATATTACTACACACTATCATTTTATATTTCATAGATTGGATGGTATAGACACCATTAGTGGTGGCCTACTAAGATTTATCTCAGTCCCTATCTGGGATGCTGATGGTACCCAGAAAAATTATATGTATGTAGGTATTGATAAGGGGAAGCATTCCACTTTGAACACTTGATATTGATTTCATGTATTATGATGGAGCTCGAGAGTAGATGATCGAGACAGTGTTTGAGATGATTTGATTGTTTTTGGATTGTTTTTTATTTTGTATAACATATATTTTTGGATGCAATATATACCAGTTTTCCATATTTTTAAAGATATGACATACATTATCATAATTATGCATATCATTTAATTTCTATCTTTGAGTTGATTAATATTGATGGATGTTTATGGTTATCTTTTGCTTCCAGATTATTTATTTATCATTATGCTTCCACTATTGGTTATTAATATTCTTATATATTTCCACTTTTCTCCTCTCTAGTAATGAGGGAATAGTCTCCCCATGGAAACACCCTATGCCCTCACTGCTAGTTGACAACCTCTGGAATAAGGGGAGGTGCTCTTGAGGTCACATGGAAAAATAGGATAAGGGAACCTTTGAGTGGAACCTGGGTTCAGGATGTCACAATTTTATTATATATTTCTTGTCATATTATATGTATCATGATGTTCGAAAATTATCTATAAATAATTTTATTATATAGACTACTATATAAAAAATAATAATAATATATTTATGTTATATTTTAAACGTTATACTAAGAATTAAATAATCAATTCATATGTTGAATATAAATAAATTTCGTTTTCATGGTTAATATTATGTATCCTTCTGATAAAAATAATCTCATCCATGATTATTTTGGATAATTAGGATCAATACAGTTCATATTTCATATTAATGATATTTACTATGTAAATTGAGTGTATATATTATATATATGATTTAATATGACAAAATTAATGACATGTTGTTTATCATTTAGTTTATATATATTTCAAATTAATCACTATTGATGATTATCACATTATAAATTTTATTAAGTAAAATTAATCATGTTATAATAAATTTTATATTAAACTATTTTAATATAAAATAATATACAACTAAATTTTTTCTAGTTATATGTGTCTTCATCACTAGGATAGAATGCAGGTATAACATGAAAAGAACATGCATGGGTAATATTTTTAGGGTGTGTTGATTGGAATTTAGTAGAGATTTTAACATTCATCATCATTATTAGTATCATGAAGGGAGTCATTTTGAGTGTTTTAATACTACAAGGTCATTAGACTCACCCATAAAAATATACATGACATGGGTTTTTATGTACATAGGTATATAGTATATTTTATTGAAAGATTATGTATCTACATATAATTGGACTAATGGATTTAGATGAGTAATGTATTGATCACTGATTATTCAATTAGAGTTCGACTTTAGGGTTTTTTAGAGTTTATTTTATCATAAATATTTTTTCTAGTTCATATGATCTAATATTGGAATTGATATGAATTTATTTAGTATTATTAATTTATATTTTTTTATTAATTATTTTTATGTTTGAGTGTTTTTACATGTATAAATTTCACTTTAATATACTAGAATATAGGATACCACATTTTTATCCCAATACGGTTCTATAGGTTTTTTCATATATATATATATATATTATATGGACATTCCATGCTGAATTTTTAGTATATTAGAACATTCAACTTCTATGTTTCACTTGAAAACTTATTATTCCCATGAATACATAATGTCCTCATCAATATTTAGCTACCCATGGAATATAAGGGTTTGAGTATGAGGTCATATATATACCCCTCATAGGAAATATTCACGTGTTCAAATCTAGGGATTTTACACTAGTTATTCTTTATTGAATAGTGAATACATTTGATTAACCATATAGAATTCATAATAATTGATTACTTAACTGGTATTGGTGTTGCTCGATTATAAGTGAATCTTAGTTGACATAGATGTTTTATAAAAATATATTCATTGAGTGATAATATTTTATATAAAATCAAATAAAACAAATATTTATCAAAATATATAAGAATTATTAACAAAAAAAATAAATTTCATTATTTTATTTATATAATAAATGTATATAAATTGGTATTTATATACATATATTTAGTTTCATATATTTATCTATGTATTAAAAAGTGTGTATAAAACAATATAACATAATATTTGTAATATAAATTATAAAAAAAATATTTATAATATTATTTATATTTATGAAAAATTATATATACATTTATAATGCATGCACACACATTGAAATATGTATATGATAAATAAAAAATGTATTTACCAAGATTAAGTAATATATATTTATTAATTTAATAAAGTATGTATTTTTGTGTTTTTATTATAATGTATATAATAAAATATATAAAATGTAAATATTTTGAATAATATTACATTTACTATAAATATTTACTTTTTATATATAGTGTATGTTTGTATTAACAAATATGAAATAAGTAACAGAAAAAGGTTATGATAGTATGTTAAAAAAATGATTTACTTATCCATTGATCTATTAAAAATATAAATACCATTAAATAATAAATATTTCCTGAATATATCAATAAATTTAAAAATAATTATACTTGTACCACTAAATATTTTAAAATAAATTAGCCACAAAAATTTATTGCGATATTCACATTAAATCACTAAAAACATAATCAAAATTGACACAATGTTTTCCCAAAATTCACAAAAAAAGGAATAATAATATCATTATATTAATTTTTAGATGGATTCAATCATATAGTATTAATTTCAACGGTGTAAAAAATATCAATATATTATTATGAAAATATAAATTTAAAAGTAGTAATCACATAATGGTATTATGATTGTTTTTCAAATTATCAAAGATAAAATTTTAAAGTTTTACATTTCACATCTACCCGTTACCCATAATAGAAATCTCAATTTTTTGATATACCATACAATAAAAACTAGAAGAAGATTATATTAAAAATTTTCATTGAAAATGAAATGAATGAAACATCAATGAAATCCTTTTATCTTAAAAAAGAACATATATATGGGTGATTCCTAAATGCATCTACTGTATATTATAAACCATTAACTATTACTCTATCATATAGATTTACTGTGTAATTTTATGATGGGATTTAATAAGATTTGATGTTTTCATATCATCATATCTTTTACTTAAGACAATATTTATGGAATTTTACTAAAGTTTATCTATAATCAATATTCATCTACTTATTTGAAAGAGGGAAAAGAGTTTAATTTCTCCCTATTTCATCAAATTTCTTTTTTACATCCCCTTTCATTTATTAATATTCCACCTATATTATGTATCTATTCAATGGGGTTTCATACAAAAAATATTTTTAGGTCGATCATGGGTTATTTTATGTTTTTCATTGAATTATACATTTGAAACAATTTATGTTTTTCTGACCAATCTTTGACTATTTTGAAATGTTTAAGAACTAAAGTTTTTTGTTGAGGTTTTTAGATGTGTAAGGACTTTCCAAGACTCACAAGTAAATAATTAAATGCATGAATATAGATCAATTAATTATCTATTTATCTTGATCTATTCATTATTATAAATCACACCATTTCTAATTATTTTTATTATCCAGTGATATCCATTAGAAAAATGATTTATGAAATTATTCAAAATTGGTAAAGCAAATAGGAATCTATATTAAATTTTTATATAATTAAATCCAAAAGTGTTTTGGAAATTCAATCTATAATGTTATTGTATCAAAATATTATGTTATACTATGGAGGAACAAAATATACCCTAAACTCATCACTAAAATGAATTTCTCACTTTAAATATAATATTTTATATGATATGAAATTGTTTTAGGTTTCAAAAAAAAAATATAATATTAAAATGATCCATAGGTTAATTTAAATTCCATATGTGAGTTATAAGGCCACTATTTCCATGTTATGAAATAAAAAATAAATATATTATAGCTCAGAATAATCTGGTTATAGAACCCCCATCATTGATGGACATCGATCATCATAGATCCAGAATGTTGTTCTAGCTGTTTTGGTTGTTCCATTAGTAGGTAATCTCACTAGGAATTATGGAGTCTCAAGCCCAAAATACTTACAAAATCCCTTGTTTTCTAGGAACACTCATTACATATCCCAATAATACACACCCAATAATCTGAAAGAGTTAATGTATTTTAAAAAAAGATACATAAAAATATTATTCATGAAAAATATTCAATATATACTACAATTTTATTATCCCTTAGTACCCTTTTTAGATATATCCAAACGTAAAAAATTTCCTCATAACCAGGGAAAATGGAAACATAAGAATGTGTTATCTCTATTTATCATTAATGATAAATGTGAGATATATCAGTCGATGATCATAGTTGGGAATGAGATAAGAATAAGTCTATGATAACATTATCATAAATTAAAAAAATATACACTAAAATACATAGACACTAAATCATTATTTAAGGAATAATGAATTATTATAAAACATACATGAGTTATATGTGTGTGAAATAATAAATAATAAATATTGAACTATGAGAGCATATAATAATCGTAATGCCTAAGGTTTTGGAATTCAAATATTCACTGTAAAAAAATTTATCAGTAAAGGATCACTTATAAGAGTATCATAGTGGAAAGAGTTCCATAGTGGATTGGGTTCTCCCTCCATTCCCATAAAGAGAGAATATAGAGTCTCAGAGTGGATTTGGTTCACTCCACATTCCCTTTCTTTTTTTATCATGAGATATGAATAATTGGCTAATATATTGGACAAATATATAATTACAGTCACCCCTATCAAAAAATTAAAAATTGACATATTTGATGCATAAGATGCTAAAAGAAGTCATTATTACATCATATAGTAATTATCATAATGAAATGAAATGGATTTTATAAAAACATAATAATAGGAAATCTAGATAGAGAATGTGGGTGGTATAATTAGAGTGTATCCCCAAAGAGGCATAATAATCCTTAAAATATGTTGAAATAGATAAGAAATTATTCTATAAAATCATTATAAATATGCATTAAAAAATAATAAGAAATATTATTTTAATTTGGTAATAATTAAAAACAAAAATTATCAAGAAAATGGGAAATTAAATTCATTATATATCCAGGGAAACTAGTATATAATTAATAACTATGATGGAAATATTTGACGGTAGTAAAATCTATCCATTTTGTAAATCTTAGAAGAACATTCGTTTATCAATTTTATAATAAAATTATAAAATGAATTGTTTGGAAAAATTAATATTACTTTAAATTGGTTTTCAATAAAACCAAATATAATATATAAATACCTTTATAAAACATTTAAATTTATATAATAACTTCCATAATTTTTTAAAGAATGTGTATATAGAGAAAGACAATTCCATACCAAAAAACTAGAATAAGGTTAGATTTTCATAAAAACATGCATCCAATATTTGTAAGGATTGTATGGGGGAAAAAATAATGACTATAAGGAAAATAAAGAAATAACTATATAAGAATAAATTATATGGGTTTTGGTAGGGAACGAACATATAACTCATCCAAATTGATATTGAATCTTAAAAAATCCCAAATAACATTGAGATTAGCACATAAACCCTTACCTTATGCCCTGATATTCTATGTATTTACTCTATCTTCTAGTATAATATATTTTGAAATAATATATATATATATATATATATATCTATTCGAGAATAATATTCCAACTTATTATACAGTAAATGATTCCTTTATAATTTCTAATTACATATTTATTAAAAATTCATCATTAAAATTTCAACTATTCAATTTTACATGCATTTTTTGGTTTGGGGATTCTAGTCCCTGAACTTATATAATGATCTCATGATATATTGAATCAAAATAATGTTATAAATATCATATTTTATTAGCATATACACTTTTAGAACCATCTATGTAAAATAGTGATGAGAAGTGGATAATATCACTTTGTGGAGGTGGTATTATGGATGTATACATGGGTCATAAGTATTATATATATTCATTAAATAAATATATATAAACAATACTAAGAGTTGGTGATGAAAACTGAAATATATTTCATCTTGGAGGTAGTAGACTGCACATACACATGAGTGAAAATTTCATTTTCCATTCAATGGAATGGATGTAGATAATGATTTTTAAATTATAATAATAATGTTTATATATACTAATGATTATGATTTTATTATATTGATGTAGTTATAGAATATTTTACGGATTTAGAATAAGAAATAAACATAAAATAAGTTATTTAAGACAAATACCACTTCTTTGGGTATCCTCTATTTTCTTATACCATAAGCATTCATAGGTTGGAATTTTGGTCTTACTATAACATGTAATATTATGCAAGGATATTTGGGATTTTTTTGTTAAATAATGTTCATGTTAAGGTGATGAATGTGTTTGGATAAATTGGGAAAGGTGGTTCTCTTTTATAAGTGAGAGCATTGGGACCTTTATAAATACCCAAAACATTAAAATAATATAAAGTCATTTTCATGTGAATGTGTGAAAAAAACTATAAATTATAAAATATATAATAATTTATTGAATAAATACACTCAACCAATCAAAAATTTTATATTATTTATGGATAATTATTCCCTTATTTCTTAGGATAACTTCCCTTTTAACCATTTTGATCATTACTGTGGTGATAAACATTTATCGTGTTAAATTATTTCTATACAGAAAAATTAAGTTTAAATTATTACCAAATATTTTTAATTTTGATTCCAAATATAAAATACATTTTAAAAGATTATATTTACAAATCTTGTAGAAATTAATTATATTATATGTTCACAAAATAAAAAAAAATTAATTTTAGAAAAAAACATATCGATATGTATAAAAATGAATTCATTCTCATTACATGGATAGAAAAAACCATTATATGATTATTAATTTATATTATTGAATATATTATCTAAAAAATTGATTAGATTCATTCATATTTAGTGATTAATTTAATGTATCATGATAAAAATACATTGAGCACATAAATAATACAATTTTCTGAAAAGTGTCTACATTTACCTTCAAATGATTCTATCATTATTTCTGAAAAATTGATAACAAATTTATGAATGATAATTCATTTTTATACTTGTATAAATAATACTAATCAATTTAAAATAAAATAATTTTTATTTTATTTCAAAATATATATAAATAAAAATATTATCAAAATATTTTTATTTAACCATGATTTATTAGAAAATTATACAATATTATTTCTTAAAAATTTTATGGTTATCCATAATTGATAATATTAATTTTTATATTAATTTAATATATAATTTTTAATGATATCATTCCTCAAAAAGAATAAATTTTAAAAAAACCACAGTTCAACAAAACAGTTCGAAACATGTTCTTAAGAATAAATGTCATTAAATTAACTATATTTGGCCCTTTTTAAACGGTGATTCATTTTATAAATTTCACTTAAATATATTATACTTTATTTAATATTATATTTTTATAAATAAATATTCATTTACATTTGATATTTCGTATATCACAAGATATTGAATGGATTAAATTTATTAATGAAAAATATATTATAAAATATATTGGCGTTACATTATACCCCATAACATTTTTTAACTCTTGAAATTATGTTATTTAAATGGAAACATATAAGTTTAATACTACCTCATTACATAATCACGATCCCACAAAACTTCCTCAATTTTGTGGTTTATCCACTAAACATTGACCAGGGGTGCTTTTTTGTTCCAAATCACTTTATCCCTCCAATCTATAATATCCACTTATTGATATTCATGTGAGAGATCATAATATAATTGAATAGACTTTTATTTTGGTCATTGTAGCAGATAAGTTATATTTTTTGATTTAAATAGATACATGTAAAACATTATGAACTTGAGAGAGGTTTTTTGGAAGGGAAATGTGATAAGATACCATCTCGATACAATCAATAATCTTAAAGGGACTAATATTTATTGGGTTAAGATTCCCATTATTTCCAAATCACATTACATTACTAACGTATACAATCATTGTAATACTTTTTCAGCCTCATCAAACTATATTTCTCTCTAAATATTTTCATTATAAATCTTTTTTAGCTCTAGGATTATTTGATGATCTACTGAATGACACTATAATTATCTTCCATTTCCTCATCTTTATATAGTCTGAGTACAATTAATTCTCCAACTCCATTTAACCATGTTGTAGTTATTTAAATCATTATATAGTGGTATTCATATGGATCCATCTAAATTAAAACATAAATGATATTATTTTAATAAAATTCAATGAAATAAATGTTTTAATCCCAACCACCTTTGAAATATATAGTGAAGTATCTTAGAAAATTCTTATATTTTCATAATTAAAAAAATTCATATATTTTCATGAAGAAATCAACATTGTAAGCTAAAAATCATTATTCAGGTAATAATTCTCATGAATACTCAATTATAATAAGGTATAGACTATTATATTTTCATTATACATGAGAATAATTCCATGTACTTTCATTAATACATCATTTGATATCGCACACCGTTCTCCACTAAAGGGTAGTGTGAGAATAAGTGCACTGACCATGCTTTTCTTTAGCTCTATTAAATTTTCATCACATTCAGTTGTCCAATGGAACTTTGATCCCTTTTATGTCAACATTTATATTAGATTTGATATCCATGAGAAATATTATCATAATGAATTTTTAATATCTATCCAATCCATATCTTAATCTTCATGGTTAGTCTAGGACATTTTTCATTGACTTTCATTATTGAAGGATAAACCTATAATCCCTTTCATTCAATTTTATGACCCATGAATGAAGTTTATAAAGTGGTAATTCACACATACCAAACATATAATATAGATTATCCTTCCTCAATTTCATAAACACATTCCCCAATTAACCTTGATTCACTTGATTTCTCTTGTAATATATAAAAATAACATCTATAAAGACAAAAAAAATTGGTCATAGTAATCTATATGGACTTTATTCATTAGATCCATAATGATTTTAGGGTAATTGGAAAGTCCAAATGAAATCACTATAATTTTATGCTACTTGTAACTCATATGGAAGGTTATATTTAATATATCCTTACTTTTGACTGTTAATATATGATATCCTTATTGAAGATCAAACATGGAAATTTATTGAGCTCCACAAATTTGATCAAATAATTCTTCAATTAGTGGAATTGGATATTTTTCCTATATAGTGTTCTTTTTTATGTTCTAATCAATCAATTCATAGAACAAATGATCCATCATTTTTCCTAAAAAATGAATAGGAACAACCAATGTTGATGCACTAGGGTTAATGAATAATTTATATATATATTCACGAGGTTTATTCTTCAATTAATATAAAAAATTAGTGAAATATTATAAGTAGTTGTTGAAATAGGTGTAGTATCAAGGATGAGATTTATTTAAAACAGAAGTTCAAGATGTAAGAACCCAATTTTTTGATCAGGTATTGATCCTTTTATATTTAGTCTAATTCTTTATTTTGGGCCTATTATGGATTACTAATGAGTTTAAAACTATTTCATGGATGTATGGGGATTATTTGAAGCTTAGAACCCTGACTAGTAGAGAAAAAAACTGGGCCACACAGTTCGTAGAAACCATGACATCTAGTCCGCATGGTTTCCTAAACTGTATTGGGGCTGAAAAAAGGGCCATAAGAGGCTGCACAATTTGAGGAAACCATGTAGCCTAAGGAAAGCACCTATATGGGGGATTCAGTAGTTATTAGTAAATCCATGAACATGGTTTTCACTCAGCTGGCCAGAATATGAACATGAACTCGTTTTTGGTCCCTTCTTAAGTAGTGGGAGTCACACAGTTGGCACATGGTTTGGAAAACCATGTGGCCAAACCATGCGACCCAGATATTTGGGATAATTTTACCATTTTACCTTAAATATAATTTAAACTTACCCCTCTTATAATTTCTCATTCCATCACACGACAATCTCTCATTTTTTCTATTGAAGCTCTCATACTCCCCCTTCATAGATTTTGATCATGATTCTTCTTCTGAGCTGAAATTCGAGAATCGTTAGTCTCATTGGATTCCTATTGGTAAGATCTTAAATCCTTAGGGTTGTTTCTCTATTCTTCTTTATATATTTTTTTTCACTATTTTAGTGGGAGATCTTATGCCCTATTTTCTGGGCATTGATCCATTCTTTTATTTTCTTCCAATCTAGGAAAAACTAAGTGCCGATACTAGATGAAGAGAGTGTTATAAGCTCAAGGTAAGTGGTATATGACTCATCCCTCAAGTCTCATCATTTTATAAAATATCATCATTGTGTGCATGCTAATTTAATTGGGCATTGCCTATTTAATTCATATAACATGATTATAATCATCATTATCATATTCTAGATCCTTGTTTATAATATTTATTTATGTTTTTGGAGGATTTAACCTCAACATCTTTCACCCCATGCAGGTTATCATCATTATTATGATCTTTGTAGGTTTTTATGACTATCTGTGCCACCATTTAGGTGTTATATGACTTATCCTTGATAATGGTAAGTGTTTAAATTAAAATAATGTATGTTTAATGGTTAATACATGTATACTTACCACTTTACCCTTCTAAGGTAAGTGTTCCTATTAATTAATGAACCTTCAAAATGTAATGGCAATTATATTATACATATCACTTGGCCTAGTTATTTATAATTGAATTGCATATAGTTGTATGACTGTAGTGTTCCTTTTCATTATTATTAAAGGTAAAGGAATGAACCAATTATTCAAATATGGAATTAAACTACTAAATGATTTCATTTCCTTGTTATACCCTTTCTATATAATGAAAGGAATGGAATGAACCAATTGACTTATTAAATGGAATGAGTACTAAATGAACTAATTAAATAAGGAATTATAAATATGGTGCCTATTGAAATTGTACCAATTAATCTTTTTAGGAGTGTTCAAATATGATCCAACCTTGGATTCCTAGGGGAATGACTTAATAACTCATAGGACACAATTTTGATTCAAGGAGATAGTTTCCAAGGGAGATACCCACCTTGGAACCTAGAACTTGTCTACCAGTGGATGCTTGGTATGACACAATAGGATCCCTCCACTATTGTGTTAATATTAAGAAGCCTTGGATACAATCCTTGGATCCAACTTGATGTCTTCGGACATGTGGATCCCTGGATACACATATTGGGCCTAGTCATTACATATACCTTTATTACCTTAGATGAGATACTTGGACTTAGTTAGAATCATAATATGGTGGAATACCTTGGTTGATGCTCCTTGGATTACAATCATCCCCATTGTAGTCAGTTTTCTGATTATTATTGAGTTGTCCCGACCCCTGAGGTCAATTATTACTTGGTTATTACCTTGGATTCTCTTTTATTATTATCATCATCTAGGATGCCTTGGTTATTACCATAAATAATCTATTATTATTATCATTATTATGGGATGAATTAGTCATAACTTGGACCCTCTTACTTCAATTATTATAAATTGTAATGTAATTAATAAAATTATCACATGTTTAGACACCAACTGACGATGAAGTAGGAATCCGAGTATTTACATTATTGTACTGTCTTTACTTTCATATATGTCGACACATTGTTTAATTTTTTATTCACATACTATATGGTAGAGATGTTATTAGTGGTGGCCTACTAACCATTATATCACACCCTATCTGGGTCACTTATGGTACCTAGTAAGATTATATATATATATGCATCGACAAGGGGAAGAATCTCTCTTTGGACACCAGATCTTGATTACTTGTATTAGGATGGAGATTGGTAGAAAATGATTGGGTGGGTGCCTAGAATGATGTATTGTTTTTGGTTTCCTTTAGGTTCTTTTTTATAGCATGTATTGCATGCTAGTTTTTATACCTATTTTCCATTTTTATAGAAACATGAAATACATTATCATAATTTTTTATATGATCCATTTTCTATATTTTAAGTATTATTATCAGTTGTATCTTATTTATGTTTGCTTCCACTATAGTGGGTTACTGTTCCAGTTGTTATAGTGTATGTTTCTAGTATTCCATCTGTTTACTTATGCATCCTCTATTTATCAATTATTAATTATCTGCTGTGATCTAATTTGGTAATGAGGGAATAATCTCTCCATAGACACACCATGGGACCTCATTGATAGTCATAAGCCTCTAGCGTACGAGGAGGCATGCTTGAGGCCATGTGGCTAACTGAGATCGAGGAAACTCTATGTGGAACCTATGTCCGAGAAATCAAAAATTGGTATCAAATATATTTTATTTTATTTTGTATTATTGTTTATGAAATATAGATAAGATATTATGAACTTGATGGAACTTGGTTATAACCCGTGTGTGGGGGTAGCTAACCCATGTTCGGGGTAAATACCTTGTTTTATGGTAATGGGAAATTGGTGTTCTATATTTCACCTATTACAGTAGATATACTTTCACCACTCGGTGATGTAATTAAATTGTGGATTTTGATATGCTTTATGGATATTTTACCATAGTATTCTATGGTAAGGATCATTGTTACATGCATCATCATAGGCACCTAGGATTCACATTACATGCATATTACATGCTATATGGTTTCATTTCATTTATTTCATTACTTTTTTTGCCTATGATTTTTGAGTGAGCCACAATTTTTATATATTTCTTTGTTGATAACATAGTTTATATGGTAGGGAGTTTGTTATTTAATGTTTCATCGTTAATATAAATAGAGTTTTCCTATATAGGTTGATGGTGACATCTTAAATAGTTGGTTCTTACCCATGAAAGCTATGTACCTCTAGTTAAATGAGTTTCTATTTATCAGGAATTGAGTGATTTCTAGTTTCAATTCATAAGGTATATGGTCCCTTGTGGATTGGAATGGGTGATTTACCAAGTCAAGTTATTGTATACCACCCGTTACATTCTGAGACTGAATATAGATTGGGTTAAAGAGAAATTGAATGTGTGTATATTTCAGTGATAAGGTGTCTGGGACTTTATTCATTTGGAATAGATATCCATTTAATCAAATTATTATATGTAAATAATAAAATAAAAGCTTAAAAAGTAATCCTTGAGTTATATAATGATCTGTTTTACAGTAAATGAAGAGGTAAAATGTTATTGACCCTTTAACTACTAAACCCCCCATAAATCTAACTTTAACACTCACCAATAACTAGCCTGATAAGATGGTATTTGGGGAAGTATACCTTAGGTAGTAGACCATTATTCTCATGAAATTATTCCTCTAGTTCTTCTATCTATACTAAAAATATTGATATGAGGTGTGTGATTGGAATTTATAGAGATACGCCACAATGATGTCCTCACATCATACACTAGGAAGGTGGTGATAATGATGCTCTAGATATGGTGGGATATGATCCACCAGTCTTACCGCTAGGAGTTAAACTTGAGGAACTACCTATTATACCTGAACCTAGAACTGATTCTCAACTTTGAGAAGATTTTCTATGTCTAATGCAGTCCATGTAGGGTGTTCCACAACCTTCACCTACTACGAATGATATAACCTATGATTTCCAGCAGATGTATCCTCTCATTTTCTCAGGGGATGGTGGTCCATAGGCTACTAAGGCTTGAATGGAGGCCACTCCATCTATATTAAATAACCCGGAGACACTTCCATATAGGAGGGTCCATATTTCCACCTATATGCTTTGTGATTTAGCCAAGCGCTTATGGGATGTGATTACCTAGGCTGGTTGTTATCAAGGCATGGTGCGATATGACTTCCAGATTTACTTCTATGATAACTTCTTTCCTCATATGCTGAGAGCTAACCAAGCCAAAGATTTTATGCACCTAGAGTAGGTAACTATGTCATTAATCGATTATTTATCATGTTTTACTAAGTAATAATACTTTCACCACTCCTAGATGGTGATAATCTATCACGAGCATGACATTTTGAGGATGGTTTATAGTATACCACACATATTCATGTGAATTTCATTCACCTACCTAATTTTTATGAGATCGTTAATCAGGCTCTTATAACTGAGTTAAACCTAAAAAAATGAGATAGTTTTTGGCATAAAGGTTCAGTTTTTTTATAAGGAAATAGTTCTTCCAGTAGAAGGAAGCCTCACCTTGAGGTTTCTCATTAGAGGAGTGGTAGCCAGAGTAATTTCACTAGTAGCTCTGTTATATATCATCAGTGAGGATGGAGGGGACATATGTAGCCTCAGTGTGATAGAGACCCCCTTGAGTACTGTGCTTGTGGCCATATGGGGAAACTTTAGAGATTATGTAGGATCTTTACATCTTCTTCTAGTGGAAGTGCATCTACACCAAATACACCTTCAAGAGAAGGATCTTTTATTCAAAATCAGGCAGGGTGTGGGAGAGGCACCAATAGGATAGTTCGAGGAGGAGGTTGTGGTTATGGTATCCAAACTTCAGATTATCAGCAACATTAGAGCAAACCTAATTAGGGTAGTCCGTCTATAACACATTTCCATGGATTATGGAAGTTGTATGCTTTACATCCAATAAATAAGGATCAAAGTGCATGATATTCTATAGTATGAGTTACTAGTCCCTACTATTGTATCTAACTTATTCGATATAGGTGATTCACACTCTTTTATCTCTTTATCGATCATAGAGAGTCTCAGGTTGGATATTTCATGCTTCTATAGTGTGATGACACTGAATACATCATTGGGTGTATGGTCTGAGGAAATATTATAATGCAGGTATTTCCCCCTTTAGGTAAGTAGTTACCATTTCTTATGGGACCTATCTGTTCTTAAGAATATGGGATGTGATTTCATTCTAGGGATGGATTGGCTGGTTCCATATCACACCTATGTGGAATTTTATCATTGCAAGGTGTTGTTTACATCATCAGAGGGAATAAGTTATCTCCAAAAGGGTAAGTGTAATGTATAGGACAATAGAGTTGGACCACAGAATCATGGTCTAGGTAGAGTGGCCACTCATATTTCTAGTGTTTTCATAGAGGATCAGGGTATACACCCAAAAAAGTTTCCTATAGTGTTGATCATTTCATGGACATCTTTCCTAATGATTTTTCTAGATTACCTCCTGAGAGAGAGGTAGTGTTTAAGATAGAGCACATTCCTAGAATAGATCTAGTTTAAATTACTTTGTACAAGATGGAACCTAATGATATCCATGATCTTAAGAGATAGTTGGAGGATTTGGAGTCTAAAGACATTATCAAACCCACTAATTCTTCTTTGGGTCCACCCATGATTTTCACCAAGTGGGCGGATGAGGCCCTAAGGCTATGCATGGATTGCTGATGATTAAACCATCTTATAGTTAAGAACCAATATCCATGACCTCAAATAGATGATATCTTTGACCTGATCTGAGGATCTAGGGTATTCTTGAAGATCCAACTGATATTTGGCTATCATCAGGTGCAAGTTAGGCATTCAAATATACCATGTATAGATTACCAAAGTTGGCATAGTTTATATGAGTATCTCATGATGTTGTTTTGTATTATGAATGAGCCCACCATTTTCATTTATTTTATTAATAGGTTTCTTTCACCCCTATTTGGATTTATTTTTTGTGGAATTTTTGGATGAAATCTTGGTGTATTATCATACCCAGAGAAACCATAATAAACATCTTGAGATATTTTTTAATAAACTAAGAGAGTATCAGCTATATGATAATATTTCTAAGTGCCACTTCTGAATAACAAAATTTCACTTATTAGGTCATATCATTTCTAAATGAGGAGTATAATTTGACCCAAATAAGGTGAGAGTTATATTTTTCTAGGAGCATCCCAAGAATGTGTTTGATATATAGAGTTTCTTGGGGTTCGATGGATACTATAAGGATTTCATATAGGAATTCTCATTCCTTTTTACACCTCTTACTGGTAGTACAAAGAAGGTTTTCAAGTTCTTATGTTTAGAAGCATGTAATAAATCCTTTTATCTATTTAAAGGCAGGCTTATCTCAGAAACTATATTGATTATACTAGTGCCTAGAAGAGGCTATATGTTGTTCTATGACACATCAAGAATTGGGATAGGTGTAGTGTTGATGCAGTAGGATAGAGTCATTACATATGGTTCTTGGAAGTTGAGTCCCCACGAGAGAAATTACCCAACACACAACCTCAAGATAGAAGTTGTTGTCCATGCCTTACACTGATGGAGACACTATCTAACAGGTGAGCACTTTTTGGTGTATACGGAGCATAAGAGCCTAAAACATATCTTCTAACAACATGAATTTAATCTCAGATAGTGAAGATCAGTTGAATATCTATAGTACTTTGACATTGAGCTTTCATATATTCCTTGAAAGGGAATGGTAGTAGTGGATGTGTTGAGTTAGAAAACTTAGACATAATACGTTTAGGAATCCAGTGATGAATGGAAGTTGATATGCCACTTTTCTAAACTGTATATAAAAATTCATTGGATTTATGATCATTCTTATCTTATATACTTTATATTCACCTCTTCATTCACTAATTGGGTGAAGAACATGAATTTTTCATATCTTGAAGGCTATGTTCTCTGGGAGAGTGTTTCTGGTGAGGAATAACCCATGTATTGGTATGTAGATAGATAAGAAATCTTATATATTTATGGGCACATCTAGGTTTCTAAAATATGAGAAAGGAACTGATATGGGAGTCCCACTCTTCTCAATGAGCAATTCATCTAGTAATATCCAATATTTATTGAGATATGCAATTCCATTATTGGTGGCATTGGATCAAATATCAAATAACAAGTTTTATTACTATGGGTTCCACCTATCTTTAGCTGAAGTTAGAGAACCAAATACCTTCTATCTTGTTAAAAACATTTTGAGTCATAGAATGGAAATGGGAAGATGTTTCTATGGTTTTTTTAGTCAACCTACCAATTTCTCCATAAGGTAGTGATGTAGTTTGGGTAGTTATGGATTAACTGAAGAAAGTAACCCACTTCCTTCTTATCCAAGAGACTTTCTTCGTTGATGAGCTGGGAAGATTGTATGTATGTGAGATCATATGACTACATGGGGTCCCTCGTACTATCATTTCATATAGATACAATCATTTAAAATTGAGGTTATGACATGGGTTATAGAGAGCTAAGGGTGTATAAGTGCTTCAGAGTATATATTTTTACCCTAAGACTGATTTCCAATTAAAATAGATGATAGATGTTTTAGAGGGAATTATTTGAGTATGTGTGTTTGATTTCAACAATTATTAGGAAAATCATATCCCTCTCATATATTTTTCCTATAATAAAAGATTTAATGTGAAGATTTAGATGTATCCCTATAATGCCTTTTATGGCAGGTTGTCTTGTTCAACCTATTCTAGTTAGAGGCAACAGGTGCAGTAGGGGCAACAATAATAGGTCCTCATCTTGTTCAGGAGAATTCAAAATAGGTTAAACTGACCAAGAAGTGTATTTTCTAGAAAAAAATCATATGTTGATCATTACTGATATCCTATTTAATTTGAGGTTGAGGATCATGTTTTCCTATGGGTATCACCCATACTTGGGTACAGATAGATATGGAGGCATGGTAACTGTTGCCAGACTTTGTTGGGACTTTTGATATCTTGGATAGAGTTAGTCCAATAGCATATTGGTTTTTATTAACTCATAGGTATTGTTCCATGTATGATGTATTCTACATTTCACACATTTTCTGTTATCCTGTTGACCCATATCATAATTTTGATCATGAAGAATTTGAGTTAGATATTGATGATTCTTTTGAGGAGTATCCTATAGAAAATTTTGACCAGAGGATTAAGTTTATTTGAGGCCACTTTGTCCCTTTAGTATAGGTTTTATGGTAGCATGACTAGGTATATGATGAAAATTTGATGTGTGAGGCTGACATATGTGCTTAGTGACCGGTGTTGTTCTCTGATAGTGTTTTACCACACATGGAAAGTGAACTCAGAGATGAGTTCCTATAAGGGGGAAGACTGTAAAAACTTATTTTTTCTATTAGGTATGGATCTTTTAAATTCAGCCTAATTAATTATTTTGGACCTATTATGAATACCTAATGGGTTTAAGGTTGTTAAGTGGGTGTACGGGGCTTCTTTGGAGTTTAGAAACCCGACCATTGGAGAAAAGGGTTAGGCTTCATGGTTAGTAGAAACTGTGTGATCCAATCAACATGGTTCCCCTAACCATGTGAGGGATGGACATAGGACCATAAGAGGCCAAAAAGTTTTAGGAAATAGTGCCTCCTAAGGCACATGCTCGTGTGGGGTACCTGTAGTTTTTAGAAAATCTATGCACATGTTTTATGCACGTTTAGTCGAACCGTGCACATGAAACCACATGGGGTACCTCCTTAAGTAGTAGGAGGTGCACGGTTGGCACATGGTTTATCCAACTATATGGCCTATATTTTTTGGGTAGATTTACTTTTTTTACCTTAAATATAACATAAACCTTCCCCTATTCTCATTTTTTCATTATAATGCACAATAAGACCCAATTTCTCCTATTAGAGATCTAAAAATACCCTCTATATAGATTTTCAACCTGATTCTTTGTCCAAGCTTAGATTCAATAATTTTTGGTCTTATTGGATTCCTATAGGTAATATATTCAATCCATATTCCCATTTCACCATTGATATTCCTATTTTTTCACTATTTTGGTGTGATCTATTATACCCTATTTTCAAGGCATTGATCTGTTCTTCTGATCCAGGCCAAACTAAGGGTTGATACAAGATGAGGATAGTGCAGTAGGCTCAAGGTGGGTGGTCTATGACTCATCCCTCAAGTCTCACCATTTTATTACCTTCTATCATTGTTCACATGTTGATTTCATCTGGAATTTTATATTTAATTCATATTCCATGATTATAATCAGCATGATCATATTATAGATCCTTGTTCAAAAGTTTTCCTTGTGCTGTTAGAAGATGTAACCTCAATGTCTTTCACACCATATAGGGTATTCTCTTTATCACAACCTTAGTTGTTTATTATGACTATATACCCCACCATTCAAGTGTTCTATGACTTTTCCTTGATAATGGTAAGTGTTTTAATTAAAATAAATAATTGTTAATGGTTAATACATGTATACTTACTAATTTAACTTTTTAAGTTATGTGTTCTAATTAATTAATGAACCTTTAAAATGTAATGTAAATTATATTATATATATCACTTGGCCTAGTAATTTATAATTGAATTGAATATGGTTTAATGTTCTTATCCCACCTTTTCATCTTATTAAAGGTAAATGAATTAAATAATTAATTGAATATGTGATTAAAATACTAAATGGTTATATTTTTTGTTACATATTTTCACTTTAATGAAAGGTATCTAATGAAACAATTGATTTATTAAATTCCATGAGTACTATGTGGCCTGATTAAATAATGAAATATGTATAAGGTTCTTATTTCATATGATCCTATACATATTTATATGAGTGGTTAGACTTGAGACAACCTTTGATTCCTAAGGTAATGCCTTGAACACTCAAAGGATTCCATTTAGATTCAAGGATTCAGTTTCCAAGGGAGATACCCACCTTGGAACCTAGTCCTTGTCTACTAGTGGATGCCCAGTTTGAAACCATAGGATACTTTCACTATCATTTAGATATTAGGATGCCTTGGATGGATTCCTTGGATCCATATTAATGTCTTCAGACATGTGGCACCAGGGATACACCTATTGGGACCAATCACCCATGATTACTTGGGATAGGATCCTTGGACTCTGTTAGAATCATAATACAATTGAATTACTTGGGTGATTCACCTTGGATTATACTCATACCCCTTATAGCTGGGATTCAAATTATTATTGATTTGTTTCGACACCTAAGGTTAAGTATGACTTGGTAATTACCTTGGATCCTCTTTCATTATCATCATCATACATGATTCCTTGGTTATTAAATTTTATCCTCTATTAGTATTATCATTATTATGGGATTCCTTTGTTATAACTTGTATCATATTACTTCAATTATTATAAATGGGAATGTAATTAATTAAATGATTAAATTTTTAGACACTATATGAGGCTGAAGGAGGTGTTGAGGTATTTAAATTATTTTAATATATTTACATTCATATATACCTAAACACTATTTTAGTTTATATTCAAAGAATGGATGGTATAAATGTCGTTGGTGGTGGCCTACTGAGATTTATCTCTTACCTAATTTGGGCCACCGATGGTACTCGAAAATATTATATGTATGTAGCTATTGAAAATGGGAAGATTCCTGCTTTGGACACCTCATCTTGATTTCTTTCATTGGGATGTATATTGGTAGAAGATGACTGAGCCAATTCTTGGGATGATAGATAGTATTTGGTTTCATTTTGGTTCTTTTGTATAGCAAGTATTTCTTATTGTATTTTTTACATGTTTTCCAGCTTTATAGAGAAATGAAAAAAATTATCATCATTTTTTATATGATCTAGTTTCAAATTATTGAGTATTATTATCATTTTAATATTATTTATGTCTGCTTTCGCTATAGAATGTTACTAGTCAAGTTTTTATAGTGTCTATTTCTATTGTGTCATCTATTTACTTATGATTCCTCTATTTATATGTTATTACTTATCCACTATGCTCCACTTTGGTAATGAGTTCATACTATCCCAATAAACACACACTAGGACCTTATTTCTAGTCAACAACCTCTGAAATATGAGGAGGTGTGCCTAAGGCCATTGGCCAACTAGGCTTAGGGACCTCTGAGTGGAACTCGTGTCTGAGATGTCACACATGATTTGAAGGAAGACTATGAAACTCTTTAGTAAATATGTTAGAATTTTCCAAAATAATCATTATATCATAAATGTTTAGTTTCTCCCAAAAAAATGAGAAAATAAACCCTAATGAATATGTATTAAAACAAATATAATTTAAGTAATTATCCTCAGATATTCATGTTCATCATCACATAGATAGATGATTATACATTTATTTGGAATATGAAATGTGGTATCCATTCATTTTTGATTAACATGTGATTTATATAAATATATGTAGTCTATGCAAAAAATTACATCAAATTTAATACAGATAAGTCATATGACTATATGGAATGTAATTTTATTATATAGATTATTAGATATTACAGATTCTTAAAGAGGATATGTTCCCTTCGATACTTATGTAACTAATTTATATAGGACTCTATATCTTTAATAATAATAATGATTGGTTTCTATAATAACCTATAAAGTATTAGATAAGGATACAATTTATTTTTCTTTATCATTATATTGGAATATGATGTATTAAGTTGGAATATTAGGAAGACATTTTACTGTGGTATTATGTCATCATTATAAAGGAGGCATAGATTTGTTACAGTGTCTCATATTTAATATTTGGGAAATATCCTCTTTATAATAATTCAAGTCTATAACTTGAATGAATACATCAATAACATATTATAAAATATTAATATGGAGTGGAAAATGCATCAGCTATACTAAGTGTAGTGTGTACATATCCAAAACATGTAATAAAAGGTTTATTTAGTTAATTGATGAATGGTTAGGGTTTAAAATTATCAGTTTTAATATAAAGTACATGGGGTTCCCTTATCTATGGGAAGGATGTTCATTCATCACTTTGGATGGCTGGTTAAAAATATTACTTCTATGGTGAACAATTGGAAAACCAAGCTCCTCTCGTTCAGTGGAAGATTAACGATGGTAAATAACATTCTATATTCCATCCCTATGAACACTCTATATATTGAAATGGATCCTAAAGTAGTGTTTTTTTGAGATCAAGGGATTAATAAGTAAATTAATATAGGAATCCCATAAAGAAGGAAACCACCACTGAGCTAGTTGATTGAGAATGAAAAAATCCCTTGCTGATGGGGGTATCAACCACAAGAATATAAAGGAATCTATGATGGGATGCAAGAAAAATTAGCATGGGAATATCTAAAAGGGAAATCACTATATGGAAAACATATCCTGTGGTTCAAATGGGGAGTATACTAATAAGGATAGGGTATGGAATCAACAATATTTCATTAAATGAAAATTAAATTCCATATAGTGTTGAATAATATGTGATGAATTTTATAGAGTGTAGACCTTAATTTTGGAAAGATAATAGGTTTGGTTCCCCACTTTTATTTTATATTATCCTAGCATAGTACATCTCTCTCTGGAAGTCCAATGATCATTCATCATTTATCAAATTAGTTTGAATTCTGGATAAAAAATATATCTTTGATTCTATCTAAATATTAGAGGATACAAACTATTTCATCTTCACTCCAAATAGCTTAGGGCCTCATTATTTTATGGTTTTATAAAGACTGTTCATTCATACAAAAAATATGATCAATTAGTGGATTTTTTTATGTAAAATAATTATTACTAAATAAAATATATTAAATTATTGTATATATAACTATGTGATTACCATAGATTGTTAGATTCAAATGAGGGTCATAAATAGGGATTCCATGTGAATATTCTATGCTTCCCTGATGGTGTAAACCAATGTTTATAATTTCTTAAATTAAAATATTAAAATAGATATTTGGAACTTCATCCACTAGTGTGATGAACCATCAATCCTAGATAATGATTTTTCGGGTATTTTTTGATGTTTATTCCAAGGGATTGGGGTTTTGTCTACGTAACTGTAGGTGTGAAGCAGGAAAATTACAATTGATTATGGAACTATATTAGTGGTAAAAAATGAATTTGGATACCATGTCATAATTTTCATAAGTAATTTCATCATCATAAATCCCCAATATCTCAATTGAAGTCATGAGTAATTAATTAAGTTGAAATTTAGGTCTGCAACTCTAAGGAAATTACTTATATAGGAATTTTGGGTAATTAAGGGTCCATACACAAATACTCTTGGATGGAGGTTATGATGCAGACCCCAAATTGTTAGGTTAAAAATAAACACTGATAGATTATGTGATCATGGTATTATGAGGGGTAGTGGGATCATTTAGGACTATTATATATTATTAGTGATGGAATTAGTTCCATTTATAGTCATGGTAACACCGTCATTAATTTGGTGAATATTACTCATAGTGGACTCACTATCTATATTCCTTGCAATATTGTGCTATATATAATTTTTACTATCACGAATATTTTTTTCAAATTTATTATTGGGAAACATTTTAGAACCTGGTCCCACATCTACATCAATACAATGTTAAAATTGATTATTATATCATAGATTTAGGTGTGTCACCCATAGTGTGAGTAGAAAAATTCATAAAACCTACTTGTATCTTAAGGTAACTGAAATGATCCAATCATTTTTTAATCCCTTACTAGTCTAGAACCTATTAATTGTAATATTTTTTAGATATTAATGAAAATAATTCCTATGATGTATTAAGATATGACCTATTGTTATCAAACCTACCATTTGAGTTTTAAATATATATTCTCTATGGCCATTTCCTATAATTCATTCAATCACAATCATATTCAAATCCTTTATAATGGTTCACTATATGAATTTGAAGTAACAAAATCATATCCCCTGAGATCATCAAACTAGGTTTATAATTATTCATCTTTTTCATTCCCTATGTTAAGATCAAGTTAATTCTAAAATATAATTTTTTGGTTTATTACCCTTAGTTTATTCTATGCGAGAACATGCATCCACTTATTTGTTTTTAGATAGTGATTTCATTTCTAGTAAACTATATACTCTATAATTGAAAAAAAATTTAAATTATTTATTATATTGTACTTATCTATAAGGTCCTCACTAATGTTTTATAATTCTAATCACAAATAATAATTTATCTAATCATCAGAAATAAGTAAACTTGTTTTGATACAAACTAAGGTGACCTAAGAATAACATACATACATAATATTTAATTTTGGATAAATAATAAATATACCACCCAATATTATACACTCAAGTACATGAAATTTTTACGTTCATTGGAGAGTATATATATAATACACTTATTCATTAAATATATTCAACATCTACCACAAATTTATTCTTAATTATTAACCTTATTATAAATATCCTACTAAAAATCATTCATCATATCCTTAGGGAATCAAAACATAATAAAGGGTGTGCCCAGATTCCCAATAAGAGTAGTAATGGGATATATCAATCAATGATCATAAGTGAGAATAATATATGCATAATAGTATGATAACATTATCATAACTTACAAAAACATACCCAACAATTCAGAAACCATAAATAATGAGTCATGGAATAAATATTTTTCATAAAAAATACATTATTCATACGAGAAATGAATCATTATTAATTAATCATGAGATATGATAGAATATTACAAGCATGAGAAATAATTTTTTTCATTGAAATAATTATACAAATCAATTTCCTTAGTCAATTTTCACTACCAAGACTATCAATGTGGATGATTTCCTAATAAGGATTTAGTTTATTTCTTAATCCCATAAACATAATTGATAGAGTATAGTAGTTTATTTGGTTCACTAATCATTTACTTTAATATTATATTATAAGATAAGAATATTTAATCAGTACATTTGAGGCATATATATTTTAGGCCCATCCATTATATAATTAAAATGACAATAATATGATAAAAATAATCATTATTTCATTGTATATTAACTAATCAAATGTAATGAAAACTGTTTTATAAAAGCATACATAGAAAAACATCATTATAATCCCTTGATAGATATAATGTAGATATAATTAGTAGATTATATCACTAGTTAATCATAAAAATCCTTAATGTATGGTGATATATAGATAAAAAAATATATAAAAAGGAGAAATATGCTTTGAAAAAATGAAAAAACACCCATCTCTTTTAGAAACATTTAAAACTAAATATTCCTAGAAAAATTGGAATATTATTTCCTTTTTAAAACCATGGAAACTTTTAAATAAACATCCATTATTATGGAAGGACATGGTGGTGGTAAAATACATTATTTCTATATATGTTAAAAAACATTATTTTTTGAAATTTTTAAATAATGTCAGCAAATACCCATTAAAAAAATAACAAAATATTAATTTAAAATGATTCTAATTATAGTAAAATATAGAAGAAAAATTAATATAACAAACATAAATATATATAATAACATCCATTAAATAATTATGATAAATATGTATACAGATGAAAAATATTCCTGACAAAAAATGAGAAATAAGTTCAACTTTTCTTAAAAACATTAATTCAATCATTTTGATAACCAAATAGAGAAAATAAATTCAAATAAAATTTTAAAACTATATAAATAAAAATTATAGAATATAAAATTTGGTATTTTAGAGAGATAATGCTTAAAATTCCTCTAATGGATATGAAATCCTAAACTTATAGTTTCTTGAGAGATAAATAGAAGGAATTCTATATTAACAGAATGATGTACAATGGTTCAGTGGAGGAGAATAATAAAAAATGAAAAAGAATAGTAAATCCTCTAGTGATGTTTCTTTGAAACCAAAGGTAGTAGCCCATAAATCCTCAGAGAAAAATCTAACTAAAACAAATCAATACCCCACAAATAGAATACCCCCTATTAATAACTCCTCCCACCACATAACTGACCTAACAGCCTACCCATTTATATTTTATAAAAATTCCCTTAGTAGTTAAAGAGAAGTTATTCCTTGTACCCTATAAAACTACACACCACATATCCCCTTAAGAATCCCAACATCCTATCATTTCCTTCCCGTATAAATTACACATTTTCCTCAAGGTGAAAATCTTCCATGTAAAATAATTAACTGTACTATCTATCCTTCTTAGGTCCCAATATTGGTTCATGTTCCACCTCACTAGGTGACTCAATATTCTCCCATACCATCATCTTGTAACCTTTTTCCAAACATTGATTGTAAAATCCAATTACATTTTCAGGTACTATCTATAAGTTCCTTTGTTTTGGATTAGTGACTTGGGTTGTGTTTGGGTGAAATTTTTAAGAAAAACTAGAGGTCAGTGTGTTGTGCACAGTTTGCGCACGGTTTGACAAACCGTGCGACCAAACCATGCCAGCCTTGAAACCTGAACAGAAGCTTCCACACGAGTGGCGCACAGTTTTTCTAACCATGTGGCCTAGCTATGTGATAAGGTTGTCCAAGGCAGTAGCTCACGCACGGTTAGTGCACAGTTTGTCAAACCGTGTGGCCAAACCATGAGTTCACTTAAATTAGATCCTTAAATTGTGGATCTTAGCTATTTTTTCTCTAAATGCTTCGTTTTTCCTCCTATGCAACCCTAACTTAGGGTTTGTCCTCTCCTAGGGTCAGAGAAGGTTCTACCTTTGTTCTGGAGGCGATCCAAGGGCTCCTCTTGGTGAATCAAAGTGGGATTCTTAAGGTATGTGATCGTTCTTCTTCTTTCTTGATTGATTTCTTAGATCTACTTAGATCTTCTTCTCCTCTTTCTTTGGTTTCTTAGATCTACGCCCGCTATGGGTAGATCTAAGTATGTGGTACCAATTTTGATGAGTTTCAGTCTTGATATTTCTATGAGAATAGATCTAAGGTGGGTTCTTGAAGAAGCAACCCGATTTTCTCAACCGTTGTGGTTTTGGTCAAAACCTTCAAGGTAGGTGGTTTCGTCCCGTCTTTCCAAATTGATTATCATTGTATTTTCTTGATTTATTTCAATTATTGATTTAAATTCAATTTCTCAAGTTGTTTTCAATTAAATTGATAGAAACTCAATTCCATTGAATCGAAATATTTGAAATGGTTTTGGCATGGAAATTTAGAAACCCCAATTCCATTGAATTGGGTGTGTTTATGGAAAATTGGTCGATTTAAATTGTTTAATTTAAATTGTGGATTTAATGGGAATGTTTTAAATTAAATTGTTAAATTAAATTGTGGAAATGAAATGTGTAATGATGGAATTGGTTTTGAATGGATTTCAAACTTATGAAAATGGATTAAAATGATTTGATAGAAACCCATTGGTTTTATCTTGTGAAAAGGGCATGTTTTGAATAAAACATGTTTTGGTTTTAAATGGAATGAAATTGGAACTTTTGAAATGGAAGAATGGGATTGATCGTATTTTAAGCATTCTTAAAATAGTTCTCCCATCATTTAAGAGCACATGCAAGCCTTAGGTAGTTAGTAAGTTATTTGGATACACTCTAGGCTATGACAATGTTCTAAAACATACATGCAGTGGGTCACATCCCCGGCGGGTTGGTGATGAGTCTCCTTTGGACAGTGTCATAGGGACGTGTGTATACACATCTTTCTGAGTTCACATAGAGAGTGTGAAATCCTATAACTGGTTAATATTATCGTACCTTTTCGCAGATGACCATGTTGCTTGCTTGTTTATTTATATTTGAGATATAAATGTATGCCAATGATTGTGAACTATTTTACATGCCTTTCAAATTTATATAAACTGTTTTATATAAATTTTTTTCTTAAGCCATTGTTTTAGAAATATTCCATCATTTGTAAAGCCTTTTCTTAAAGTATTTATTTCCATCATTTGAAAAATGTTTAACGTATTTTGTTAGAATATGCTTTTGAGTTGCCAAACCTGTTTATTTGAAAATGGAAAGATTTTCTTTGGATAATATATTTTTGGTATCGGTTACGAAATCTTTGGTGGTATCCTACTGGGCTTAGGCTCACACCCTACTTTTTCCTTTGGGTGTTTGTAGATTTTCTTCTTCTAGGATCGAGCAAAGGGAAGGGACCTCTGGGAGGTGGATCTAGTTGTTGATCTCTGGACATGGTGAGTTGTGTCCTTTGGGACCTTGGGGCCGTTTTCCCTTTTTATACTTGGGGTGCAGTACTTTTTCATTTCATTCCTCATTGTATTCTGGTACACCACTCCCAGTGGAGTATCTTTTGTTAAGCATACTGTTTGTTTTACATTTACTCCCGCATTCTTGTGGAAAAATCATTCTCACTTGTATGTTGTACGATGCCAGGTGCTAGTCACCAACCCATGGGGATCGGGAACGCCCTTTAGGCGATGTCAGGGCTGGCTCAGTTATCTGGTTACCAGGGTACCCGAGCTGGTTCGTGACAAATTGGTATCAGAGGGGCAGGTTGAGCATCTTTCCTTGTTGATAGTTTGCATTTGAGTTTTCTTGTCGGGACTTATGATGTTGTTGTGATTGAGTGCCTATCCAACTCTCACCATAATGAACCTTAAGTCACCAGGGGTGGTTAGGGAAAGGCGTCTTGTGGATTAGTTCTAGTCTTTTCCCTATTTTTATTTGGATTGAGTGGGATCCAAATCTTGTTTATTCCTTCTTTAAAGAGTAGTTTTCCTTGTTACTCGATTAGTGTCTTAATCTCTATCTTTTCTGGTGTTGTGTAGCATCATGCATCCGAAAAGACATGGGAATCAAATCCAAAAAGAGGCCGCTGCTGAATCTCAGCAAGCAAGTCCTTTTGTGGATCCAAGTCTGGTAGAGGTGATTGTTCGCACTATCCAAGCTCTGGGACATGCACCACCTCCAGTCCCTGTTCAGACTCAAGATTTAGATCCTCAAAGTGATATTATCCGAAGTCATTCTCAAGAGTTCCTACGCTAGAAGCCACAAGTTTTCGAAGGCTCCACTAACCCTCAACATGCTGAGGAATGGTTGAGTAAGATTGAATGTCTGTTTGGGTTCTTGGAGACACCTGAAGTGATCAAGGTATAGTGTGACACCTTCGTGCTGGAGGGACCAAGCAGGAGATGGTGGGACACGATGGTGACGACAGGGAATGATGAGGGTTTGGAGTGGAAAGAATTTAGGGTTCTTTTCACTGATCAGTTATATCCAGAATCTATGGTGTTGGCTATGGATGCGGTTTTTTTCAAACTTGAGTAGGCCAACAAAACCGTGACTGAGTACTCAAATCGCTTTGCTGAGTTGGTATAGTTTGCTCCTGAAATTGTATCTAATGAGAGGTTGAAGGCCCAACGATTTGAGTTGGGGCTTCGATCAGATATCTGTTCTCAGGTTTTCTTACTGAAGATACCCACTTATTCCAATGTGCTGGATAGGGCGATGATGGTTGAGATGGATTTGGCAGGAAAGTCAGTGTTACAGGAAGTTCCTTTTTCTTCTAGTGCCAGTGTTGGTTCCTTTAAAGTAAAATGGAAGCGCGATGTTTCTCATGGTGGTTCTCGACAGTAGAGTTTTTCCAGACCTCCAATAGCACCAGGAGGGGTCTCCTTGACTTTCTATCACTATGGAAAGCCAGGGAATTCTAAGAGGGTTTGCAATGAGGCACCCAAGAACTATAGCTCCTGCAGACGCTTGGGACACTTACAGAGATTCTTCCATCACTTCTCTACTCTGCGTAGTGGAACAGGATCATCAGTACCTCCAAATACTGTGGGGAAATCAAATGCTTCATGTACAAAAGGGTTCTAGCCGCAGGAATCCAGAACGAAGCTTCTTCACGCAGTGGAAGAGTCTCTAGAGGTAGTTGATGCAGGTCCTGCAACTGTGAGAGGTACCATTACTATAGCTTCGTCTTTAGTGACAACTCTTTTTGATATTGGTGCATCTCACTCTTTTATTTCAACCCGTTTTGTTAATCTTCTTAATCTGCCTATGGAGCTTTTATCTTGTGAAATGGATATTACTACACCCCTTGGTGTTATGAGAGAGAAGGGTCTCTGTAGTCCTGCTTGTGTATTCTCTCTATCAGATGTTGATCATTCTTGGAATTTCTTGGTTCTTGACATGAAATCTTTAGAAATCATTTTTGGGATGGATTGGATCATTTCCAATAAATCCCAGATCGATTTTTATCTTCGACAGGTCTACTTTACTACACCCAGTGGTGTGTCTCTTGTTTTTCAAGGAGAATGAGACCCAAGGTCAAGAAGAGCTGGACCCTCTTATACAGAGTTAAGGAAATTTATATCATCATTTTATTTTGATCTGGAGAGAGACTCAATGTGTGGTGATCTTCCTCCAGTCATCGCGAAGTCTCCAGATGTGTTTCCTTCCAACTTCTCTGGTTTTCCACCAGTAAGAGAGGTTGAATTTTCTATCGACTTAATGCCTGGTACTCAAACGGTTTCAATTCCCTCTTACCGAATGGCTCCAGCAGAACTAAAATAACTGAAGTCTTAGTTAGACGATATTCTTGAGAATGGATTTATACGACCAAGTGTGTCACCTTGGGCAGCATCTATTCTATTTGCTAAGAAGGTAGATGGTTCTCTTCGATTATGTGTTGATTATCGAAATCTCAATCGAGTTACGATAAAGAACAAATATCCGTTACCACGAATTGATGATTTGTTTGATCAATTGAAAGGGGAAAAGTGGTTTTCAAAAATTGATCTTCGATCTGGTTACCATCAGTTGAGGATAAAAGAATCTGACATTCCTAAATCTGCTTTTTAGAGTAGGTATCGCCATTATGAGTACCTTGTTATGCCCTTCGGCCTAACAAATTCTCCTACAGTTTTCATGGCTTTGATGAACACAGTTTTCATTGAGTATCTAGATTCTTTAATGGCTGTCTTTTTGGATGAAATTCTTGTCTACTCCAAATATAAGGAGGATCATGTGCATCATCTGAGAATAGTTCTGAGTCTTCTAAGTAATCACCTACTTTATTCCAAGCTTTCGAAGTGCGATTTCTGGATTCGAGAAGTGAATTTCTTGGGACATGTCATGTCGGAACAAGGAATATCTGTTGATCCTGAAAATGTGAAGGCTATTTTGACTTGGGAACAACCACGAAATGTTTTCGAGATTCAGAGCTTCTTGGGATTAGCAGGATATTATCACCGGTTTGTTAAAGACTTCTCAAAGTTAACTTCTCCAATGACTGCACTGACTCAAAAGGGTGTGAAGTTTCCCTAGAATGATAGATTTCAGAGTTCTTTTGTTGAGATAAAGCATCTTTTGACTATTGCACCAGTGTTAACTCTTCCTGAGGCTGGGATAGGTTATGTGGTCTTCTGTGATGCATCGGGTTCAGGTTTGGGATCTGTCCTCATATAGGGTAATCATGTTGTTGCTTATGGGTCTCGTCATCTTAAGCCTCATGAGAAGAACTATACTACCCATGAACTTGAACTTGAAACGGTAATGAATGCACTTAAATGTTAGAGACATTACCTTTATAGAGAAAGGTTTACTGTGTATTCATACCACAAGATCTTGAGTTATATCTTCTCTAAAAAAGATTTGAACCTTCGCCAAAGGCGTTGGGTGGAGTACCTGCAATCTTTCGACTTTGAAATTTCCTATACCCCAGGGAAATGGAATGTATTTGCAGATGCGTTAAGCAGGAAACTTCTATCTCAGGCTATGAAAGAATCTTCAGAAGAGTGGAGTTTGATGGCTCTTTTTACTCAGTTGAAAATTAGAGTTTAGTGGAAGGGTAATGAAGTTTCTTTAGCCATTGTTCAATTGACTTTTTCTCTCATCTAATTGATTATTCAAGAACAACAACTGGATGATGAATTCCATAGCTTTAGGGACATTATTTATGGTATGGAGACCGACACCCTGTGGTCGTTCTCCAAAGAGGGTTTCTTGTGTTATCGAAACTGTTATGTTGTGTTGTTATCGGCAAGGAAGGATGTGATGGTGGTTTTTCATAACTCTCAGTGGGCGGTGCACCCAGTAACCATGAATATGTTCTTTGATATACAGTGACAGTTCTGGTGGCCAGGTATGAGACAAGACATTGCTGAGTTTGTATCTCATTGCTATACATGACAGCAGGTGAAAGCCGAGCACCAGAAACCTTCGGGTTTGCTTCAACCACTTCTAGTCCCTACATGGAAGTGGGATGAAATCTCAATGGACATTGTGTTTGGGTTACCTCAAACCCAAAGGAAGAAGAATGCGATATGGGTTGTTATTGACAGACTGACCAAGTCAGCTCACTTTATACCAATTCAAGACACAACCAAATTGAGGAATTGGGAAATATATATGTGAAAGAAATTGTTCGTTTGCACGGAGTTCCATATGTAATAGTCTCTGATAGGGATCCTCAGTTTACTTCTCGCTTTTGGAGAGGCCTTCAGGAGGTAGTGGGATCTCAGGTCTGTTTGAGCACGGCCTACCATCCATAGTCAGATGGCTAGATAGAGAGAGCTATTCAAATCCTTGAGGACATTCTCTGTGCCTGTGTTCCTGACCTTGGTGGATCTTGGGATGATCATATGGGGTTAGCTGATTTTTTTATAACAATAGTTATCAATCTGCGATTAAGATGGATCCTTTTGAGGCTTTGTATGGCCGTCCTTGTAAGTCTCCTTTTTGTTGGTTGGAGATTGGTGAAAGTTCTTTGGTAGGACCGAGTTTGGTGTAAGAGATGACGACTAAGATCCAGTTGATTCATTAGAGAATGTTGACAGCACAAAGTCAGTACAAGTCTTATGCTGACATTCACCATAAACCTTTATAGTTCTTAGTTGGTGACCAGGTGTTCTTGAAAGTTTCACCCCGATTGGGTCATCGACAGCTTGGGAGGCAAGGGAAGATTGCTCCTTGTTTTTCGAGACCTTTCGAGGTTATTGGTATTGTGGGAAAATTTGCTTACCGTCTAGCTCTACCACCATAGATAACGTCGATACATAACGAGTTCCATGTATCACAGCTGCAGAAGTACCTCTCCGATCCATCTCATGTTGTGAGCTGGAGTGATCTTGAAATTGAACCATATTTATCTATAACTCAACGACCAGTCAGGATTATCGATTCTGAAACCAAGGTACTTAGTGGGAGAACGATACCTCTGGTCCGTATACTTTGGAAGCATGGTTGAAATTCTCATGAGACATGGGAAAAAGAGGCACTAATGAGAGAGCAGTGGCCTCATATTTTTGATGTGGAGGTTTCTTCATAGGCTTTCTGGGGGCAGAAAGATCTTTTGGTGGGGAGGTTGTAACATCCTGTTATGTTTTCAGGTACTGTCTATAAGTGACTTTGTTTTGGAGTAGTGACTTGGGTTGCCTTTGGGTGAACTTTTAAAGAAAAACTAGAGGCCAGTGTGTTGTATACGATTTGCGCACGGTTTGACAAACCGTGCGACCAAACCGTGACAGCCTTGAAACCTGGACAGAAGATTCTGCACGGGTGGCACACGGTTTGTCTAACCATGCGAGAAGGGTGGCCGAGGCAGTAGCTCATGCACGATTAGGGCAAAGTTTGTCAAACTGTGCGGCCAAACCATGCGGTCACTTAAATTAGATCCTTAAATTGTGGATCTCAGCTGTTTTTCCTCTAAATGCTTCATTTTTACTCCTATGCGGCCCTAACTTAGGATTTTTCTTCTCCTGGGGTCATAGAAGGTTCTCCCTTTGTTACAGAGGCGATCCAAGGGCTCCTCTTGGTGAATCGAAGTGGGATTATCAAGGTATGTGATCGTTCTTCTTCTTTCTTGATTGGTTTCTTAGATCTACTTAGATCTAATTCTCCTCTTCCCTTGGTTTCTTAGATCTACACCCGTTATGGGTAGATCTAAGTATGTGGTACCATGTTTGATGAGTTTCGGTCTTGATCTTTCTAGGAGAAGAGATCTAAGGTGGGTTCTTGAAGAAGCAACCCGGTTTTCTCGACCGTTGTGGTTTTGGTCAAAACCTTCAAGGTAGGTGGTTCCGTCCCGTCTTGCCAAATTGATTATCATTTTATTTGCTTGATTTATTTCAATTATTGATTTAAATTCAATTTCTCAAGTTTTTTTCAATTAAATTGATAAAAACTCGATTCCATTGAATCGAGATATTTGAAATGGTTTTGGAATGGAAATTTGGAAACCCCAATTCCATTGAATTGGGTGTGTTTATGGAAAATTGGTTGATTTATATTGTTTAATTTAAATTGTGGATTTGATGGGAATGTTTTCAATTAAATTGTTGAATTTAATTGTGGAAATGAAATGTGTAATGATGGAATTGGTTTTGAATGGATTTCAAACTTATGAAAATGGATTAAAATGATTTGATAGAAACCCATTGGTTTTATCTTGTAAAAAAGGCATGTTTTGAATAAAACCTGTTTTGGTTTTAAATGGAATGAAATTGGAACTTTTGAAATGGAAGAATGGGATTGATTGTATTTTAAGCATTCTTAAAATAGTTCACCCATCATTTAAGAGTGCATGCAAGCCTTAGGTAGTTAGTAAGTTATTTGGATACACTCTACGCTACGACAATGTTCTAAAACATACATGCAGTGGGTCACATCCTCGAAGGGTTGGTGACGAGTCTCCTTTGGCCAGTGTCATAGGAACGTGTGTATACACATCTTGCTGAGTTCACATAGAGAGTGAAGAATCCAATAACTGGTTAATATTATCATACCTTTTGGCAGATGACCATGTTGCTTTCTTGTTTATTTATATTTGAGATAAAAATGTATGCCAATTCTTGTGAACTTTTTTACATGCCTGCTGAATTTATATAAACTGTTATATATAATTTTTTTTTCTTAAGACATTATTTTAGAAATATTCCATCATTTGTAAAGCCTTTGCTTAAATTATTTATTTCCATCATTTGAAAAATGTTTAGCGTATTTTGTTAGAATATGATTTTGAGTTTCCAAAACTATTTATTTGAAAATGGAAATCTTTTCTTTGGATAATCAATTTTTGGCATCGGTTACGGAATCTTTGGTGGTATCCTACTGGGCTTAGGCTCACACCCTACATTTTCCTTCGGGTGTTTGTAGATTTTCTTCTTCCAGGATCGAGCAAAGGGAAGGGAACTCTGGGAGGTGGATCCAGTTGTTGATCTCTGGACTTGGTGAGTTGCATCCTTTGGGACCTTGGGACTATTTTCCCTTTTTATACTTTGGTTGTAGTACTTTGGCATTTCATGCCTCCGTATTCTAGTACACCACTCCCAGTGGAGTTTCTTTTGTTAAGCATACTATTTGTTTTACACTTGCTTCAGCATTCTTGTGGAAAAATCATTCCCACTTGTATGTTGTACGATGCCAGGTGCTAGTCGCCGACCCGTGGGGATCGAGAACGCCCTTCGAGCGATGTCAGGGCCGGCTCAGTTATCGGGTTACCAGGGTACCCAGGCTGGTTCGTGACATCGATGTCCTGAAGTAAATATTTTTCTACAGGAAGAGAATAATCCCTCACTTTTCTTTTCCTCAAATTCTTCTTTGGATAGACTATAGACTCAACTTTCCCAAGGTACATTATATCCTCACTATCATTTATTCTTTATGCCTTCTATTTGTGGAACCAGTTTCACTATATTGGGGTTCCAACTTCTCCCATTGTTTCTAAAAATAGTCTACTTGTATTAGGGTGAATGTTAAAAAAGTATTCACACAGAAAGAAGCTCGCCTTCTAGTATCTTTGTAACACCCCAAGATTTCATAGTACATTATTTCTTCAAAGTAATTCAATGACTTTCACTACACACAACACCGAGTTTAAGCGTACCATGACTTACCAAACTAGCTGTTCAAAAGTGTTTATGAATAGTATTAACTGAATTTTGAACTTTATATAATCCTTGTAATTTTATAATCCATATTACGATTTTCTTAGACATAATGTAAGAACAAATACATTTTTTCAGATAAAAGAAGTATTTTTCAAAAATGCAATTTTACCACCTTTTAACGGCGAAGCCTTTTTAAATACAATATTTGAAACTTTTATATATTCAGTTTGACAAAATAAACTTCTTCTTTAAAATCAGGACATAAGAATTTAATTTCAATAATGTTTTGGTGTTTTTCTGATAACTTTTGTATTTGGGTGAATAGTGACAATTATATATTTTCCCTCATATCTGATGGCCTCTATCAAACTATGGGAGCTGAGGGTTTAAATTGATGACTAAGTGTGTCCCCTTGGGTATCCCATGATTTTTTTTGAAAATTATTGTGGGTTTTTAGGGTATTTTTTATTATAATATCTTAAATCATGTAATGATAAATAATAAGTAATATTTAACATGGATTCATGATCATTACAGTCATTATAAATATGAGAGTTGTTTTTATACGATTGATCACTAGACCAACTACCATCATCTAGGAGTTGATAAGAATGATATTCCAAGGATGAAATTAAGATGTTCTCATAGACATAGTGAGTTCACTGGGAATCATTTTTATGTGGATAATGTCCATGTTTTTTACAGATCTAATGAACTAGTTATTCAATTTGTACATGGATTAATTCAAGATTGTATTCATCGATGACATACTCAATTACACTACATTATATGAAGAGAATGTATTTAATTTGAATTTAGTTCTGGACAAAATATGAGAGAATTAAATTTATGGTATTCTCTCTATGTGTCTGATTCAGATCTAGTTAAATCAAATTAATAGGCTTTCATCTATAATTAGGGATTAGTTATGCTTCTGGAAATTTTTGATCTAGTGATTTATTGGTATCCATCAAAGATAATGTCCATTGTGCGGTTTTTATTTTTTCATACAATGTTATACGACATATCATTGGATGATTTTTCTAGTAATTTAGTCCCTCTAAAAACCATGACCTAGAGATGAAATCCATTTACGTATAATTAAGGGTGTTAGAGAGACTGTGAGGTGTTATTTGTGATGTGGAACAATGTGCCTAGTTTATGGCTACCAAATGAGGGATCTGTGTTTATAGTGTTTTGATATGCATCTATATTTGGTATTTATTTAATGTTCACAAATATGTAATACATTATTGTGTATAGATTGTGGATTTTGGGTACTTATGACTTGATCTACATGAATCATGAATTAGAGTTTGTAGTGATAGACTTCTCCTTATATGTGTGGCAGTGTTATCTTCTATGAATGTGATTATTTGTTTACTCATTCAATATTAATAATATGTAAATCTTATCTATCCAAGATCATAATAAAAGATACTTGAACTTTTTAGAAGTTCCTACAATATTATGAAGTTGAGATAGTCTAAAATCTTGGATGTGAAATGTAGTGGTATAGTACCAAAGTAGGAAGTATTATTCTTGTTGTTGGAGGAGGTGTATGAGTAGTTGGATTCATTTTATTTTATCATAATATGAGAGAGGGGTTCATCTTATAATAATTTTTTGGTGGTGACTCCACCTCTTCTTTGATAAGTGACAGATGTATTATTGGGATGGACCCACATTGTTGTTCTACATGACAAGCTATCCAAATTATATATACTAGATTAATTCACTATATAAATGGTCAATTTTTTTATTTTTAATTGATGGATGATGGTTGTAGAAAAATTATATATGGAGGTGACATTTGAGTGTCCCATATCCCCCAATGTGATAAATCATGTTATAGTAAATACATTTATGAACCATCAATTATATTTTTGGTATCTTGATATAAGTTGGATAATTTCTTAGATTGTATTTATGTATATAACTTGTAAGTACGTGCATGTTGAGAATTAGGATCATTCATGTTTGGAACGATATCTTGATAACATAGAATAAATATGGGATATATTTTAATTGGATTTTGTTTTGTGAATTACTTAAAAAGAGAGATGACATTATATTTTTTATTTTATTTTCAACTACACCCTTTGTCAGAAAACATACATTTTGTATGAGAATGTAGTTTTATTATGTTTTTGGTGAAATTGTAAAAGTGTGGGATCATCGGGATTCATCATGATCCCAAAAATATCATCTATTATCTTCATGATCTGTTTAGAAAAATAATATAGAGTGGTTTTTAGGGGCCTTTTGGGATGCATTTATGAATGTGCCCATGGTTTCAACTCCATTTGTATGGGACTAAATGAACTATCTAGGAGTTTTATGATATGCTTGGAGCCTTTCTGCTATAAATAATGTAGATCTTGGGGAATGATATACCAATTTGCATAGTTTTCTCATAATAACATCTACCACAACGATACCAGTATGAAACCTTTTTAGGCCATATAAGATAGACCCTCGAGGTGATCCTTATAAAAGGATGAGATTGATAAAACATATATTAGTGGGCCCAATCTAGTATATGAAATTATAAAAAAGGACTAGGTGATCCATAATCATAAGTGGAAGGAAATAATATGACATAAATATTATAAAAATAAATATATTAGGCCTTTAGTGTTTATGAAGAGAGACCATGTCTTTTTTAGAGTCACCCCATGATGAGTATTTAATTTATATGTCATATGAAAGAATTTATCATTGTGTTAAAACATATGGTTCTAAAACCAATAAATTATATGTTTGTATGCATACCTGTAATGACCCAAACTTTTAACAATGTAATTTATCCCTACATGTAGTATTGTTATAATCATATAAAATAACATTAGGAAACACAATGCCCCATCATGGATAAATTAACTACTATGTGACCTATAAAAATTAATTTCACACTTATGTGATTTGAATTTTGAAAATATGACATACATGGTCGTAATAAATAAGTTGTTTCGAGTCCAATAGAAAAAATTTTCTATGAATAATAACATACCCTTATAAATAGTACAATCACACTTATTAATAGTAATATGACCCTTACCAATAGTAAATTGGACAAGTGAATATGAAGCTTACCAATGATAGTATAGATATATCCATCCTATAAGCGACGATATGAAATAATTTCATTATAGTTTTGGTAATATTATGTGTCATGAATATTTAATAATTAATTTAACTATTTAAAATATAATGTATTTTTAGAAAAAGTATTCATAAACCACTTTTTATTTGTCTTCTGATTATTTGATTATTTTATGAGACCATAATTAAACTTTCAATGTTTTAAAAAAGAAGTTTTAATTTTAAAATTTGTATTTTTCATGGTAATTATGATTTTAATTAAGATTTAAATTACTCATATATAGAAACCTATTTTACAAAAATTGTGTTCATTTATTAATTATACACATTGAAAAAATTTTAGGGGAATTTATTAGTATATTTATGAAATACATGAATTTTTTGAGAATAATATTATACTGTAATTTACCATATAAATAAATTATATATTAAATCAACTATTCTAGACATCATGAGTGATGTATGATACCAAATCTCAAACTCAAATTCCATATTTACTAATTTTAGTCATAATAATCCTCAATATGTCTTATCTAGTAGAGAAATACTAAATTACTGGATATATTATTGAGGAAACCCCTCTCCCCCACTATAAACATCACCCCTCAAAACATCATTTCCAACACCTCTCAAGCCTTATTCCTACTCCAATTTCAGCTCAGATGTATTACTAAGATCCTCCCCCATGTCCATACACCCTTGGAATCATAGAAAGACCAAACTATATCCCTTAAAGTTGATCTCAAAGAAGATATATTCATGTAGTAATTATTCTCTCTCTTTTCTTTCAATTTCATTTCAAATTTCATTTATTTTCTACTCTTATCAACATGTTATCTAATCCAAATTTCATGAAAATTCAATGATAATTTATACAATGTTATTCAATAATTATTATTTAAGATTATTCATTATTTTTCTATATCTCTCTCCCATTGTTTTTAAAATTAAAATTGTTACCTATGATGTGTTAATTTACCTAAATCATGGGTGATACACATCCATTTTCAGTAAACCCAGTCAATACTAATAATAAATAAATTAAATGGTTAAAAAAATTAATATTTATTTATTAACCCCTTTTATGTTATGGAAACAAATTCTATACAAAATACTAAATGACAAAAAACATGTTTGTTCTAATCCCAAGCTGCCCAAATTAACATAACAAATCATCAATAAATTTTATCTACTGATTCATACACATGGCATACACAAAATTTATTTTAAATACACTCAATAATAAGTAATATCATTAATGACATGTTCTATAAAATTCTGGATGTCTATCTATCTTCTACATGAACTTCTATTCATGTGTACATGTGAACTGTTCATGAAAACTAAGAAAAAAAGAACACTTTCTAAAAATGAATTTAAAACCTATACCTAATTCAAATGTCCATAAAATAATACAATAACACCATATTGAATTATATTAATGTATAAAGTGTTTTTTAATTTCTAATTAATGTATATAATGTCATTATACCGGATATTTCTGTGACGAAAGCATTTAGATATAAGATCGGAGGAATTCTCAAACCCATCTTTCTTTCTTCAGGTTTTCCATCAATCACTCAATCATTAGCGTGTTTATTCCCTAAAATATTTTCATAATAATTATCTAACATTTTTTTGGGATATTATTTGTGTTCCATTTGAGTTTATATAAAACAAAATGTTTTCAAAATTAACACTTATTTAAAAAACACACCTTTTACTTCTCACTCTAGGTTGATATTTCTATGTCAAGAGTGTTATTCCCCCACTATTTAGTGAACCTGATGTTTGATTGAATTATTTATGAAATAAAACCCTCTACATTTTCTTGGGTTATTTATGTCCATTATTGATATATTATAAATTTTCTATTCATTATAAGGATAATGTTATGATATGATGGGTGCACTTAGAATTATACAAAATAATGTAGATGTAATGATGTGTTTGGGTGCACCAGTAATTATATAGCAATCCAATACATTTGATAAAGTGGTAAATCTATTTAGATAAATTTAATTATGTGTTAAAATTATGATAGATTTTTTATAAACTATGTTTGGTAGTTAACCACTAAGACATGATGTTTCAGTTTTATGCATTACCACATTCAAACACTTTTCATATTGCTTCCTATCATGATTATGAGCATATGAGTATGTTATGATGATAATGATTATGGTGTCCCCATTTTATATTGGTTTATGTTCTTATATATCCTCTTAATTTATTTTTTATTTCACCAATCTTTGACGTATATCCTCTAGTGACTACATGTACTAAGGAGAAGTCATGATCAAATAAAAGCTACAGAAGAAGTAATTACATAAATGTTTATATTTTACATTGTAAAAGTTTTGTATGGTCCTCATTTTCACAAGAAACTATACCTTTTCATACTCATGGTGTAATTTATTATGATTCATATAATTAAAATTATGTAAAGGTAATGTAAGAAAATTAGGGTCACTATAGTTGTTAATAGAGGACAGTTGGGTTAATTTGGGAATTAGGATTAGAGGAGCTAAGTGAAAATCCCTCGTATGACACTAAGTATATGTAAGCACACAAGACGCTTTGATTAAAATGGAGATCTTATTAGATATTCTATTACTGCTAATTTCAAAATGGAATAAATAATTTATTCATGACATGTTGAATTATGTTTTCTTTAAACCTTTTCTATTTTAGAAAATTGTGGGATCAAGGAGAATCAAAGTCAACAACCTCTACGAGGGAAAATTTAGTGATTTCCTGAATGCTGTTTTTTATTCATTGGGAGGTGGAGTTAAAAAAATCTAGTATATGCTTACCTAGTTATCTCATGTTATGAATAATAACCTAAATAATGTGGAACATCCTCTTTCACCTAAGAGGATGCTACTTGATATTGTGTGATTTATGTAGCAACGACCACCAACATATAGTGGATCAACTAATCCAATTGTTAAAAAATATAGCTTCAACTTGATAGAGATAATCTTTTATATGATTCACTATTCTAGGAGATAGAAGGTTAATCTGTCCATGTATTTTCTTGATCGAGAGTTCGGCCTATGATGGGATTTTATTAAGAACACCAATATGGGAGACTAAATTGAAGAGATGGAGTGGGATGACATTTAGATGATATTTTTAATAGGTATTTCCCATGAAAACATCATAAGATAATGAAGAGCGAATTCATAGAGTAATCAAAAGATGGATAATCATTCCGGACCAATGAAGTGAATTTGAAAAGGCGTAAAAATTATGATTTATAATTAGTTATCAACAATGATAGAAAAATTGGCAGAATATTTTGAGGTTTAAAACAACACCATGAAAATGCTCTATCAATTAGAGGCTTAGAGAGTTGTGAATGATTCATTCGATTGATCTTAAAGTGCTGATGGAGATTATATATTTGTCCTATGGCTATGGTGAAATGGAACTTCATATAGAAATTCATGATGGTTGATCTTATGAGAATGGAGGAAAGAAAACTCAATCACCCACACGTAAAAAATTTGTAAATAAGCATCATTATAAATTTCCGAAAGGAGTGGGGAAATGAATACATTGTGGGAAAGAAGTACACCAATCTCAAGATTGTCAAAAAGAAACGAGAAGGCCAGAAAATGTGGTGGAGGAAAGAAGAGTTCCACCCATGGTCCAATTACACATCTTTAGGGAGAAAGTCTACTGTGTAAGACAGTACACAAAACCTCAAGCCCTTGAGGATAATCAATGTCATCATCCTCCAAATTAAAAGCTGAAATGGAAGTCTTCTTCCATCACTACTATAGATGTTGATAAAGAAAATTAATTCATACAAGATATACATCATATTAGAAAAATAATGGAAAATGTCTTATTTGATACAATTTTTACACATTCATTTATATCTTTCATGTATTATGGAACTATAGAATTGAATCCACAAATCCATAATGTAATGATATCATAAAAAAACAGAGTGGTGAAATAATTATAACCCATGTGTTGGACTTTTCTCCTATTTGCATATGTGGGATGATTGTTCCATCGAATCTCATAATAATTCCCCTGGGGTAAATTGACATTATACTGGGGATGGATTATCTCTCATTATGTAGAGCACTTATCCACTATGAGGAAAAGGAAAAAACATTTCATATTCTAAACCTTACCATTCTCCCATACATATGAAATGAATATAATCAATATTCTTTGAAAAATACTTCAACGGTGTGGGAATTGATTCCTTTGGAAGAGAAATTCCCCAATAAAAGGTTGAGTTAAAGGAAGTTATCCACCTAGGGGAAATTCCCATTGTGATGGAATACAGTGATGTATTTCTCGAACTATTTCCTAGAAATCCACCAAATTGTGATGTAGAGTTCTATATAGAACTCAAACCCAAAGCTACTCCTAAGTCAATGATTCCTAATATAATGGCTCGTGTCAAATTAAGGGATTTTAAGAAGTAGCTACAAGAGAATTTGTAAAAAGGATTAATACACACTAGTGCATCACCATGGGGTGTGCTAGTGATCATTGTGAAGAATATGTATGGAACAATGAACTTGTGTATCGATTGGTGGGAACTCAACATGATACCATAAAGAAATAGTATCATTATTGAAGGATTGATGACTATATTGATTTACTAATAGGAGCTCAATACTTCTCAAAGGTGGATCATTGTTTTGATATCATTAGCTAAAGGGTAAAAGGAAGATATTTAGAAGACTACTTTCCTTACAAGGTATCGTAACTATACGTTTCCGGTGATTCCATTAAGGCTACCTAATTCCCATTAAATATAAATGGATTTGATTAATAGTGTATTTATACATTATATCAACAAATTTTTGGAATTGTTTATTGATGATATCATCATATAATCCAAGTAAAAGGAGGATCCTGAAAAAAATCCTTGACTTATGTTGGAAACATTGAGATAGTATAAGTTGTATTCCATGTTCAGAATGTATATATTTTCGATGAATAACATTTCATTCTTGGTACATGTGATCTCAGGTGAGGGTATTTCCATAGACCCTTCATGAAAACATGATTGAGGAATGGAACGTATCCTCTAGTGTCACATAAATCCATAGTTTTCTTGGATTTTGACAGTAATACTATTTTTTTGTGATAAATTTCTCATGATTGTCAATCCAACTATATAAACTAACAAGGAAAGAGGTAAAGTATGTCTGGGTTATTGAATGTGGGGAATACTTCTATGAGGTAAATAAAAGATTATCACAACACTTGTACTCACATTATTTAAAAGAAAAGATGGTTTTTTGGTATATAGTGATGCATAAAAAATATATTATGATGTGTGCCCATGAAAAATGATAATGTGATATAATACAACTCACGATAGTTGATGATCCATGAGAAGAACTATTTGACACATGATATGGAAATAGAAATTGTGTTTTTGATTTGAAAATTTGGAGACACTACCTCTATGGTGAGAAGTGTTACATATATACCGACCACAATAGTCTAATTTATATATTCACACAAATGAATCTCAACGTGCATCAAAGGAGATGGTTAGAGCTAATCAAATACAACAATTTCAATATTCACTATCATCCTATAAATGTGAACAAGGTAGAAGTGATTTAATCAAAAAATGACATGCTACTATATATATGTTTCTGATTGAAAAAGATCCTATCATTATGGATATTCAATGGATGGATATGGAAATCATAGCTATAGGGAATACATCATAACATGACCAAATGATTTTCCAATCATCAATCCAATAGAATATTAAGGAGACACAAGGGATGATCTAGAGTTACAAAAGAAGGTGAATGTAAAAATAGAAGGGAAGGTCTAAGAGTTCCATATCGATGATGATAGAGTTATTCAGTTTTTAATGTGGATTTGGGTCCCTTCATCACATGGGATGAAGAAGGAGAAATTGGACAATGTATATTGCTAAACATTCTATATCAATCCTGGAATCAATACGATTTGTAGAGATCTCCAAGAACACTTCTGGTCAGATAACATGATAAAGGATATTGTGGAATATATCTTATGGTTCTTGAAATGTAATCATGTTAAAATAGAGAGGTAAAAGTATAAATGGATGTTGAAACCTATAACTATACTAATGGTAAATGTGATAACGTCACTATGGAATTTTTCACAGGTCTCCCGAATAAATAAAAAAAATGCTATATGGGTTGTGGTTTATAGAATCACCCAGACTACCCCCACATTATTTATATTCTGGATGATATCTCACTTCAAAAACATGAAACGATATATGTAATAGAAGTGGTGAGACTACATGGGTTTCCACTCTCAATTCTCTCTGACCATGATCCACGGTTCACGTCTAAATTCTAGTGGCGTGTTCAATATACATTGATCACTAAATTAAATTTCACCCCGACCTATCACTCAAAACTGATGGCCAATCTAAAATGACTATTCAAATGCTCAATGATATGCTAAGAGAATTATCTATATAATTCAATGGGGTCTATGGTCATTATCTACCATTGATTGAGTTCTAATACAATAATAGCTTCCACTGAAGTATTCAGATGGCTCAATTTAAAGATATATATGGAAATATATTTGGAACACCAACCTATTGGGATGAAGTTGGGGAAATAATTCTACATGGACCTAATCTTATGAAAGATATGATAGAAAGGGTTCATTAATATAGCAATATATCAAATCATCACATATTTAGAAAAATGATAATGTTGAAAATTGTCAAATGGACTTGAAGTTCGACGTTTGACATAATTTATTCATTGGAACATCACAATGGAAGAGAGTTATGTTCTTTTAAAAGAAAGGGTTGTTATGCTGAATGTACATTGGCCCCTTTTAGATACTTGACTTCATAGAAAATGTGGACTTTTAGATTGCACATCCTCTAAATATGGCTCATGTCCATGATGTGTTTCATGAATCATTCCTGAGAAAGTATATACCAGTTCCCTCACAAGTACTGATCTCAGACATCATACAACTAGATGATGATATCTCTCATGATGAGTAGCCAGTAATGATTATGGAATGGAGAGAGAAGGTTCTAAAAACATGAAAACCCACCAAGTCAATGTTTTTATGAGGAACCATATGTTTGAATAAGAAACATGGGAATTGTATCATGTGATGGAGGGGAAGTATCCTCACCTGTTTATGTAAACTGAAATTTTTATGGAACAAATTCAATATTGGGAAAAATTAAGGGCCCAATATTTTATCAATGTATTCTCTCCCTTCATGAAGAAATTCCATAATCATATAAAATAAAATTATGAAACAAAATTACACATCATGATTACATTAAAAACTATGTGGCCTTTAAATTTAAATTTGACACTTTTATGATTTGAATTTCAAAAATTGGACATACGCAATTGTGATAAGTAAGATGTTTGGAGTCTGATAGAACAAACCTAGTTTTTTGTGAATAGTAACATAAAATTATGAATAAAAAGATTACCATTATGAATCATAATATGACCTTTATTCATAGTGAATCAGGCATGTGAATAGAAAACATCCAAACGATTGTATAAATATATCCATCCTACAAGTGAAAATTTGATATAATTAGACAATAGTATTGGTATTTTTCGTATGTCATGAATATATAATAATTTATCTAATTATTTAAAATAAAATTTATTTTCATAAAATGTATTCATAAACTAGTATTTAGATATCTTATTTTTATATGATAATTTTAGGAGACCTTAATTAATTTTTCAAATGATTAGAAAAGAAGTTTAAATTTTAAAAAATCTATTTTCCAAGTAAATTGTGATTTTAATAAAAAATATTAATTACCATATTAAGAAAATAATAATATGGACTTCATTTATAAATATAAAAATCCAAATCTAGTTAGGGTATTGTTTTGGGATTTTCATGAAATACTGGAATTTTTTGTGATTAGTAAAATACATTAATTTACCGTATAAATACATTATTAATTAAATCCATTATTCCTAATATCATTAGTGATTTTTGTGTAAGAACCCGGATCTATTTTCAGTTTTATTCCATCCGAAGTGACCCGTACGACCGAATCTTCGATGAACTTCCACCCCCCCCGTCTGTTCTCCGATTTGAGCACGATCAGTTGCATTGGAATCGCAATGATCTACATTGTTCTAAGATGAATCTTTCATCGAGGTTCACGTATATCGATCTCCTCAGATCGAGGTAGGTGGTTTGTTCCTTTCTGTTGAAAGTCGATGAGTATTATGTGCAAATTCCACCAATACCCGTGAATGTGGTATTGCGTGTTTCATGTTTTTCCCTTGTTGTCTGCCTACTTTGTTTGATTGCTTTAGTAGAGGTTATTTCTTGTGAGTAGTATAATTTTTTTTGTGCTCAGGTTGCATTTCCATGCTTGTTCTTCCTGTTTGGTGGTTTTCCATTTGCCATGCCTAGTTGTAGTATAGTGGAACTGTAGTTTTATTATTTCTGTTGAACCTTAGTTGTTAGCCAAGTAGTTCTTGAGGTTTACTTGGACGACACACACACGGTGAGCATGTTGAGTTATACTCAGGACTGTGAGAACCTAGAGTAGTAGACCAAAGGGAGAATTGACGGAAGGGCTTCTCCAGAGTGTCTTTTAATCATGATGCGAGACCAAGGGGAGAATTGACGGAAGGGCTTCTCCAGAGTGTCTTTCAATTACAACGTGGGCCACAGGGGGAATTGACTTTGAGTGCTTCCCCAGAGAGTCTTCTTAATTACGTAGCTGAACTAGAGGGGTGAGACTGTGTGTGCCTCCCATAGGGTTTCTAGTACTAGAGGTTGAACCATAGGGGTTAGACTGTGAGAGATACGCAGAGGGTTACCCGTTTTCTTCTTGTTGCTGACTGCTTACTTGTGTGCTTTCATGTTAGAACTGTGGGTTGTAGCTGCTTGTGCTTTCCAGTTCACTGATTCTTGTTTATTTATAGCCATGTATTCATTGACTGTTTGCACAAATCTTTGGGTGATTGCCTATTGGAATTGTATCTCACACCCTGTTTGGGCCATGCTTTTGGGCCCGAGAAGACTATGTTGCTGCAGGTATTGATAAGGGCAAGCGCCCTTCTACTTCAGGTTCTTGATTGCACTAGAGCTGGGGAGCATGGGACCGAGCCGTGGCTCGCGATGCTAAGGAGATTTCTTTGTTTTTATTTTGCACATGGTTTCAGTTGTATTCCAGAATGTTGTTTTGTTTGATGCTTTCCATAGATACTTGTACCTGCTGCATTGTTCTCATCATAGTTATATATCTACATTGCTTCCACTGTTTGGTTTCTGCTGTTATGCATGTTGTTTACTACTTCCGTTGTTTATTATTGTTTTCTTTGCTTGTATACCTAACCGAATGAGGGCATAGCTTTCCCACCGACTTACCAAGGCCCTCGCTGCTAGTCGGCAGCCTCTAGCGTTCGGGGAAACACGCTTGAGGTCATGTGGGGAACCGGGTACGGGGCACTAGTGGAGGGGCTCCGAACTCGGATCGCTACAAAGTGGTATCAATGGAGTTATTTTCTCTTGCTTTACTGTTTGGAAACTTTATCCAGGGATAGGATGGATTCCGTACATGGTATTAAGCTGTGCTCGGGAGTAGCTAACTCGTGTACAGGGAAAGGCCATACAACCTCGTTAATTGCAGTTTGCTGGTTTTGAGTTTTATGGTTGATATGTTTTCACATAGAGTGATTCACGTGACTTGTGCAATTATTGTTTTGATATTTCGGTTCTATTTCTGTCGCAACCCAATGAGATGAGGGTATGACATCTCATGCATCATATAGGCACTTGTAGAAATCACATGTCATGCATTCTTGCCATGCCATCTAGGGTGCATTAGCGATTGCATGTTGTTGTTATAGATGCTTGATAGATTCTCTGCTTGTGTTAGAAAACTATTGTTTTGTTTCTTGCTTAAAATGAACACCAAATTTTGGTTCTTGAGGCGTTATGGGCCCTCCTGGATCGGAATTTGGCATCTCTTCCCTTATTTTTAGTGTTTCTGGAATTCTGCGCATTTTTTGAGCTACTGCCCAGAAAAACCCAGAATACACGGCCTGTACTTTTTAGAAACACGCTGTGTAGTTTTCTGGACGAGTCACTAACCGTGTGAGCAGAACAAGGTGTTGTCAGAGTAACTTCGGGAACACGCCGTGTACAGTCGGTACACGCCGTGTGAGTTCAGAGACATGTACCCGGTCGTGTCACTAACAACATGTGTCGGGGAAGCTCGGGTAGAACACGTCGTGTCCATTGGGAACATGCCGTGTAGTTTTTCCTAGGTACCCAGCCGTGTCAAGGACAACATAGGACAGTGTCACCTTCACCATTACATGCTGTGTTTGTTTGGAGCACACCGTGTAAGATCCAGCCGTGTAGACTACTATGTACTCAACAACACGGACTGCCGAAGCCTTGTCTAGTACACGTCGTGCCTGTTCCAAACACACCGTGTAGTCTTGGGTTGAGTCGGACCATGTGGGTTAGCCATGTAAGGAGACTCGGGTAGGGGAATAGTATTCAAGTACACGCCGTGTGTTGGGTTCAACACACCATGTAGTTTGATGTGTACACGACTTGTAGGGCAGGGGTACATGCCCATGTCTGTTGCTTTATAAGACACGCTGTGTAGTTTTATACATGCCGTGTAGTCGTGTTTTGAAAACTTGTGTGTTTTCCCCCTATTCCCATTTTATGATCTTGTTTTCTCTGTCCTTGTTTTCTTGATCTATGGTGTGCTTTTGATCTTTTAGAGCTATGCCTCTGAGACGTCCTCCGGTTGTACATCTGTCATCGGGTAGTGATCAGATGCTAGATATGGCTGACTAGGGACTTCCTGTCGATCCCCCAACTGAGCCAGCCTTGGCACCAGTTGTCGTACCAATTGTAGGCGCTGATGCTCAGTTTAGGGAAGGTTTTAATGAGGATGATGCAGGCCTTCCAGGGAGCACCACCTCCTGCCTCGTCTATGGAAGACTTGACACAGGTCTTTGAGCAGCAGCATCCTCCCACGTTCTTGGGGGAGGGAGGACCTCAGGCTGCAGAGTCATGGCTGGAAGCCACAATGACTATATTCAAGCATCTGGAAATACCTCCAGAGAGGCGGGTCAAGTTCTCCACCTACATGCTCCAAGACTCTACCATGAGTTGGTGGGATGTGATCTCACAAGAGGGTCAGCAACAGGCTATCACTTGGGAGGAGTTCCAGTGCATGTTCTATGACGACTTCTACCTGGAGACCCTGAGGGCCGATCGATCCTAGGAGTTCATGAACTTAGAGCAGGGTACTCTATCTGTCATGGAGTATTCCTCTCGTTTCACTGAGCTGCAGCGTTTTACACCCCTTCGGGATGGGAGTGGGGTTTTCCTGGCAAGGGGGTTCAAGGATGGACTTAGGCGGGAGATCTTCTTGCAGGTGAACATCTTCTAGATGACTTCCATTACTTCCATCGTCAACCAGGCACTGATTGCAGAACGCAATCTGAGAGACTCTGGAGCTGCGAGCCAGGGCGATTCTACTTCCAGAGCCAGTATACTCAGAAAGATTAGTCCTTCAGGATAGTGTGTCAGGAGAGGACCCTCTTCCTGGATGGACAGAAAGCTTAGTCTTGCAGGATAGTGTGTCAGGAGAGGACCCACTTCAAGGATGTATAGTGGGAGAGGATGAGATCTTCCATTTCTAGGGATGCGTATGGGTGCCAGCAGACATAAGTGAGGAGCTGATGTGGGATTTCCATTCCTCTGTTTGGGAAGTTCATCCTGGAATCACCAAGATGTATCGGGACCTTCATCACCAATGCTGGTGGCCAGGTATGAAGAAGGATGTCGTTGGTTTTGTCATGAGATGTTCTGCTTGTCAGCAGGTGAAAGCAGAGCATCAGCAACCAGTGGGGCTTTTACAGTAGTTACCCATTCCAGAGTGGAAGTGGAATGATGTTGCGATGGATTTCATGACCGGTTTGTCAAGATCACCTTAGGGAAACGATGTTGTTTGGGTTGTCGTCGACAGACTTACTAAGGATGCTCACTTCTTTCCGATTAAGGAGACCTTCAGTGTCGATGATCTGGGATGACTTTACATCAGAGAGATCATTCGTCTGCATGGAATTCCACGCTCTATTATTTCAGACAGAGATGCACGATTTACCTCTCGGTTCTGGCAGGGACTTCAGAAGGCCTTGGGTACACAAGTACATTTGAGTACAACTTTCCATCCCTAGACTGACGGCCAGTCCGAGGGCACGATCTAGGTGCTTGAGGATATGCTCTGAGCTTGTATCCTTGACTTTGGCGGTTCTTGGGAGAAGAATATTCCTCTGGAGAAGTTCGCCTATGACAACATTTTCTAGGCAACCATTCAGATGGCTCCATACGAGGCTTTGTACGGTAGGCCAGGCTGATCACCCTTATGCTGGCTGGAGGTAGGAGAGGCAGCTTTGCTGGGACCTCGTCTTGTTCAAGAGACTTCAGAGAAGATATAGCTAATTCAGAAGAGGATGGCTACAACACAGTCTCGATAGAAGTCTTATGCTGATCAGCGGAGATGACCTATGGAGTTCGAGGTCAGTGATCAGGTTTTCCTACATATCGCACCGAGGTTGGGACACAAGGGGTTTCGAAGACAGGGTAAGCTTTCACCGCGGTACGTCGTGCCATTTGAGGTCTTGGAGAGAGTGGGGCTGGTCTCCTATCAGTTGTATCTACCTCAGAGGTATCGGGATATTCATGATGTCTTCCACGTCTCTCAGCTCCGACGCTACTTTTCAGATGCGTCTCACGTCTTTCAGCCCAAGGAAGTCGAGCCCGAAGAGGATGCATCGTTCGAGGAGCATCCTATCCAGATTGTCGATCGTAGTACGAAGTTTCTCCGTGGGTGGTATGTTCCTCTGGTACGAGTGCTATGGAAGCACGGGCGAGTATAGGACGAGACCTTTGAGAGGGAGGCCGATGTACGATCACAGTGGCCGGAGCTGTTCGGGGTTTCTCCTTCTCCACCTCGTTAGGGAAATTCGGGGACGAATTTCTTTATGGGGGGGGAAGTTTTTAAGAACCCAGATCTCTTTTCAGTTTTCGTCAATCCGAAGTAACCTGTACGGCAGAATCTTCAACGAACTTCTGCCCCGCCCTCCATTCACTGATTCGAGCACAATCAGTTGCGTTGGAATTACAGCGATCTACGTTGTTCTAAGAGGAATCTGTCATTGAGGTTCACGTATATCGATCTCCTCGGATTGAGGTAGGTGGTTTGTGCCTTTCTGTTGAAAGTCAATGAGTATTATGTGAAAATTCCATCAATACCCATGAATGGGGTATTGCGTGTTTCCTGTTTTTCCCTTGTTGTCTGCCTGCTTTGCTTGATTTCTTTAGTAGAGGTTATTGCTTGTGAGTAGTATAATTTGTTTTGTGCTCAGGTTTCCTTGCCATGCTTGTTATGCCTATTTGGTGTTTTTCCAGTTGCCATGCCTAGTTTTAGGATAGTGGAACTGTCACGACCCGCCCTCGGGGTCCGTGCCGTGACTACCCCAAGCCCGCCTTCCATAGGCCAGGGGCTGGCGACTAGCACCAAGGCGTAAATCCCGGTAAAAAGGGAAGGCATTGCCTTTGTAAAGTAAACAAACACCACAGAGTAAGCAAGCGGAAAGTAAACACTAAGTAAAAATAGAGTACAACTGAAAGTGCGGAAAAGTAAATGGGCCAGTATACAAACCCAAACTGAAAGTAAAGTACAACTCGAAAGGGAAAACAGCAACTGTAAAGTAAAAGCTGCAACACCGAGCTGTCCACTGGAAATCCCACCTGAAGGGTGAGTAAAGATAGCTCCACTGCTTCTCGGGTCCCGCCGTGCACTCCGAGTACGTCCCGCCCAGTGGTCCACCTCCAGGTACCGTCCTGCTCTGCAAGCCTCAGCCAAGATCAACGCTGTCCGTCGTCTGCAACCAACACAACGTAGTGCGGGCATAGCCCGTGCAGGGGTGAGTATAAGCTACTCAGTAGGGACCCCGAGACCCCTGAAGGTCTCCCAAAATCCACAAAGGATAAACCACAAGGAAGATACAAACACAAAGTAACAACCAACACTGCTTAGGTATATGCCCATACATATACCTAAGTCATCAATTCCAATACGCTCCAACCTCCGAGCCCGAGTACAACTCAGTCCACACAGGAAAGTATACGTATTCCACACAGGAAAGCAAAACAAAATCCACACAGGATAGCACAACACAATCCACACAGGAAAGTAATAGGATTCAGCTCACAAAGGTATACTTCTTCAAAGGACGATAAAGATGATCTCTGATCCATCTAAGTCGTCAGACCCACGAAGGATCGATAGGTAACTAACCCCCGCAAAGACCCACACAGGATCGGGCCCACACAGGACCTGTAGGCGCTGGTTCACACAGGACCGCTGAGCGCAAAGACCCACAAAGGATCGGGCCGACACAGGACCTGTAGCACTGATCCACGTAGGATCGCTGAGTGCTGTAGTCGTCGTCGAATCCACACAGGATCTCTGTAATGTCGTCTTCACAGTCACAGTAGCAGTAGCAGTTGTAGCAGTCACAGTAACAGTCGCAGTCGCAATCGCAGTCGCAGTCGCAGTCGCAGCCAGCACTAGGGTTCCCGCACACAGCAAGCTCATTCAGGAGGGTCCGCTCCACGATCCGAGAGGCTGATACTTCAACTGTCACAAAGTCCAGAGTTGATGTATCCAAAAGTCCCGTATCGTCAACAGGAACTCAACGCAACAGACGGCCGCAGTGTTCGTCGTCCGGCGTGGTGCGATGGCACCGCACCCCTCCGCCGCGACCCCACTCCGGCCGCGACGCCTTTGGTTTTCTTCGACGCGGCGCGACGGCGTCGCGTTCATGATGATCCTTCCACGGCGCGGTGCGACAGCGCCGCACAATACAACCGTGCGAATTCCCGCGTGGTGCGACTGCACCACGCCATCTCGTCATCCACAAGAAAATAATAATCACCACGAACAAAGGAGGGGGAATTCGGCTGTGTTTGTGCGGTCCGACCCCCCTCTCGTTAGATGATAACTCTTAAAAATTATCCACAAGACTATCATGCTAGAACCAAGAACGAGAAAGAAAATAACCAACAACAACCCCTACCTTGGTTCAAGATCGATGATCGTCAACGACTCGCGGAAGACAACGTCGCGGAGGTCGGGTGTCGCGGTAATCGTTCGTCAAATCCGTTGACGAAGAGGTACATCCGAAGAGGTTTGGCGAATCTTCATAAGCTGACGAAGGAAGTCCGAGGAGAAAGCGGCGTTCCCTTTCGTTGACACGGAAGGCGTCGTCGATCTTTGGAAGCAACCGGCTACGAAGAAGAGAGGAGCGGCGTTCTTCGTCGGAGCTCGAAGGTTCTTCGCGTTCTTCGTCAAAGTTGAAGAAGAAGAAGGATCTCTCAAATCCTCTCAAGATGGCTAAACAATTCTAACCAAATAAAATAAGCTAAGGGCTTATTTTATTTACTCAACCAAACCATTTGAATTTGAAAGGTTTGAATTAAGACAACTCAACCCATTAAATAACCCAACTTGCCAACTTAATTTAAAAGGGGAGTTTAAGGGAGAAGATGAGGGGATGGGGTTCGTGTGGGTCCCACCACACTTAATCCTCCCAAGGGAGGTTAAGTGGATGTGGGTCCCACCTTTAACTCCCTTTGGGAGAAGTTAACCAACAAAGTAAAAATAAAAAGTGTTTCCACATTTTTATTTATCTTCTTATGATTTCTCCCAAAAACTAACTTTCGACCCGCAATAAATGCAACCGCGGAAAAGGTCCCCTTAAGCGAATATCGGTGCTGCGAGTTCATCGGTGCCCTCGGAATTTGATTCCGAGCACCGGTTCAAAAGTTAGAAATTCTCGCTCGTTCGTTCACTGAACGTACCCGAGCCAAACTTCGGAAATTGATTCCGGGCACTCCGGGCCTCGGAATCAGGTGCCGTCAGAAACTGTGCTCTTGTAAAATTCCAAAGAAAATTAAGAAAAAAATTCCCTTGAATTTTACGGGTCTTTACATTACTCCCACCTCAGGTCTTTACGTCCCCGTAAAGATACATCAAAAACTAGGGAAACAAATGAGGGTACTGAGCACGCATCTGAGCCTCCCGCTCCCATGTGCTCTCCTGGAGGTTCCCGTGCTGCCATCTGATGCGCACAAGAGGAATCGATCACCCACGTAGGACCCGCTCCTGTCGATCCTCTATCTCCACCGGGACCTCCGTAAAAGTCGCCCCATCGTCAACGTCAAGATCCCCATGGTCAATGATGTGCGTCGGGTCGTGCACGTATCTCCTCAGCTGAGACACGTGGAAGACGTCGTGCACCCGGTGCAACTGAGGTGGTAGAGCCAGGCGATAAGCCACCTCACCAATCCTGCTGAGGACCTAGAAGGGTCCGATGAAGCGCGGAGATAACTTTCCGCCTCGGCGAAATCTCCGAATACCACGTCGAGGTGAGACCCGCAAGAAGACGTGGTCACCATCCTCGAACTCTAGTGGCCTCCACCTCCTGTCAGCGTATGACTTCTGCCGGCTCTGAGCTGTCCTCATCCACTCCTAGATGACCTGGACCTTCTCTGTCGTGGCCTGAACCATCTCCGGTCCCACAAGTGCTGACTCCCCAGGGTCTGTCCAGTACAAAGGAGATCTACAAGGTCGGCTGTACAACGCCTCGTACGGTGCCATCCCGATGGTGGAGTGGTAGCTGTTGTTGTACGCAAACTCGACCAAGGGTAGGTGGTCCTCCCAGCTACGAACAAAGTCGAGGACACATGCGCGGAGCATGTCCTCGAGAGCCTGAATGGTCCTCTCTGTCTGACCATCCGTCTGAGGGTGAAAGGCTGTGCTCAGACGTAGCTGCGTCCCGAACACCTCCTGCAACCCCTTCCAAAGCCGGGAAGTAAAGTGAGAATCTCGATCAGAGACGATAGATGATGGCACGCCGTGGAGCCGCACAATCTCCTGAATGTAGAGACGTCCCAAGCTCTCCACTGAGCCCTGCTCTCTGATGGGTAAGAAGTGTGCCGACTTGGTGAGTCGGCCAACAATCACCCAGATGGAGTCGTGACCTCTGGAAGTGCGTGGAAGTCCAGTCACGAAGTCCATAGATATGCCGTCCCACTTCCACTCTGGGACCTCCAAGGGCTGTACCAAGCCTGCTGGTACCTGATGCTCTACCTTCACCTGCTGGCCGGTGAGGCATCGAGAAACTAACTCTGCTACTGCCTTCTTCATGCCCGGCTACCAGTGCTGTCGTCTGAGATCCGGGTACATCTTCGCCACTCCCGGATGTACCACCAAAGGAGAAGTGTGAAACTCTCTCAGCACCTCCTCTCGCAAAGCGACTGATACCATGGTACGTCCCATAAAAAGGATGTCGTGCTCTGCTCCAAGGGAGAAACCATCAGGTGCCTGTCCTGAGGATAACTGTACACGCCATGTCTCACAGTCAGCATCCTCACGCTGTGCCCCTCTGACCCGCTGTAGTAGTGGAGGGGTGACTGTGAGAGACTGAAGAAAGGCTACTCCATATCTATCCACGAAGGATATCTGTAAAGAGGCTAGCTGCTCCGTTGCCTCCTCAAGTAGCTGAATGCCCGTCCTCCTGCTGAGGGCATCAGCTACCACGTTCCCCTTCCTAGGAGTATAGACTATCTCAAAGTCATAGTCCTGGAGGAACTCGAGCCATCGCCGCTGTCTCAGGTTCAGGTCCTTCTGTGAGAAGATATACCTGAGACTCTGATGATCAGAAAAGACTGTAAAGCGCTCGCCCATCAGATAGTGTCGCCATGTCTTCAGAGCGAAGACCACTGCTTCTAACTCCAGGTCATGGGTAGCGTAGTTCTGCTTATGCGACCTCAACTGACGTGATCCATAGGCGATCACTGCCCGCTCCTGCATCAGAACACATCCGAGTCCGGTCCCTGATGCATCGCAGTAGACTAAGTACCCTACTCCCTCATTAGGAAACCTCAAGATAGGTGCGCTGGTCAATCTCTGTCTCAGCTCCTGGAAGATCTGCTGATATGTGTCTGAACACACAAAGGGTTTCCCCTTCTTCGTCAAAGCTGTGAGTGGTGCCTCAACTCTAGAGAAGTCTGGCACGAATCTCCGATAGTATCCAGATAGTCCCAAGAAACTCCGAACCTCAGTCACGCTCCTGGGTGGCTCCCACGCTAACACAGCCTCAATCTTCGCAGGATCCACTGCAACTCCCGCCTCAGAGATAACATGTCCCAAGAAGTGGACCTCACGTATCCAGAACTGGCACTTAGAGAGCTTACCATAAAGCTTGTGCTCTCGGGGTGTGTCTAGTACAACTCGCAAGTGATAGGCATGCTCCTCCTCAGTTGTAGAGTAAATCAGTATGTCGTCGATGAAGACCACGACAAACCGATCAAGGTATGGCTGAAAGATCCTGTTCATGAGGGCCATGAACATTGCTGGAGCATTGGTTACGCCGAAAGGCATAACCAAGAACTCATAGTGGCCATACCGACATCTGAAGGCCGTCTTTTGCACGTCCTCATCTCTGACTCTGAGCTGATGATAGCCTGACCTGAGGTCTATCTTCGAGAACCACCGTGCTCCCTTGAGCTGATCAAAGAGGTCATCAATCCTCGGTAGTGGATACTTGTTCGTCACTGTCACCTGGTTCAGGCGACGATAGTCAACACAAAGTCGCAGGCTCCCGTCCGCCTTCTTGGCGAACAATATCGGGGAAGCTCAGGGTGAAACACTGGGTCGGATGAACCCCTTGCCCTGCAAGTCCTCTAACTGTACCCGTAGCTCTCGAAGCTTGGTGGGGGCCATCCGATATGCTGGAGTGGATATCGGGGATGTCCCGGGGTACAAGTCAATATAAAAGTCTACCTCTCTGCGAGGAGGTAGCCCTGGAACGTCGTCGGGAAAAACGTCCGCAAACTGATCCACCACTGCAGGAAAACCAGGACTCCGCACGTCAACTGCTCCAAGGATGAGGCTATACATCTGATGAGTGATGGGATGTCCTCTCCTCTACGGAAGTCCATCCTGTGCTGCTAAGGCTCCCTTCTCGCCGGTGAAGGTGAACCTGCTCCCTTCGGTGCGTACACATCGCACCTTGCGCCTAAAACAGTCAATCTGCGCATGGACCGTAGATAGCCAATCCATGCCCAAGATGACGTCGTAAGGCCTCGACGCTGCTACAAGAAGATCCCAGCCGAAGCTCTCACCTCCTAGAGTAAGCTCACACTGCCGGCACCAGTGCGTAATCGTTGAGTCTGCTCCCGTAGGAGTCTCTAGCCGTAAGGATCGAGCCAACGGCTCTGTCGGAATCTCCAAGCTCCGAACAAGGGCAGCAGCTATGAAAGAGTGACTCGCTCCTGTGTCTATAAAATCTGCAGCAAGGGTGGAATAGACACAGATAGTACCTCGAATCATCTCAGGTGCGCCGTGGTCGTAGGCCTCTACTGCCTGGAGCTGTGCCTGTCTCTGTCCGCCAGCTCCCTGTGGTCGGGGTGGACCTCCTGGTGGTGGTGGTGGCAGAGCCTCAAAGCATCGCCCACCACCTGCTGCTCGGCCAGCTCCTCTACCTCGTCCACCTCCTCCCTGCGGACCGCCACGGTCGACCCTCTGCCTCTGCCTCGGTGGTCCCTCAACTGTCTGCTGCTCCTCGGCACGGCGGGTCGGGCAGTCAAGAGCCATGTTGCTCTGCCCGCCACACGAGTAGCACTGCCTGCCTCTCGAAAGACTGGCTCCTCGCTGTGTGCCCCGCACTGCTGAGCCAGTGTCCTGAGGTCGTCTGCCCGAAGGTCTGGTCTGCCTGAACCCCTGAGTCATCCGTCGACTGCCTGCTGTAGATGACTCTGCCACGTGCCGCCCTGCGGTGGGTCTCGGTGCTGGTGTAGACTCAGCAAGGAAGCTCTCGATCAAAAGGGCCCGCTCCAGTACTCCTGTCTGAGTCGGTATGCTGAGGGAGATCAGCGATGCCCTGATCTCGTGTCTCAAACCCTGCTCGAAGGTCTGGGCCCAGAAGAATGGGTCCCGTACCATGTCGGTCGAGTAGCGTGAGAGATCGGTAAATCTTGCCGAGTACTGAGCGACCGTCATGCTGCCCTGCCGCAGCTGAAGAAGCTCCTGGATACGCACCGCACGAAGGGTGGCTGGGACGAACTCCGAGCAGAAGAGGCTCTCAAAGACCGTCCATAGAAGAGATGCCTCATCGTGCACCTGGAGCATCAAGCTCCACCATCGTCCTGCTGCTGCGTGTAGTAGGCTCGCAGCGAGGATCACCATGAGGTCTGCTGGTGTCCTCACTAGCCTAAAAACACGTACCACTGCTTCCAGCCAGTCCTCGGCTGCCTGGGGATCCGTCTCCCCGCGAAACCTGGGTGGTCGCTGGCGCTGAAACTCATGCAGTGTGCTGAGGAGACGTGCATAGTCAGCAGCTGGTGCTGGAAGTATCGGTGGCTCGACGGGTAGAGCTACCGCCGGTGCCACTGTTGACAAAGGGCCCTGCACCGAGGCCTCGTCGCTCGGTGGGCTGTCGTCACACTCGACTCTCGGAACCCTAGCTGGCTGCCGTCCTGGGGCCATCCTGAAAAGGAAACAGGTGCGCCACGGTCAGAACAGTATACCTGGTGAGCTGATATAAGTAATCACAAAGAAAACTTTGAAACACACACGCAATCAATGTTTTCGTGCATTAAGTCGGAAATCAGAAGTCAGGGTCCTGGTGTACGGATACGTCGGCCGCCGCACCAACACTGGACTCCCTGGACTGAGAACCACACTCAATACGCTAAACATTATTGCTTCACATAGAAAAGATCAGAGTTCGCGGTAGAACCGAACTCCTCTGATACCAATTTGTCAAGACCTGCCCTCGGGGTCCGTGCCGTGACTACCCCAAGCCCGCCTTCCATAGGCCAGGGGCTGGCGACTAGCACCAAGGCGTAAATCCCTATAAAAAGGGAAGGCATTGCCTTTGTAAAGTAAACAAACACCACATAGTAAGCAAGAGGAAAGTAAACACTAAGTAAAAACAGAGTACAACTGAATGTGCGGAAAAGTAAATGGGCCAGTATACAAACCCAAACTGAAAGTAAAGTACAACTCGAAAGGGAAAACAGCAACTGTAAAGTAAAAGCTGCAACACCGAGCTGTCCACTGGAAATCCCACCTGAAGGGTGAGTACAGATAGCTCCACTGCTCCTCGGGTCCCGCCATGCACTCCGAGTACGTCCCGCCCAGTGGTCCACCTCCAGGTACCATCCTACTCTGCAAGCCTCAGCCAAGATCAACGCTGTCCGTCGTTTGCAACCAACACAACGTAGTGTGGGCATAGCCCGTGCAGGGGTGAGTATAAGCTACTCAGTAGGGACCCCGAGACCCCTGAAGGTCTCCCAAAATCCACAAAGGATAAACCACAAGGAAGATACAAACACAAAGTAACAACCAACACTGCTTAGGTATATGCCCATACATATACCTAAGTCATCAATTCCAATACTCTCCAACCTCCGAGCCCGAGTACAACTCAGTCCACACAGGAAAGTATACGTATTCCACACAGGAAAGAAAAACGAAATCCACACAGGATAGCACAACACAATCCACACAGGAAAGTAACAGGATTCAGCTCACACAGGTATAGTTCTTCAAAGGACGATAAAGATGATCTCTGATCCATCTAAGTCGTCGGACCCACGAAGGATCGATAGGTAACTAACCCCCGCAAAGACCCACACAGGATCGGGCCCACACAGGACCGCTGAGCGCAAAGACCCACACAGGATCGGGCCCACACAGGACCTGTAGCACTGATCCACGTAGGATCGCTGAGTGTTGTAGTCGTCGTCGAATCCACACAGGATCTCTGTACTGTCGTCGTCGCAGTCACAGTAGCAGTAGCAGTAGTAGCAGTCATAGTAACAGTCGCAGTCGCAATCGCAGTCGCAGTCGCAACCAGCACTAGGGTTCCCGCACACAGCAAGCTCGTTCAGGAGGGTCCGCTCCACGAGCCGAGAGGCTGATACTTCAACTGTCACAAAGTCCAGAGTTGATGAATCCAAAAGTTCCGTATCGTCAACAGGAACTCAACGCAACAGACGGCGCGTCGATCGGACGCCCGGTCTGAGAGTTATTGGCTTTTTCGTCCCAGGGGCCCGGTTGGTTTTTAAGGCAAAACCAATCCGACCGTACTCCACCTGCGTCCAAACCTCGGGTGGAGTATGCCAAAAGATCCTTCTCACTAAGAGGAACACAACAAAGCTGACGACACGTCAATCGGACGTCCGTAGCTCAAGATATGAGCGTTTCCGCTCTGAGGGCCCGGTTGGTTTCGTGTATGAACCAACCCGGCCGAAATCAAAGTATTCCGAAACTTTGAGTGTGATATACCGAATCGACCGTCTCGATCCAAGGATCGCATTGCCGCTGACAGTTCGTCAATCGGAGGTCCGTGGCTCAAGTTATGGCCAAAAGACCGAAATCGTCTCGAAAACGGGGGGTCCGGGTCCGGGCCGACCCGACCCGGCCGGTGGTGCGGCGGCGCGGCCCGGCCGGCGGCGGCGCGGCCTGGCGCTGCTTGGCGCCACGCGCGGGGGGCAAGGCCCCCGCTTCTTCTTAGCTGGCGGCGCGGCATCATGCCGCGCCCTTTTTTTCAATCAACGGCCCCCCTTCGTGGGGGCCTGCCGTTTGGAAAAACGGGGGGGGGGGGGGGGGGGGCGCTGCCCCCCCCTTTGTGAAACCGGTCCCCCCCTCACGTGGGGGGGCCTTCTAGTGGCCAGCCGGGGGAATTAATTCCCCTGGCACCTCTCTTCCGGCCGGCCCGACATGGCCGGCCGGTCCTTCCTCAACGGGATCGGCAAGGCCGGTCCCCTTCCGGCTTCCGACACCGGCGGCCCGGCGAGCCGCATGTCTTCTCGTCCCGCCGCGGCCCAGAACCGTCCGCGGTGTTCGTCGTCCGGTGCAGTGCGACGACACCGCACCCCTCCGCCGCGGCCGAGCTCTGGCCGCGGCGCCTTCGGTTTTCTTCGACGTGGCACGACGGCGTCACGTTCATGATGATCCTTCCACGGCGCGGCGCGACGGCGCCGCGCAATACAACCGTGCGAATTCCCGCGTGGTGTGACGACACCACGCCATCTCATCATCCACAAGAAAATAATAATCACCACGAACAAAGGAGGGGGAATTCGGCCGTGTTTGTGCGGTCCGAACCCCTTCTCGTTAGATGATAACTCTTAAAAATTATCCACAAGACTATCATGCTAGAACCAAGAACGAGAAAGAAAATAACCAACAACAACCCCTACCTTGATTCAAGATCGATGATCGTCAACGACTCACGGAAGACAACGTCGCGGAGGTCGGGCGTCGCAGTAATCGTTCGTCAAATCCGTTGATGAAGAGGTACGTCCAAAGAGGTTTGGCAAATCTTCGTAAGACGACGAAGGAAGTTCGAGGAGAAAGCGGCGTTCCCTTTCTTTGACACGGAAGGCGTCGTCGATCTTCGGAAGCAACCGGCTACGAAGAAGAGAGGAGCGGCGTTCTTTGTCGGAGCTCGAAGGTTCTTCACGTTCTTCGTCAAAGTTGAAGAAGAAGAAGGAGCTCTCAAATCCTCTCAAGATGGATAAACAATTCTAACCAAATAAAATAAGCTAAGGGCTTATTTTATTTACTCAACCAAACCATTTGAATTTCAAAGGTTTGAATTAAGACAACTCAACCCATTAAATAACCCAACTTGCCAACTTAATTTAAAAGGGGAGTTTAAGGGAGAAGATGAGGGGATGGGGTTCGTGTGGGTCCCACCACACTTAATCCTCCCAATGGAGGTTAAGTGGATGTGGGTCCCACCTTTAACTCCCTTTGGGAGAAGCTAACCAACAAAGTAAAAATAAAAAGTGTTTCCACATTTTTATTTATCTTCTTATGATTTCTCCCAAAAACTAACTTTCGACCCGCAATAAACGCAACCTCGGAAAAGGTCCCCTTAAGCGAATATCGGCGCTGCGAGTTCATCAATGCCCTCGGAATTTGATTCCGGGCACCGGTTCAAAAGTTAGAAATTCCCGCTCGTTCGTTCACTGAATGTACCCAAGCCAAACTTCGGAAATTGATTCTGGGCACTCTGGGCCTCGGAATCAGGTTCCATCAGAAACCGCGCTCTTGTAAAATTCCAAAGAAAATTAAGAAAAAATTTCCCTTGAATTTTACGGGTCTTTACAGGAACTGTTGTTTTATTATTTATATTGATCCTTAGTTGTTAGCCAAGTAGTTCTTGAGGTTTACTTGGACGATACACATGGGTTGAGCATGTTTAGTTATACACAGGACTGTGAGAACCTCGAGTAGTAGACCAAAGGGAGAATTGACAGAAGGGCTTCTCCAGAGTGTCTTTTAATCACAATGCGAGACCAAGGGGAGAATTGATGGAAGGGCTCACTACTGGAATTTGGTCTTTTCCCAACGGTAGTATACCAACGGTTTACTTAAACCGTTGGTATAGTGAGCCTTTGCCAACGGTTTAACAAAACCGTTGGCAAAGGGAATTTCGGTGGACCCTTTCCCAACGGTTCACTGGAACCGTTGGGAAAGGGGTGCTAAACTCACACATTTCCCAACGGTTCACTGGAACCGTTGGGAAAGGGGTGATAAACTCACACATTTCCCAACAGTTCACTGAAACCGTTGGGAAATGTGTGCCTTTGCCAATGGTTTTTATAAACCGTTGGCAAAGGTTTCCCCCAAATTCTAGATCGCGATCTCCTCTCCCCATTCGGACAGAGCCCTAATCTATTCGCTCTGCTACTCTAGGGAACCCCATCCGACTCCACTGCTCTCGTGAATCTGAACACCAGAACCCCCCATCCCAACAGGTACACCCCCATACGAATAGGTAAAATTTGATCTCAACCATATTGTTGTAGTTGTTTTAATGAATAGATTTTTTCCAGGTGTTGGTGGTTTAATTGATTATTGAAATTAATATCTAAATAGGATATTGTTTGTGTTTGTGAAGACTTCTTTAATGTTTTTGTATTCTATGTTTGGAAGGAGAGTGTTCAAAACATGTAAATCAGAGTTGGGGGAGGCTATCGTGAATGTTTACATGTTTTGGATAATGGATTGTGGGAATTATGGATTGTGTTCAAACCAATTTGATATGTTTTGGATAATGGATTGTGGGGGTAGGGGGTGTCCACGAGGGTGGGTGGGTTGTCCACGGGGGTGGACAGGGGTGTCCATGGGGGTGGGAAAGGCTATCCACGGGGGTGGGCAGGGCTGTCTAGGGGGTGTGGACTATCCTAGGGGTCTGGGTGGGGTGTCCTGGTGGGGGAGGGGTGTGTGGGGTGTCCAGGGGGGGTGGTATGTCTAGGTGGTGGTGGTGGGGTTGCAGGGGAAGGGGGTGTGGGCTGTTTGGGAGGGTGGGCGGGGCTATCCAGGGGGGGTACAGGGTGTCCAGGGGGGTACGGGGGTGGGCGGGTTGTCCACAAGGGTGGACGGGCTGTCCACGGGGGTGGTCGGGCTGTCAAGGAGGGGTGGGCGGGCTGTCTAGGGGGGGGCGGGTGGGCTGGCCACGGGGGGTAGGGGTGTCCAGGGGGGTGGGCGGGCTATCCAAGGGGGTGGGGGGCTGTCCATAGGGAGAAGGGGTGTCGAGGGGGGTGGGTGGGCTGTCCACGGGGGTTGTTGGGTTGTCTAGGGGGTAGGGGGTGTCCACGGGGGTGGACGGGGCTGTCCAGGGGGTGTGGGATGTCCTGGGGGTCTGGGTGGGGTGTCCTGGTGGGGGAGGGGTGTGTTGGGTGTCCAGGTGGGGTGGTATGTCTAGGTGGTGGTGGTGGGGTTGCAGGGAAGGGTGGTGTGGGCTGTTTGGGAGGGTGGGCGGGGCTATCCAGGGGGGGTACGGGGTGTCCAGGGGGGTACGGGGGTGGGCGGGCTGTCCACAAGGGTGGACGGGCTGTCCACGGTGGTGGCCGGGCTGTCAAGGAGGGGTGGGCGGGCTGTCCAGGGGGGGTGGGTGGGCTGGCCACAGGGGGTAGGGGTGTCCAGGGGGGTGGGCGGGCTATCCAAGGGGGTGGGGGGCTGTCCATAGGGAGAAGGGGTGTCGAGGGGGGTGGGTGGGCTGTCCACGGGGGTGGTTGGGCTGTCTAGGGGGTAGGGGGCGTCCACAGGGGTGGGTGGGTTGTCCACGGGGGTGGGCGGGACTGTCCACGGGGGTGGGAAAGGCTGTCCACAGGGGTGGGCGGGGCTGTCCAGGGGGTGTGGGCTGTCCTGGGGGTCTGGGTGGGGTGTCCTGGTGGGGGAGGGGTGTGTGGGGTGTCCAGGGGGGTTGGTATGTCTAGGTGGTGGTGGTGGGGTTGCGGGGGAGGGGGGTGTGGGCTATTTGGGAGGGTGGGTGGGGCTATCCCGGGGGGGGGGGGGTACGGGGTGTCTAGGGGGGTACGGGGGTGGGAGGGCTGTCCACAAGGGTGGACGGGCTGTCCACGGGGGTGGCCGGGCTGTCAAGGAGGGGTGGGCGGGCTGTCCAGGGGGGGTGGTTGGGCTGGCCACAGGGGGTAGGGGTGTCCAGGAGGGTGGGCGGGTTATCCATGGGGGTGGGGGGCTGTCCATAGGGAGAAGGGGTGTCGAGGGGGGTGGGTGGGCTGTCCACGGGGGTCACTACTGGAAATTCAGTTTTTCCCAACGGGTTTTTACCAACGGTTTGCTAAAGGCCACCCCTTTGCCAACGGTTTGAAGAAACCGTTGGTAAAGGGGTGTGTTAATCACCTTTTTCCAATGGTTCAAAAGAACCGTTGGGAAAGGGTCACCCCTTTCCCAACGGTTTCCTCAAACTGTTGGCAAAGGGGTCCATAGCATCTCTTTCCCAACGGTTCTTTAAAACCGTTGGGAATTATTTCCCCCAAATCCAGCCACGAGGCTGCTCTCCCCCATTCGCACAGAACCTAATTTCATCCGCTCCACCGCTCTCCTCTCGCAAAATCCCCTATCCGAAGAGGTGAAAACCATCTCAAATCAGGTATCTTTTCATTTATACACATATAATTCCTTATTTTTATTGTTATTGCTTTAGTATTTTAGTTTTAAGTTATCAATCCACCTCCACCTCTCTGCTGGTCTCCAAATCCCCCATCCGAATAGGTGAAAACCCATTTGAATCATCTCAAATCAAGTAATTTTTTCTTTATACACATATGGTACCTTATTTTTATTGTTATTGATCTAATATTTTAGTTTTAAGTTTGGATTTTGATTTGATTTCACCGTGTAAAATAAGGAAATGAATAAATATTTTGTTAATTAATTAGTTTCCCCTGGAATATCAGTTGTGTTATAATTTCCATGCTAAATAAAGGGGTAATGTAATAAAAGACCTTGAATAAATAAATTGTGGAAGTTGGGGTATGTTTCCACTATGAGAGGTTTTTTGTTGTGTTTCATTGTATGTTGTAGGCTGTTTTATGGGGATTGAGGTGACCAGTTGGGCTTTGTGATATGTGGGGTTGTAATGTGATGGTTAGTGGGCATGGATGTGTCATGTGAAGTTGTATGATAGTGATGATGTGTGGTGGTGTTGTGTCGTGTGGAGGTGTTGTGTGATGAAGTTGTGGTGTATAATGTGGTGAGGTGGTTTTGGTTGTACGGTGGTTTGTGATGTGCAATATTTTTATTGTGATATGTGGTTGTTTTGGTGAGATGGTTGGTCGATGTAACATGGTGTCGATGGTTATTGTGAGATGGTGAGTTGTTGTGTGGTGGTTTTATTAGTTTCCTGGTTATCTATGGAATAAATTATGCTGTTAAAACAAAAAAACAAGATATTAAATAAATGAGATGGAATAGAAATGGATGTGTGGTAAATGGATTTAATTAATTTAACATTAAATGAATGGACAATGTAATTGTGAATGAAGTGGCTTATAAATGAATGTGAGAAATGCTATGCGTCTTGTGTGGTGGTGGTGTGGTTTATGTGTTTTATGGTAGTAGTGAAGTGTGTGATTATGTAGTTAATGTTAACCCATAGGTTGAGTATTTTGTGCTATCTATATATCATGTATTTTTATGTTATTTCTACACATTCCAGGGGGGTGGTATGTCTAGGTGGTGGTCGTGGGGTTGCAGGGTAGGGGGTGTGGGCTGTTTGGGAGGGTGGGCGGGGCTATACAGGGGGGTACGGGGTGTCCAGGGGGGTACGGGGGTGGGAGGGCTGTCCACAAGGGTGGACGGGCTGTCCACGGGGGTGGCCGGGCTGTCAAGGAGGGGTGGGCGGGCTGTCCAGGGGGGGTGGGTGGGCTGGCCACGGGAGGTAGGGGTGTCCAGGGGGGTGGGCGGGCTATCCAAGGGGGTGGGGGCTGTCCATAGGGAGAAGGGGTGTCGAGGGGGGTGGGTGGGCTGTCCACGGGGGTGGTTGGACTGTCTAGCGGGTAGGGGGCATCCACGGGGGTGGGTGGGTTGTCCACGGGGGTGGGCGGGGCTATCCACGTGGGTGGGAAAGGCTGTCCACGGGGGTGGGCGGGGTTGTCCAGGGGGTGTGGGATGTCCTGGGGGTCTGGGTGGGGTGTCCTGGTGGGGGAGGGGTGTGTGGGGTGTCCAGGTGGGGTGGTATGTCTAGGTGGTGGTGGTGGGGTTGCAGGGAAGGGGGTGTGGGATGTTTGGGAGGGTGGGCGGGGCTATCCAGGGGGGGGTACGGGGTGTCCAGGGGGGTACGGGGGTGGGCGGGCTGTCCACAAGGGTGGACGGGCTGTCCACGGGGGTGGCCGGGCTGTCCACGGGGGTGGTCGGGCTGTCAAGGGGGGGTGGGAGGGCTGGCCAGGGGGGTGGGTGGGCTGGCCACGGGAGGTAGGGGTGTCCAGGGGGGTGGGCGGGCTATCCAAGGGGGTGGGGGGCTGTCCATAGGGAGAAGGGGTGTCAAGGGGGGTGGGTGGGCTGTCCACGGGGGTGGTTGGGCTGTCTAGGGGGTAGGGGGCATCCACGGGGGTGGGTGGGTTGTCCACGGGGGTGGGCGGGGCTGTCCACGGGGGTGGGAAAGGCTGTCCACGGGGGTGGGCGGGACTGTCCAGGGGGTGTGGGCTGTCCTGGGGGTCTGGGTGGGGTGTCCTGGTGGGGGAGGGGTGTGTGGGGTGTCCAGGGGGTTGGTATGTCTAGGTGGTGGTGGTGGGGTTGCAGGGGAGGGGGTGTGGGCTGTTTGGGAGGGTGGGCGGGGCTATCCCGGGGGGGGGGGGGTACGGGGGTGGGCGGGCTGTCCACAAGGGTGGACGGGCTGTCCACGGGGGTGGCCGGGCTGTCAAGGAGGGGTGGGCGGGCTGTCCAGGGGGGGTGGGTGGGCTGGCCACAGGGGGTAGGGGTGTCCAGGGTTGTGGGCATGCTATCCAAGGGGGTGGGGGCTGTCCATAGGGAGAAGGGGTGTCGAGGGGGGTGGGTGGGCTGTCCACGGGGGTGGTTGGGCTGTCTATGGGGTAGGGGGTGTCCACGGGGGTGGGTGGGTTGTCCACGGGGGTGGGCGGGGTTGTCCACGAGGGTACCCTACTAATATGGTTATGGGATGAGGCATGCTCTGATGTGATAACACATTAAGTTCTTGTTGGTTTTACATTTTTTCAATAACACATTAGTATGTTTTTTTCACATGTCTAGTTGATACCATGATTATTTTCTTCCTTTATCATTTACTTGAATGTATTTTCTATTAAAGTTCAATCCTATTGAATTGTTTATGACAAAATGACTTATATGAATTTTTTTACAGAATGGACAGAAGTTGGATGTATGAAACCGATCGTATCTCAAGCGATTTTCAAAACAATTTGGAGAGCTTTATAGATTTTACATTTCACAATGCTTCAGATAGTGGTCACATACACTGCCCATGTTCCAATTGTGTTGGTAGACCTTGGTTGAGTCGTGAAGAAGTCAGCTACCACATAACCAAAAATGGTTTTCAAGCAAACTACTTTGTGTGGTATCACAATGGGGAGAAAATGAAATCTCAAATTGGTGATGATCAAAATGAAAGGACTGGAATGGAGAATTTGTTAGATGATCAGTTTCCGTTTATTCATCATCATGAAAAAGAAAGGATTTCGACTCAAGAAGACGTCGCTGTTCCGCCTTTGGTGGCTCGGATATCTCTCATCCTGCCTCCGCCGCCGGAGCCACCGGCGCATCCATTGGGTATCCAAGAGAAAGTCTAAGGGCTCGGCACCTTGCCCGATAAAAAGACGGAGGCGACATCCAATGGCTCGTCATTTCGGCAGCGAAACGGCAGCGGCGGTAGGAGAAGGGGAGGCGCTGTGTGTGGGGGAAATAATTTCGGAGATTTTCAGCCATGGAAAGGAAGGATTAGAGGCGGCGGCGGCGGCGGCGGGTATTCTCACGATTTCAATCTCAGAAACGACATTAACAAAAAGCCGGGCGGTGGGAAGAGGGCGCCGGTTCAGTTGGTGGAGAGGGACGTGGTCGGGAACACGTCCAATTGACGTGCCGTCTACTCGACCACTTCATAAATCACTCACCCGTATTTTTTGCTTGATTTCAGGCCATTCCG